>OZ012737.1:558277445-559477445 GCA_963859935.3 Lathyrus sativus
CATCCAGGTCTTGATCTCATCAGCTGTCTTATCTTGCTGTACCATCCAATCTTTTATTTCCTTGACATCATTCACAAGCTCTGTGACCACGGATGAAGAAGAAGCAGATGCAGTAGCAGCAGTGTTCTTTTCAGACTGGTTCTCTTCAGAAGCTTGTTCAACCAATTCAGATGCAGGAGCCTCTGGAGGAGCAGCTTCCAGAAGCAACACAGGAGGAGGAGGAGGAATGTTCATCAGAGTTATCTTGATTAACTCTGCAAAATGAGTCTTTGCAAGCTTAGAACATTTAGCTCTAACTTTTAAAGCAGCTTTGTTGAACATCCAGATGAAACGTTTCCAAGAAGCATTTGAAACAACCGGATCTAAACTTGACAAGCACACTTCCTTAACACGAGCATACTCAGAATCTATCTCCTTCTTGAATATTTCAAACATAGTATTAACACATGATCCTAGATCTGACTGTCCAGAGGGTTTAGGATTAGGAGTGTTAACAGGAGTAGGTTCAGATGGTGTAGGTTCAGATAGTTATGGTTGAGGTGGTGTTGGTTGAGATGTTTGGGTGTCAGACTGAGGGAGTTCAGTTGGTTGAGGAATGGTTTGGGTTTCAGATAGATGAGTTTCAGATGGTTGAGGGGTGGTTATCTGAGGTGGGGAGTTGGGTGGAGTATGAGTTCCAGATGATGAAGCTTGAAACATAGAAATGTTAACGTGTTCCTTCATAGAAATGTCAGAACGAGCTTGTTTGAGAGACTCTGGTTCAAAATCAGATGATTCACAATCAGAAGATTCTTCTGAGTGAACAGATGTTGAAGAAATGTTAATGGATTGATCCAGGGGTTGGATATCCAGAATATCTTGTTGTGGAATTTCTGGTTGTGGAATATGTGGTTGTGGAATTTCTGGTTGTGGAATTTCTGGTGAAGTAGGTTGAGGGGGTTCAGATGTAGTATGAGGTTGGGGGTCAGAGGTTGTTGGTACAGAAGATGGTTGTGAATATACTGGGGGAGATGAAGGTGTTTCAGATGAAAGGTTTGCAGATGGTTGGGGGTTAGAAGTTCTATGTCTAAGGGTTGGAGAGAGTTGAGGTGATGGAAGGGGTGAATGAACAGCAGGGGTAGGATCAGATGTTAATACCTGATGAATAGTGTCTCTTATCTCTTCCAGAGTAGCATCTCTAGAATTGATTCTGACTTTCTTTACTCCTTTCTTCTTCTTCCTTGGAACTTCAGATTCTTTAATTTACTTATGAACAGAGCCTTCTTCAGCTTTTCTCTTACTACGCCTTTCCTTCATCAGATTGGGCAATTCTTCTCCTTGTTTCTGAACAAGGTTAGCAGGTAGAGGAATTCCATTCTTCAGACAATTTGCAATGTAAGCCCAGACAATACCTTTTGGTTCATCTGCGCTGAACATTGGAAAATCTTCTACTGGTATCATTCTGCCATTGACCTCCTCAGAGTTTATCTTCCTTAGTTTACCATTCAGCTCTGAAATGATCTTCATTATTTTCAGAGTAAGTCCGTTTATCTCAGATCCAATGATGTAGGACAGATCCTCTGTCATTTTTGCATCTGCCAGATGCTTCACCAACTGATTCTCTGTAAGGATGTCTGAAATAAGTCTTCTCAGAGGTATCCAAGTTCTAACTTTCCCAGCTTTAGCTCTGACCTCTTCTCTAGTCTCTTTGACATGAGTCAGAAGATGACTGAAAATCAGATAGGGCAGATCCACCTTAGTATTCTTGCTGATGCAGTACATGAAGTACAGATGCTCTGTACTCACATAGTCTGGTGAGTTGGATGACTTTCTGTGAAAGATTGTACTCATAAATAACTTCGCCCAGATCCTATAGATAGGTTTCAGATCTTTAACCTTGCTTGTTTGTGTTCCAGATACAGTGATCTCTTCATACACCTTAGTCATATCAATACGTGCAGAGGCTAGGTTTGTAACACCATCAGATTCTTTATAACTAAACAGTTGCCTGATCAGTTTCTCAGTGATCACTATCTCCTTCCCAAGGACAGATGAGTGAGTGAACTTAGGACCAGCATGAGCGTGAATCCAGAATTCCTTCACAAGAGTTGGGTACACAGGACCCATCAGTCTATCAAAATACTTCTCCCAGCCTTGAGCTTTAATGGCAGTTGTTAGGTCAAACCCATTTTCTTCTATTGATTCAAGATCAATGAAACTCTCGCACAAAACCTCAAAATCCACAACTGGAGTAAATAGAGTGCGTACTGGTTTCTTGTACATTATATTGTCGTTGGAGATTTCAGCAGCATTTGATGAAGAATCCATTGATGAAGATGAAGATTTTGATTTGGGTTTAGGGTTTTGGTAGAGGTTGAAGAGTAAGCAAAAATGCATAAGTGTAGTGAGTGTGAAAAGTGTGAAAATGGTGTGATAGGTGGTATTTATAGAAAACCAAAAAATCAAACATTGGGCACATTAATAGACACATACGCACGTTTACACATAGCATTTAATGAAAATAATCATTTCAATTTAAAGATATGACAAATGGGGGGAAATCTAAGAAAAATGAGATTTTCAAAGCAGTACCTCAAACGTCAATTCAGTAGAGCACTCCATCTTTTCAGATTCTGAGTGACACGTGTTTGCTTGTATGTGCATCTGATGTCTCTCAAGAAATGAAAAGTTTCCAACGTTCAGATCTTCTGAGTTTGTTAGTTCAGAGTTTCACACAAATAAATCAATCAAAGATAAATGAATAAATAATCAGATGAAATACTTCAGATCTTTAAACATTTTGCATCTGATAAGTTGCCTCTGATAAATATTACTCTGGACAAAAATCCATACAAATATTTTTCAGAATGAACTTAAACCTATCTTCAGCAAGGGGTTTTGTGAAAATATCAGCCCATTGATGATCTGTATCAACAAAAGCTAGATTTATTACACCCTTCTGAACATAGTCTCTGATGAAGTGATGTTTAATTTCTATATGTTTAGCCTTAGAGTGTAAGATTGGATTTTTTGACAAACATATAGCAGAAGTATTATCACAGAAGATAGAAATATTACTCTCATAGATCTGATAGTCTTCTAGTTGACTCTTCATCCAGAGCATCTGCGTACAACATTCAGCAGCAGCAATGTATTTTGCCTCTGTAGTTGATAGTGCAATAGTGGGTTGCTTCTTGTTGTACCATGAGATCAGATGACTTCCAAGAAACTGACAGCTTCCAGAAGTGCTTTTACGTTCAACTCTGTCTCCAGCATGATCAGCATCACAGAATCCAACTAATGAAAATTCATCAAATCTTCTGTAACACAGACCCATGTTAGTAGTACCTTTCTGATACCTTAGAATCCTCTTAACAGCTGTTAAGTGTGATTCTCTAGGATCTGATTGGAATCTTGCACATAAGCAGACATTAAACAGAATATAAGGTCTAGAAGCAGTCAAGTATAGAAGAGATCCTATCATACCTCTGTAGAGTTTCTAATCTACCTTCTTACTTACCTCTTCCTTACCAAGAGTGCTTGTAGGGTGCATTGGAGTCTTTGCCATCTTACTATCAACCAAGTTGAACTTCTTCAGAAGCTCTTTAACATATTTGGTCTGATGTATGTAGGTGCACTCTGGAGTCTGGTTGACTTGGATTCCCAAAAAGAATCTCAATTCTCCCATCATGCTCATCTCAAACTCTGCCTGCATACATTTAGCAAACTCCCTTCCAAGCATAATATTTGTTGATCCAAAAATAATATCATCTACATATATTTGACAAATCAACAAATCTTTCTTAAGAGTTTTACAGAATAAAGTTGTATCCACTTTTCCTCTGATAAAATTTTTCTCCAGAAGGAAATTGCTCAACCTTTCATACCAAGCTCTGGGAGCTTGTTTTAAACCATAAAGAGATTTTTTTAGTTTAAAAACATGATCTGGAAAGTTTTCACTTTCAAAACCAGGAGGTTGGTGGACATATACTTCCTCTTCTATAATACCATTAAGAAAGGCACTTTTAACATCCATCTGATATAGAGTGATGTTATTCTGTACAGCAAAAGAAATGAGTAAACGTATAGACTCTAACCTGGCAACAGGAGCATAAGTCTCTGTATAGTCAATTCCTTCTTGCTGACTGTAACCTTGAGCAACCAGCCTTGCCTTATTCCTTTCAACTTCTCCCTTTTCATTCAACTTATTCCTGAAGACCCATTTTGTTCCAATAATGTTGAATCCTTTAGGTCTAGGAACCAGATCCCAAACTTCATTTCTGGTGAATTGATTTAGCTCTTCTTGCATGGCAATAATCCATTCATTATCTTTCAGAGCCTCATCCACAGATGTTGGTTCAATTATTGACACTAAGCCAAACAATGAAGATTCAGATGTTCTGAGATAGGATCTTGTCCTGATTGGATCATCTTTCTTTCCAATAATCACATCTTCTGGGTGAGATGCCTTGATTCTGGAAGAAGATCCTCTGACATTTGATCTTTCAGAAATGTGTAAGTTGTCCAATTGAGAAGATAAGGGAATAGCATCTAGAGTTGCTTCAGATTCCTTCTCTTTAGCCTTTTCTGCCTCTGAGCCTTCAGAGTCTGTGAGAATCACTTCTCTATCTGTAGAACTTTCAAACTGCTTTGGATTTTCAGAGCCAAGTTTATCATCAAATCTTACATGAATAGATTCTTCCACAATCTGTGTTTCAGTATTGAATACTCTGTAGCCTTTAGAGCGTTCAGAATAGCCAAGCATGAAACACTTCTGTGCTTTGGAATCAAACTTGTTAAGATTCTCTTTAGTGTTAAGCATATAACAAGTACATCCAAAAGGATGAAAATAAGCAATGTTGGGCTTTCTGTTCCTCCACAATTCATAGGGAGTCTTTTTCAGAAGAGGTCTTACAGACACTCTGTTCTGAATGTAACAAGCTGTGTTAATTGCTTCTGCCCAAAAATACTTTGCCAGATTAGTCTCATTGATCATGGTTCTGGCCATTTCTTGCAAAGTTCTATTTTTCCTTTCTACAACTCCATTTTGTTGTGGAGTTCTAGGACAGGAGAAATCATGAGCAATGCCATTTTCAGAAAAATATTTTTCAAAATGTTTATTTTCAAATTCGTCACCATGATCACTTCTGACTTTAATAATTTTAAGATCTTTCTCATTCTGGACTTGTTTGCAGAAGTCAAAGAACACAGAGTGTGACTCATCCTTGTGTTTTAAGAATTTTACCCATGTCCATCTACTATAGTCATCAACAATGACTAATCCATACTTCTTGCCTCTGATGGATGCAGTTTTCACTGGTCCGAACAGATCAATATGAAGTAATTCTAGTGGTTTAGAAGTAGAAACAACATTTTTTGATTTAAAAGATGATTTTGAAAACTTCCCTTTTTGGCATGCTTCACAAAGAGCATCTGAGGTGAACTTCAGATTAGGAAGTCCTCTGACAAGATTAAGTTTATTAATCTGAGATATACGTCTCATATTAATATGGCCCAATCTTCTGTGCCAGACCCATTGCTCTTTATTAACAGACAAGAGGCATTTAACATTCTGAACTTTAAGTTCTGAAAGATTTATTTTATAAATGTTGTTTTTCCTCTTACCACTAAATAGGATAGAGCCATCCTTTTGACTAATAGCTTTACAACATTTTTTATTAAAGGTAATATCATAACCATTGTCACTTAATTGACTTATGGACAATAGATTATGCTTTAACCCTTCAACAAGTAAAAAATTAGTTATAGAGGGAAGTTTACCATTTCCAATAGTGCCAGATCCAATGATCTTGCCTTTCTGGTTCCCTCCAAACTTCACGTCACCTCCAGATCTAAGTTCCAGGCTTTGGAACATAGACCTGTCTCCTGTCATGTGTCGTGAGCATACAGAGTCCAGGTACCATGACTGGCGTCCTGACCTTGCTGCTAAGAACATCTGCAACAGGGATTATTTTGCTCTTAGGTACCCAGATCTTCTTGAGTCCTTTAGGGTTAGTTGGTTTGTAGGTTTGTCTAAACTTCTTTTTTTCAACATAATGTTTATTCTGACTTGCCTTGGGTTTAAACACATAAGTATTCTTCTCAGAGCGTGTGTGTTTAATGTCATTTAAGTGACCAAACTTAAATTGAGAGTACATAGGTGTCTTCTTGATGAAGAGTTTGTCAACAGATTTTGGATTACTTCCAGAGGAAGATTCATATCCAATACCTCTTCTGTTTTTCCCACTAACACCATAGATCATAGAAGTCATCTTGCTTCTGTCTATGCTCTTAGTAAGGAATCTCTGAAAGCTAGAGTCATATTTTTCTAAAATGTTTTCACATGACTTAGTCTCAGATTTAGATTCTTGTTGAGCTATTTCAAAGTCATTTTTGATTTTCAGATTAATTTCTTTTTGCTCAACAAGTTCTGTCTTCAGAAGATCAATCTCAGATTCAAGACTGCTTTTCAGCTTCTTGTATTTGAGTTTGATCTTGCTGTAGCTTTCCAACATTTCAGACAAACTCTCAACAAGTTCAGCTCTGGAGAGTTCAGAAAATACCTCTTCAGAGTCAGAGTCTGATTCAGCTTCAGATCCCGATGTTCCCTCTTCCTGATCATCTGTACTGGCCATCAGTGCAACATTAGCACATTCTTCTTCTGATTCAGAAGATGATTCAGATTCATCTGAGTCATCCCATGTTGCCATCAAAACCTTCTTCTTTTTGTCAAACTTCTTCTTGGGTTTTTCTCTTTGAAGTTTGGGGCAATCATTCTTATAATGCCCAGGTTCTTTGCACTCATAGCATACAACTTCTTTCTTGCCAGATCTTCTGCGCCCAGAAGATTCCTTTCTATGATCAGATTTTCTGAAGTTGTTGAACTTCTTTCCCTTGTGCTTTCAGAGTTTGTTGATCCTTCTGGACAGCATGGATAATTCATCTTCTTCTTCAAAAGAAGATCCTTCAGAGCTTTCTTCAATAACCTGCAAAGCTTTAGCAGATTTATTAGATTTTAAAGCAATAGATTTACCTTTCTCTTTCTTTTGAGGTTCATCTTCCTCAAGCTCAATTTCATGGCTCCTCAGTGAGCTGATGAGTTCTTCTAAAGAGATCTTGTTCAGATCTTTAGCCATCTTCAAGGCAGTCACCATTGGTCTCCATCTGGTAGGTAGACTTCTGATGATTTTCTTTACATGATCTGATATGGAGTATCCCTTGTCCAGAACTTTTAGACCAGCTGTGAGGATCTGAAATCTAGAAAACATAGTTTCTATATTTTCAGATTCTTCCATTTTGAACGCTTCATACTTCTGTATAAGCGCCGGAGCCTTGATCTCCTTCACTTGAGAGTTTCCCTCATGAGTCATTTTAAGTGACTCAAACATTCCATGAGTTGTTTCTCTGTTAGTAATCTTTTCATACTCAGTATGAGAGATTGCATTAAGCAATATTGTCCTAGCCTTATGGTGATTTTTGAAATCCTTCTTCTGGGCTTCTGTCATTGATTTTCTATCAATTTTCTTGCCATCCTCATTTGTAGGATGTTCATAGCCATCAATGACCAAGTCCTACAAATCAGCATCATAACCAAGGAAGAAACTTTCTATCCTGTCCTTCCAGTAATCAAATTTCTCTCCATCAAACATAGGAGGCTTTGTGCTAATTCTATCCCCTTCATATTTGTTACAATTGGATGTAGAAGCATCACCCATAATGACAAACAAATATATATCAAAGTAACTTTTCTCACTGGATCTTTACTGACACGGTTAAGTGGTAGCACACGCAGAACCGGAGCTCTGACGCCAACTGAAGGTGAGAAAATACTTAGAAGGGGGGTTGAATAAGTATGACAAATAATCAAAGATTCAAACACAGTTATTTTTATCCTAGTTCGTTGAACTCAACTACTCCAGTCCACCCTCTCAAGAGTGATTTGCCTTTCTTAGTCAAGGACTTAATCCACTATTTGTTAGAACACAGATTGGTTCTTAATAATATCTCTTTGTTTTGATGATAACTGTTAGGAAATTTTATATTTAAGAATTATATACTCTAAAATTTGCTTGTGAGTTTTACTGCAGATTGAAATGAAATTAACATTCCAGAAGCAAATCTGAATTGTATACAAGAAGTTATCTAGACTCTGAAGCGCTAGATGCACTCATTAGAAGATTCTGATTGCTGTTTACAGAAGATCCTGAGCGTAGTCTCCAAAAGGATCTGAAGCAAGAAGCTCCAGAAGATTCTGAAGCTAGTCAGAAGCATCTGAAGCAAAGAAGAATATTTTATGAAGAGTTTCTCAAAGCATAATTTCTACAAAAGTTTCTGAAAGTACTAAAGCTACCAAGTACTGAAGTTCTGTGACAAATATGCTCTGATGATCAACACGTTGAAAGCACACATGCTGCAGAAGACTCTGATATAGCAAAGTTCTGAACATCATTAGAAGACTCTGACTCAATCAGATTCTGAAGAACTTGCTGAAAACTGAAGAAGAAATATTCAAAGAATATATCCGTTGGAGTAAATCAAACGTCTCTTTCCTCATTTGTGGTAGACACAAGAACACAGACAAAAAGGATTTTTCTGTGCCTTCTACTTCTAGGAAAGGTCACTTGATGTGAAGACAAAAAGGCTCAGACCTTTTAGGACACTCTTCTCAACGCTCAGCATCCTTGGATCAGCTGCCTATAAAAGGAAGACTCCACTAAATTCTTCAGTTACACAATTTGCTGAAAAGAAATCATATTATTCAAAGCTCTCATTCTTTCATATTCTTCTTAGAATAATTTGTACTTAAACTTAAGAGAAAAATCACTGTTGTGATAAAAGCTTTTTAGAAGCATTCATTCTCTTGTATTTGATTTACATTGATTGTAAAGGTTTTCCTTAAGAGGATTCAGTTGGAATCAGTAGCTCTTGAGAAGACTAAGAACAGTTGTTCTTAGGTGTTACTATTGTAATCTGTTTGATTAAATAGTGGATTAAGTCCTTGTTGAGAAAGGCAAATCACTCTAGGAAGGGTGGACTGGAGTAGTTGTTTTCAACGAACCAGGATAAAAATAATTGAGTTATTATTTTTAAAGTCTTAATCTTTCATACTTATTCAACCCCCCTTCTAAGTATTATCTCACCTTCAGTTGGCATCAGAGCTCCGGTTCTGTGTGTGCTACCACTTAACAGTGTTAGTAAAGATCCAGAGAGAAATACTTTGATATATATTTATTTGTTACAATGGCTGATAATACAATATCCAATATTAATAATAAATATGAAGAAAGGGACAGGATCAGCACCAAACCCCCTATGTTTGATGGGGAGAAATTTGACTACTGGAAAGACAGAATTGAGAGTTTTTTCCTAGGATATGATGCTGATCTATGGGATCTAGTCATAGATGGATATGTCCATCCCACAGATGGGAATGGCAAGAAGATTGACAGAAAACCTATGACAGATGCTCGGAAGAAAGATTTTAGAAATCATCACAAAGCCAGGACTATATTATTGAATGCAATTTCACATACTGAGTATGAAAAAATTACAAACAGGGAAACTGCTTTTGATATGTTTGAATCCCTAAAAATGACTCATGAGGGAAATTCTCAAGTTAAGGAGACAAAAGCTCTGGCTCTGATCCAGAAGTATGAGGCCTTCAAGATGGAAGACTCTGAATCTGTTGAAGCCATGTTCTCCAGATTTCAGATCCTCACAGCTGGGCTGAAGTTTCTGGACAAGGGATACTATACATCAGATCATGTAAAGAAAATCATCAGAAGTCTGCCTACCAGATGGAGACCAATGGTGACTGCCTTGAAGATGGCTAAAGATCTGAACAAGATCTCTCTAGAAGAACTCATCAGCTCACCGAGGAGCCATGAAATTGAGCTTGAGGAAGATGAACCTCAGAAGAAAGAAAAAGGTAAATCTGTTGCATTAAAATCTAACAAAACTGCTAAAGCTTTGCAGGTTATTCAAGAAAGCTCTGAAGAATCTTCTTCTGAAGAAGAAGATGAATTATCCATGTTGTCCAGAAGGATCAACAGACTCTGGAAGCACAAGGGAAAGAAGTTCAACAACTTCAGAAGATCTGATAATAGAAAGGAATCTTCTGGGCACAGAAGATCTGGCAAGAAAGAAGTTGTGTGCTATGAGTGCAAAGAACCTGGGCATTACAAGAATGATTGCCCCAAACTTCAGAAGGAAAAACCCAAGAAGAAGTTTAACAAAAAGAAGAAGGTTCTGATGGCAACATGGGATGACTCAGATGAATCTGAATCATCTTCTGAATCAGAAGAAGAATGTGCTAATGTTGCACTGATGGCCAGCACAGAGGATCAAGGGGAAGGTACCTCAGGATATGAATCAGATTCTGAATCTGATGATGACGCAGAAGAGGTAATGGCTAAACTTACCAAAGAAGAACTTATAAAAGTTTTAACAAAAGTTCTTAAAAGTTATAACAATATCAAACTCAAATACAAGAAGCTGAAAAGCAATCTTGAATTTGAGATTGATCTTCTGAAGACAGAACTTGTTGAGCAAAAAGAAATCAATCTGAAAATCAAAAATGACTTTGAAATAACTCAACAAGAATCTGAATCTGAGACTAAGTCATGTGAAAACATTTTAGAAAAATATGACTCTAGCTTTCAGAGATTTATTAATAAGAGCATAGACAGAAGCAAGATGGCTTCTATGATCTATGTTGTTAGTGGAAACAACAGAAGAGGTATTGGATATGAATCTTCATCTGGAAGCAATCCAAAATCTGTTGACAAACTTTTCATCAAGAAGACACCTCTGTATTCTCAATTTAAATTTGGTCACTTAAATGACATTAAACACACAAGCTCTGAGAAGAATACTTATGTGTTTAAACCCAAGGCAAGTCAAAATAAACATTATGTTGAAAAACAGAAGTTTAGACAAACCTACAAACCAACTAACCTCAAAGGACCCAAGAAGATCTGGGTACCTAAAAACAAAATAATTCATGTTGCAGATGTTCTTAGCAGCAAGGTCAGGACGCCAATCATGGTACCTGGACTCTGGATGCTCACGACACATGACAGGAGAAAAGTCTATGTTCCAAAGCCTGGAACTTAGATCTGGAGGTGACGTGAAGTTTGGAGGGAACCAGAAGGGCAAGATCATTGGATCTGGCACTATTGGAAATGGTAAACTTCCCTCTATTACTAATGTTTTACTTGTTGAAGGGTTAAAGCATAACTTATTGTCCATAAGTCAATTAAGTGACAATGGTTATGATATTACCTTTAATCAAAAATGTTGTAAAGCTATTAGTCAAAAGGATGGCTCTATCCTATTTAGTGGTAAGAGGAAAAACAACATTTATAAAATAAATCTTTCAGAACTTAAAGTTCAAAATGTTAAATGCCTCTTGTTTGTAAATGAAGAGCAATGGGTCTGGCACAGAAGATTGGGCCATATTAATATGAGACGTATATCTCAAATTAATAAACTTAATCTTGTCAGAGGACTCCCTAATCTGAAGTTCACTTCAGATGCTCTTTGTGAAGCATGCCAGAAAGGGAAGTTTTCAAAAACATCTTTCAAATCAAAAAATGTTGTTTCTACTTCTAAACCACTAGAATTACTTCATATTGATCTGTTTGGACCAGTGAAAACTGCATCCATCAGAGGCAAGAAGTATGGATTAGTCATTGTTGATGACTTTAGTAGATGGACATGGGTAAAGTTCTTAAAACACAAGGATGAGTCACATTCTGTGTTCTTTGACTTCTGCAAGCAAGTCCATAATGAAAAGAATTTCAAAATTATAAAAGTCAAAAGTGATCATGGTGGTGAATTTGAAAATAAATATTTTGAAAAATATTTTTCTGAAAATGGAATTGCTCATGATTTTTCCTGTCCTAGAACTCCACAACAGAATGGGGTTGTAGAGAGGAAAAATAGAACTTTGCAAGAAATGGCCAGAACCATGATCAATGAGACAAATCTGGAAAAACATTTTTGGGCAGAAGCAATCAACACAACCTGTTACATTCAGAACAGAGTGTCTGTTAGACCTCTTCTGAAGAAGACTCCTTATGAACTGTGGAAGAACAAAAAGCCCAATATTTCATATTTTCATCCTTTTGGATGTATTTGCAATATGTTAAACACTAAGGAAAATCTGAGCAAGTTTGATTCCAAAGCACAGAAGTGTTTCATGCTTGGATATTCTGAACGCTCTAAAGGCTACAGAGTATACAACACTGAGACACAGATTGTGGAAGAATCCATTCATGTCAGATTTGATGATAAGCTTGGCTCTGAAAAGACAAAGTAATTTGATAACTCTGCAGATAGGTGTAACACGGTGGGAGAACTGACTTTAAACAATGTTGCGGATAGCAAGAGTCGCCACCGACTTTTATTTTATCCATAAGGAAAGGTTATAAAAGAACAGGAAAGACCTTAGAGAATATTTTGGGTCCGGGGGGTAGGTTATGAAAAGGGAAGGTGTTAGCACCCTTTTCATCCATGGTTATCCATGGGCTCTTAGGTACTTAAGCTCACTTTTGAATTGTTTTGAAAGTGTAGTGTGTGAATAGCAAAAAATTTCAGAATAGTTTAATAATAATCCGTGTATGGATGTGAAAAAAACTTGTTTGAAAATTTTGTTGGAAATTTGTTTAAGTGTGAAAAAGTTTTGAAGTGAGCAAGTATCTAGGAGTAGCCTACCCTAATGTTTTAAGGTCTTTCTTATTCTTTATCCTTTCCTTAGTAAGACTATCCCTACTATAATGGAGTAGGTAGTCCTTACTTTGGATGTTAAGGGGTATGTGAGGGACAATTTAACTTTGAAGGCCATTGTGGGATGTAATAAGCACATATAAGGGACCATCATCATTTTTCGAAAGAGACTCGATTCGTAAAGGCAACCATAAGGGACTTTGATGATTTTTCCATTTGAGGGACTTGCTTTATACACCCCACTTAACCATTATTCGTAGGCAACTTGAGGGATATCCTTAGGAAGTGAGACGGCGATTAAAATCGACTTACGTGTGTGACGTGTTTATTTTAATTATCTTTATTTAAAAGTGATCTAAATTTATTTTAATATTACATACATGTTGTTACACTCCCTAATTACTAACCATAATAATAATTAAATAATTAAACAACTTTACATCCAAGAAACAATTACAAAATAATAAGCAAAATAATTAAATAGCAAAGATAAATAAAATATAAATAAGCAATAATAAATAATAAAGGGGGTTAATTCTAAGTTTACTCGGCAAGACATCGCATCTTGTGCCTACGTATCCTTACGGGAGTGGAATCAGAGTAATCGTAGTTCCCCTCAAAAGGGAGGTTAGAGACTTCTTGACTGTGGTCAAGGTCTCAAGGGGAATAAACGCATCTTAAGGACACGCTTACGCGGAGTGTAGAAACTCCAAATCTCTACGTTGAATTGTTAAGTTGTAATTAGGGTTAAATTAGGGATTCCATGGCGGGAAACCCTAAAATGAGCGCGGCGGCTCTTTGACCTAATGCTAGGGGTAAAATTGTAATTTTGCCTGCGGCGAGGCATTTGTGAAAATTAGGGTTTGTAGTTTGTAGTTTTGAGGATTTGAAATTGAATGTGTGAAGTTTTACGGACTATTGGCGCGGCGGCCAAACAGTTAGACCTAACCTTCGGATGTGTGCAATGTGACAGAAATAATAGTAAACGCGTGAGATAATTGAATCATGCAAACAGAGAGATAATGTCATAATTTAAACCATGCAAGCAGAAATTTAAAGGCAGAATTTAAAGAGCGATTGTTAAGTTCGCGAGGTTACATGAGAGGAGCAGATACAATATGATAATGAAATTTGAATTGAACAATAATAAAATAAAATAAATAACGGTTCTAGTTATTATTTTAAAAAAAAGATTTTAGTTATTATTTTAAATTTATCTAAAAAAAAGTTTTTCTTAAAAATAATAGGTTTTCATATTAATTTGGAAAAGATGTTAATGTTATTTATTTTAAAAAAAACAGATTTTTATATTATAACAAATTTTAATAAATTAATGATAACAATAATAATAATAATGGTAATAATAATGATAATAATGATAATAATAATAAATAATGATAATAATAATAATAATAATAATAATAATAATAAAGCAATAATGAATTTTAAATGTGCCAAATAACCCAACAATGTTGCTAACGCAGAAATGCGCTCATCGCAACCAGATCTAAATCGGACGAAACAAAATTTATCGCAAAGAAAAAGAAATTAAGCAAAAAATAGTATTATTGCTCACACAAAAATGCGATCATCGCAACCAGATCGAACTAACACAAATGTCACGCGTGATGCACACAAATGTGCAAACATCGTATCGACATAATTCGATCAAAAATCTTATATATATAAACTCTAACAATTTAAAAATTATATATATATAAACGTAACAGTAATAGATAAAGTAAAAGAAATAACGGTAATAGATGAAGAAAAAGAAATAACGGTAAAAGATGAAGAAAAAGAAACAACAGTAATAGATGAAGGAAAAGAAATAACGGTAAACGATGAAGAAAAAGAAACAATAGTAATGGATGAAGAAGAAAACTAAATAACGGCAAACGGCACTCACTCCTCTTAGGTTTTTTTCATTCTCCCTCTTTTCCAACAAGGCAACACATGTATATATAGGGAACAAATTAGGGTTAACACCAAATTGTCAATAATGTCCCTAAAGCCCATTTTAAAGCCCAAACTAAATAATTAGTTAAGAAAAAATAAAATTTAAATAATTTAAAATAATTAAAATAAACTTAAAATAAAAACTAATAATCCTATTGATTCCTAAAATAAAAAATATTATAAAAAGAACAAAATTTTTTTCAATATTTTTTATTTTATGATTTTTTGGATATTTTTATGAATAATTTAGAAAAAAGTGAAAAAAATAATATTTTAAAAAATGATTTAATTAAAATACAAAAATAATAATTAAATAATAATAAAAAACTATTTTTGTTATTTTTTTAATGAAAGATAGAAAAGTTTAGAGTAAAAATAATAAAAAACAAAAAAAGTGACAAAGGTGAGATTCGAACTCTCAACCTCTCACACTCATAACTCCTTACACATGTCCTCCTGCCAATTGTGCCATTTTTACTTTTTAGAAAAAAAATGCATGCCATATGATATTTACCTGCAAAAAGTCAAACGACTACACAAATTTGTTAGTAATTGATTAAATGCAATGAAATGCGACGACAAATCTTAGGGCAAAATTTGGGGTATTACAGTTATTATGATAATATTTCTCACCCAACCTCTCTTTGATGTTGGCAAAAAAAAAATCATGAAGTTTGACTTTGGTTTGACCACAGTTGACCTCAGTTTGACCTTTTAACTGCATTGACTGCTTTTGACTTATCTGATCATCTGACTGAGCAAACTTTTGAGAAAAGTCTTGAAACTTGACATGGGGGTTCTTATACACATATAAGATGTTATGAAGCTCACTTGAAGTCTTGGAAGTCCATTTAGCCTGATTAAAGTCAAAACCCTAGTTTTGGATGCACTGCTTAGGAGGTGCATTGTCTGAGGGAATTGTCAACTCTTCTGACCAATTGTGAATTTTGTGAACCTTGTGAACCTTCTTGGAACACAAAGTCTTGTATTGTGAGGGCAAATTTTGGGGTGCAACAGCTGCCCCTGTTCAATTTTCTGAAACCTGAGGGGTTAGATTGGTATATTTGCCAGTCGTAACCTGGAAGGTTGAAGGGGATTGAACACAAAAGCCCAAAAATTTGCACTCACCAGTGC
Source organism: Lathyrus sativus (assembly GCA_963859935.3). NCBI lineage: Eukaryota > Viridiplantae > Streptophyta > Magnoliopsida > Fabales > Fabaceae > Lathyrus > Lathyrus sativus. The sequence goes on from OZ012737.1 coordinate 558,293,247, forward strand.
ATGGAGTGATATTGATGGTTGGTTGAACATGATTGAGTGGGCTTAAAGATGCCACTAGGGGAAAGTTCTTCAATAGTATAATGAGAACTGTCAGGAGTCTGGAGTAATACTGATGTAACAGCATGTCTTCATGAGGATAGAGCAATCAATAATGATAACCCTAAAGCAGTCTTGAAGTGATAAATCTGACCTCAGGAGGATAGAGCAATCAATAGCTCTAAAGCAGTCTTGAAGTAATAATGGCTTCAGGAGGATAGAGCAATCAATAGCTCTAAAGCAGTCTTGAAGTAATAGAATGGCTTCAGTAGGATAGAGCAATCAACAGCTCTAAAGCAGTCTTGTGATATGTCTTCAGGAGGATAGAGCAATCAATAGCTCTAAAGCAGTCTTGAAGTAATGATTTCAGAAGGATAGAGCAATGGATAGCTCTAAAGCAGTCTTGAAATAATAATGTAATTTCAGGAGGATAGAGCAATGGATAACTCTAAAGCAGTCTTGAAATAATTAGATGGCTTCAGGAGGATAGAGCAATGAATAGCTCTAAAGCAGTCTTGAAGTAGTAATATGACCTCATGAGGATAGAGCAATGAATAGCTCTAAAGCAGTCTTGAAGTAATAGGATGATTTCAGGAGGATAGAGCAATCAGTAGCTCTAAAGCAGTCTTGAAGTCATGAGAGGCTATCAGGAGGATAAAATAACCCTGAGGTTACAATAAAGCAGTCCCAAAGTAATAAGAAGCTCATCAGGAGGATAAAGTAACCCTGAGGTTACAATAAAGCAGTCCCAAAGATCATAAGATTGTTTGTTGGATAATTAACCTGAAAACAAGGTAGCATTCTGTATAACAACATTAGTTTATGCTTTATGTATGCATGTATGACATGATGCACTTAGGTAATGTACTATAGACATATATGTTATGGTATGATGTAAATGATGTATGTATGCTATGACACTGCTGGAAGTGTCTGGATATCCTTGTATAACAACTGCTGGCCAAGGAAAATAAATCCCGATTCGTTGTTGAAGAATATATAACCCTCCGTCTGCTGGGGATAACAAGGTATAGATAACCTCCCGTTGTTGGGGATAACAAGGTATAGATAACCTCCCGTTGTTGGGGATAGTAGGGTATAGATAACCTTCGTTTTCGTTTGATAGTAGGATAAGTATAACATCCCGTCTTCGTTCATCGTGCCCTTATTGGAAAGTAATTTCCCGTATATCCGTATGAGGATAAAAGAGATGGATATAAATTCCAGGGGAGATTAGACTTTGTGAAAATGGATTAGTCCTACTGATGGTTTGTAACTGTCTTGTAAAGATGAACCGGCGAAGCTTCGTTGAAATCCTTCCCTCGTTCGTCCTTAGTAAATACTATTACTGCATTTTCATGCATTTCTGGTAAACATCAATCATATTAAAAGCATACATGCGTTTCTGGTAAACATCAATCATATTCAAAGGCATACATACATTCAAACACAACCAATGGACGTTTCGCTTATGTAAATAGGGTAAAAGTGAATCTGGATTCAAAAGATGGAATTTATTTATATCAAAAGTGACCCATACACGGGTAAGTTTGTACAAGGAGACATAAACCCTAGTAAGAGAATTTTGTCATGAAGCTTTACAAAAAGAATCAGCTATGTGGGAAATAATCCTATTGAGTTTCGATTCTACTATTGCCACTCAAGTATCTCATCTTCTTGCTGTTGAGACGGAAACGATTGGATTGAGCTTTATCTGTTTGAGCTTGAGTAAGTAGTACAACTGGTTGCAGTTTCATGAGTGATCCAAACGAGACATAGTCATACGCTTTAATCCCTAACTTTTGCCTGGATTGCCCTTTCAGGTTTTCAATCCACCGGGATACCCTTTTTTGCCCAAGCCGCCTTTTCAGGTTTTCGACTTGCCGGGTGTACATCTTTTTATATATATATCCCTAATTTTTGCCCAAACCCTTTTGGTTTGCCGGGATGCCCTTATTTTTGCCTAGGCCTGTCAACCTAGCGGGTCTCTTTTTATGCGTAGTATTTTTTAACTATGTTTGCGTTTACAGGTTGTGGGAAGTCTTCACCATCCATTGTAGTCAGTATCATGGCACCTCCTGAGAACACTGTCTTGACTACAAATGGTCCCTCATATGTTGGAGTCCACTTGCCCCTAGGATCACCCTGTGGTAATATGATACGCTTGATTACCAAGTCACCAGCCTGATATACCTTTGGCTTAACCTTCTTGTTAAAAGCTTTGATCATCCGTTTCTAGTACATCTGGCCATGACAAACTGCTGCTAACCTTTTCTCATCAATCAAATTTATCTGGTCAAGTCGAGTCTGAATCCACTCATCTTCATCCAAGCCTGCATCCTTCATAATTCTCAAGGAACTGAATCTTCATATCAATAGCAACTTGCATACCCATGATACATGCCTCATACTCAGCCATGTTATTGGTACAATAGAAACAAAGTCTGGCAGTAATCGGGGTATGACAACCTTCAGGGGAACTAATCACAACACCAACACCATTACCATGTGCATTGGAGGCACCATCAAAAACCATAGTCCATCGGGATCCTTGTTCAGGTCCGTCATATTGTCCAGGTTCTTTGGTAACAGACATAATGTCTTCATCAGGGAACTCAAAATTCATTGACTGGTAATCATCTACTGCTTAATGAGCCAAATGATCAGCAACAACACTCCCCTTAATGGCCTTCTGAGTGGTATACTGTATATCATATTCCGTCAAGATCATTTGCCATCTTGCAATTCTTCCGGAGAGAGCAGGTTTCTCAAATATGTACTTGATTGGATCCATCTTCGAAATCAACAAGGTAGTATGGGTCAACATATACTGTCTTAGTCGGCGAGCAGCCCATGCCAAAGCGCAGCAAGTTTTCTCGAGCAGTGAGTATCTTGTTTCACAGTCGGTAAACTTTTTGCTAAGGTAGTATATTGCCTGCTCTTTTCGACCAGTCATGTTGCCCCAATACACACCCCATTGAGTTGTCTAATACTGTTAAATACATAATCAAGGGTCTTCCATCAACTGGTGGCATTAAAATTGGAGGTTCTAGCAAATATCTCTTGATTTCATCAAAGGCAGTCTGGCGCTCATCATTCCATTCCATCACCTGATCTTTCCTCAACAACTTGAAGATTGGCTCACAGATGGTAGTTAATTGGGAAACAAATCTTGCAATGTAGTTCAATCGTCCCAAGAAACCTCTAACCTCCTTCTCAGTACGGGGAGCTGGCATCTCTCGTATAGCTTTCACTTTTGCAGGATCCACTTCAATACCTTTTCCACTGACAATGAAACCCAAGAGCTTTCCCGATCTAACTCCAAAAGTACACTTGTTTGGATTTAATCTCAACCTGTATTTCTTCAACCTCTCAAACAACTTGTGCAGATGATCAAGATGTTGTTCTTCATTCTGAGACCTGGCTATCATATCATCCACATATACCTCTATCTCATGATGAATCATATCATGAAACAAAGCCACCATAGCACGCTGATATGTTGCCCCTGCATTCTTCAAACCAAATGGCATTACCTTATAGCAAAAGGTGCCCCACTGTGTCACAAATGTTGTCTTCTCCATATCTTCAGGTGCCATCTTGATTTGATTGTAACCAGAGAAACCATCCATAAAAGAGAATACCTTATGCTGAGCAGTGTTGTCTACCAGAATATCGATATGAGGAAGTGGAAAGTCGTCTTTAGGGCTAGCCTTGTTCAGATCTCTGTAGTCTACACACATACGTACCTTACCATCTTTCTTAGGAACTGGTACCACATTTGCAACCCACTGAGGATAAGAAGTTACGGCCAAGAACCCTGCATTGAACTGTTTCATTACCTCTGCTTTGATCTTTTCTGACATTTCAGGACGCATACGACGAACCTTCTGCTTCTTTGGACGACAATCTTCTTTCACTGGCAAACGGTGAACCACAATGTCCGCATCCAACCCTGGCATATCTTCATAAGACCAAGCAAAGATCTCCACATAGTCACGTAGCATCTGAATCAACCTGCTCTTGACACTGTCCTCTAAATCAGCCCCTATTTTGACCTCTTTTCTGTTTTCTTCAGTTCCCAGATTCACAACTTCGACTGGCTCTTCATGTGGCTGTATAGCTTTCTCTTCTTGTTGTAACAACCTAGCAAGCTCTACAGGTATTTCACAATCGTCCTCGTTTCCGTCTTCAGTTTGATAGATCGGATTCTCGAAATTGTAATTGGCAATAGTAGAACTGTTATCAACTGGATCCAGAGTGGATGAGGATCTGCATTTTAGTGACGTGGGTGTGTGTAAGAACACATAGCTGATAAAGCAAAAATAAAAGAAAAAGAAAGACAAGGAACACAATATTTACGAAAACGAAACGTCCACTGATTTTATTGAATGAAGTATGCAAATGAAATGACAACCCGTAACAAGCACACCATTGTGCCCCGGGTAAGGCACATGGCTCGAAAGTTTTAATTGTTCCAGAAATTACAAATTTAAAAACATAACACAGTAATAGTATTTACTCCTGACTAAAGGAGATAGGGATAACATCTTCAGCTTTCCAATTATTGAGTCCAGCACCCACAGTAGGAAAAATCCATGCCTCCAAGTTGTAGTCTTCATCTTGATCTCCCACAGCATTGATAACCCCTTGATTGGTGATACGAACAGCACGAGCACGACGAACAGCCTTCTGGGACTCTGCAGTGAAACCCAAACCAAACTTGTCGGACTTGTATGGAATATCAGGAAGCTGACCCCAAATAGTACAACCACCTTCTTCCACCACAGCTTTTGCATCATTGAGGGAGGCCATTGCCATTGTTGGAGGGTTTCTGATGACCACAGGAACCTTCTTCACAGCAGGAGGAGTCACACAATCCTTAACAGCCCAGGGAACCACTTCAAATGACTGACATGGAGTTTCAATGTATTCACCTTCTACTTCCAGATACTTGAAAGTGTTTACATGGCTGACAAAGTATTCTTCCTCTCCAAAGACAGTAACAACTTTTCCATTCACCGGATATCTCAACTTTTGATGTAATGTGGAGGTCACCGCACCTGCCCCATGGATCCAGGGACGACCAAGCAGACATGAGTACGAAGGACGAATATCCATCACATAGAATGTAGCAGTAAACACCTGAGAGCCAACCTTGATTGGAAGATCAATTTCCCCATGCACTACTCTTCTAGAACCATCAAAAGCCTTTACCACAATATTACTGGGCTTCAATACCGTATCTTCAGGACTCAGCTTGTTCAGGACTTCCTTAGGCAACACATTCAGAGAGGAACCATTGTCTATCAGCACATGAGACAGGGTAGTGCCCCTGCATTCAATTGAAATATGCAAGGCCCTGTTATGATCCCTCTTGGCAGGGGTCAAGTCAGCATCAGAAAATCCTAACCCGTTGTCATAGGTCAGGTGAGCAACACAATTCTCAAACTGGTCCACAGAAATTGTACTGGGTACATGAGCCATCTTTAGAAACTTGATCAATGACTTGGCATGAGCCTCAGAACATAATAACAGGGAGAGCATAGAAATCTTTGAGGGAGTATGCCCCAGCTGATCAACAATATCATAATCACTCTTGCGAATGATTTTCAATACTTCTTCCATCTGCTTAGAGAGGTCATCAGCAGCTGGCACATCAGTAGATACAGGCTCAATAACAGGACCCTTGCCCCGAGCATCAGTGGTGGAAGTAACAGCAGGAGTAACTGCACTCTTAGAAGCAACTGGAGGAGAGAAGACTCTTCCACTACGAGTGATCTTGCTAGATCCAGCAATATTATCAATGTCAACAGGCATATCAGGTAAAGGCTCCTGCTTGACACCATGGATGTAAACATCAGACCCATAGTGCCAAGGCACAGCTTTGTCAGATGTATAAGGAATAGGACCAGGAGTGGTAATGATCAGAGGAGCTACTCTGGCTTCAGCAACAACTTTCACAGGACCTTCAGCAGTAATCTTGATTGGGCCCTGATGAGTGATTTTAATGGGACCCTTTGAAGTGATTCTTAGTGGTACTTTGTCAACCATGTCAACCTCTTCAATCTTCTTACCCTGAGTCAGATGATCCACCATACTTTCTACAGATGCTGGTCTTCTTTCAAACACTATAGTATATTTATCCATGAGACGTTGAATCCCATCTCTCAAAATGAAGCAACTATCCGGCTTATAGGTACAATATAGACAATCTTCATGACAACCTGGAAAGATCCCAGCTTGTACTAACCTCTTTTTGATAACAGACAATGGTGTGCTCAACTCCATAACTGAATAGACATGCAGATCTTCATCAATATCTTCATCAATGGCGTTGACAGTCTTCTCGTGATTTGGCATTGGAGCTGTAATCACATTTGGAGTACCTGGTGGATCAAACTCAACTTCTCCAGCATCAATCATATCCTGAATTTTGTTCTTCAAGACCCAGCAGTTATTAGTATCATGTCCTGGACAGTTTGAATGATATGCACATCGTGCATTGGGATTGTACTTGGGAGATGTAACATTGGGATTCTGAGGAGCCTCCCTCAGGGTAATAAGTTCAGCCTTCAACAAATGTTGTAATGCCTGAGCCATTGACATGTTGATCTTCGTGAACTGTCTTCTAGCCCTCTGTTGGTTGCCTTGAGGCTGCTCTGTTGTTGCAGGAGTTGGATTTGAAATATGAACTGCACTAACAGACTGATGCCTTCTGTTACGATCAGGTTGACCATACACAGCATTAGATTCTTTCTTCCCAGTGGGAGGCTTCTTTGCAGCACCTGATGAAGAAGTGCCCACTTGGATCTTACCACTCTTGATACCATTCTCTACTCGCTCTCCTGTCATGATCAACTCAGTGAAGCCAGATGATGAGCTTCCAATGAGATGACTGTAAAACGGACCATTCAGCGTACACATGAACATATCAACCAACTCCCTATCAGTCAAAGGAGGTTGAACTCTTCCAGCTAAGTCTCTCCACTTCTGAGCATACTCCTTAAAGCTTTCTTTGGCACCCATAGACATGCTTTGAAGCTGCATGCGAGTGGGGGCTAAGTCAGCATTGTATTGATACTGCTTGTAGAAAGCTTCAGCAAGGTCATTCCAATCTCTGATGTTGACGCTCTCCAACTGATAATACCACTCTAGCTGAGCTCCAGATAGACTCTCTTGAAAGAAATGGATCCACAACTTTTTATCAGCAGTGTGGGGTTGCATTCTTCTGACATAAGACCTCAGATGCAATTTGGGACAAGAGACCCCATCATAGACAACAAATGTAGGAACTTTGAACCCAATGGGTATGACCACCCCAGATATCAAGCTCAAATCCTCAAAATCCAGCCCAGATGATTTCTGTAATTCCATAGCATCCATTCTATCCACCAGCATCTTGAATTTGTCTTCGTTAGGCTCATGGTAGTAGTTAGCCTCAGAATCAGAGTCCCCCATAGTGTTGTGGAGACTGCCTCTCTCCTGCTCAGATTCTTCAGATTCATAGTCTTCAACATGTTCCTTGGTCTTGACAGGACCTTTGAACCTTCTTCCCATGTTGAGCAACCCAGCAGACCTTCTAGCCTTCTTAGTCTTCTTGGCCAGCAGTGTCTTCAATTCATCCTGCCCCTTGGATAGGTTCAGGATCAGCTCTTGGAACTGTGCATTCTGTGCCTGGAGATCCTTAACTGATTGTTCAAGAGCCATTGCTGAAATAAACAGCGAGGAGATGAGAAACCTGTGCACAATTATAAACCTGTGATGCAATGATATGGGAATGCATATGCAATGTTTTCAAGGACCGCAGGATTTAAATTTGCTTAAACAAACAAGAAAGTAACTTTTTATTAGTAATAACTTGTTTTGCCTTTTAGGCTTACAAAAAATGAAAACGAAATAAGTACAAAAGATGGGGTTTTAAGTCTCCCATGGACGTTTCCTCTTTGTGTTGAGGTATGAGTTGAGGTTTCGTTCCTCATGAAGTAGCTTTGTTAGCTCTAGGATCCTTGCTTGGCTTGCTTTGTAATGAGCCTCGAAAGTATCCCTTTGCTCTTTCAGTTGGATCCATGATCTCTGCAAGTCTTCCATATCAGTAGGCATGTCTGGGTGAAGGATGGTATAAGCTGTGTCTCCTTCAGCAACAGGTTCCATGGTAACTGGTAGGACGGCAGGATATGGCATCATGAGTGTCTGAGCACGAGATCGTACCCATCTGAGATAAGCCTCCATAGGAATAGTGTACTTAGGCTCCAGTGTCTTGCTGTCAATCCTGTTTACCTTTCCCCAAGCTCGTATGAATCTCTGACGGTAACTCTGAAGATCGTTGTCGTAGTCAAACACAATGCCCTGAATCAACATGTCATGTGGACCATCGCTCCGGGCGTAACCAAACTGTCGTAAAGCTAGAGATGGGTTGTAGGTGATGCCTCCTCTTATGCCTAGAAGTGGCACATTAGGAAACTCCCCACAACGGTCAATGATGGTGACATTCTCCATAGATCTGGAGCACCAATGGATGTCTGAGTGAGAAAGTGACATGATCCTCTTGGACCATCTGAACCCTTGCTCATTCTTCATTACTGAGCGAGGAAGGTGAGAAATAAACCACCTAGAAAGTAAAGGTATGCAGCACATCAAAGTTCCTCTTGCCCTTGTAGTACGGGTGTGAAGAGAATGTAGGATGTCTCCAAGTAAGGTAGGCACTGGATTGTGACTCAGGAATATGTTGATGGCATGAACGTCTATGAACTGATCAGGATTGGGGAACAACACTAAGCCATAAATCAATAAGGCTAAGATCTCCTCAAAAGCATCGTAGCTCATAGCCTTCAAGAACATTTGAGCTTTATCCACTAATACCTTGGCAAGAATACCTTTAACTCCACTTCTCGTCTCTAGAACAATGTCAGACTTCTTCAGATGTAGAGCTGCAGCAATAATTTCTGGTTTAAGCTCCTTCTCTAAGCCTGTGAATGGCTTCTGATCAAGAACAGGTATACCCAGAAGTTTAGAGAACTCCTCCATGGTTGGAACCAGCTGATAATCAGGAAATGTAAAGCAATGGTGCTTAGGGTCAAAGAACTGAAACAGCACACTCATCATGTCTTCACTGAACCCTGAAGTAACTAGATCCAATAAGTGACCATGTCTCTTGTTGAACTGGGAATGATCAGGCACTAGGGAAACCAACTCCTTGAGCTTAGCAGGTATCCCTACAAAGTTGATCCTGATGGTGTTTCTACGAGCAGAAGCCATGACCTGCAACAAAGAACAAAGATAAATCCTTTGGTCCTTGAAATGGTTAGGGAAAATGATATGCTTATGATGCATGATGATGTCATGATGTCATGCTCAATCACAAACATGTGGCACACACAAACAAGTCACACCATAGCCCTAGGTTTAAAGGCTTGCATGAGGTTCAAAGGCAAGTACCCTCCCCTGAAGTTAGATGGTTCATCCTGTCCTACAAAAGTAACCAGGTTCTAAGGGATCTCAATATCATTGATCCTTCACAAGGGTGGTTGTTCAGAAGGCAACTTACTTGCCAACCAAAACCCTCCAAGTTTAAGATCTCAATGAGCGTAGTATCGAGTGTCAACCAACTTCAGTCTGCACCAAAGCCGGTTACCTCACTACTTTCTAAAGACCAAGATGAGTTAACTAGGGTTCTAAAAGTCAGTTAGTGCATTGACAACATATGGCAGCCTCAATATTATCCTCAACTTGACTTAAGGAATATAAGCACCAACCAAGAAGTCGCACTAACTATGGCCACCAGATCAACCGTATCGATATACGTCGTACAGTTTCCTTGGTCTATTGCCATTTACCTAAGGTACACTAGATCCGGGTTAGGACCTTTCACACATAAGAGCACCCCAACAATATAATAATAAAGCAAACAAGGCAAACAATTTAAAGTGATCTTAATTCCTAAGGGTACCCCTCTTAGATAAATCCCCAGCAGAGTCGCCAGTTCTGTAACACGGTGGGAGAACTGACTTTAAACAATGTTGCGGATAGCAAGAGTCGCCACCGACTTTTATTTTATCCATAAGGAAAGGTTATAAAAGAACAGGAAAGACCTTAGAGAATATTTTGGGTCCGGGGGGTAGGTTATGAAAAGGGAAGGTGTTAGCACCCTTTTCATCCATGGTTATCCATGGGCTCTTAGGTACTTAAGCTCACTTTTGAATTGTTTTGAAAGTGTAGTGTGTGAATAGCAAAAAATTTCAGAATAGTTTAATAATAATCCGTGTATGGATGTGAAAAAAACTTGTTTGAAAATTTTGTTGGAAATTTGTTTAAGTGTGAAAAAGTTTTGAAGTGAGCAAGTATCTAGGAGTAGCCTACCCTAATGTTTTAAGGTCTTTCTTATTCTTTATCCTTTCCTTAGTAAGACTATCCCTACTATAATGGAGTAGGTAGTCCTTACTTTGGATGTTAAGGGGTATGTGAGGGACAATTTGACTTTGAAGGCCATTGTGGGATGTAATAAGCACATATAAGGGACCATCATCATTTTTCGAAAGGGACTCGATTCGTAAAGGCAACCATAAGGGACTTTGATGATTTTTCCATTTGAGGGACTTGCTTTATACACCCCACTTAACCATTATTCGTAGGCAACTTGAGGGATATCCTTAGGAAGTGAGACGGCGATTAAAATCGACTTACGTGTGTGACGTGTTTATTTTAATTATCTTTATTTAAAAGTGATCTAAATTTATTTTAATATTACATACATGTTGTTACACTCCCTAATTACTAACCATAATAATAATTAAATAATTAAACAACTTTACATCCAAGAAACAATTACAAAATAATAAGCAAAATAATTAAATAGCAAAGATAAATAAAATATAAATAAGCAATAATAAATAATAAAGGGGGTTAATTCTAAGTTTACTCGGCAAGACATCGCATCTTGTGCCTACGTATCCTTACGGGAGTGGAATCAGAGTAATCGTAGTTCCCCTCAAAAGGGAGGTTAGAGACTTCTTGACTGTGGTCAAGGTCTCAAGGGGAATAAACGCATCTTAAGGACACGCTTACGCGGAGTGTAGAAACTCCAAATCTCTACGTTGAATTGTTAAGTTGTAATTAGGGTTAAATTAGGGATTCCATGGCGGGAAACCCTAAAATGAGCGCGGCGGCTCTTTGACCTAATGCTAGGGGTAAAATTGTAATTTTGCCTGCGGCGAGGCATTTGTGAAAATTAGGGTTTGTAGTTTGTAGTTTTGAGGATTTGAAATTGAATGTGTGAAGTTTTACGGACTATTGGCGCGGCGGCCAAACAGTTAGACCTAACCTTCGGATGTGTGCAATGTGACAGAAATAATAGTAAACGCGTGAGATAATTGAATCATGCAAACAGAGAGATAATGTCATAATTTAAACCATGCAAGCAAAAATTTAAAGGCAGAATTTAAAGAGCGATTGTTAAGTTCGCGAGGTTACATGAGAGGAGCAGATACAATATGATAATGAAATTTGAATTGAACAATAATAAAATAAAATAAATAACGGTTCTAGTTATTATTTTAAAAAAAAGATTTTAGTTATTATTTTAAATTTATCTAAAAAAAAGTTTTTCTTAAAAATAATAGGTTTTCATATTAATTTGGAAAAGATGTTAATGTTATTTATTTTAAAAAAAACAGATTTTTATATTATAACAAATTTTAATAAATTAATGATAACAATAATAATAATAATGGTAATAATAATGATAATAATGATAATAATAATAAATAATGATAATAATAATAATAATAATAATAATAATAATAATAAAGCAATAATGAATTTTAAATGTGCCAAATAACCCAACAATGTTGCTAACGCAGAAATGCGCTCATCGCAACCAGATCTAAATCGGACGAAACAAAATTTATCGCAAAGAAAAAGAAATTAAGCAAAAAATAGTATTATTGCTCACACAAAAATGCGATCATCGCAACCAGATCGAACTAACACAAATGTCACGCGTCATGCACACAAATGTGCAAACATCGTATCGACATAATTCGATCAAAAATCTTATATATATAAACTCTAACAATTTAAAAATTATATATATATAAACGTAACAGTAATAGATAAAGAAAAAGAAATAACGGTAATAGATGAAGAAAAAGAAATAACGGTAAAAGATGAAGAAAAAGAAACAACAGTAATAGATGAAGGAAAAGAAATAACGGTAAACGATGAAGAAAAAGAAACAATAGTAATGGATGAAGAAGAAAACTAAATAACGGCAAACGGCACTCACTCCTCTTAGGTTTTTTTCATTCTCCCTCTTTTCCAACAAGGCAACACATGTATATATAGGGAACAAATTAGGGTTAACACCAAATTGTCAATAATGTCCCTAAAGCCCATTTTAAAGCCCAAACTAAATAATTAGTTAAGAAAAAATAAAATTTAAATAATTTAAAATAATTAAAATAAACTTAAAATAAAAACTAATAATCCTATTGATTCCTAAAATAAAAAATATTATAAAAAGAACAAAATTTTTTTCAATATTTTTTATTTTATGATTTTTTGGATATTTTTATGAATAATTTAGAAAAAAGTGAAAAAAATAATATTTTAAAAAATGATTTAATTAAAATACGAAAATAATAATTAAATAATAATAAAAAACTATTTTTGTTATTTTTTTAATGAAAGATAGAAAAATTTAGAGTAAAAATAATAAAAAACAAAAAAAGTGACAAAGGTGAGATTCGAACTCTCAACCTCTCACACTCATAACTCCTTACACATGTCCTCCTGCCAATTGTGCCATTTTTACTTTTTAGAAAAAAAATGCATGCCATATGATATTTACCTGCAAAAAGTCAAACGACTACACAAATTTGTTAGTAATTGATTAAATGCAATGAAATGCGACGACAAATCTTAGGGCAAAATTTGGGGTATTACAGTTATTATGATAATATTTCTCACCCAACCTCTCTTTGATGTTGGCAAAAAAAAAAAATCATGAAGTTTGACTTTGGTTTGACCACAGTTGACCTCAGTTTGACCTTTTAACTGCATTGACTGCTTTTGACTTATCTGATCATCTGACTGAGCAAACTTTTGAGAAAAGTCTTGAAACTTGACATGGGGGTTCTTATACACATATAAGATGTTATGAAGCTCACTTGAAGTCTTGGAAGTCCATTTAGCCTGATTAAAGTCAAAACCCTAGTTTTGGATGCACTGCTTAGGAGGTGCATTGTCTGAGGGAATTGTCAACTCTTCTGACCAATTGTGAATTTTGTGAACCTTGTGAACCTTCTTGGAACACAAAGTCTTGTATTGTGAGGGCAAATTTTGGGGTGCAACAATAGGGAAGTAGTCTTTATTGACTCTGAAGTTCCAGAAGCAGACAAAATTCAAGTGAAGGAACCAGAAGCAACTCCAGATACTACTCCTTTAACTTCTCAGATGAATAATCTAAACATTTCTGAAGAATCAACTATTAGAGGATCATCATCCAGAATTAAAGCTTCTCATCCAGAGGATGTCATTATTGGAAAGAAGGATGATCCCATCAGAACAAGATCCTTTCTAAGATCATCTGAAGCATCACTATTTGGACTAGTGTCAGAAATTGAACCATCTTCTGTAGATGAAGCTCTGCAAGACAATGATTGGATTATTGCCATGCAAGAAGAGCTAAATCAATTCAGCAGAAATGATGTATGGGATCTAGTTCAGAGACCTCAAGGATTCAATATAATTGGTACAAAATGGGTCTTCAGAAATAAGCTAAATGAGAAAGGAGAAGTTGAGAGGAATAAGGCAAGGCTGGTTGCTCAAGGGTACAGTCAGCAAGAAGGTATTGATTACACTGAGACATATGCTCCAGTGGCAAGGTTAGAATCTATACGCCTTCTTATTTCCTTTGCTGCACAAAATAACATCACTCTGTATCAGATGGATGTTAAAAGTGCCTTTCTTAATGGTATTATAGAAGAAGAAGTTTATGTCCACCAACCTCCTGGTTTTGAAAATGAAAAATTTCCAGATCATGTTTTCAAATTAAAGAAATCTCTATATGGTTTAAAACAAGCTCCCAGAGCTTGGTATGAGAGATTGAACAATTTCCTTCTGGAGAAGAATTTCATCAGAGGCAAAGTGGATACAACACTCTTTTGTAAAACAATTAAGAAAGATCTTCTAATTTTCCAAATTTATGTAGATGATATTATTTTTGGATTAACAAATATTATGCTTGGAAAGGAGTTTGCTACATGTATGCAGGCAGAATTTGAAATGAGCATGATGGGAGAACTCAGATTCTTTCTAGGAATCCAAGTTAATCAAACTCCAGAGTGCACCTACATTCATCAGACAAAATATGTTAAAGAACTTCTGAAGAAATTTAACATGTCTGACAGCAAGCTGGCAAAGACTCCAATGCATCCTACTATCTCACTTGGCAAGGAAGAGGTAAGTAAGAAAGTAGACCAGAAGCTCTACAGAGGTATGATTAGCTCTCTTCTTTATCTCACTGCTTCTAGACCTGACATATTGTTCAGTGTTTGTCTGTGTGCTAGATTCCAATCAGATCCTAGAGAATCACACTTGACAGCTGTCAAGAGGATTCGAAGGTATCTGAAAGGTACTTCTAATGTGGGTTTGTGTTACAGAAAATCTGATGATTTCAAATTAGTTGGATTTTGTGATGCTGACTACGCTAGAGACAGAGTGGAAAGAAAAAGTACTTCTGGAAGTTGTCAATTTCTAGGAAGAAATCTAATCTCCTGGTACAGCAAGAAGCAACCCACAATTGCACTTTCAACCACAGAGGCTGAATACATTGTTGCTGCTGGATGTAGCACGCAGATGCTCTGGATGAAGAGTCAACTAGAAGATTATCAAATTTTTGAAAGTAACATTTCTATCTTTTGTGATAATACTTCTGCTATATGTTTGTCCAAGAATCCCATTTTACATTCTAAAGCAAAACATATAGAAATTAAGCATCATTTCATCAGAGACTATGTTCAGAAGGGAATCATAAATTTAGCCTTTGTTGATACAGATCATCAATGGGCAGATATTTTTACAAAACCCCTTGTTGAAGATAGATTCAATTTTATTCTGAAAAATATTGGTATGGATTTTTGTCCAGAATAATATTTATCAGAAGCAAATTTTTACAGATGCAAAAATGCTTAATGCTCTGAAGTATTTCTTCTGATTGCTTATTTATTCTGATCTATATTTCTTTTGTGAAACTCTGAACTAACAATCTTTAGAAGATCTGAACGTTGGCTAACGTTTCATTTCTTAAGAGAATTCAGAACACATGCAAGCAAACACGTGTCACACCAAATCTGAAGAGGTCACGTGTACATAACTGAAGAGACGTTTGAGGTGAAGTTTGAATAGTGAGAATCTTGATTTTCCCCCCAAATTGTCAGAAGCAATTAATGCTTTGAAATGATTATTATTCTCTTCATTTAATGCTTGTTAAAACGTGCATATTTCTGACTGTTGATTTGCCTAAGTGTTTTAGTATAAATACTTGACTTGTATTCACTTTCACACTTTTCACACTCTCAGAAATTACATGCATTTTCATCTCCTCTTTTCTCTGCATAAAAACCCTATACCTAAGCGTTTGACAAAGCATTCTTCAATGGCAACTTCATCATCAACAGCTGCTCAATTCCAATCTTCTATGGCTGTTGTAACTTCAGAAAACATGGGTGTTGCTCCCTATTCTCCTCCCAAAAGAACTCTTCTAACGCCTGTGGATAAGTTGGAAGTTCTATGTGAATCTATGGTAGAGTTTGACTCTCTTGTAGAAAATGGGTTTGAGTTCCGTTCCATCATTGGAGCTCAAGGATGGGTTAAGTATTTTGATAGGCTCTTTGGACCAGTTTACCCTCTCCTTGTGAAAGAGTTCTGGATCCATGCATCTGTTTACCCCAAGTTCATCTTATCTTCTGTGCTGGGAAAAGAAATTATTATCATAGAAGATCTGATAAGAAAATTAATAGGTTATGAAGAAACAGATGGTGTTTCTCACTTGCCAGCTGGGCGTGTGGACATGGATGAGGTATATGAAGAAGTAATGACTGCTGGTCAAGCTTCTAACAAATTCAAAGATCTGAAGCCTGATTACAAGATCTGGGCCAAGATCTTCATGGGATGCATCCACCACAGAAAGTCAACAAATTCTCCAGACTATGTCAATAATGAACAGTTATATTTCATGTATTGCCTTAGTCAGAGCACCTAGGTAGATCTTCCATACATTCTGTTTATGCATCTATGGAACCATATCAATGCATCTAGAGAATATGTGAAAGAGAAAGGACAGAAGATCAAAACTTGGATCCCCTTTGGAAGGTTGATCTCAGATCTTCTTACTGAGAATGGTTTGGCAAGTGCTCTGTACGCTGCTGGAGTTACAGAGGAATTAGAATTTATAATGGGAAAGCCTCTGAATGATAAAAGTCTTCAGAGACTCAAAATTGTTGATGAACTCACAACAGCTCCCAAGAAACTGAATGTGTCTGCATTGAATAAGAGGGTTCCTGTAGATGACTTTCCTTTATTCTTTGCTGAAGAGCCCAGACATATAGTGGTTATGTATATTGATGAATGCAAGAAGGAAGGAAAACCTGTTCCTGCTAATGTGATTCAGCTAGCTAGACAACCACTACCAGATGCAGGAGAAGAAGAAGCACAACTCCAGAGGAAAAGGACTCAGCCTGTAGAAGAATCTGAACTTGTTCAGAAGAAGGTCAAGATTGCTGAGAAGCCAAAGAAGATCTTGAAGAGAAAAGAATCTGAAGAAGCTGCTTCTGTACCTACCAAGAGGATCAAAATAAAAGGTACTAAATCTTCTGTATCTTCTGCAAAACTTATTATTAATGATTCTAATGTTAAGTCTGTACCAAAACCACCTTCTACATAAACCACTTCTGTTACTGCTCCCAGTTCTAATTCTCCTAAAAAACAAACACCTGTTCCAACATAAACAACAACACCAACAGTTTCTGTACCAAAATCCTCTCAACCTAAAATTCATATCAAACAGTTTGTTCCACGAACACAACCTTCAGAACAACAACCTTCAGAACAACTTCCACACACATCTGTTCAACAACATTCATCTGAACAACCACAAAAACAAAAAGAATCTCAACCAGAAAAAGCCTCTGACAATCCACCATCAATTAATCCACCTTCTGAACCCATTGCACCTGTTACTTCTGAACCTACAAAAGTAACTTCTGCTCCAGTTTCATCAGAACCAATAATTATTCCTTCTGATTCACCCATCTCAGAACAACCATCCAAACCATCTGACATTCCTTCAGAACCTACCAATACTTCTGAACCTCACATCCCTGAGACAGAAGTTCTTGATGTCACACCACTAAAAACGATGTTTCAAGTATCTTCTACCTCTTGTACACCAACCACATCCTCTAACTCCTCAGAATCAGAAATCCACCCAGATTTTCTAATCTCTCCATCTGAAAAATAACTCTAAGATAAACCAACTTGAACCTACCATACCTTCTAAAACTCCCATTCCAAATCCTATTCCTCCACCTGCACCATCATCTGAGATATTAATTCCCAATTCCAATCCAACATCTTCTATATCTTATGCCCAAGTTTCATCTCTATTTCATAATTTGTCTTATGGTTTCAAATTGAAAGACTTTTATGACAGAATTGAACCTTCTGAACCCATCAACCCTCTGAAACCAAAACCCACAATGACCCTTCCATCTGTGATTCTTGATTACTTAAAATCTATGACAAATGTAGAACCTTTAGCAACCATATCATATTCTGCAAAATCTGATAAAGTTGTTATTTCAGCTCTGCAAATTGCATCTGATAACACTGTTGCATCTGTTGAACCACCAAAATCTGCTTTCAAACCTTACTCAAATGCACCTTTTGATGTAGTTACCCCTCACAGAAGAGCAAAACCTCATTTGCTTAATGCTGTAGTCAGATCTAAAGAAAAAGCTCCTGATATACCCTTCATTCCATATTATCCTCCTCCTCTGATTTCAATCCAAAAATCACTTTTTCCACCAACTCCCCAACCTAAACCTGTAAATCTGGTATCCTTGTTACGTCCAAAGCCCAGACTTAATGTTGATCATTTATTTCAAACCTTTTTGCAAGAAATACAGATGTATTTAGGTACTGTTCAGAAGAAATGCTCAGCAACAATGGATTCCACAAAATCTGACATCATCTGGAATGGATTCATCAACAGATTCGATACTGTAGCGTCAAATCTGAAGAACGTTTGTTCTGATGATGCAAAGCTCAGAGTTGCTGAGGCTGCAAGGACTCTAATTTGGACTCTCAACAAATCTGAACCTCTGCTTCGTTTAGATGCTCATCCACCATCAACAGAATCTACTGATAATGCATTGGCTATGTCTCTGGTAGACCCTTCTTCCAATTCCATTGCTCCAGGATCTACAGAACCTCATCTTAATTCTTCATCTCAGATAAAGAAAGAACATCCAGATTTTGAAGATAAGATTGCTGCTCTAGAAGCTGGACAGTCAGAGATAAAATCCTGGATGGCTAAGCAGGATAAGAAGTCTGAGGATATGACAGAATGAATGTCAAAGCAAGATGAAAAGAATGAAATTATGACTAAGTGGATGTCCAAGCAAGAGCAATCATCCTCTGAGATTACAGATCTATTGAAGATGTTTTTGTCCAAACACTCTTAGATTTTATTTCATTCTAATGTTTTTGCATCTGTTGTTTGCATCTGTACTTTATTTCTATATCTTCTGATGTTTGCCTATGTACTCTTGATCTGATCTTTTGAATGAATCAAAGTTTTCTCCATTGAATTATCTTATTTACTGTTTCCTTTTATTTGTCTTTTTAAAAGTTTTTTACTTTTTGCTTAAGACAAAAAAGGGGGAGAAAATATAGATCTGAACTGTTTAATATAACTTCACCAGAATGAAACTTCAGACATATCTATGCTATCTAACATTTAAACTGACTATTTCAGAACATTTGATAAGTACATTCTATAAAAGAAACTCTGAGTCTCTCAGATCATTTGTCTATCTATCAAACTCTGAATCTTAAATCTGCAAGACATTCTGATCTTCAAATGTTATAAGAACAAACAAGATCTAACTCTGAAGATTACTCAAGACAAAAGGGAAGTTTATATTCCTTATATGTATTTAACTCAGGGGGAGATTCATCATCTCAGGAGGAGTTATAATTCTATATGTTCAGTTAAACAAAATTTCTGATACTTTTTGTCATCATCAAAAAGGGGGAGATTGTTAGAACACAGATTGGTTCTTAATAATATCTCTTTGTTTTGATGATAACTGTTAGGAAATTTTATATTTAAGAATTATATACTCTAAAATTTGCTTGTGAGTTTTACTGCAGATTGAAATGAAATTAACATTCCAGAAGCAAATCTGAATTGTATACAAGAAGTTATCTAGACTCTGAAGCGCCAGATGCACTCATTAGAAGATTATGATTGCTGTTTACAGAAGATCCTGAGCATAGTCTCCAGAAGGATCTGAAGCAAGAAGCTCCAGAAGATTCTGAAGCTAGTCAGAAGCATCTGAAGCAAAGAAGAATATTGTATGAAGAGTTTCTCAAAGCATAATTTCTACAGAAGTTTCTGAAAGTACTAAAGCTGCCAAGTACTGAAGTTCTGTGACAAATATGCTCTGATGATCAACATGCTGAAAGCACACATGCTACAGAAGACTCTGATACAACAAAGTTCTGAACATCATTAGAAGACTCTGACTCAATCAGATTCTGAAGAACTTGCTGAAAACTGAAGAAGAAATATTCAAAGAATATATCTGTTGGAGTAAATCAAACGTCTCTTTCCTCATTTGTGCTAGACACAAGAACACATACAAAAAGGATTTTTCTGTGCCTTCTACTTCTAGGAAAGGTCACTTGATGTGAAGACAAAAAGGCTCAGACCTTTTAGGACACTCTTCTTAACGCTCAGCATCCTTGGATCAGCTGCCTATAAAAGGAAGACTCCACCAAATTCTTCAGTTACACAATTTGCTGAAAAGAAATCATATTATTCAAAGCTCTCATTCTTTCATTCTTCTTAGAATTATTTGTACTTAAACTTAAGAGAAAAATCACTGTTGTGATAAAAGCTTTTTAGAAGCATTCATTCTCTTGTATTTTATTTACATTGATTGTAAAGGTTTTCCTTAAGAGGATTCAGTTGGAATCAGTAGCTCTTGATAAGACTAAGAACAGTTGTTCTTAGGTCTATTGTAATCTGTTTGATTAAATAGTGGATTAAGTCCTTGTTGAGAAAGGCAAATCACTCTAGGAAGGGTGGATTGGAGTAGTTGTTTTCAACGAACTAGGATAAAAATAATTGTGTTATTATTTTTAAAGTCTTAATCTTTCATACTTATTCAACCCCCCCTTCTAAGTATTATCTCACCTTCACTATTTAATCAAACAGATTACAATAGTAACACCTAAGAACAACTGTTCTTAGTCTTCTCAAGAGCTACTGATCCCAACTGGATCCTCTTAAGGAAACCTTTTACAATCAATGTAAAACTATTACAAGAGTAAGAATGCTTCTAAAAAGCTATTATCACAACTGTGATATTTCTCTTAAGTTTAAGAACAATGTTACAGCAAATAGAATATAAGAGCTTTTGAGAGATTAGCTTTGATAAGTGATTTTTGCAAGAAATTCGTCTTATGAAGAAGATGGAATGGACTTCTTTATATAGGCACTTAGATCCATGAAGTCTTCTCAACGTTGGAGGTTGTGCTGAAAAAGCCTAGTGCCTTTTGTCTTTACGTTGGAGGTTGTGCTGAAAAAGCCTGGTGCCTTTTGTCTTCACGTTGCAGAAACTTTCCTTAGAATGGAATGCACAGATAAAACCTTTTTGTCTGTGTTCTTGTGTCTAGCATAAAAGAGGAAAGAGTTGTTGAGATATGCCAACAGACATATTCAAATCTTCTTCACTAAGTAAGTTTAGCTATCAACATCAGAGTCTGGATCTTCAGAATCTCCAGAGTAAAGATCTTCTGGATCTTTAGAGTCTTGGGATGTTCTTCAGATTATGCTGAATCAGAGTATATGCAGCTTGTGTGCTTGAGCGTGTAGTTCTATCAGAGCAGAGTCTTCTATATCAGATTCTCAATACTATGCAGCGCAGTATCTTTAGAGTCTTCTGATGACTAAGCTTCTGAACTCTCAGAGTCTTCTATTCTTTAGAGGCTTCTGCTTCAGAATCTTCAGTAGACATCACTCAGATTCTTCTGGAGACAGCGTTCAGATCTTCATTTAAGATGCTCTTGAACCTTTGAGGCCTTTCATAATATCATTGTTCAGATCCAAATTTTCTCTTTAAGAATATTTTCTTTAGTACCTGTAGCAAACAGTCTAGAACAAATTTAGAGTATATAATTCTTGAATACAAAATTCATAAGTGTTATCATCAAAACATAGAGATATTACTAAGAAACAATCTGTGTTCTTACATATAGGCTTTAGGCTTTGACCACTATTGCATGATAACATTAGATTAGACTTTCCCTTTAATCTTATTTTAGATTCATAAAATTAGGTTAGTTCCCTTCGGATGTTAACTAGACAACCTACAATTAGGTTCCCTTTTCTCCCATGAGATAATTATACATGAGTCATCCTTAGTCGAGATATAATTCTCTTATCTCGTGACATAGTTGAGAAAGATGTAGATTCATTTCCACTAGAGAGATGTATGTGGCATACTCGTCGATTCTATATCCGAGTTAGATCCCTTCTCTTAATGTGAAGCAAAGATCCATCTTCCATATGTTTGTGGTGGTTTAAGTTGAGTATTCTCCTTAAGATGACAACTTGTCTCTTCTCCTAAAAACCAACTTTTTCCTTTTACTTTGTTTACCCCTTGAAGGGAACTATGAATGCTCTGACTCCATTCCCGACAGGATACGTAGGCACGAGATGCGATGTCTTGGCGATCATACTTAGGAATAACACCTTAGGTCTCTTTTTACTTTTTCACCCTTTAGCAGACAAAATAATAAATAACACAATAAAACAAGAGGTTCCTGTAAAGTACTACATATACTTAGGATGCTAACACCTTCCATAGGTATAATCAACCCCCAAACCTTAGATTCTCTAGCTTTGTATTGCATTGCATACTCATGGGTTATTCGATCTTTTCCCTTCCCTTGGACATATTAAAGACCGATGGTGAATAATGATTTGTGATTCAAGTTAATCAATAGCTTGATATCCAATTCTCACCGCAAGATATACCCGTGACTTATAGAAGATGTTGTTCGAATTTCACCAACCAGATCCAACGCCCAACCCCTAAAAGGCCAAGGCTTCACAATGGAATGCAGTTCACTTGTAGGAACATGTTGTATACCTACATGCCTCTGGCATTCTTGGCACCCTTTGGCGAACTCAGTGCAATCTTTTAACATAGTGGGCCAATACATCCTTTTTCAAAACAAAAACCATTTCATCTTATGGCCTACT
Source organism: Lathyrus sativus (assembly GCA_963859935.3). Taxonomy (NCBI): domain Eukaryota; kingdom Viridiplantae; phylum Streptophyta; class Magnoliopsida; order Fabales; family Fabaceae; genus Lathyrus; species Lathyrus sativus. The sequence continues at coordinate 558,315,838 of OZ012737.1, forward strand.
TGGTGAGCCCCACATGCCCCCACTATGGACATTCGTCAAAGCCAAATATGCCTCAGCCTCACTAAGGCATTTGAGCAGAAATCCTTCGGGTGTCTTTTTAAACAGTTCATTCCCCATTAGAGTATAACTTGGAGAACTATACCTGACATCTCACTCCACAAACGTCGTCGGATTCTTCAAGTAGTCCAAAACAGGTTTCCTCCAATCTGTACCTGTCAGGTTGTTGACTGCCAAGATTTTGAAGTTCTCATTATCTGCGTAAGCCAACTTCGTTTCTTCCAAATATGTCGAAGAAAATTTGGTCGCCATTACTTTCCATCGAACTTCCATCACATCTTCCAATTTTTCTTTCGAAACTTTGTACCCAGAAGCAATTTGAGTCAAGTCGTTGGCCTCCTAGTTCTTCAGTTGAGGAATGTACCTAATACTCACCACTTCAAACTTTCATAATAGTCTATTTGCTATTACAAAGCACATTATCAAATTCTCCTTGACACATTTATACTCCTTCGTCGTCTGCTTCACAACCAATTCAGAGTCACTAATGATTTAGACCCTAGTTTCCCCAACTCCAACAAAATTTCAAGGTCGGCTATTAAAGCCTCATATTCAGCTTCATTGTTTGAACAAGGCGCTTCAATTCTATACTCGAATCCTGTTGGGATTTTATCAGGAGAGACAATCAATATCCCAATACCTGTTCCATCTTTGTGACTCGAACCATCGAAATATAATTTTCCAAGACTCAAGTCCAAGATAGTTTTGGGGACTTTCGACTATAGAGTCTGAGACCTCTTGCCCCTTCATGGCTTTTAAAGGCACATAAGTTAATTAGTACTTCGTTAAGGAGAGTTCCTGTTTTCCAATTCGACTATGAACAATTGGCTTAAAAAACATATGTTTAATGATATCATAATGGGACGAAACATACAATCTGGCACTAAAAGGATGATGGAACAAACTCACACACAATGCTGACACCAAAAGGATGTAGGGGAACACTCGCACAATCTGGCAACAAAAGGATGACAGACCCAACACCAAAAGGATGACAGAGCAACATACACACCGGCTACTACCACCAAAAGGATGGTAGAGAAACACTCGCACAATCTGGCACTGAAAGGATGAAAGACCCATCACCAAAAGGATGATGGAGCGACACACACCGGCTACTACCACCAAAAGGATGGTAGAGCAACACTCGCACAATATGGAACCGAAAGGATGACAGACCCATCACCAAAAGGATGATTGGGCGACACACGCACTAACTACTACCACCAAAAGGATGGTAGATCAACACTCGCACAATCTGGAACCAAAAGGATGACAGAGAGAGAGACACACACACACACACACACACACACACACACACACACACCAGATACTACCACCAAAAGGATGGTAGAGCGACACTACACTCGCATAATCTGACACCAAAAGGATGACAGACCCATCACCAAAAGGATGACAGAGCAAACACACACATTGACTACTACCACCAAAAGGATGGTAGAGCAACACTCACATAATCTGGAACCAAAAGGATGACAGACCCATCACCAAAATGATGATAGAGTAAACTCACACACACAAGTTACTACCACCAAAAGGATGATAGGAACTTCCCAAATTTGAAGCTCGCCAACACCAAAAGGATGAAGGCTAGGTTGAACCAACGAGGTTTGGCTATCATAGTAAGGCAATTGACAAAAGTCAATTTTATTGAAGATATGACGAGTGATGCTTATTTGAGGACATCAACAAAAGGTCGAAGCAAAGAAGTCACTGAGGAACACGATCCTTGTCAACAAAAGATTGAGAGGAGATGACTCAATGGGGAACACCCAAGAGGAAGTTAAATTGAAACAAACCAATGGGGAATGCCCACTGACTCAGAGAAATGCCCCTGGTCGAGCTGGGGACGCCAACTCTAACAATAAAAGGTTGAGAACACAACCCAATGAGGAACACCCACTGACTTGCTCGGGGATCACAACCTTGACCACAAAAGGTTGAAATAACTTCATGATGAACGCCCATGAACTTTGAAGAAGATGCCCCTAACTGGGATGAGTTTGTCTTGGTCGATAAAAGGTTGATCAACTTTGTGAGGGACGCTCACGGATTTGATGAAGATGCCCCTGACTGGGGTGAATGTTGCTTTGAAACTCTTGATCTTGGTCAACAAAAGGTTGAACAACTTCATGAAGAACGCTCACGGCTTTGCTGAAAATGCCTATGGCTGGGATGAAGATAGTATTGGAAATCTTAGATTTGACCAAAAAAAGGTTGATCAACTTCATGGGGAACGCCCATGGTTTTAAATAACATGCCCCTGACTGGGATGAATCTGCTTTTGAAATCTCATCAACCACAAGGTTGAAAGTGGGGAACGCCTATGTTAGATGTCCAATTTTTCTTATTTGAGCTATCAAATGTGGGCATCTTTCAATCCTTTTTGTCAAGAAAGTATTCAAAATCACTCTCGCTTTGGTTAGCTTGCAACTTTGTGTGAAAGTATCTTGGTGTCTTTTATTTATGTGTTATTGTGTAGGAATTAGGCATGAAAGAATGGACATTTAAACACATGAATGATGGAAAAGAAACCAAGACAGCAAGCAAACAACAACAAGTTCGCTAGGAGAACTTGCCAGCGAAGCTCCCTCCAAAACTTCACAAAATTTGTTAGGCGAACTATGTAGCGAAGGCCAGGAATCAAGGCACTGTTCACAACAGAATGGAAAGGGTCCTAAATTCACTAGGCGAGGGAGGCATCAAAGAACTCTCTAGGAGAAGAAGCAGCGAGTAGCCAACGAACACTCCCAGACTTGGGACAGAGGCGAAAAGGCCATAAACTCGCTAGGCGAAGATCACAACGAATCCAATTACTCGCCTAACGAACTTTTGGAAACTTATTTGGGGAGCGTTCACAGAATACAGGCACTTCAGGTGGCATTTTTGGTGTTCGCTAGGCGAACCATTTACTCGCCTAGCGAATATGACACCTCAGCAGACCCTTCTATAAGTAGTATGGGCTACTTTTTATAAAAACATCTATTATTTTGTATTTGCATTGGAGGGGATTTCTCTGACCTAAAAAAACCCATTCATTCATTTCTCATCATCTCTTAGCAATATTTTCCAAAAAGAAGGTGGATTCCCATCCAATTTCGATTATTCGACTCGGATGTTGATCAACCTTCTCCCGAGACTTGTTGCTCAAGTTATCATGGAAATGAGTGGATAAATCCATCTCTTGTAAAGGTTAGGATTAGTTAGTTAAGATTTTATGTATTCTTCTTAATCTCTTGTATGTGAACAATGTTATAATCAATGTAGATGAAGTTATTTGCTACTATTTGTACATTTATGGTTTGGATTACTTTAGACATGAACTTTCTAAGTCTTGACCTAATATCTTCATCTATCAGCTATACAAATGCTAGAGATAGATTTGAAAGTTGCTATCCGCTTTGTATCGATCTTAATGGTTATTGTTTCAATTATTATTTAGAGAGATCATTTAACAGTCGAAACAATAACATTCGCGAAATCACTTTAGAGATGAACGTTTTTGCGAGGATACGCAGTTATGTTGGTTAGAACTTTGTTCACATATTTGATTGGTTGGATACATTTAGGACGGACTAGCGAACCCTAATCTTGACATGCTTTTATCAAACTTAGACCGACTTTTATTCCGCTTTATTTCTTGCAAACTTTTGTTTCGAAAATTGAAACCATTCTAAAAACCCCCCCTTTTCTTAAGTCATTAAACTGTTGAACAGAAAGCATCTATATTCTCTTCAATCCCTATGGATACGATAAAACACTACCGCATAATACTTTCTAACAAAATGGCACTGTTGTCGGGGATTGTTAGTTGAATATTGCAAGCATTGCAATAGTTTAGTGATTTTAAGATTTTTGTATTGTGAATCTCTTATCTTTATAATTCTTTGTGCTTTTTAATTTGTTTGGTTCGTGTGCAGAATTTGTTTATGCAAGGACAGGTTCGACCGGAAAACCTTCTTTTCGATCCGGAGATTGAGAGAACTGCTCGACGTACCAATAGTCGCACAAGGCAAAGACGGCAACAAGCTATCAAAAGACAAGAGCACAAAGAATCTTCTTCATCCACTCCACCTAATTCACCAACTATGGCGGCACCATCACCTCCACCTCCGGTTTTTGTCCCTTGTATAAATAGTCCAAGACACACCGCTCAGTTCACACGTAATCTTCAAAATGGAAGACAAGCCGAGATGAAGACGAGAATCCTAACACTTATCTATCAAAATCCTTTCACGAGATTAGATCATGAGGATCCGTACACATCTTACAAAATTCTATGAGATTGCGAGTGCAACGGGAGAAACCGAAGCTGACGAAGAGTCATTGTTCAGGAGACTATTTCCTCATTCCTTGATTGGGAAAGCGAAGGAATGGTATCTTGATCAATCTACAATAATCATGACAGATTAAAATCTTTTGGGAGAGAAGTTTCTTGAACACTTCTTTCCACATAACCGTTTTATGGAAGCTAAAACTGCGATAACTGTGTTTTCATAAGGAGCAAGTGAATCCCTCGACGAAGCTTGGGAGAGATTCAAGTCTATGTTAAGAAAATGCAAAGGACACGATTTTGATGAACTTACTCAAGTTCATATTTTCCGCAATGGTCTCTTTTCAGTCCACAAGACCTTATTGGATGCTACGGCGGGAGGTTCTATGATGTCTAAAAGCATCGATGATGCAATTGCAATTATTGAGAAGATGGAACTTAATGATCACCAAGGGAATAATAACCGTGGGGTAGCTCAAAGAAAACCAGACATGCTTGAGTTAGGTGTGAATGACGCTATTCTTGCCCAAAACAAACTTCTTACGCAACAAGTGGAGCTTTTAACTCAACAAATGTCAAAGCTTCCACAACAAATCAAAGAGATGCAAGAAGTTCCTACTCAAATTCAAGTGGCAAGTTGTGAGTTATGTAAAGGTGACCATCCTACCAGATATTGTCCTCCTGTTTTGGAAGAAGCCAATTATGCCGAAAATCAAAATCAAGGATACAAACAAAGACCACCTTATCAGCAAGAAAATCAAGGTTATCAAAGACCTAATCAAGGGTACCAACAACCTTGGAGCCTGCAAGAAGCCGGAACTTCAAATCGTCAACAATATCAAAACTACACTCAACCTCCACAAACTCAAAGTGCACCATCAAAGATGGATGAAACTCTTACTCAATTCATGCAAATGTCAATTTCCAATCAAAAGCACACCGATGCGGCTATTAAGAATTTGGAGACACAAGTTAGCCAATTATCAAAACAATTGGCTGATCAACAAAAAGGGCCTTTCACGGCTACCACTACTCCAAATTTGAAGGAGCATTGCAAGGCGATTCTCACTAGAAGTGGTAGAGAAATTGACATGGGCGTAGGTGAGGAAGTAGTGGCGGAGGAAGTTGTAGTTGAAAAAGAAATTGAAAATGTTGAGGATGAAGTACAAAAAAATGTTAAGGGAGAATTAATTGAAAATGAGAAAGTGAAAAAAAAAAGAGGAAGGAGAGAAAAGTAAGAGAGACGAAAAAGTAAAGAAGTCTAGGAAAGGAAAAGAGCAAATGAGCCCTATTCCTATTCAAAATTTGCCTTATCCACATGCTCCGACAAGAAAAGACAATGCTAGACATTATGCTCGATTTATGGACATATTCAAACAATTGCAAATTAATATTCCATTTTCTGAAGCATTGGAGCAAATGCCAAATTATGCTAAATTCATGAAGGACATTCTCACGAAGAAGAAGCGGTATACGGATCAAGAAACGATCATGGTGGATGTTAGTTGTAGCGCAATTATTCAACATACTCTCTCGAGGAAAGAAAGTGATCTGGGACGAGTCACCTTGCCTATCACAATTGGAAATACTTATGTTGGCAAGGGGTTGATTGATTTGGGCTCTAGCATAAATTTGATACCCTTATCTATTGTGAAGCGGTTGAGATACATGGAATTGAAATCTACTCAAATGACGTTGCAATTTACCGACAAATCTACCACTCGCCCTCATGGTGTAGCCGAAGATGTGTTGGTAAAGGTTGATAATTTTTTGTTTCCAATTGACTTTGTGGTAATTGATATGGAAGAAGATGAAGACTCTCAGTTGATTCTTGGTCGACCTTTTATGAAGACCGCGCACATGGCAATTGATATGAATGATGGTCTCATGAAAGTTAGAGTTCTTGATGAGGAGATTTGCTTCAATCTTTTTAAAGCCATGAATCTTTCTAAAGACAAAACTGATTGTTTTAGAATTGATGCAACAGAAGTGGAAATTGAAGAAGTCAAAGAGTTATTGCTAGTTCCCACCCCATTACAACAAGTTCTTACTAATGCTCTTTCAAAATTCAATGAAGAAGAAGAACAAGAAATTGAAAAGTGTTTGCGGGAACTTGAAGAGTTAGAGGAAATCCCACCTTTGAAAGAAAAGGTGGAAAATTTGAAAAAAGAAAACAATGAGGAAGGCAAGCTTGAATTGAAGTTGTTACCATCTTATCTAAAGTATGTTTTCCTTGATGAAGAGAAGAACAAGTCGGTGACCATAAGTTCGGAGTTAACCATGGATGAAGAAAGGAAATTAATTGTGGTGTTGAAGAAAAATCAAGAGGCAATGGGTTGGAATCTTTCTGACTTAAAAGGTATAAATCCTTCCTATTGTATGCATCGTATATTTATGGAGGGAGATTTTAAGCCGGTAGCTCAACCACAAAGAAGATTGAATCCTACTATGAAAGAAGTAATGAGAAAAGAAGTTGTAAAAATGTTGGATGCCGACATGATTTATCCTATTTCCGATAGTCCATGGGTGAGTCCAGTTCAAGAGGTGTTGAAGAAGGGTGGAATGATAGTTTTCCGCAATGAAAAGAATGAGTTGATTCCAACAAAAACTGTAACGGGATGGAGAATGTGTATCGACTACCGTAGGCTAAATCAAGCTACGAGAAAAGATCACTTTCCTCTTCCTTTCATGGATCAAATGCTCGAGAGGATTTTCGGTCAAGAATATTATTTCTTTTTGGATGGGTATTCTGGGTATAATCAAATCATTGTCAACCCGGAAGATCATGAAAAAACATATTTCACTTGTCCTTTCAGAATCTTTACTTATTGGAGGATGTCGTTTGGTTTGTGTAATGCGCCAACGACTTTTTAACGGTGTATGCAAGATATATTCTCGGACTTGATTGAGAAGATGATCGAGGTGTTTATGGATAATTTCTCAGTTTTTGGGTCGTCATTTGATCTTTGTCTAAAAAATCTTGATGTTTTCTTGGAGAGGTGTGTGGATACTAATCTGGTGCTTAGTTGGGAGAAATGTAACTTCATGGTTACGAAAGGCATTGTGCTCGGGCACAAGGTTTCTTCAAAGGGACTTGAAATTGATAGAGCTAAAGTGGAATTGATTGAAAAGCTACCGCCACCTCTGAATGTGAAGAGAATTCGAAGCTTTTTAGGTCATGCGGGATTTTATCGAAGATTCATCAAGGACTTCGTGAAGATAGCAAGCCATTGAGCAACCTGCTCAATAAAGATAAGTCTTTTCTTTTCAATGATTCTTGCATGACACCTTTTGATTCTTTGAAACAAAGCCTAATAACTGTGCCCATAATTGTCGCACCGAACTGGAAAAATAATTTTGAACTTATGTGTGATGCGAGCGATTATGCGGTTGGCGCAGTTTTAGGCCAAAGAAAAACCAAAATTTTCCATGCGATACATTATGCAAGCAAGGTTCTTAACGAAGCTCAAATTAATTATGCAGCAATGAAGAAGGAATTGCTTGCTATAGTGTACGAATTAGGAAAGTTTAGGTCTTATTTGATTGGATTGAAAGTTATGGTTTACATCGATCATGTGGCGATCAAGTATCTTCTTACCAAACTGGATTCCAAGAAACGGTTAATTCGTTGGATTCTATTACTTCAAGAATTTGATCTTGAAATTCGTGATAAAAAAGGGTCAGAGAATTTGGTAGTAGATCACTTGTCCCGACTTGTGAATGATGAAGTCACAAAACATGAGAAAGAGGTGAGGGAGGAGTTCCCCGATGAAAAATTGTATATGGTAACAGTTAGACCTTGGTTCGCCAATATGGCTAACCACAAAGCCATTGGATTGATACCAGAAGGTCTAACTAGTCACCAAAAGAAAAAAAAATTGTCTGACGCCAAGTACTTTATTTGGGATGAACCACATCTTTTTAAACATGGTGTCGATAACATTTTGCGGAGATGTGTTTCTGAGGAGGAAGCCAAAGATGTTCTATGGCATTGTCACAACTCTCTGTATGAAGGTCATTTTAACAATACGAGAACGGCCGCTAAAGTCCTTCAGTCGGGATTTTATTGGTCGTCCTCGTTCAAAGATGCGTACGCCCACACAAAACATTGTGACAAATGTCAGAGGATCAGTGGAATAACGCAACAAAATGAAATGCCACTGCAAAACATGATATAAGTCGAAGTTTTTGATTGTTGGGGCATTGACTTTGTTGGTCCATTTCCACCGTCATTTGGAAATGAATACATTCTTGTTGCGGTGGACTACGTCTCCAAATGGGTGGAAGCCATAGCTAGCGCTAAGGAAGACGGGAAAACTATAATAAAATTTTGGAAAAAAAAAACATATTTTCTCGTTTCGGTACTCCGAGAGTGTTAATAAGTGACGGTGATTCGCACTTTTATAACACTCAGTTAGCCAAAGCTTTAGAGCAGTATGGTGTGCGACACAGAGTTACAACACCATACCATCCGCAAGCTAACGGACAAGCGGAGGTATCGAATCGAGAGATTAAAAAAAATTTGGAAAAAACCGTGTCTACCTCACGGAAGGATTGGTCAAGCAAGCTTGACAATGCCTTGTGGACTTATCGGACCGCTTTCAAAGCCCCGATTGGTCTCACACAGTTTAAAATGGTCTAGGTAAAAATTGCCACCTTCCGGTTGAATGGGAGCACAAAGCCTTTTGGGCATTGAAGTTGATGAATTTTGATCATAACTTGAGTGGCGACAAAAGAAAAAACCAACTTCATGAGTTGGAAGAAATTCGCCTTCAAGCTTATGAGTCGAATAAGATTTACAAGGATTGAGTGAAGGTATATCATGACAAAAATATTGTGACCAAGAAATTTGAGGTAGGGAAGATGGTGTTGTTATTCATATCAAAGTTGAGCTTGTTTCCCGGTAAGTTAAAATCTAAGTGGTCGGGTCCGTTTCGAATTCGCGACATTTTGAGTTACGGGCTTATTATCATTAAAGATATCAAGACCAAAGAGAATTGGACTGTTAATGGCCAGCGATTGAAGATTTACTTAGGTGGTAATTTTGAGCGGGACACCACCTATGTGCATTTCAGCAATTTTTGATCGCATCGGACCGTCGAGCTCCAACGACGTTAAACAAAGCGCTTGTTGGGAGGCACCCCAACATTGTATGTATTTACTGTTTTTTGTTGTGTAATTTTGGTGCTTGATGTGGTGGAACCTGGCTAAAATATGTTGTGCATGGATGTTTTAAAAAACAAAAACCTGTCATGTTTGCTAGCACCTTCGCTAGGTGAAGATAGTAGCGAACATGTTCGCTAGGCGAACAGAGCGAAACAGGCTGGTATTTTATTTTAGTGGGCCACCTAATTGGGCCTAAAACTATTTTTTTTATATTCTGAAGTTTTCTTAGGGTCTCCAAGGCACTCTCACACTTACCACACTTCACTCTCACTCACATCATTCTTGAGCATCTCTCTGTGCAAGCCCTACTTGTTTATCTCAGACCCAATCAATCCTTTCAATCAGGTGTCTCTCTGTTTCCATTTCTCTTTGATTAGATTGCTTTAATTTTCAGAAGAACATACCATATGGGTTGTCATTGGTGGTTGCAGATCTGTAGAATTTAAGGTTGCATGTTTGTGTAGAACTGTTCTTAGCATGCCAAATATTTATGTTTCTTGAATTATGGTAGAAAACTATTGGATTGTCTGGATTTTGATTGAAAACAGTGGGAAAAATCAAAAACCCGCAGCTTTCGCTAGCATCATCACTAGGCGAACCTGGGGCGAGTGTTTGCTGGGTCTTTTCTAGGTGAACCTGGAGCGAGTATTCGCTGGGTCTTCGCTAGGTGAAGCTTGCAGTGAACGTGACAGAACTTTGTTTTTCTACTCTGATTGCTAATTAGTTTTTGTGGATGTTATTTGTTTCTCTTCTGTGTTATGTTGTATATGGCGTCCAGGTTTGGGGCTTCGAAAAAGAGAAAGTTGGAAGCACCTCTCATCTTCCACCTATCCAATACGATACCAAAAGATTTGTTGGTACAAAACAAGCCACACGCTATGTGGCTCTGGAGAAACACAAAATTCTTCCTGAAAAGAGGTTTCTTATTCATCCAGAGGGCGAGTACATAATGTTTACCGGACTCATCCATAGCAAGAAGTGGGATGCATTGGTGACTCCAACTGATAGTTATAACATTGAGATCGTGCGTGAGTTTTATCACCGTGATTTGAGACTCCATAGAAAAACAGATGTCATTTCTGAGGCCTTATTGTTGGAGGGCAAGACAGTAGTGTTAGAACACAGATTGGTTCTTAATTATATCTCTATGTTTTGATGATAACTCTTATGAAATTTTGTATTAAAGAATTATATACTCTAAAATTTGTTCAAGTATGTTTGCTGCAGATATTAAAGATAATATACTTCTGAAAGCAAATTGGATCTGAACATGCAACTATGCAAGGCTCTAAAGCGTCAGAAGCATCTGTTAGAAGAATCTGAACGCTGCCTACAGAAGATTCTGAGCGCTGCCTACAGAAGGATCTGAAGCAGAAGCTACAGAAGCATCTGGAGCATAGTCTGAAGACTTTTGTATGAATAGTTTCAAGCAAAGTTTTTCAGAAGACTCTGATGGTACTGTACGCTGCAAGTACTGAGGATCTGATTCATAAAACTCTGCTCAAATGAAATTACACGCTAAAGCACACTTGCTGCAATGCTCTGATTTAGAAAACTCTGATGAACATCAACGACTCTGATCACTCAAGGCTCTGATGTTATTTGCTGAGTATTAGAAACTTGTTGAAGAAGAATTCAAATTTATGTCTGTTGGTTTGGCCAAACGACTCTTTCCTCATTTATGCTAGACACAAGAACACAGACAAAAAGGATTTCTTTGTGCATTCTACTTCTAGGAAAGGTCATGTGATGTGAAGACAAAAAGGCTACAGCCCTTTTCAGTACACAGCCTTCAACGTGAAAACATCTTGGACTTCTGTGCCTATAAAAGCAAGACTCCGTCTCTCTTCTTCAGTTGACGAATTATTGAAAGAAATTCATTACAAGCTCTCATACAAATTATTCTCTTGCTGAATTTATTTCATAAGTTCTTAAAACTTAAGTGTAAAATCACAGTTGTGATATAGCTTAATTAGAAGCATTTAAACACTTGTTTTATTCTTATATTTGATTGTAAAAGATCCTTAAGAAGATCTAGTTGTGATCAATAGTTCTTGAGAAGACTAAGAACAGTTGCTCTTAGTGCTTGCTATTGTAATCAATTGATTAATAGTGGATTAAGTCCTTGTTGAGAAAGGCAAATCACTCTTGATAGGGTGGACTGGAGTAGTTGAGTTCAACGAACCAGGATAAAAATCTTTGAGTTTTTATTGCCATAAGTTTTTCTATATACTTATTCAACCCTCCCCCCCCCCCCCCCCCTTCTAAGTATTTTCTCACCTTCAAGTAGAGCTGAACCCATCTGGGGTTCTTAGGGAAGGTACCACTGTGAGGACATGACACCTCTAGCCCAGTTGGTGTTGCTGCTTATTTTGACAAATATCAAACTGAAATCCCACTTCAACAGTGCCGATCACAGTGGCACACTTAATTCACTCCTTTCTAACTAATGTGAAGATTGACGTGGCTAGGATTATTGCTGATGAGCTAAAGTCCGTAGTAGAGAGTGGACTAAAAGCAGGGGTGCGAGTTAATTTCTCTTTTGCTTTCCCCTGTCTCATTATGGACTTATGTGTTCAGTCTAGGGTGAAATTACCCTCCCATAGGTAGGTGACTATCCCGACTACGATCGATTACCGTTATGCGGACAAGTATTGTCGGCCTAAGAACTTCAGAGCAAGTACAACTGCTGCAGATACCGGGACTACTGATGGTCCTCGTGTTGCTTTTTTACAGGGTTTTGATCCATTTCAGCAAGATGTGTGTAACTACAACTGGGACTGGATGGCGGCAACTCAGCGTGCCATGATCTATATTCATGATTCTATGCAGGTACTCTAGCTGCAGCGTTGTGACCCTTCTATGGAGCACACTATGATGACGCATGAGCAGTTCCTACAACACGCGAGCTGGCCTGAGGTCAGGCCTGTTTTCAAAGAGGGGGCGGGTGCCTTTGGTCCTGGTGATGGTGGTGCTGAGGTAGATGCTGATGATAATGAGGATGATGTTGATGGTGATGGTTTTGGTTCTGGTTCCGCGAGTGTAGAGGAGACCGAGTCCGAAGAGGACTAAGTTTTTGATTTTATGTTTTTTTTTGTTTTGTTATTTCAGATATTTGGTTGTGTACTATTTTGGGGTGTTTTTCCCCGTGCACATTTTATTTTGTTGAAGTTATGATTAAGTTTTTATATTTAAATTATTTGGTTTCTTTTAAGTGATTTTTAATATTTTTCTGGTTGTTGAGTTGTCAAAACTTCTAGATTGGTTGCTCTCTAAAAAGGAGTATCCAATGAAGGTGCATCCGAGTTTGGATGGTAATGATAAAAATAAACAAGCGAATAATGCTAAGGTACATGGTTACCTTTGGTTAGAATTTTAGAATGCATTAAGAACTTTAATCTTGTCGTAATTAAATATTGTTCTTTTTGCAACATTGTTGAATGAATGGTTCACCTAGGACTTAGAACCACAAATTGTGAGGAAACCTCCATTGTACACTAAATGTTGGATTCTAATAAACTGTGTTGATTCATTTGATTCATGCTTTGTCTTTTATTATTTTAAATTTGTGGAAGCAATTAGAAATGATCAAGGCGCTTGTTTTTATCGAGCACAACTAGTTTCAAATGCAACTTACCCGTGAGCAGAAAGTATTCGTAAACCCCTTTGAGCCTAAACAGTTGAATCTCAGCTTAAAATTGTGCGAGTTTTCAAAAACTTTTTTCTTGAATCCCTGAATTTTATTTTAATTGTTCTCTTGCCTTAAAAAGTTAAGAGCAGTCACTTGAGGGTTGAGTAAAAGATAAGTTAGGGAGAACGAAAATGAAATTTGGTAGGATGACACAACTCTTGAAAAACCGAGCAAGCATTGAAAAAAAGAAGAGAAAAATGTGTTTTGTGAATATGATTGTAAAAAAAAATAAGAGAAAAAGAATGCTTGCTTGGAAGAAAAATAGTGAAAAATAAAATTGAGTTGTGAAATAAAGGTTGAGAAGGTTTTCAAATGAGGAACAAGTGGAATGAAGTTGGGATGTGTGAATAGTGTCGCTTGCGCGAAAATAAGGTGCCGGCAAAACAGAAGAGTCGCCACCTTTCGTTATTTATCCCTCAGAGCGGGAAAGGAAATGATCGGAAAAACCTGACGAATAAGGGTAAGACAAGGTCATCGCAACCATTGTCTGGGTTCGGGAGTCGGTTACGCAAGGGGAAGGTATTAGCACCCCTCACGTCCGTCGTACTCGACGGGATCCTCGCTTGTTTGTTTACTTGGACGGGTTGGTTATAATCTATCTACCTATCAAGGCTGGCTGAAAAAGAAAAAAAATGACTCGGCAAAGCGTCGCACTTTATGCCTACGTATTCTCATCAGAGAATGAGAAATCAGAGTCAACGTAGTTCGGCCAACTACGGGTGAAGGTGGGGAAGGTTGCTCGCTAGGATATCGCATCCTATGCCTACGTACTTTCATCTGGTATGAAAGATCAGAGCAAACGTAGTTCGGGAAACTACGGGTTATCTCCTAAAAGAAGTGTTTTTTATTGCGTTTGCGATTTCCACCGCACTAGAGACTATGACCTGAGAGTGAATGCGTCGCATGTCACCCAAAGGGTACCATACTAGACATCCAATCTCAGATAGCTTAAGGCTCGTAACGTACGAAAGAAATCATTCATGATTACTGTATTTTAAACTGCTTCGAGATGAGAAGAGAACAGGCCCAACTAGGAGGGAGACTATCAAGTCCTACTGTTATCATGCCATGGATTCATCCTATGGTTGAGGTTTGAACAGGGAACTCCTAGATGTTGTCATGCATAGGTTTCAACCTAAAAGTCTATCATCAAATCCTCATCAGAGGAAATGAGAGTCCTAAGGGATCATATCAATGATACACCAAAACAGACAAAAGCATCAGCTTTAACAGTAAAGTGCATGCAATGCAAGTGAGGGAGGAAATGTGTGTGGGGCTTCAGCCTCCACAAGCTCGTCTCAACCTCAAGCCAGTCATGAAATAACAGTAATCATACTGAAAATAAACAACATGCTATCAAGCAATGAACTGATAAAAGAAATGAAGTGCCAACAGGCAAACAAACCACATGCTTGAGAAAGAATCATCTACTCTCTAATCCTAACCCTAACACAGAGTCTGAATCAAATCTAAGCAAAGCCCTAAAGCAAAACCTAACCAAAAGAAATCAATCCCAGCCTTCAAGCTTCAGAACAAGCTTACCAAAGACAGGGAGCTAAGTAAGCAGACTCATAGTGTCTTCCTCAGGAAAGCACCAGGAGGTGTATACTCAGGAATCATACCCTATGTGGCTCAACCACTGTGATCAGTTTACATTCCTCCTCAGGAGAAACTAAACTCACAAGCAGGCTCCAACATCACTGGATATTTAGGAAATCCTATTTGAACTAGTGGAACTAAATGAACAGACTCATAGGACCTTCCTCAGGAAAGTACTAAGAGACTTCCACTTAGGAGTTGTATCCTATGTGGCTCAACAACTGTGATCAGTTTACATTTCTCCTCAGGAGAAATTAAACTCACAAGTTGGCTCCAACATCATTGGATACTTGAGAAATCCTAGACAAACTAATGGAACTAAGTGAATAGACCCATAGGACCTTCCTCAGGAAAATACTAGGAGGCTTCCACTTAGGAGTTGTATCCCATGTGGCTCAACAACATGTGATAAGTTTACATTCCTCCTCAGGAGAAATTAAACTCACAAGTTGGCTCCAACATCATTGGATACTTAAGAAAGAGGTGAGAAGAAAGCATGAAAGTCATTCATAGTGCCTTCCTCAGGAAAGTACCAGGAACTTCCTTCAATCTTCAGGATCTCAAACCTCACAGACAGGGAACAAGCCAAGCTTTGGGTCTCTGAGTCTTGATCTTCAATCTTCTCTTCATGATGCTCTCCAACAAGATCTTCAAGACAACATCCCCACAATAAACCCCCGAGATGAACAGATAACCACAGAACAGACAAAATCATCAGACAACTTCAGAAAATACCTAAAAATACTAAACCAATGGGGAAAAATCTATCAATTATTCACAAGAGTCTACAATATCTACCCATAACATCCACCTATGCCCCTACCCAAAAATCAAGACAAAACTATCTAAAGAAAATGAATTTCCTCACCTATGCACAACCTAAACCCTAATTAGACTATCCTAAGTTCAATTCAACTAAACTAATCAAATCTTAATCTAAAAATCTAGTAATAAATCCAGGGAATACTATGATTCATCATCTAACTATGCCAAAAAGAATGGCTCAAAAAGCCTAAGGGAACTATCCTAATTAAATTCTACAAGTCAGCATACCAACTAAAGGAATTTAAAAAAACAATTAAAAGTAAAAATGCACAAAAAATATAAAACTGAAATAAAATGGCTATTTTATATTTTTATATTTTTCTATACCGAAAATGAAAAATGGGAAAAAAAGTCTCATTAAAAAATATGCATTTTTTATTTTGTTATGATTTTTTGAAGTTTAATAAAATCTAGGCTGCAAGATCAAAGTCAAGTCAACAATTGAGATGCAATCCAAGGGTTGTGGTTCATCTTCTTCAAAGAAACCCTAACCTTCATGAAAACTCCATTTCATGCATGAAACTTCCAACGATCCGTTCTCCCTCCTCAAGCCATGAAACAGCACGAAATTAAAACCAAAAATGATCCTCTTCTCGCCCTCTACACAGCCATGGCTTTATCTCATCTTCAAACTCTCTCTAACATTCAAACCGTCAACAACAAGGCACGGGTACCACCATGAATGCTCACTTTTCATCTCAAACAAACCTTGAAAATAATGATGCCAATGTGTTCCTCTTGCTTCCATGAGTATACTAAACTATAACACATGCATTAAAACCTCATATTTCAAGCTTTCTTGATCAACCAAGAATTGATGTCACATTTCGAAACTCCATGGATTGACCTTAAACTCACCATAAATGATCCTTAAGTTGTCTCTATCATGAATATCACAATAACTAGCCCTAACCATGCATAATTATGGTGATTCGAATCGAAACGCATACCTACCAAGTGGATATGGTGATGGTTGCTATCCCTTGTTTCAGCCCTTGCCACTTGTGCCACTTGATCCTTGGATGATGGTGATGATGCTGGTGAAGAGAACTCGTGTTTACACCTCTTGAAAATGCCAATTTGAAGCTTCACGCCTCTTGGAGTGATGGAGAAGAACTCACAATCCAGCCACGATTTGATGTGCCTTTTTCTTGCTTTTCAATCCACAACAATGGAGAATGATGATGATGATGATAGCTAGCACAAACAATGGAGTTTGGGAGAGATGGGAATCAAAATGCAATTTTGGAGTTATGAGATGAAAGTATGGTTTGCAAGCAACTAGAATCACCAACCATGGCATGATCTCACCCTTGGGTATTTATGGAAGTGAAAGGAAAGATCTAGAACATATGAGAAGCTTCCAAGGAAGTTCTAGAACTTCTCACGTAATGAGAAATTCAAAAATACTATTTTTAGTAAATCTCATAAAACTCATGATAAGTCTTCAAAATACCCTTATATGAGGTATACATGTGAGAACAAGGCATTTTATGCAAAATTAAGGCTTTGGCAAACAATTTCTCATGGTACCTTAAAGTGCAAGAAACAAATTTACAAAGGAAGTCCAATTTTTAAGCCTAAACTCAAAAATGTGGATAAACCATTGTTTCCAAAATGCTGTTTCCAATCAAAATCATCTATCATATGCCCCATTTTAGATTTGTAGATCTCTCAAACCAAAATTCAATTTCAACTTTTTTAACTTATAGGTCTTTTTCAAGTCATTTTGACCATTTTAAAATATCCATGCTCCAAGCTTTTTCAACAATTCATGACCTTCTTTTTAGACTTAAAATCACATTTTGAACAACTTTCATGTTTTGAGTTTTTCCATTTGAGGCTTGGAAATAGGAGATATGGCATTTGCTTAAAAATGACCTATAACTGACAAATTACCAAAATACCCCTGTCTTGTTCAAACCATAAGTTGAGTTCCACAAATCCTATCAAGGACTTCTACCACTCAAATTAAAGCTAAGAAGATGCCCTCCAACATTCATGTTGACCAAGGAATCATAGGAATCATCCTACTAGGGCAAAAGCTGTCTGCAAGTTGGGTGACTTTCAAGGACCCAGATTCACATACTTCTGCTGACCTGTAATTTGTCAAAACCATAACTTGAGCTCTGCAACTCCTATCAAGGACTTCCACCACTCAAATTAAAGCTAAGAACAAGCTCTACAACATTCATGTTATGGGGAAGATGAGATATCAATCACATCTAGAGCTAAAACTGCCTGGAAGATAGGGGTCAAATTAGGGTTTTTTCACTGACAATCCTTGGAAACCCTGACTTGAAACTTCTCAAACTCCTCAATCATGATGAGTTGGCCTAGGAATAATCTTTATAACATCTCCATGCATCATTCCATGATCTCATGGCCCTTGGATTGGGTCTCAACCTTCTCCAAATCTTCAGCTGGTCTAGGGTTGACCCAGTCAAAACCCTAATTCTACCATTCATGGTTGAATCTCCTGAATTCTTGCATAATGACCTCTCTGGGCTTCATGATGGCTATCAAGACATCTCATAGGCTTTCTCAAAACATCAAGTTCATTCTCAAAGTCTCAGAATCATCTGAGGAGCACCCACAACTCTCAAGCTATGAAGCACACAACCCTGGTTTCAACCCACTCCTCTGAGGATCTCTTGAACTGTCTGATGAAGGTATCCATTTTCAAACACTCAATGAATAAATAATTGTTGGTAAAATTTTGGGGTGCAACAAATAGCTTGTACAGTGAATGTCTCTTTTGCATCGGCACCTTCGTTTCAATGGCCTTAGATATGCCCCTTGTTTGTAAACCCGACCAAACTACAACTGGAAAAGACCTTAGTGATCTTCTTGCTTCCATATTTTCATTTATAATTGTTAGATGTTGTATGAATTGAATTGATTTTGGCATTGTTTGTTGGAGAGTGAAATTGTCCCCGCGGTTGCAAACGCGTAATTTCTTCAATCCTTATTCGAAAAGGAGAGATAGGTTGATTCATTCAGGATAATATTTGTTATTGATTGATATATGTTTTGCATTGCTTTAAGACTTTAGTTATTGTGTGTTGTGTTATTCTAACCCTTGGGAACTTGTGTCTGGTTGCATCTCTTGTTTTTGAGCCATTTGATCCAATTTCGGAGAAATCTTTTTCTTAAGCAAATCCTCTTGTTCATCAAGAGGCATACTTTGCTTAAGGGCAAGCAAGAATCTAGTTGGGGAGAGTTGTTAGATGCCCAATTTTGCTTATTTGAGCTATCAAATGTGGGCATCTTTCAATCCTTTTTGTCAAGAAAGTATTCAAAATCACTCTAGCTTTGGTTGGTTTGCAACTTTGTGTGAAAGTATCTTGGTGCCTTTAATTTGTATGTTATTGTGCAGGAATTAGGCATGAAAGAGTAGACATTTAAACACATGAATGATAGCAAAGAAACCAAGACAGCAAGCAAACAACAGCAAGTTCGCTAGGCAAACTTGCCAGCGAAGCTCCCTCCAAAACTTCACAAAGTTCGCTAGGCGAACTATGTAGCGAAGGCCAGGAATCAAGGCACTGTTCACAACAGAATGGAAAAGGCCCTAAACTCGCTAGGCGAGGGAGGCAGCGAAGAACTCGCTAGGCGAAGAAGCAGCGAGTAGCCAGCGAACACTCCCAGACTTGGGACAGAGGCGAAAGGGCCATAAACTCGCTAGGCGAAGATCACAGTGAATCCTTCTCTAGGAGAAGGATTACTCCCCTAGCAAATTTTTGAAAACTTATCTGGGGAGCGTTCACAGGACACAGGCACTTCAGGTGGCATTTTTGGTGTTCGCTAGGCGAACCATTTACTCGCCTAGCGAATATGATAGCTCAGCAGACCCTTCTATAAGTAGTATGAGCTACTTTTTGTAAAAACATCTATTATTTTGTATTTGCATTAGAGGGGATTTTTCTGACCTAAAAAACCTATTCATTCATTTCTCATAATCTCTTAGCAATATTTTCCAAAAAGAAGGTGGATTCCCATCCAATCTCGATTATTCGACTCTGATGTTGGTCAACCTTCTCCTGAAACTTGTTGCTCAAGCTATCATGGAAATGAGTGGCTAAATCCCTCTCTTATCAAGGTTAGGAGTAGTTAGTTCAGATTTTATGTATTCTTCTTAATCTCTTGTATGTGAAAAATGTTATAATCAATGTAGATGAAGTTATTTGCTACTATTTGTACATTTATGGTTTGGATTGCTTTAGACATGAACTTTCCAAGTCTTGACCTAATATCTTCATCTATCAACGTTACAAATGCTAGAGATAGATTTGAAAGTTGATATCCGCTTTGTATTGATCTTAATGGTTATTGTTTCGATTGTTATTTAGAGAGAACATTTAACGGTCGAAACAATAACATTCACAGAATTGCTTTAGAGATAACGTTTTTGCGAGGATACGCGGTTATGTTGGTTAGAACTTTGTTCACATATTTGATTGGTTGGATACATTTAGGACGAACTAGCGAACCCTAATCTTGACATGCTTTTATCAAACTTAGACCGACTTTTATTCCGCTTTATTTCTTGCAAACTTTTGTTACGAAAATTGAAACCATTCTAAGAACCTCCCTTTTCTTAAGTCATTAAACCGTTGAACGACAAGCATCTATATTCTCTTCAATCCCTATGGATAATACTTTCTAACAACCCACAACCTTGAAAAAAATGCCCCTGACTGGGCTGAACATCATCTTGAAAACTAATCAACCCTTAGGTTGAGATAACTTCGTGGGAAACGCCCACGATCTTGAATAAAATGGCCCTGACTGGGCTGAAAACAGTCTTGGAAATCTCAAGATTGATCCTGGACCTTGACTTACATATGCGAATGCTTGATTTTGGGAATGATGCTCCATATCAAAGGGAAATGCAAATGCAAATGCTGACGCGCAGATATGCAAGTGCTGGGGAAGTGCGATATGGTTTAGATATGCATATGATGCATATCTAATGCTAATGATGTAGAATGCAATGCATATGATACGCATGACGATCGCAGAGGGGTAATTAGAAATGTAGGTGAAAGGTGCCAGTGTGGTGGAATTTTGATAGTTGCCAATGCGGATTGGACTTTGGCTGGTGGGAAGGATTGACTTCCTCGACACACAGTTCGTTGAAGATGCCATGATTAAAGCAGACGAAGATGTTCTTGGATGCCTCAAGTCTGATCACTTGGTGACTTATTGTGAACTTGCTATAAAAAGATCACAATTCTGCTTGATGGTTGGGATGACCTGGCCTTGCCCCAGTTTGAACATGGTAACAGTCTACCCCTAATTAACCAATTATGAAGTTGAAGCTGAAATTTGACGCTTTGAAATAACTTGCCTCTGATTGGGCTTTTGAATGATTTTCTCCAGCCTGTGGGTTTTGAGGTAGCCTTGCTTCATATCAGCCACCGAATGTCAAGTTTCTCCTTAATTTCCCCCTGTTGGAGTGTTTTAGATGTATAGCACTGATTTGCAATTAAAATTGTACATTCACAAATGGTAATCTTAATGCAAAGTTCATGCGAATTTTGAAAAGTGTCATTTATTGAGTTTCGTGATAGTGTGAGACTAATGGATCGTTAATCCACACGTAGTGCTAATTTGATTGGTGTAAAAGATACAGCAAGGATAAAAACACAAATGTTGATGATTAGCATATATGTGAGGAGTCAGTTTACGCAAACTTGCAATAACATGATTTTAGAATAAACCTCGCCTCAATTAGGTCTTTCGAGGGTTGTAACGTGGTCTGGTTCACGGTTTATCAAAACAAAAGATATTAGGCTCAAAGTATGATTTGTACCCACCTCTTCTTCGTAATGATCTCCAGTCCCACGTTTAGTTAATTCTGCAAATGCTTATCTTGACGATGTAAGCTTGATGACTCAAGGTTTGCTAGAGATGGAAGTCACCTTATTTTGATTTTGATGGATGTCAGTGACCTTTTGATTTGATAAGGGTAGCCACTGGATTTTATTTTGCTTTTGTTGAGGGTTTGAGGGCCTCTTTTGTTTTTCTTTTTTATCCCTAACTTTTGCATGGACTAAATTTTCTTGTCGAGTACATCGAGATTGCCTTGATTTTTGCCTAAGTCCCCTTTAAGGTGTTTGACTTAGCTTTTGATTTTTTTGAATTTTTGTTGGAGGTTTGTGACTACTAAATCATGGGTTTTTGAAGAACAACCGTCATGTCTTTGGATTTTGTTTTGTTGATTCGAGTGCGGGATTGGATTAACTGAACACTACCCTGCCTCAGGTTGAGTGTAAAGGTTTGAATATTTGAAGGAAACTGCTACTTCTAGGCTCAAAGTTATTGACTAGGGATTAACTTCTTAAATCTCCAGTGTTTGGGGAATTGAAACAGTGCATATACATCATCGACGAGATTCTTCCTAAAAGCATATAATTTGAAATTATGAGTATTTAGTTTTCTTCATCCTCCCTCAAATCATGTTAAACAACGGTATATAAAGAGTGAAATGACAAAATATGTGTCTGTGATTCATGGTAAAAATGAGTGAATACAACATAACTAATTCAAAGTATGCATAAAAAATACATTAATAAAAACCAAATATGTATAGCAATGTTTAAAGCATATAGTACTTAAACAAACAAAGACAAAACACAAGAAAGCAAAAGATGAAATGGAAATATGGTTGCCTTCTTCGTGAAAATGAACTTGACTAGATTTGATTTAACTTGATACTGGCACTAGCTGGCCGGTGGCATAGGATTGTTGATGACATTTGGAGACTTCCCATTGAAGTTGATAGCATCCCTATCAATCATGTCTTGAACTTTATGCTTGAAAGCTCTGCAGTTCTCAATTGTATGACCTGGAGCACCCTTATGGAACTCACAATGGGCATTCGTGTCATAATCAGCAGGAATAACAGTTGGGAGAGCTAAATCTCTCGGAATGATGGAATTTTTCTCCAGCAACTGAGCAAAGATATTAGCATATGGCATTGGAAGATGATCAAAGACTCTACCTGGCTTCCACATCCTTTGCTGATTATGCTGACACTGTTGGTGATCACCTTGTTGTTATTGAGCAGCTTGTAGTTATTGTTGTTGAAGAGGATACTGATATTCTTGTTGATTGTAAGCTTGTTGCTAAGGAGCCTGTTGCTAAGGCATTGGAGCTTGAACAGCTGGATGATAAGGCATTGGAGCATATTACACAGCAACAACATATGGATACTGGAAGTAAGAGATTTGATAAGGGATAGGAGCAGGAGCTTGTTGAGGAGCTTTCCCTTTTTGCACAGAGATGACATTTGTTTCGCCCTCCTTCTTATTGTATCTGTTGAAAGGCTTCTTGGAACCAGCTTGGCTGTTAGAACCTACTTGAATCTTTTCGCTCTTCAATCCTTCTTCAATTCTCTCACCGACAATTACCAAGTCAGAGAATCCAGCCGAGACACTACCAATCAGCTTTTCATAGTATTGGCCTTGCAAAGTTCCCATGAAGATATCAATTAATTCACGGTCAACAAGAGGTGGATGCAGCCTTGCAACTAGCTCTCTCCATCGTTGCGCGTACTCCTTGAAAGAATCGATGTCCTTCTGAACCTTACTCTGAAGTTGAGTATGATTCAGAGAAAGGTCGGTGTTATATTTGTACTGTTTGACAAATGCATCAGCTAGTTCAGCCCAAGTGCATACATTGTTATGCTCCAGCTGCATATACCATTCGAGTGATGCCCCAGATAAACTGTCTTGGAAGCAATTAATCATTAGCTTTTCATCTCTGGCATAAACAGCCATCTTGCGACAATACATCTTCAAATGAATATTCGGGCAACTGGGGCCTTTATACTTTGAGAATTCTGGCACTTTGAACTTAGGAGGAATGACGACATCCGGTACCAAGCACAATTCCAGAGCACTGAGAGAGTTTGAGCTATGTCCTTCCATGACTCGGAGTTTCTCAGCTATATTACAACACATTTTGATAGCTTCAGAATCCTGAGCAGCAACAGGACTGGCAATGGGGATTGTAGCATGATAGTTTTGCATATCATCATACTGATCCAACAAATTATCTTTGGTATGAGGAATGGGGATTTGAATAATAATAAGTTGGGCTTGTGGGATAGCTCTGATAGTAACTCCAGGCACTGGGATTGGTTGAGAAGTGGTTCCTTCAGCTGTAGTAACAAAGTTCATTGGCACTCCATAAGGGTTGGGAACAAGAACTAAAAATCTTGAGGTAGACCCTTGCCCCTGACCATTATTGTTGACGCCAATTGTTTCATGTAGCTCTTCTTCCTTTTGGGCCACAATGATGGCTTTAAGGATCTGGTTGATCTTTCTTTTAAGAGAATCCAGCTCTTCTCTGAAGGCAACCTGCTCTTGTTGAATCTGCTCCATCATTCATCTAGTGTTGGCTCTAGTTGCATACTGGTGTCAAGGAATCAACTTGATTTACTAGAGGAGAAGGAAGGAGAAATGAGAAACCGTTGAAGGAAAGAAAATGCAAGATGCACAACAAATGCAATGCAATGCAAATGATATGAAATGCAAGATGAAAGATCCAAGATCACAAATTCAAACAGTTCTGAGGTTAGCCAGATGAACGGGTCAAGAACCAGAGTCATTGCTCAAAGAAACCCCACGAGTACGATTCTAAAATGGGTATGTGCCTATAGTCGTGGATATCTTTCAAGGAGATTATAGTCATGACAAAGCCTTATCAAGAAAATAACATCTTCGAAAGGATCTCCTCTAGGTGAGGCTTTCGTATCTTCCACGCGAGAAAGACTTATAAGAGGCGTCAACTACACAACCTTCGAGACACAGGTTCTAGATCAGGTTCTCAAAGTTATAGATCGAGGTTGAAAATATTATCGTCGAGAAGTAATACGTTCAAGGGATCTCATCTGATTGGGGCGTTTGTATTAATCCAAAAGGAGTTAATACTACCAACCACCATGGATAAAACGGGTTAATGGTCCTTAGGGTCAACAATTCAGGCTTGAAAACATTATTGATATGGAAAGACTCACCACAATGAAAACATCTCCAAGGGAATCTAATCCAAGATAGGCTTTTGCTTGGGCCTTACATGGAAGAACCCACGTAAGCCTCCACTACACAACCACCATCCTAATCCTAAGGTTTTACTCGGACTCATGTATAGAGTCATCTCACAAAGTATCCAAAAGTAGAGCAACCCAATGATGCCACAATAATAGAAGCAACAAAGATAAGGATAAGAGATCTAATAAATAAGCGAAAAGAAGACAGATAAGCAAAGTTAACTCACTCATAACTCGAACTAAGATAGGCTCGACTCTCTTTCGCATGGAGCAATGTCCCCATCAGTGTCGCCAGTTGTCGCACCTCGAAAAATCATTTCGAATATGTATGACTCTCGCGCTAAAGGCGTAGAAACGCGGTTCGACAGAGTCGCCACCGAACTTTATTTATCCCGCATAAACGGGAAAGGAAAATATCAAGAAAACCTTTTAGAACGAAAGGATAGGAACAGGGTCGTCGCAACCGATGTTCCAGGTTCGGGAGTCAGTTATACAAGAGGAAGGTATTAGCACCCCTCACGTCCGTTGTGCTAAACGGGAACCTCTTAATCTGAATTGTGATGAACGTTAGCTAAGCTTAGTTGTTTTCTTCTCAATAATAAATGCTAAACGGTACGATAAAGGAAATAAGATTCTAGGGGAAATGAGTGGTTATAGGATAGGGGCCCTTCTGCCTACGTATGCTCATTCGGATAAGAATGAGAAATCAAAGCGTCGTAGTTTGAATACGGGAAAGGATAAGGAAAACGGAAGATGGATAGAAGGTATCTTTCCAAGATCATCGGAATCTTGTGCCTACGTATCTTGCATTCAGATGAGAATGAAGAATCAGAGCAGTCGTTGTTCATGGTAACGACCACAAAAAGATTAGAGGTTGAATAGGTTGAAATAAGGTTCGGATGACGATTAATCGAAGCTTAAGAAAGGCTCCTCGGGCCCAAGTAATCGGGAGAAAGAGGCAAAGACTTGGCTCTCTCTCTTTTTCATATTGAAAAGAAGTTGTGTTTGAATGATGTTTGAATAATGAGTGGTTGGAAGATGGTTGAACATTGTTGAGTTGGAAATGTTATTAGAGGCGTCAATTGCTCATACACGAGTAAGATAACTCGCATCCGAACAACTGAAGGGAGATCAAAGGTTCAATCCCCCTCTTTTCACCTTGAAAAGAATTTAATAGTTATTAATTGATTAATAATTTGAGTGAGAAAATCCGCTTGGCGTTGGATCAAGGGTTTGACTTATATTTGCATGCAAAAACCGTGGTGGAATAGAAATGGTTTGAAAAATGGCTCGATGACGAGTCGAGGGTTTGATTGAAAATAGAACCGGATTGACGAAGAATCAAGGGTTAGGTTGTGAGAAACGATACTAGTTCTGCTCCTAATAAAGAAACCACAAAATGTGAAAGTGTGTGCGATAGGTTGATGGCGAATGCAGACGAGCACTCGACTTACAAGGTGTGTTTGAAAATGGCTCGATGACGAATCGAGAATTAGTTTGAAAACAATTTAATCTACGCTAGTCCCTAAGGGTGCTACTAGAAGATAAAACACAATCAAAGAAATACGAATGCATACATCAGAGTGGGAGAGGCGTACATGTAAGTTACACGGGATTGCACGAAATAAAAGGTTCATTGTCAGGTAGCCCAAGAGGAAGTCGTGTGTGTGCAAAGTTTCCTAAACTAAGCCTTGAGCAAAAGTCGGACAAAACTCCAAGCTAGGGTTTCTGACAAAGTCCAATGATCCAACAGTCTACCAATTTAGGCTTTTAGTGTTTTGATCATTTATTAAGTGTTTTCAAATATGTATGGATAAGAATGAACAATATGAATATGAATATGAACAATTATGAATAATATGACAAATATATAATAATATAATCAAGATAATATCCAAAATAATATAAACAAGGTAATATAATCGAGATATAATGACTAAAATTAAATCAAGGGTATATTTGACTGAAAATAAAACAATTGTATATTGATGGAAAGTAAAGTTAGTGGTTAGTAGATTTTTGAATTGAATTGGGACGAAATATAGTGCTAAACTGTCGTAGCTCGACTTATGTCAAAAGTCGAACTATAGGAGGCCGCATGAATTGATATCCGTGCTAAAAACAAGATAGAGAAATAATATTGAGGATCATTCTCCAATTTAATCGTGTCGCATGGAAAAAAAGAAGGGCTGGATCTCGTCTTAATCACAAAATTTATATTAATTAATCGAGGGTAACCTCTCACGACCCCAAAGTATAACAAAATAATCAAAATGATCATTTTCTACAGATTTGAAATAATGAAGGTTTACAACCTCGAAAACTAACGTTCGTGAATCGAAAGACTTCATCGATTCGAAAAATGAAATAAAATTGAGATAGAGAAGAAAATGAAAATAGAAAAAGAAGGTGGCCTCAGATTAGTCACCATTTATCAATAGTTTGACCAACAGTGACTTTTTGAGGTCTCGTCATCGACCCTATTGAAATAAAAACGAATCAAGGAGAAAATGAAGAAGGAAATGATATGTGAAATAAAATCAAAAGTGATTTA
This sequence comes from Lathyrus sativus, assembly GCA_963859935.3. Classification (NCBI taxonomy): domain Eukaryota; kingdom Viridiplantae; phylum Streptophyta; class Magnoliopsida; order Fabales; family Fabaceae; genus Lathyrus; species Lathyrus sativus. Next base: position 558,343,085 of record OZ012737.1, read on the forward strand.
GAAATAAATATCAATTTCTTCATTAAATTGTTTAACAAAATCATTTAACAAAAATAAAATGAATAATAAAAACTCTAATTTAGAAAAACAAACAAAAATAAAATAAAGTAGGGGGTGCTAAAAAAACTGAAAGGGTTGCAAATGAAATAGGAGAGGATCACATGGGCCAGAGAACCGTCACCCCTCAAAAAATGCAGCATTAAAAGAAAAAAGAAGAGAAAATGGGCCGAAAGCCCAACTCATTGTTCAAGTAGGATCCACATCGTTCTTGCTTCTTATTCGTTTTTTCTAAACTTCAACATACAACGAGTATCGTCTTTCTTCTGATAAAACAGTGTGAAGACAAAACATGGAAACGAAGTACAACCAAGCGACACCGTAAACAAATCGCGTCCCACCTTCTTCTGATTCGACGCAATCTACCTCCTTGCCTTCATCTATTGTTCAATTAGGGATCTCAGGTTAGATCTCATTTTTATTTCAAGTCTGTTTTGATTTCTTCATCTCTCAAATTTCTGCTTCGTCTCAAATTCTGTTTCACAATTCTCGGAAATGATTTGGGGTTTTCTAGTTTGAGGTGGATTTAGGGCGGAGAAAATGAAGGAGAGGTCGGGTTGAAGAAAGGTCGGAAATTATGTTGCATTTTTCACTGTTGTCATTTTTTCAGGATGTCATGAACCAGATTTTATCTGCTTTTTGCATAACCGTTTGGCTTGAATTATGGTGGAGTGGATTGTCGATTTGGTAAGGGGTGTGTAAATGGAGGATTCATTGTCGTACGGGTCATACAAAATATCGTGTGGGATTAGTCGCAGGAAACATGGAAAGAAAACAAATTGGCTTTGTGAGAAATTTGTGTGGCTGTGTGTAAATTTTGACTTGGAGTGGGGTATCATCTTTGTATTTTGTATAATTGTGTGGTAGTATGTACTCATTAAGAAACTGTATCGGCATGTTCATGTAATGAAAATGGACTTATTTCATTTCATTTTTTTATTTTGGATAATGGGCTTCCTTTTTTTGTAATTGTAATTGGGGCATTCTCAATGGACTTTGTGATATTTTTAGAGACACGGGCTTGTGATTATGTACTTGGGCTTTTGTATTTGTGAGATAAACTTTTTTTTTGGAACCAAAAACATTATATGGACTTTGTAGAATGATATGACTTTGATTTTACTTTTCAATTCCTTGACTAATTCAACTCATGATTTAATAATAATTGAAAATATGAATTTCAAATTAAAACTAATCTCGAATCTTTCCTTGAAATGGATAGAATTTTGAATCAGTCTTGGACTTAAAATGAATTAGAATTATGAAACGGAGAATAAATCTTGATCTTGCCACTAGAATTAATTAATCCAAAGCCTTCAACCTAGAATTCATTGGGAAAGAAAATGCTCTGAAATAAGACAATTATGACTTAAGATGTGCACTGCACTACACCATAAAATCCCTGAAGTCAATCATACTCGCCTTGATATGGGCTAAGAACTTAATTCCTATACCATTGGCTTAAATCAACTCAAAGCTCCAACTAAAGCTCTGCCTCACTTGAATCATTACAAGCCCTGACTTTCTCTTGAAGCAAGCTCTTGTCTGGCTTACAAATTAAATCAGAATTAATGAAACTCAACCTATACTGCAATCCTCCCTCAAATGAAACATGACTCAGGCAATGAGAAAGCAACATATGTTTTTTTCTTCTAAATAAAGGTTAGTGACTGGTGTTTCCCTTGAAAATCGGAAAACAACCGTTGATCTTCCAAATTTGACTTTGGTGACTCACAGGATCGATCAGATTGATCCTAGGACATGTGCTAAAGTATTCTTTGTTTAAAATTAGATTTAAAGTACTTGTAATAACGAATTGGTAAATGTGCTTGTAATGAAAAAGACTTCGACTGGGTATTTTAAAGTGCATAAACTTAAAGAAACGTTGTAAAAGATTTGTAAAAGGCTGATCGAAGAAGGTAAAAAGTTTAAAGGAAAAGAGGAATTGGAGTAAAGGATGCAAGAAAGGTAAAGGCAAAAAGGTAACACTTGCACAAGTGGTTCGACAGAGGAAATGTAAATGTTGCTGAAATTGTAAAAGACTTTATTGAAAAGTTGGTGATTTTACATAACGTACATTCTCCGTGAAAATACTCTTTTCTCACACTCGGGTACTTTGAGTAAATTTGATTGGAGTTACTTTGTACAAATGGTAAAACACACAGAAATTTGTCTAACAAATCCCTATTTATAATGCTAATAATTAAATGCTAATAACTTCCTAGTATCTCCTCGATCTAACAAGTGTCAATTGCATGTAACTTCCTGCTCTAGAACTCGCCACGTGTCTTATGAACAGAACCGCTCCCTCCAAATTTTGAATTTCAAAACGACGTAGCAATCCTCCTGCAGAATTTCGGTCGAACTACCTCTGACACGGTCGAAATGCTCATAACTTTAGGTTTCTTAATTTTTCTAAGTTATTTCAACCGTTTAGCTTAGAAGATTCCTTAGAGGCTGTCGAAACCTCTTTGCTTCATTTTACTTAGACATTAATTATGTCTTAATGTTTAGCAACCCAAGGCAGTGTCGAATTTGGGAGCTAACAAATTGTCCCCAAAGAATGTTCTTTTCGACCTTATTGTAGGAAAAGGACATTTTTTGATAGTATCCCATTCGACACCATATTTTCGATACTATCATACCCTTTGGTTTGCCTCTTATCCTTTGGAAGATAAAACAGAAGAAAGAGAAATGTTTATATTAAAAACCACGCCACTTTGCACGCTTCTAACGTCATCACCATCATGGCCGGTTTCTTGGAACTCACAAAAATTCAGAAACCATCATCACCCTTTTAGCGCCTAGGGGTATAGGTTACAACCGCCCATTACTTCTTCCACTAGGTCGCACACGTGGCCCACTAATTTCAACCACGTAAGAATTCTTAATTTTCTGAATCCTTATAAAATCACTAAGAGTTTTTTCATAAAGACTTTCTACTCTTTACCAACCTTTACTCTTCTCCTCTTTGCTGAAGAAACCCGTTTTTTCCAACACAAGAAAAATCTCCTTTTTCTCTGAAAACCTTCAATCATGGCTGAACAACAGAAGAAAACTCAAACTAGGAGACCATCTTCTTCGTCTGCATTGCCACCTTTCGCTACCTTGAGCGGACCAAAAATCACGAAGAACCAACAGCTCATCAGGGAGCCGTTAGCAGAAGAAAAACGACACATCTACGAATCTCAGGTAATCATCCCCGTTGATGTGGCTGGAAAACCCTTAGCCATGTCTGGCCCATTGTCACCCCCAGACCTTAATTGTTCCACCTTGAGTGACTTTTTCCCTTCTTATCGGAAAACCAAACCCTTAGGGCAAAAAGATGCTAGCAAAATCCCTTCTGATAACCCAGATGACCTTTCTCTCTTCAATGTGGAAGTCAAATATTTGCATGATGGAGCAAGACTCTTTAGAGCTACGCCGTACTTCAAAGATTCTGAACTTTACCTTAACTGGTTGGCAAAAATAGAGAAAGCAAAGGCACATCATTGGAAAGAAATAGGTATTTATGACCTAATCATGCTGTCGAAGGTTGGGCCACCTTACTGTCCGTTAATGCTGGCCTCCTCTTTGTATTTCTGGGATAACACTCACCATACCTTCCATCTTCCCTGCGGAATGGTGGCTCCCACGCTCTTCGACATGGCTGCTATTGTCGGATTAAGACCATGTGGATTGGCTTACAATCCTGAAATTGATGCACGGGACACCATATGTTTTGGTAGTACGAAACATACTTACACACCCTTCATAAATCGTTATCATAAGAAAGACACCGACGTAGTCGAAGACAAGGAGCACATAGCCTTTCTGGCCATGTGGTTGTCTCGTTGTATTTTTTGCACAAAGTCCTTGCAGGTGGCGAGGAAGTACCTTACCCTGGCGAATCAGTTACACCTTAAAAGGGGCGTATGTCTCAGTGAAATGATACTAGCCAGCATGTATGAGGCTTTGGGAGAAGGCGCTGACAAACTAAGGGATCCAAAAACCTATGACACTCTTATAATGGCGGGGCCATTTTGGTTTCTTCAATTATGGTTGAACGCTACCTTCGAGCACAGCCTTCCCTTCAAAGGAGAGGTCGACGAAGCCCAGGTATCTGAACGCCGGGTCGAATGGCCACGCTTGGTTCAGTTGACACCAAGTGAAGAGGGTCGAAGCCTTCGTGCCAACCTTGCCAGCTTCATCCACTTGTTTGCAAAAAGGCATGAAGTTACTCCCAGGATGGCCCCTTTTGCTCATAGGCTGTATGGCCCTGAATGGTTCACCAGGTCATTTCCTCCAGTTTCGCAAAAACAAGAAGCAGAATCAAACCTGATATGGGAGAGATTCTTGACGCCACGCTTGATTGTTCATAAGCTTAATCTTGTCAGAGGACAAGCAACATTAGTCGCTTATCAACCTAACTTGGTGTCGAGGCAATTTGGGTTAATTCAATCATTGCCTAGGTGCTTGTATGATAAGAAGTCTCATGTTATCCTTCTCTCCACTATCTTCAACCCACTTGAGTGTTCGACTCAAACGGCCCGTTATGCCCATAAGTCCCATTTTACTCCAATCTATTTTGAACCCTCTCACCTTTGTACCCCAGATTTTTATAACTGGTGGACCAACCATTACTCCAACAATTTTCTTGATGTTTCAAGTTTTTCACGCTTGATTGACCAGGCTTTTATTGATGTGCAGGAAAAGGTTAAGAAAGGTACGTCTACTCATATCAAAGAGATACAAGCTTTCCAGAAGTACTTCGAAACTGCCTATCGACCAAATGATGTTAGTCGAACCATCCGCGAGGCTGCTGTCACTTTAAAAGAAAAAATTTCTAAACGAATGGAGAATCTGAAAATCCCCTCATCTATCCCTTACGATAGACGATATGAGGTTGCTTTTAAACTATTTCCCCCAAAGACCCCTCGATTACCAACCGCTGATTTTGGCGTGGCTCTTGCCCCTCCATTTCCATACTGGTTTATCTGTGAGGATAGTATAAAAATACTTCGACAGCAGTCGAAGCCTAAGGTGCAGCGGGTGGTTCCGACTAAACATACACTTGATACCTTTAGAGGGCACCTTCATGTCAGTATCGAAGATGTTCACATCGAGACCGAAATCCTTGAAGGTCGTCTCCCTTCGATTTGGCTTCCTCTCACGAAGCTTCAACGTTACTAACCTATATCTTCTATATTTATTTATTCGCAGCTGCTCCCAAAAGAAATGCTCCGACCAATAAAACAGAAGGAAAGATCGAAAGTTCAAAGGTAAATTCTTACATGCTCTTATTCACCTGAAGCTTTTCTGTCCTTTGCTGATCACTTCGATCTTCCCAGGTTAGCCGCAAACCTCCAACCCCTCAAAAAAGAAGAAAAGTTGCAGCCCAAGTCATCATAGACTCCGACGATGATGAATCCCCTCGTGAAGATACTTTCCTAAAAAGAAAACAAAGGGTAACTCATGGGCTAGAGAGCGTCGAATCTCCTCCATCTCCCGCCAAAATACAAAAACAAAACACGCCTCCTGAATATCCTGTCAAAGCTCCCACAACAAATGATCCAAATCCTTCTATCGTTCCCATAGAGAGTGATAACTCTAGTCCAGCTGAGGAAGCCACGAAGGTATTGTGAAAGAATCTCTGACCTTTCTATATCAAGCTCTTGTCTCTTTCATTTCACGTCTCATAAGGTTTATTTTCCCAACTGCAGACTACTACCGAGGCCTCCAAGCCTTCGATGCAACCGTCTCCCTTGCCTATTTATCCATTGAACAGCCAAGGTGAACCCACTTATATCCCTACATATGATTTGGGTTCTGGTGTGAGTTCTCTTTGTGAAATTAACAAACCTGAATTTTATGTAGCCCCTTCGCCCCTAAAAACTACTACCCAACAATCACAAACTGATGGGTCTGACCACGAGGAAGAGAAAACTCCTGAGACAATAGTCGTGGCAGATGAAGACGAAAACCCCAAACCTGAGGACACCAACCCTGCCACCACAACAAGTTCCCCTCTTGATCAAACAAAACCCGCTAATGACGATGTTGATGCAAACGAAGCCAACACATGTGAGGAAGAAGCCATTCACCAATCTGAGCTAGGTGAGTCAGATGGTGAGGAAAAGAAGCTACCTTGGCTCAAGACTCCACAAAAACTGCCCCTGTAGAAGGGGAAATAATTACAAAAGGAAAATCTGATGATCCTGCTTGTATTGATGCTACCAAAGTTACTCCCGTCGAGGTGCCACAGGCAATGCCTCTTCAAAGCGAAACGGTCCTCTCTAAGGAATAAATGGCTGCACTAAAAGAAAGTGATCCTCGTCGATACGTTCAATTACTGCTGCGCAGTCGAGGCAGTTCTTCTGGCAAAACTTGAAGTGCTTCAACTTTTGAGGGCCAGGTCTCTAGCAAACCTTCAGATGTTTTGGCGAAGATCAAAGCCAAAATCTTTAAAGGAGACCTTTTCATGTTGCTGCAGATGGATTCCGTCACCCATCTATCTTTGAAAGCGCTTCTTCAACAAGTGAGACTTGATTCCATATCCCCTGAAGCTGCTAACGTCATTCGAGAGGTGGGGATTTTGATAGATCAAGTCTACAAAGACCTTACGTTGCTGCCCCGCCTCGAAGGTGACATTTCGACAAAATCTGGTTGTGAAGCAGCTGCCTGGACAAGTGCAGCAGAATCGGAACAAAGGATCGAAGAGCTAGAGGAAGAGAAAAAGAGAGACCAACTAGAGATTGCTTCCAGTAAGGAAAACATCGTCTGTTAGAAACGCAAGATCAAGAAACTTCAAAGCAAGATCAAGAAAGAAGAAAAGAAGATTTCTCAACTGTCTTCCAAAGACGATTTGACCCTTGTTGCTGAACTCGAACATGCTATCACTTTTGCAGAAGAGGCTCGAAGCTTAGAAGAAGAAGTTGCCAGATTAATTGACGAAAGGGCCTCGTGCCAACAACGTATTGAATATCAGAAGGCGAACTACCTTAAAATGAAGGCCAATCTTCCTTTCTAATTTACTGACATATTGTAACAGACTATATTTTGTTGGCCTTTGAAGCCATCTTTGTTATTGTAACTTATCGCGCCATTTTGGCAAATATTAATACCATTTGTGGCTTTGCTTTATATTTTCTGTTACTCTGTTGTTATCTTAACTTCTTGCAGCATAGGCTTGTACTTTTTCAAGTACTTACCATTTACTTTTAATATCCTCTTATCTTCGCCCAATTCTTCCACTTCATAGGCTCCATTAAAGAAAACCCTCGACACTTGGAAGGGTCCCTCCCACTTTGGGGACCATTTACCCAGCGTCTTGGCCTTTCGATCCATAGGCAGAATGACTCTCCAAACTAAGTCTCCAACTAAAAAGGTTCTTGCTTTAACCTTCTTATTGTATGACTTTTCCACTCTCTTTTTCTGCCTTCTCAGCAATTCTAGAGCTTTCAATCTTTCTTCGTCTAAGTCTATGACCTCATCGAGCATCATATCCCAATAGACTTCTCTAGGAATTTCGTGTTGCCTTTGAACCCTAATCGATTGTATGTGGATTTCGACTGGCAACACTGCATCGTGACCAAAGGTCAAACGATATGGGGTGGTGTTAGTTGCCTCTTTGGGTGACGTTCAACATGCCCATAGAACCTGATCCAACACTTTGTGCCAATTCTTTGGCTTGGTTCCTACTTGCTTCTTTATCATGCCAATGACCACTTTATTTGCTGCCTCGACTTGCCCGTTAGCTTGCGCGTAATAAGGGGTCGAAGTTAAGAGTTTGAACCCCATCTCTCTGGCGAAATCCTGCATCTTTCTACCCGTGAAGATCGACCCTTGATCCGTTGTTATTGTCTCTGGCAGTCCAAACCTAAAGATGATATTTTTCTGAATGAATTCAATCACATCTTCCTGATCCACTTTAGGTAAAGGCACTGCTTCGACCCACTTGGTAAAGTAATCTATCCCCACTAAGATATACTTTTGGTTTTTTGAGGATGTTGGTCGAATTTCTCCAATCAGGTCCAAAGCCCAACCTCTAAACGACCATGGTTTAATTATGGAATGTAATTCGCTTGCTGGGACATGTTGTATGCCCGCATGAACTTGACACTCCTGTCACCCCTTGGCGAACTCGATGCAATCCTTTAGCATCGTAGGCCAGTACAAACCTTGTCGAAATAACAACCATTTCATTTTATGGCCAACTTGGTGTGCACCACATGCCCTACTGTGGACTGTTGACAAAGCCAAGTATGCCTCTGATTCACTCAGGCATTTCAGCAAAACTCCTTCAGGGGTTTTTTTGAACAATTCGTTGCCCATCAAGACGTAGTTCAGTGCTTGATATTTTATCTTTCGATCTGAGGCTATTGACGGATTATCGAGATATTCGACTAAAGGCTTTCTCCAGTCATTGTCTAACAATTCTCCGATGATAAAGACTTCGAAAGTCTCTTCATCCATATATCCAAACTTTGTAGCCTCTAAGTCTGATGGCTTCAACCCAACCGACACTACGTTGGCTCTAGCTTCAATTACTTCCTGCAAGTCTTCCTTCGAGACCCTATATCCCGAGGCAATCTGTGCTAGATCTTTGGCCACTTGGTTCTGTATTCTTGGTATATGTCGAATAGTTGACGCTTTGAATTTTTTAAGCAGCCTATTGGCCACTACGAAGTACATGATGAGATTTTATTTAACACATTTGTACTCTTTTGTCAACTGTTTTATCACTAATTCCGAATCGCCCATTATTTCGACCTGGGTTGCCCCCAATTCTAACAAAATTTCAAGTCCAGCTATTAAAGCTTCATATTCCGCCTCGTTGTTGGAACACAACCCTTCGAATTTATACTTGAATTTTGTTGGAATTTTATCTGGCGAAATAATCAACAGACCAATACTCGTGCCATGTTTGTGGCTAGAGCCATCGAAGTATAATTTCCATGGTTCCACTTCAACTATATTCAGGGCATTCTCGTTTATAGAGTGGTCGACGATAAAGTCTACCATTATTTGCCCTTTGACTGCTTTTAGCGGTCTATAAGTCAAAGAATATTCTGTCAATGCCAGTGCCCATTTTCCAATTCGACTGTGCAAAATAGGTTTTGATAACATGTGTTTAATAACATCAAAGTGCGAAGAAACACAAACATCTACTGGTTTAATATATTGCTTTAACTTTGTACATGAGAAATATAAACATAGACATAGCTTTTCGATTTCACTATATCTAGTTTCTGCGTCATTTAAAACTCTACTGAGGTAGTAAATAGCCCTTTCGGCGCCATTCTCATCCTCCTGAGCCAACATGCTCCCTAAAGTTCTATCTGACGCTGCTATGTACAATCGCATACTCCTGCTTCGACACGGAGGCAAAAGGACTGGGGGGTGAGCCAAGTAGTCTTTGATTTTGTCGAAGGCTTCCTGCTGCTCTTTGCCCCACTCGAATCTGTCCCTAGTAATTCGAAGCAAAGGTGAGAAGGCTTGCGTCTTGCCGCTTAAGTTGGAGATGAACCTCCTTAGAAAGTTAATTTTTCCCAGCAGCAATTGCAACTCTTTTTTGTTTGATGGCGCTTTTGTTTCTAAGATAGCCTTCGTCTTATTCTGGTTAATTTCGATTCCCTTCTTATGGACAACGAAACCCAAGAAGCCTCCCGCCTATACACAAAACGCGCACTTCAACGGATTCATTTTGAGGCCGAACCTCCTCATTCTGGCGAACGATTGTCGCAGATGATCCAGATGGCTTTTTCCTGAAACAGATTTCACCACAATATCCTCAATGTATATTTGCATAAAAGATTCAATGAAATCATGGAATATAGAATTCATCGCTCGCTGATACGTTGCCCCAGCGTTCTTTAGGCCAAATGGCATTACTACCCATTCGTAAGTGCCTAAGGCCCCTGGACAACAAAACGCTGTTTTGGGAACGTCATCTTCCGCGATAAAAATCTGGTTATATCCAGAATAACCATCCAACATACTAAGGTACTCATGGCCAGCGGCTGAATCAACTAACATTTCCGCCACTGGCATCGAATATTCGTCCTTGGGAGTGGCTGAATTCAAATCTCTGAAATCAATGCACACTCTTAGGGACCCGTTCTTCTTGATGACTGGGACAATGTTGGCCAGCCATTCGACATACCTCGTTGTACGAATGAATCTGCAACGAAGGAGCCTTTCGATTTCCTCCTTGATCTTTGACATGATCTCTGGAGCAAAACGCCTTGGGCCCTGTTTGACTGGCTTCTTTCCAGGTTTTATTGGTAGTTTATGTTCCACCAAATCCCTTTGCAACCCAGGCATTTCGTCATAGTCCCAGGCAAAACAATCCTTATACTCCCGGAGCAACTGGATGACTTCGATCTTCAGTTGAGGGTCGAGGTTAGCACTAATGTACGTTGGCCTCCTGGTTGGACCCTCTCCTAAATCAATTTCCTCCAATGGATCCTGTGCGAGCATTTTGATGTCGTTCTCCAAAGGATCTCTTTCGAACCCCAGAGGTTCGTCATCATAGATGGCGTCGAGCCTCTGGCTCTCCCGCTGCATTTTGGTGGCTTCTTCAGCCATTTTGTCATGGGCGGCCATTACGGCCGTTTGTAATTTGGTTTCAGCCACATAGGCCGAAATTCTTTGCAGCACCGCTACTTCAGTCATCAAACTCACTGCCCCACCCAGTGGGGTCAACTAGAACTGCCCCCAGGTATGGGAGTCTCTCCCCAGGTATTTCCCTATCCCAACGAAATCCGTCGACAGGGTGGAGGTATAGTGAGTAGTACACCTCGTCATTTGGTGCGAACTCAAAGTCCGCTGGAGCACAAGGGCCTATGCTGGCCAAGTGCTTGTCGAATTGGAACTGATCTACTTGCCTTCTTGGCACCCTGAAGTATCCTTGATCAGCTTCAATATTTTCAACTATGCCATCTGGCCTCCAGATGGAAATCCTTTGATGCATCAATGATGGCACTGCTCCAATGCCATGTATCCATTCTCGGCCAAGCAATAAATTGTAGTTGGCCGTGGTTTCGACCACCATGAATACCGTTGGTCTTGTAATTGTTCTGACGGTTACGTCCACCTGAATCACACCCCTGGTGGTTCCTACTTTTCCTTCATAATTCGACAAAACCATATTGTGTGGCTTTGTGTCAGCGTCATGCTTTCCTATTTTGGTCAGCAAAGAATGTGGCATCAGGTTTACCGTAGTGCCACAATCCACCAGTATTTTGTTGATGGGGATGTTCTCCACTTTTGCTGTAATATACAACGGTTTCAGGTGGGTCCTCATTTCTTCAGTGGGTCGTTCGAAGAAAGCGTTTTGCTCTTCGACACAGCCGTTGTTCATCACGTAATAGCATACAGGTTTATGTGCTGCCACTTCCCATTCAGCGTCTGCGCCTGGTTCTTCGACCTCTGAAACCCTATCGAACTCCCGAGGCATCACTGACACCACGTTGACCACCAGGTTCAAAGAGTCATTGGAGTCGGAGTCAAAGATATATGTCATGTCTTCGTCCCCTTCCGTTGGTCTGTCTTGTTTAGGAGAAAACAACTTTCGCCCAACTAGTAACTTTTCAGCTATCTTCGACTGCTGTCCTTCTTTTTCGGGGGGGTTTAAACTATTCTTTGACTGATTTTTCTCCATCTCTTCTCTGAGAGCCTTTCTTCTTCTTTGCTCTCTCCTCCATTGAGATCTAGTCATAGGATTCTTACCTTTATAGTTTTCAGATACGTGTGCTGTTTTTGAGGATTGATACTCCTTGTTGTAGGAGACCGAAGATCCTCGATTCACTTCGAAGTTCTTCCACCTTTGCTGCCCTTGCACCCTCTCTTCATTAGGCTTCCTCCACTTTCCATCAGCAGAATTGACAACAGGTTTGAAACTGGCGGGCCTAGCACTTGGTGGCCTGATTCGAGGTTCAGACTGTTTGTCTTCTGTCCTCCTGTGGTAGCTCTTTCGTTGATCAAAACCATGGCCACCTCTGTTCAGTCGACGTCGGCGTTCTCCCTCTAACTTCTCTGCTTATTTTCTATCAAAAATGGCGCTGCACCTGGGGCACAGCATCACGCTCGATCCATTGTCTTTGCACCGATGTAAAAAACCAACGATTGACTCTTCTGTCTCTAGGTATGCTAACCTGCTACATCCCTCATGGTGTTTTGATTCTTTCTCTTCCATGGTCTCCGATGGGTTAATGTCGACCATATTAACTTCGACCGTCCCAGCCAGCTCCATTCTTTCCAAGCCCTCAGTGGCCTGGTCCATTCTGACGAAATGGTCAGCTGTTTCCTTGGTTACCATGGCGTAACTTGGATGACTTTGAACCCCTAGACTTGAATCGTTATCGTTTCGACCAGTATTCTCCTTGACTGTGACTGCCGCATCGTCCAAACCGAAACCCATGACGAATTTCGCCATCACTGGTGCTGAAATGAGGTCCTCAGTGACCTCCATCATGTTAACAGAAAACTCGATGCCCTCAGTAGCATCTATCATGTTTGCTTCCATAGGTTCAGCATAAAGAGCATCAGCCAATTGCAGCGGATCAGCATCCACCTTCATCTGGCCCTTCGCCTTATCTCCAAACTTCAAGCGTCCCTCCTGTATTGCATTCTGGACGAGATCCCTGAAAAGAAAACATTGAGATGTTTTATGACCCAGAAAATTATGGTACTTACAAAAACCTCTCTTTTTCCGCTGCTCTAAGGGCGGTGTTTTAGCACCAGGCGGCACTATCATCTGCCCATCTTTTACTAGCAAATTGAAGATTTCATCACATTTTGTGATGTCAAAGGTGTAAGTTTTCTTAGGGAACCTGTCGTTCTTTTCTGATTCGACAAAGCCCTTTCCTTGAGGAGGGACCAGTACTCGACAAGAATATGGGGGACCCTGTTTTAATTCAGCAAGATCGACTTCGTTCTCCTCGAAGTAGGGGGACTCTTCGCAAACCACTTCGCCACTTTCGTTGAGTTCGCAAAAGCTACTTTCTTGCCTTTGTTAAATCTCGCCTTTTCGTCTTTCAGCCTTTCTAGCTGTCGGACTCTGTCGGCCAATTAGGCCATATCTCTCAGATACTGCGTATCTAATTTCTTCCTAATAGAGTAATCTAAACCTCCTGCTGCCATTTCGACCAACTCATGTTCAGGCACCTGTGTAAAACACCTTGCCTTAAGTAGTCGAAACCTATTGAGGTATTCTTCGATTGGCTCTGAAAACTTACGCTTTACACTGGCCAACTCTTTCAAACTAATCTTCGTCTGGCCCATGTAAAACTGTTCATGGAAGAGTCGTTCTAACTGCGTCCAGTTACATATTGTACTTGGTGGTAAAGTGGTAAACCACGTGAAGATGTTCTTTGTAAGAGAAATTGGGAAGTATTTTATCCTAAGGCTTTCGTCATTGGCTATCTCCCCAGCCTCAATTATGTAGTGTGCTACGTGTTCGACAGTGGACTCCGTCGTGTCCCCTGAAAACTTAGTGAGCTTAGGCACCTTGGTCCTAGGGGGTAATTCCGCTCGAAGGATGTAGTCGACTATTGGTGAAGTATAATTTGGCCTAGTAAACCCAGTGTTTAGGCCATTTCGAGTCATGATTCTTTCTACCATCGTAACCAAGTTGCTTTCGACCGCGAGGTTGTTGCGTCGTACTTGCTGGACCACATTGTCTGCATCCTGGTTTCGATTCACCATAACTATTTCTGGGTTTCCCTCGACCTGGACTTTGGGAGTTTCGACAACATAAGGGTCTATTCCTCCTTGGTTCTCTAAATTGGCTTCTGGCGCCACTCTTGGAATTTGTTGTGGAGTATTCTCCACAGGGGCTTGGTTCCTTTCTAACGGAGGTACCCCTATAAATTCAGTCAAGCGTGTTAACTGTGTCGCCAGTTGTTGATTAGCATGAGTTGTGTCTCGAATTAATGGCTGAAAGATCTCACTCATAGTCTGGGAGAGGGTTTGAACCATCTGTAAGTTACTCTCATCCATCTGCTGCCTCAAACAGGCAACGGACGTATTGGTTAGATTGGGACCTTGAGTCGAATATCCTAGACTTAAACTCTGAGGGTTTCGACCAATGTTTGAACCAGGTCCTGATCCTTGCAAAGGTGACGCCATTGTATTTTCAGAAAATATTGGGGGCGCATTTTGCAGCCCCTGCATTACAGTCGTTGGCATCCCATACGGGGGATTCCTTGGCAACTGCGAAAGACCAAAAGGGGCAAACTGCCTTGACACTGATGGTCCTGCTATTGGAGTTTGGGGATTCGACACTGGTGGCCCAATATACTCCAATACGGGTTATGTGTAAGGCCTAACTATCGTTGTCCCAGATCCTACTGGGGCGAAGGTTTGTTCTGACCTTATGGGAGGCGCTACTTGCTCTCCTGTCGATGGTATAGGCGGTGGGACCATGTTGTTATTGGTTCCTTCGCCAGAACCTTCGACTTGTGGGTTAGGATTGTTTGGCTGGTTCGTTTCCGTCACCATATTCCTAAGGATTGTTCGTCTTTCTTCGTTAGCAGCGGTAATTCTACCACTTCTTAGTAACATATAATGTACTTTCTACGAAGATTATTAAGACTTGTAAATGAGAATCTTTTAATTCTAAATCGCTGGGATATTTAGCACTGTCCCACTGGGCGTGCCATTTTGTTTCCCTTGAAAATCGGAAAACAACCGCTGATCTTCCAAATTTGACTTTGGTGACTCACAGGATCGATCAGATTGATCCTAGGACATGTGCTAAAGTATTCTTCGTTTAGAATTAGATTTAAAGTACTTGTAATAATGAATTGGTAAATGTGCTTGTAATGAAAAAGACTTCGACTGGGTATTTTAAAGTGCATAAACTTAAAGAAACATTGTAAAAGATTTGTAAAAGGCTGATCGAAGAAGGTAAAAAGTTTAAAGGAAAAGAGGAATTGGAGTAAAGGATGCAGGAAAGGTAAAGGCAAAAAGGAAACACTTGCACAAGTGGTTCGACAGAGGAAATGTAAATGTTGCTGAAATTGTAAAAGACTTTATTGAAAAGTTGGTGATTTTACATAACGTACATTCTCCGTGAAAATACTCTTTTCTCACACTCGGGTACTTTGAGTAAATTTGATTGGAGTTACTTTGTACAAATGGTAAAACACACAGAAATCTGTCTAACAAATCCCTATTTACAATGCTAATAATTAACTGCTAATAACTTCCTAGTATCTCCTCGATCTAACAAGTGTCAATTGCATGTAACTTCCTGCTCTAGAACTCGCCACGTGTCTTATGAACATAACCACTCCCTCTAAATTTTGAATTTCAAAACGACGTAGCAATCCTCCTGCAGAATTTTGGTCGAACTACCTCTGACACGGTCAAAATGCTCATAACTTTAGGTTTCTTAATTTTTCTAAGTTATTTCAACCGTTTAGCTTAGAAAATTCCTTAGAGCCTGTCGAAACCTCTTTGCTTCATTTTACTTAGACATTAATTATGTCTTAATGTTTAGCAACCCAAGGCAGTGTCGAATTTGGGAGCTAACAACTGGATACCCAAAATGAAAGCTATACACAAGTAGGACAAATTTGGGGTATGACAGTGACCTCCCTGCGTCTTCCCTCGTCTCGCCGACGTTCTTCCTTTCTGTCTCTTTCTCTCGATGCCACGTCGCAGTTTGTGAAAAACTTTGTGGTTTGGATGTGAGAAAGATGAGGTATGAGTGTTTTTTCTTTTTTTGTGTGATTGATTGTTTTTTCTAATGCATATATACAAGACTAGAAAATAGACAAGAATGATAATAACAATTAACACAATATATATATTTTTTTATGATAAGACAAGAATTAAAAGAATTAAAAATCATATTTGTTTTGTTTTTTTATGATAAGACAAGAATAAAAAGAAATTAAAAATCATGTTTTTGTGTTTTTATTATAAGACAAGAATAAAAAGAATTAAAAATTATGTTTTTGTGTTTTTTTATAAAAAAGAAAATATTAGTAAACAAATTAAAAATACAGATTAGAAATTAGACTTGTTTGTTTTGTAAATCCGACAAATTTATTCTAACTGACATTTCATATACTATGCAAGAAGAAGTGCATAATATGTTATGAAGATGATGCAAAGCGAAAAATATAGAATCTTAGGGTCGAAAATTAGGGTGTGACAGCATGGTATGCTCAAACCCAACCATCATTTCAATACTACTTTAATGAAATTAGGATGTCAAATGCAGATGCAGGAAGGTGGTTAGATAACATTCCATTAGACAAATGGACAAGGGCATTTGACGATGGATGCCGTTGGGGCCACATGACAACATACCTTGTGGAATCCATGAACATCATCTTCAAAGGAATTAGAAACCTTTCAATCACCGCATTGGTGAGATCAACCGATTATAGGTTGGCATAACTTTTTGCAACAAGAGGCGAAAGATGGAATGCAGTGTTAATGTCGGGTCAATTATTCAGTGAATGCATAATGAAAGTGATGAAAGAGGAAACATTCAAAGCCATCACATATGCAGTTACAGTCTTTGACCGTCATAGGCAAACTTTCAGTGTACAGGAAACAATGGACCATAATAAGGAGATGTCAAATTTATCCTATGTTGTCAAACTAAACAACTGTTGGTATGACTGTGGCAAGTACCAGGCCTTCCATATACCTTTCTCACATGTCATTGCGACATGTACGCACATGCTTGTTAGGATGCTTATAGCCATCTATCTGATGTTTACAAGGCCATTAACATTATGAATGTCTACAACGAAGGCTTCATAGTGCTAGCAATTAAGGAATATTGACCTCCTTACCAAGGGGACATAGTTTGGCACAACGATGAGATGCGAATAAAGAAAAAAGGACTCCCAAACAGCATGCATATAAGAACATAAATGAATACGGCTGATAAAATGATAAGATTATGCAATATATGTCGTCATCCCAGACACAATTGGAAAAGTTGTCCCAATGTCGGAGCAACGTCTGCATCATAGTTTAGTTTCTCCTTTCAATTGTTGTAACCTTATATATTGATATATTAATGACTTTTTGTTACAACAAAGTTAACAATTAACAACACACACAATAGATATCAGAACAGAAAAACAAAACATTTCTAACTGATTACAAAAATCATATTGATATTATTTTTTCCAAACATCACTTTCCTCACATCTTTGTTAGTCTTAACGCGGACTCACCCACGCAGGCGATCATGTCTCTCCATACTTCTAATTTTTCTCCTTTAGGTATGTCTCCTTCTAACCACTGATTCTGTTTCCTCTTTAGTTGGTTGAAACTTTAAATATTCCAAAACAACATGTCCATCAAAGGTTTCTCTCTTGAATAGATGACTTTTCTGTAGCTCTGACGATACATGTTATCAATAACACAAAGATATTGTTAGAACACAGATTGGTTCTTAATAATATTTCTTTGTTTTGATGATAACTATTAGGAAATTTTGTATTTAAGAATTATATACTCTAAAATTTGCTTGAGAGTTTTTACTGCAGATAGTAATGAAATTAATACTCCAGAAGCAAATCTGAATTGTATACAAGAAATTAACTTGACTCTGAAGCACCAGATGCACTCATTAGAAGATTCTGATTGCTGCTAACAGAAGATCCTGAGCGTAGCCTCCAGAAGGATCTGAAGCAAGAAGCTCCAGAAGATTCTGAAGCAGAAGTTCCAAAAGAATCTGAAGTAAGCAGAAGCATCTGAAGCAAAGAAGAATATTGTATGAAGAGTTTTTCAAAGCATAGTTTCTACAGAAGATTCTGAAAGTACTAAAGCTGCCAGTACTGAAGTTCTGTGTTAAATATGCTCTGATTATTAACACGCTGAAAGCACACATGCTGCAGAAGACTCTGATACAGCAAAGTTCTGAACATCATTAGAAGACTCTGACCCAATCAGATTCTGATGAACTTGCTGAAAACTGAAGAAGAAATATTCAAAGATTATATCCGTTTGAGTAAATCAAACGTCTCTTTCCTCATTTGTGCTAGACACAAGAACACAGACAAAAAGGATTTTTCTGTGCTTTCTTCTTCTAGGAAAGGTCACTTGATGTGAAGACAAAAAGGCTCAGACCTTTTTGGGACACTCTTCTCAACGTTCAGCTCTCCTTGGATCAGCTGCCTATAAAAGGAAGACTCCACCAAATTCTTCAGTTAGACATTTTGCTGAAAAGAAATTACAACATTCAAGCTCTCATACTTTTATATTCATTCTTAGAATTATTTGTACTTAATCTTAAGAGAAATATCACTGTTGTGATAAAAGCTTTTTAGAAGCATTCATACTCTTGTATTAGATTTACATTGATTGTAAAGGATTTCCTTAAGAGAATTCAGTTGGAATCAGTAGCTCTTGGGAAGACTAAGAACAGTTGTTCTTAGGTGTTACTATTGTAATCTGTTTGATTAAATAGTGGATTAAGTCCTTGTTGAGAAAGGCAAATCACTCTAGGAAGGGTGGACTGGAGTAGTTGAGTTCAACGAACCAGGATAAAAATAATTGTGTTTTTAATTCTAAGTTTTAATCTTTCATACTTATTCAACCCCCCTTCTAAGTATTATCTCACATTCAGTTGGCATCAGAGCTCCGGTTCTGTGTGTGCTACCACTTAACAGTGACAGTAAAGATCCAGAGAGAAATACTTTGATATATATTTATTTGTTACAATGGCTGATAATACCAACATTAACAATAAATATGAAGAAAGGGACAGAATCAGCACCAAACCCCATATGTTTGATGGGGAGAAATTTGATTACTGGAAAGACAGAATTGAAAGTTTTTTCCTTGGATATGATGCTGATCTATGGGATCTAGTCATAGATGGATATGTCCATCCCACAGATGGGAATGGTAAGAAGATAGACAGAAAATCTATGACAGATGCTCAGAAGAAAGATTTTAGAAATCATCACAAGGCCAGAACAATATTATTGAATGCAATTTCTCATACTGAGTATGAAAAAACTACAAACAGGGAAACTGCTTTTGATATGTTTGAATCCTTAAAAATGACTCATGAGGAAAACTCTCAAGTCAAGGAGACAAAAGCTCTGGCTCTGATCCAGAAGTATGAGGCTTTCAAGATGGAAGACTCTGAATCTGTTGAAGCCATGTTCTCCAGATTTCAGATCCTCACAGCTGGGCTAAAGGTTCTGGACAAGGGATACTCTACATCAGATCACGTAAAGAAAATCATCAGAAGTCTACCTACCAGATGGAGACCAATGGTGACTGCCTTGAAGATGGCTAAAGATCTGAACAAGATCTCTTTAGAAGAACTCATCAGCTCACTGAGGAGCCATGAAATTGAGCTTGAGGAAGATGAACCTCAGAAGAAAGAAAAAGGTAAATCTGTTGCCTTAAAATCTAATAAATCTGCTAAAGCTTTGCAGGTTATTGAAGAAAGCTCTGAAGAATCTTCTTCTGAAGAAGAAGATGAATTATCCATGCTGTCCAGAAGGATCAACAGACTCTAGAAGCACAAGGGAAAGAAGTTCAACAACTTTAGAAGATCTGATCATAGAAAGGAATCTTTTGGGCACAGAAGATCTGGCAAGAAAGAAGTTGTATGCTATTAGTGCAAAGAACCTGGACATTACAAGAATGATTGCCCCAAACTTCAAAAAGAAAAACCCAAGAAGAAGTTTAACAAAAAGAAGAAGGTTCTGATGGCAACATAGGATGACTCATATGAATCTGAATCATCTTCTGAATCAGAAGAAGAATGTGCTAATGTTGCACTGATGGCCAGCACAGAAGATCAGGAGGAAGGAACCTCAGGATATGAATCAGATTCTGAATCTGATGATGACGCTGAAGAGGTAATGGCCAAACTTACTAAAGAATAACTTATAAAAGTTTTATCAGAAGTTCTTAAAAGTTATAACAATATCAAACTCAAATACAAGAAGCTGAAAAGCAATCTTGAATCTGAGATTGATCTTCTGAAGACAGAACTTGTTGAGCAAAAAGAAATTAATTTGAAAATCAAAAATGACTTTGAAATAACTCAACAAGAATCTGAATCTGAGACCAAGTCATGTGAAAACATTTTAGAAAAATATGACACTAGTTTCCAGAGATTCCTTACTAAGAGCTTAGACAGAAGCAAGATGGCTTCTATGATCTATGGTGTTAGTGGGAACAACAGAAGAGGTATTGGATATGAATCTTCATCTGGAAGTAATCCAAAATCTGTTGACAAACTTTTCATCAAGAAGACACCTCTGTATTCTCAATTTAAATTTGGTCACTTAAATGACATTAAACACACAAGCTCTGAGAAGAATACTTATGTGTTTAAACCCAAGGCAAGTCAGAATAAACATTATGTTGAAAAACAGAAGTTTAGACAAACCTACAAACCAACTAACCCCAAAGGACCCAAGAAGATCTGGGTACCTAAAAACAAAATAATTCCTGTTACAGATGTTCTTAGCAGCAAGGTCAGGACGCCAATCATGGTACCTGGACTCTAGATGCTCACGACACATGACAGGAGAAAAGTCTATGTTCCAAAGCCTAGAACTTAGATCTGGAGGTGATGTGAAGTTTGGAGGGAACAAGAAGAGCAACATCATTGGATCTGGCACTATTGGAAATGGTAAACTTCCCTCTATTACTAATGTTTTACTTGTTGAAGGGTTAAAGCATAACTTATTGTCCATAAGTCAATTAAGTGACAATGGTTATGATATTACCTTTAATAAAAAATGTTGTAAAGCTATTAGTCAAAAGGATGGCTCTATCCTATTTAGTGGTAAGAGGAAAAACAACACTTATAAAATAAATCTTTCAGAACTTAAAGTTCAAAATGTTAAATGCCTCTTGTCTGTTAATGAAGAGCAATGGGTCTGGCACAGAAGATTGGGCCATATTAATATGAGACGTATATCTCAAATTAATAAACTTAATCTTGTCAGAGGACTCCCTAATCTGAAGTTCACTTCAGATGCTCTTTGTAAAGCATGCCAAAAAGGGAAGTTTTCAAAAACATCTTTTAAATCAAAAAATGTTGTTTCTACTTCCAAACCACTAGAACTACTTCATATTGATCTATTTGGACCAGTGAAAACTGCATCCATCAGAGGCAAGAAGTATGGATTAGTCATTGTTGATGACTATAGTAGATGGACATGGGTAAAGTTCTTAAAACACAAGGATGAGTCACATTCTGTGTTCTTTGACTTCTGCAAGCAAGTCCAGAATGCAAAGGATTTCAAAATTATAAAAGTCAGAAGTGATCATGGTGGTGAATTTGAAAATAAATATTTTGAAAAATATTTTTCTAAAAATGGCATTGCTCATGATTTTTCCTGTCCTAGAACTCCACAACAAAATGGGGTTGTAGAGAGGAAAAACAGAACTCTACAAGAAATGGCCAGAACCATGATCAATGAGACAAATCTGGCAAAACACTTTTGGACAGAAGCAATCAACACAACATGTTACATTCAGAACAGAGTGTCTGTAAGACCTCTTCTGAAGAAGACTCCATATGAACTGTGGAAGAACAAAAAGCCCAACATTTCATATTTTCATCCTTTTGGATGTATTTGCTATATGTTAAATACTAAGGAAAATCTGAACAAGTTTGATTCCAAAGCACAGAAGTGTTTCATGCTTGGATTTTCTGAACGCTCTAAAGGCTACAAAGTATACAACACTGAGACACAGATTGTGGAAGAATCCATTCATGTCAGATTTGATGATAAGCTTGGCTCTGAAAAGCCAAAGCAGTCTGAAAACTCTGCAGATAGGGAAGTAGTCTTCATTGACTCTGAAGTTCCAGAAGCAGACAAAATTCAAGTGAAGGAACCAGAAGCAACGCCAGATGCTACTCCTTTAACTTCTTAGATGAATAATCTAAACATTTCTGAAGAATCAACTATTAGAGGATCATCATCCAGAATTAAAGCTTCTCATCCAAAGGATGTTATTATTGGAAAGAAGGATGATCCCATCAGAACAAGATCCTTTCTAAGATCATCTGAAGCATCACTATTTGGACTGGTGTCAGAAATATGAAGCTCTGCAAGACAATGATTGGATTATTGCCATGCAAGAAGAGCTAAATCAATTCACCAGAAATGATGTATGGGATCTAGTTCAAAGACCTCAAGGATTCAATATAATTGGTACAAAATGGGTCTTCAGAAATAAGCTAAATGAGAAAGGTGAAGTTGAAAGGAATAAGGCAAGGCTGGTTGCTCAAGGGTACAGTCAACAAGAAGGTATTGATTACACTGAGACATATGCTCCAGTGGCAAGGTTAGAATCTATACGTCTTCTTATTTCATTTGCTGCACAAAATAACATCACTCTGTATCAGATGGATGTTAAAAGTGCCTTTCTTAATGATATTATAGAAGAAGAAGTTTATGTCCACCAACCTCCTGGTTTTGAAAATGAAAAATTTCCAGATCATGTTTTCAAACTAAAGAAATCTCTACATGGTTTAAAACAAGCTCCCAGAGCTTGGTATGAGAGATTGAGCAACTTTCTTCTGGAGAAGAATTTCATCAGAGGCAAAGTGGATACAACACTCTTTTGTAAATCAATTAAGAAAGATCTTCTAATTTGCCAAATTTATGTAGATGATATTATTTTTGAATCAACAAATATTATGCTTGGAAAGGAGTTTGCTACTTGTATGCATGCAGAATTTGAAATGAGCATGATGGGAGAACTCAGATTCTTTCTAGGAATCCAAGTTAATCAAACTCCAGAGTGCACTTACATACATCAGACAAAATATGTTAAAAAAACTTCTGAAGAAATTTAACATGTCTGATAGTAAGCTGGCAAAGACTCCCATGCATCCTACTAGCTCACTTGCAAGGAAGAGGTAAGTAAGAAAGTAGACCAGAAGCTCTACAGAGGTATGATTGGCTCTCTTCTTTATCTTACTGCTTCTAGACCTGACATATTGTTCAGTGTTTTCCTGTGTGCTAGATTCCAATCAGATCCTAGAGAATCACACTTGACAGCTGTCAAGAGGATTCTAAGGTATCTGAAAGGCACTTCTAATGTGGGTTTGTGTTACAGAAAATCTGATGATTTCAAATTAGTTGGATTCTGTGATGCTGACTACGCTGGAGACAGAGTGGAAAGAAAAAGTACTTCTGGAAGTTGTCAATTTCTAGGAAGAAATCTAATCTCCTGGTACAGCAAGAAGCAACCCACAATTGCACTTTCAACCACAGAGGCTGAATACATTGTTGCTGCTGGATGTAGCACGCAGATGCTCTAGATGAAAAGTCAACTAGAAGATTATCAAATTTTTGAAAGTAACATTTCTATCTTTTGTGATAATACTTCTGCTATATGTTTGTCCAAGAATCCCATTTTACACTCTAAGGCAAAACATATAGAAATTAAACATCATTTCATCAGAGACTATGTTTAGAAGGGAATCATAAATTTAGCCTTTGTTGATACAGATCATCAATGGGGAGATATTTTTACAAAACCCCTTGTTGAAGATAGATTCAAATTTATTCTAAAAAATATTGGTATGGATTTTTGTCCAGAATGATATTTGTCAGAAGCAAATTTTTACATATGCAAAAATGCCTAATGCTCTGAAGTATTTCTTCTGATTGCTTATTTACTCTACTTAATATTTTTTTTGTGAAACTCTGAACTAACAATCCTTAGAAGATCTGAACGTTGGTTAACGTTTCATTTCTCAAAAGAATTCAGAACACATGCAAGCAAACACGTGTCACACCAAATCTGAAGAGGTGGCGTGTACGTAACTAAAGAGACGTTTGAGGTGAAGTTTGAATAGTGAAAATCTTGATTTTCCCCCCAAATTGTCAGAAGCAATTAATGTTTGAAATGATTATTATTCTTTTCATTTAATGCTTGTTAAAACGTGCAAATTTTGACTGATGGTATGCCTAAGTGTTTTAGTATAAATACATGACTTATCTTCACTTTCACACTTTTCACACTCTCAGAAAATTATATGCGTTTTCATCTCCTCTTTTCTCTGCATAAAAACCCTAAACCTAAGCGTGTGACAAAGCATTCTTCAATGACAACTTCTTCATCAATAGATGCTTAATTCCAATCTTCAATGGCTGCAGTAACTTCTGCAAACATGGGTGTTGCTCCTTATTCTCCTCCCAAAAGAACTCTTTTAACTCCTGTTGAGAAGTTGGAGGTTTTGTGTGAATCCATGGTAGAGTTTGATTCTCTTGCAGAAAATGGCTTTGAGTTTCGTTCTATCATTGGAGCTCAAGGATGGGTTGAGTACTTTGATAGACTCTTTGGACCAGTTTACCCCCTCCTTGTGAAAGAATTCTGGATCCATGCCTCAGTTTACCCAAAGTTCATCTTATCTTCTGTACTGGGAAAAGAAATCATTATCACAGAAGATCTGATCAGAAAATTAATTGGATGTGAAGAAACAGATGATGTTTCCCACTTGCCAGCTGGGCGTGTGGACATGGATGAGGTGTATGAAGAAGTAATGACTGTTGGTCAAGCTTCTAACAAATTCAAGGATCTGAAGCCTGACTATAAGATCTGGGCCAAGATCTTCATGGGATGCATCCATCATAGGAAGTCAACTAATTCTCCAGACTATGTCAATAATGAACAACTCTATTTCATGTATTGCCTCAGTCAGAGCACCAAGGTAGATCTTCCATATATTCCTTTTATGCATCTGTGGAACCATATCAATGCATCTAGAGAGTATATGAAGGAAAAAGGACAGAAGATCAGAACCTGGATCCCCTTTGGAAGGTTGATCTCAGATCTTCTAACTGAGAATGGTTTGGTCACTGCTCTGTACGCTGCTAGAGTTACAGAGGAATTGGAATTCATAATGGGAAAGCCTCTGAATGCTAAAAGTCTTCAGAGACTCAAAATAGTTGATGAACTCACAACAGCTCCCAAGAAGCTGAATGTGTCTGAACTGAGTAAGAAGAGGGTTCCTGTAGATGACTTTCCATTGTTCTTTGCTGAAGAGCCCAGACACATTGTGGTTATGTACATTGATGAATGTAAGAAGGAAGGAAAGCATGTTCCTGCAAATGTGATTCAGCTAGCAAGAAAACCCCTACCAGATGTAGAAGAAGAAGAAGAAGAAGAAGCACAACTATAGAGGAAAAGGACTCAGCCAGAAGCAACACCTGCATCTGCTCAGAAGAAGGTCAAGATTGCTGAGAAGCCAAAGAAGCTCTTGAAGAGAAAAGAATCTGAAGACACTTTTTCTGTACCAGCCAAGAGGATCAAGATAAAAGGTACTAAATCTTCTGTATCTTCTGCAAATACAATTGTTATAAATGATTCCAATATTAAGTCTGTTCCAAAACCACCCTCTACACAAACTACTTCTGTTACTGCTCCAAGTTCAAAATCACCATAAAAACAAACTTCTATTCCAACACCAACAACAACAAAAATCACTCAAACACCAACAGTCTCTGTACTAAAATCATCTCAACCAAAAATCCATATCAAACAGTTTGTTCCACAAACACAATCCTCACAGAAACAACCATCAGAACAACAACCTACAGAACAACAACTACAACAATCTGTACACCAAAAATCATCTGATCAACCAGAAAAACCACAAGAATCTCAACCAGAAAAAGCCTCTGAAAATCAACCACCATCAAATAATCCACCATCTGAACCTACAAAAATCACACATGTTTCATCAGAACCAATCACTATTCCATCTGATTCACCTACCTCAGAACAACCATCTGAAATTCCTTCAGAACAAACCAACACTTCTGAACCTTACATCCCTGAGACAGAAGTTCTTGATGTCACACCCTTAAAAACGGTGTTTCAAGTATCTTCTACTTCCTGCACACCAACCACATCTTCTAACTCCTCAGAATCAGACCTCCACCCAGATTTTCTAATCTCTCCATCTCAAAAATACTCTGAGGTAAACCAACCTGAACCTACCATACCTTCAAAAGCTCTCATTCCAGATCCTATTCCCACACCTACACCATCATCTGAGATATTGATTCCAAATTCAAACCCAAGATCATCTATATCTTGTGCCCAAGTATCATCTCTATTCCATAATCTGGCTTATGGTTTCAAACTCAAAGACTTTTATGACAGAGTTGAACCATCTGACTCCATCAACCCTCTGAAACCAAAACTCACCATGACCCTTCCATCTGTGATTCTTGATTACATAAAATCTATGTCAGATGTAGGATCCTTAGCAACTATATCCTGTTCTGCAAAATATGATAAAGCTGTTGCTTCAGCTCTGCCAATTGCATCTGATAACAATGTTGCATCTGATGAACCACCCAAATTTGCCTTCCAAACCTACTCAAATAACCCTTCTGATGTAGTTACCCTTCACACCGGAGAAAAACCTCATTTGCTAAATGTCTTAATCAGATCAAAAGAAAAAGCTCCTGAGATACCCTTCATTCCATACTATCCTCCTCCTCTGATCTCCATCCAAAAATTAATTTTTCCACCTGTCGCACCTCGAAAATTCATTTCGAACATACGAACCTCGCGCGAAAGGCGCGGAAATGCAGTTCGACAGAGTCGCCACCGAACTTTATTTTTCCCGAATAAACGGGAGAGGAAAATATCGAGAAAACCTCTTAAACGAAAGGATAGGAACAGGGCTGTCGCAACCAAGTTCCGGGTTTGGGAGTCGGTTACGTGAGGGGAAGGTATTAGCACCCCTCACGTCCGTCGTACTCGACGAGAACCTCTTAAGGTAATTGTGGGGAGTGTTGTTTAGGTTTGCTTGTTTTCTTCTCGTTGATAAAGGTGAAATTGGTAGGGTAAAAGGTTAAAGACGCAAAGGAGAGATGGGTGGTTAGAAGATAGGGTGCTCGCCAAGGATTGGGGCCCTTGTGCCTACGTATGCTCATTCGGACGAGAATGAGAAATCAGAGCATCGTAGTTCGACTGCGGGAAAGGATGGGGGGAAATGGGAGATGGATAGAAGGTAGCTCGCCAAGATCATCGCAATCTTGTGCCTACGTATCTTATATTCAAGAATGAATAAAGAATCAGAGCGTCCGTAGTTCGTGATAACAACCACGAAAATATGAGGTTGAATAGATTGGGAGTTTGGGAAAGAGACGAAAGGGTGACTGACAAGCAACCCAAGAGCGTGTCTCAAAAGCTTGTCACTCAAGAATTCAAGGAATGCGAGATTCCAAGAACTCAGTTCTTTCGGGAATTGACTGAATAGGTTGAAGATAAAGAGTGAGATGTTTTGAAATCGAAAGAATAAATCAACAACAACTCAAGGGCGCGCCTTAAGAGTTGCTCATTCAAATATTCAAAGAATGCTAGATTCTAAGAATATCTCTCTTTCGTAAGTTTTAAAAATGTTTGTGAAAGGATCGAATCGAAGAATGGCATGCGAGGCCAAAAGGAAGTTGTTTTGAACTGGTTCGACGACGTGTCGAAGATTTGATCGAAGATGGAACCGGCTTGACGACGTGTCAAGGGTTAAGGTTGTGAGAAACGATATTAGTCCCTGAGGGTGCTCCTAATATCGAGACCACGAGAAATTGTGAATGCGTGTACGAAATGTGGGTTGCGAATGCGTACGAGCATTCGACTTAGGAGAACGTTGGAAAACGATTGAGTTTGAAAAAGTAGAAATATTGAATAAATAATAAATTGAGGGCGTGCCTCGAGAATTATTTACTCGGAGATTCAAGGAATGCTAGATTCCAAGAACCTCCTCCTTTCGAAGTTTGAATCGAGAAAAAAAATATTAAAAATGATTTGAAGCGAAATGGGGTATGAAAATAAATTGTGAACGTGTGAGAAGTGAGGACGCGAGATTGGGCTTGAAAATATCGATTATTTAATAAATGAGACGTCGGCCCCACAACTAAATAATCGGGGTATTACCGAAATGCTAGATTCCAATAACACCATTTTTATTTGAAAAAACATTTGGATGAATAGCGGAAATATCACACAGAATGCAAGATTCTTATGATATTTTTGTTCTAAATTGCGTACTAAACGAATAGTCTAAATAACATATTTATTTAAGGTGTACACCCCAATAATGTTTGTCCAAAAATTCAAGAAGTGCTAGACTTCAAAAATTTAATTTTTTCATGACTTGATTGAAAAAATAAATTTCAACAATAAATTGAATCTAAGAAAAATGATTAGTCATATTTTAAAAATACGTTCGAAAATAATCTAAGATTTTATTTAGAAAACATTTGAGAATTCCCTTAAAAAATGCTATTTAATAAAAAGACTTTTATTTTTTTAAAAAGAAAACATTGGGTTTAACAAGTATCGTAAAAAAAGACTTGGGACTTTGTTTAAAATACTGTCTTGAAATGTTCAAAATTAATAAGTATATTTAGTAAAATCTTCCAATTTGAAAAAAAAGCATACTAAATTAATTTGAGGTAAATTGTTAACTAGCTAGTGAAAATTAAAATCTAAAAACAATTGTAATTAAACACTAAGCTAATTAATTAACATTAAAATGAATGAACATTGCTTTTCTAACCAATTCCAAAAATCTGCAGGACTCTTCATGCCAACTTTGACATTTCACTCTTGATATCTCACGTAACTACCAATATGACAATGTTAGCGTGAATATGATCCTTGTCCAACAGCACGCTCAGCCATGTAACTTATTGTCTGCTTTGGCTGGCCATTTTTACCACCAATAGTAGTGACAATTACATGTCCTGCTTCAGTACTATTTCCATCTACCACACTTGCTTCCATTTCCTTATCATCCTTAATTCTCTTGTCAAGAATCTCATCAGGTAACCTATCAGTAGCAATTACTGAACTTGCTGCATTTACATCCCTTAATCCAGAAGCAGGTGACGACAGACATGGACCTATAATGAATAGGCAAAGCAGAACACATAGAATTTGCGAAGATTATACCGTAGTTTACAACCGAAATCAAACTGAAAAACATTAAGGACCGCGTCAAGTTGTCGTGACAGGCTTTGGTGAATCGGTGCCTTGAACTGTTACGGCGAAGTTGCAACTGTGTTGGTGTCAACTTATTGATATTGTAACAGAAAAAACATACAAGAACAAAAACAGGATATCCCTAATATATTGAATTTTAACAGAATAGCCTGAATATTAACGACGTCGCGTCGTATATTCGGCAAAGTTTTGTAACAACTCAAACATCTACAAAATGCCTTAAAACATAATGATAAGTACATCGAGTATTTAGGACGCTGATATACGATCGAACCAAAGAACAAGGATTCGAATTTTTACCGACGCCGACTTTGAACTAAACTCGCGTGAACTGAATCAATACACTTTTGAGCTTACGGAGAGGCAACTCGTACCCTTCAATACTTTGTTATAGCCATTGCCATGAGCTTTGCTGCTGCCGCAAAATCAAAACTTATACTGCTATCATGCCACCAACCGGAGCCACGTAAACTGAGGATGTCGCATTTGTCGTTGTCGTCTTAAGCACTTGTTGGCAAGCTTCAAACACTGATTTCACCTCCTTTTTCCAATCCATGGCGACAGATCTTTGAACGAGCTTGGAATCGGAAGATTTGTTGGATTAAAGCAAAAACCTGCAGGGAACCGACAAGTGAGCTGCTGCTGCTACTGGAATTCATGGTTGTGCAGTCGAAAGCAGGATGTTGCAATGTCACAAAAAGAATGCCATGGAATTCAAATCTTGAGTTAATACACAACCTGCATAATAATCTACAGCAGACAACAACTCAGACATAACAAAACATAACATGAACAAATTTACACCGAAAACGCAAGCGCAAGCTGTTATGTGAATCAAATGCGTAAGCAAGCTGAGCTTGTTATCGGTTTGTGTCGCGGACAATCGAAACAAGTTGTGTGTACAAATTGCCGCGTGACGGCTTCCGCTGAGCTGCAGCCGTTGTTACCGCTATTAAAGTCGGTATTTGACTACGCACTGATACACCCTTAATCTGTACAGAACAAGACAAACAATAAACTTCACCGAGTCATTATCGCAAGCTGGGAAAAAAAACCGTTGAGCTGAAAGTCTGTGATTAATCATTGAGTTGCTTGTACGAAGCTCGTTGTTGTCAGACTGAACCACACAGATTTAGCCACACGAGACGAAGCTCCCATCCAAATGCTTGTTGCTGCTGAACCATGTTGTTTGAAGCGTGTCGCTGACATTGTTGAGTTGTTGGAACGTGTATTTGTGTGAAACAGAGCAGTTCTCAAACAAATCAATATGCTTATTATGAACAAATACCACATACAAACAGTAAGAAACTTTGTCCTTAAATGATTCCAAAACGAAACAATACAACATCCTGTAATAGAACTACTTTAAATAGATCCAAGCTGATACATTGATGATATCAAGACAAAGTCGGTATATATAATGTCAGCATTCAATCAATTAGCAAAATTCGAATAACTTGTATATACTGCAGATAATCAGAAATGTATCAACCAGCAACACTTATAAACAAACAAAAATGGAATCATGGTTTAACAGTATGGAAAATGAAGCATTCGACCGTAGAACACAGAGTATATCGAACGACTCAATATACTAGTTACACAATACTAAAAGCAGTCGCAACAGAAGAAAATTGTTTCGAATCATTACCGCAACCAAGTATACTATGCAACCAGGGCTAGCTCCGTGATGAACACACAATGGATCTTGCCGATATGCCTTGGTTTGCGCGTCCTCACGGCGTCGTCATGTTGTTTGCACTGTTAAGGAAGTTACGATGCTATTTACAGTTCGAAACAACTTGTGATAGTTGCATCTGTGCGAGAGCTGAGGATGCCGCGTCGCGAAAACTGGATTTGCAGTGACGTTTTGAAGGAGTAAAAGGTGGTGGCCGGTGATTCGATTAGGGGTGAGGGATAGGTCTCACGTTTGGGGATTGTGAGAAGTAGGGTTTTGGGGCGGCGGCGCAGATCTAGGGTTGAAGATGTTCTGCCGTTCAAAATTTTTTTAGGGTTTTCTATGGGGATGAATTAGGTTTCGAAAGGGGGGAATGAACAGTAACCTCCCCTCTGTTAGGGTTTTCCTTTTATAACACTTGATCCAACCGAAAACCTAATGGGCCGTTAGCGTATGGGCCTCTTTTGATCCTCCTCTGCTTGCTTCTTCTTATTACAAATCTCCTTTATTTTACAATTTCCTTCAACCATTAATTAACTAATTAATAAAGTCTATTACAAATCAAAATTTTAACTAACAAAATAAAATGAACATTGACAAAACAAAATAACTATTAACAAATGTCTTCTCTTTTTTTTTAGGAAAATACACAAATAAGTATTAATTACATAGAATCTTTTAATAATATATTATTATTTTTTTTAAAAAAAAGAAAAGTTTAAGAAACTGAAAATAAATAAATAAATAAATAAAAACAGGCCACGTGTCACGCTTTAATTGGTTAAAAAGAAATTTTTTTTTGAAAAACGTCCAATTTTGGGTGGGCACGTGTCTAAACGGCATGAAACAAAAAGCGAAAATATTTACAAAAAAGGGGAGGACAAATTTAGGGTATGACACCACCAACTCCCCAACCTAAACCTGTAACTCTGGAAACTCTGTTACGTCCAAAGCCCAGACTTAATGTTGATCATTTATTTCAAACTTTTTTGCAAGAAATACAGATGTATTTAGGTACTGTTCAGAAGAAATGTTCAGCAACAATGGATGCCAAAGAATCTGACATCATCTGGAATGGATTCATCAACAGATTCAACTCTGTGGCCTCAAATCTGAAGAACATTTGTTCTGATGATGCGAAGCTCAGATTTGCTGAGGCTGCAAGGACTCTATTCTGGACTGTCAAGAAATCTGAACCTCTGCTTCTTACAGATGCTCCTCCATCATCAACAGAATCTACTGACATTGCATCTGAGGAAAATCAATTGGCTATGACTCTGGTAGACCCTCCTTCTAATTCCAATGCTCCAGACTCTACAGAACCAATGGAAATTGACTATGTTCAAGCTCCAGAACCTAATCACACTTCTTCATCTGAGATAAAGAAAGAACATCCAGATTTTGAAGATAAGATTGCTGCTCTAGAAGCTGGCCAGTCAGAGATCAAGTCCTGGATGGTAAAGCAGGATAAGAAGTCTGAGGATATGACAGAATGGATGTCAAAGCAAGATCAAAAGAATGAAACTATGGCTAAGTGGATGTCCAAGCAAGAGCAATCATCCTCTGAGATTACAGATCTATTGAAGATGTTTTTGTCCAAACACTCTTAGATTTTTTTTCATTCTAATGTTTTTGCATCTGTTGTTTGCATATGTACTTTATTGCTATATCTTCTGATGTTTGCCTATGTACTCTTGATCTGATCTAATGAATGAATCAAAGTTTTCTCCATTGAATTATCTAATTTACTGTTTCCTTTTATTTGTCTTTTTAAAGTTTTTACTTTTTGCTTATGACAAAAAAGGGGGAGAAAATATAGATCTGAACTGTTTAATATAACTTCACCAGAATGAAACTTCAGACATATCTATTCTATCTAACATTTAATCTGACTATTTCAGAACATTTGATAAGTACATTCTATAAAAGAAACTTTGAGTCTCTCAGATCATTTGACTATTATCAAACTCTGAATCTTAAATCTGCAAGACACTCTGACCTTCAAATGTTAAAAGAACAAACAAGATCTAACTCTGAAGATTACTCAAAGACAAAAGGGAAGTTTCTATCCCTTATTTGTATTTAACTCAGGGGGAGATTCATCATCTCAGGGGAATTATAATTCTAATATTTTCAATTAAACAAAATTTCTGATGCTTTTTGTCATCATCAAAAAGGGGGAGATTGTTAGAACACAGATTGGTTCTTAATAATATCTCTTTGTTTTGATGATAACTATTAGGAAATTTTGTATTTAAGAATTATATACTCTAAAATTTGCTTGAGAGTTTTTACTGCAGATAGTAATGAAATTAACACTCCAGAAGCAAATCTAAATTGTATACAAGAAATTAACTTGACTCTGAAGCGCCAGATGCACTCATTAGAAGATTCTGATTGCTGCTAACAGAAGATCCTGAGCGTAGCCTCCAGAAGGATTTGAAGCAAGAAGCTCCAGAAGATTCTGAAGCAGAAGTTCCAAAAGAATCTGAAGTAAGCAGAAGCATCTGAAGCAAAGAAGAATATTGTATGAAGAGTTTTTCAAAGCATAGTTTCTACAGAAGATTCTGAAAGTACTAAAGCTGCCAGTACTGAAGTTCTGTGTCAAATATGCTCTGATTATTAACACGCTGAAAGCACACATGCTGCAGAAGACTCTGATACAGCAAAGTTCTGAACATCATTAGAAGACTCTGACCCAATCAGATTCTGATGAACTTGCTGAAAACTGAAGAAGAAATATTCAAAGATTATATCCGTTGGAGTAAATCAAACGTCTCTTTCCTCATTTGTGCTAGACACAAGAACACAGACAAAAAGGATTTTTCTGTGCTTTCTTCTTCTAGGAAAGGTCACTTGATGTGAAGACAAAAAGGCTCAGACCTTTTTGGGACACTCTTCTCAACGTTCAACTCTCCTTGGATCAGCTGCCTATAAAAGGAAGACTCCACCAAATTCTTCAGTTAGACATTTTGCTGAAAAGAAATTACAACATTCAAGCTCTCATACTTTTATATTCATTCTTAGAATTATTTGTACTTAATCTTAAGAGAAATATCATTGTTGTGATAAAAGCTTTTGAGAAGCATTCATACTCTTGTATTAGATTTACATTGATTGTAAAGGATTTCCTTAAGAGGATTCAGTTGGAATCAGTAGCTCTTGAGAAGACTAAGAACAGTTGTTCTTAGGTGTTACTATTGTAATCTGTTTGATTAAATAGTGGATTAAGTCCTTGTTGAGAAAGGCAAATCACTCTAGGAAGGGTGGACTGGAGTAGTTGAGTTCAACGAACCAGGATAAAAATAATTGTGTTTTTAATTCTAAGTTTTAATCTTTCATATTTATTCAACCCCCTTTCTAAGTATTATCTCACCTTCAGATATGAGATGGAATGTGAAAATAAATGATCAAAATACCTCTATTTATAAAAAGATTTCACTTTCAAACTTGTTTCCAATTGAATTGGCGACACTCTTTTAGTATTTACACTGGGTCGACAATTGGATTGACAACACCATGTGTTGTCTCTAATCCAATTGGCGACAACACTTATTACTTATGAAGGGCCGTCAATTGGTATGATGCCTACACTCAAATAATACCTCAAAGTATGGTACTTTAAAAAATAGTTTAAAATTTGAATTATTTTAGAAATTTTTTTTGAAAAATTAAGATATTTAGATAAAAAAAATTCAGATATCCATTGTCATTCTTAGACGGAAGTAATTGTTTGTACCTTTAATAGGAAAGCTTCTTCAATCAATAGATGATGAGAGAACAAGAGCACAACGATACAACTTTAATGAACTTGAAATCATTAGAATTAAATTTATTATATATTAAAATTAATTTGTTATTACAACTTTTTTTACGATAAGATTCGCTCAAAAACTTTTTAGATTTGTATATTTCGATATTGTATGATGAATATTTTTAGAATTTAAATTTAAAAAATTTATAAAATTATGATTATTATCTAATATTTTTTATATTTTTGAAGTGTCATAATTATTTTATATGTTAAAAGATCATATCATTCAACTCAATTCAATATATATATATATATATATATATATATATATATATATATATATATATATATATATATATATATATATATATATATATATATATATATATATAACCTTTTGTCACATAGATTATGGGTACGCAACCGAATTATTATAGTTCGTCCAATTAATTCATGAGTTCAACCTCTGATCTATTGATTTAGTGACATTGTCAAATTAATTCTTGTCACGAAGACACTTATAGAACCCTTAGTTGCAACTCAATGATAAAATAAATAACATTTTCTTTTGAATTCTATTTTTTTAATATGAAAACAAACTCCAATTACTCTTTTTTGAGGGGAGATTCCAATTACTTTTGTTGCACGACTTTTGAATTTGAAGTCATAGGGTCATATATTTAGGATGTCACTACACTGGCTTTGCCTCAATCACTTGTACGTGGCCCTTAGGTGGAGAAAATAAATTGTACTAGTAGTAAATAGAGTAACCTTAAATTATGATGTGCTGTCGCAAAATGAAAGGGTGAGTCAAGTAAAGTTGGTGATGTGAGAGGACTACTTCTAGTACTAGCCAGCCGGGACACAAGTGCTCTCTCCCACTTCTCCTTTCTACATTTTCATATTTTCCACCAGTCTGATCTCTTTTTTATTTGGTACAAAGATCATGCCTCTTTTTATTCCCACATGATTCATGCAAGTACTATATATTCAACAACCATAATAACAACTTAGTACTATATTGAATTTTTTTCAAATAAACCAAATTAAAAAAAATATAATAAAAAAATACTCAAATATTGAATTTTTAAATTATTTATTAAAATTATCATGTTTAAAACAATTTTTTTAATCATAAATAGGATGTGTCAATACTAGTGGTGCATGCACTCTAAATTGAATTTATGCGACATTGCCTCTGACTCATGCACTAGTGTCATGCCAATGCACATGACGCATGCATGTTGGCCTTAAGAGGAGGATTGGTCCCTCATGACGCTAATATGTATTTGATTAATTTTTTTAAAATTATATTAACAACATCCTCCTTCTTCTACATATGTCTATTGACCTATGCTTGATTTCAGACACACATCCTCCTTCTACACATGTCACTGTATTATATAAATCACTCAAAATTTCATGCGAAAGATCAAAGAGATAACGCTTTGAAAAATATTGTCAACATTGTGAACGCGTTGATGAGCAACCTATTTTAGGTTACGGACATTGTTCAAGACTAGAGGTTAAAAATAGAGTTCAATGTTACAATCGGGATAATTGTTCAGCTAAAATCATATGAAATTCATTAAGGAGGAAACTACCAAAGCTAACCCGCATGTGGTTACAATGCTTGACTGTCGTAGAGGCTGATTCAGTGTAGAGGAAACAATGGACCAAAATGAGGGGAGGCCAAGGAAATACTATCGGGTTGAACTAGATAGAGGTTAGTGCGATCGTGAAAAGTTTCAAGCCTTTTGCATGTCTTACACCCATGTCATAGTGGCATATTCACATGCTCACCATGAACCTTCCATCTAACTACCCGCCGTTTACAAAGTCATAAACGTATCCAATGTGTACAACAATAACTTTCTGGTGGTAGAAAATTAAAGGAGGATTATTGGCCTACATATCAAGGGGATTTGGCACAACAAAAACATGCGAAGAAAGAAAAAGGGTCGCCCTAACAACACACGTATTCGAACCGAAACGAATACGACGAACAAAATGGTAAGATTATGCATTACATGCCGTCAGCCCGGACACAATCGTACAAACTGTCTCAATGTTCCAGCATGTTCCACAACATAATTATTATGTCCACTTTTGATATGTAATTTATTCTATGTAACCATTTAATTTCATATTGAAAACAACGTTCATTTCATAATGATTACAACTTTCAGTTAAACAAATAAAACAACAACACAAAAACAAATAAAACGACTAAACACAATAATATGTCTAGGATATTACAACCATCAAGAGAATATCATATGAACTATGCATCATAATACGAAAATCACTGTCAGTTTTAACTAACTCTCAGATATTGTGTTCTCTATTATTGTTGAACACCATGACAAGTCTTTCAATTCTTCTGATCTTTTCACCGTCTTCAATTAATGTCTCTATCTAACCAATAAATCAAGCTCCTCTCAAGATGCTCAAAAGTTTCAGTGTTCCAAATTTGAATCTTTATCACATGCTTTACTGCCGAATAAAACAGATTATCATTTCTTTTAATGATATAAGATATTTTGAAGAAAAAATTAAAGACATAATGAGAAGATGGGTTACAAATGGTGGGGAGAAAATGACCTATTTATAAAAATAATAATACAACGTAGGCTTCAAGAAGGATGGCTCCTCCTCTTAAGGCCATCATACATGCGTCATAGGCATTAACATGACACTAGTGCATGAGTCAGATTCCATGGCGCATAGGTTCATTTTAGAGTGCATGCACCACAAGCATTGACGCATCCTCTTTGTGAAATTTTTTTTTTGAAATGTGATTACTTTTGATAAATAGTTTGAAATGTTGGTTATTGATTTTTTAAAACTTGAATATTTAAAAAAACATCACTATATTTCAAAAGGTCACTTAATTTAATTATAACAATTAGATTTTATAATCATTTAACTTTTATTTTAATCAATTAAAATAACATTCATCAACAGTTGTAATCAAGGGTGACAAAATGGTCTAAACATGTCAGTTTTGTCTATATTTTTTTTCAGGAGCAGACCAAAATTTTAGGTCTGTATTCTTTAAAATGTCTATTCTGCTCTATTTTTATGGGCTTTTTGTGGGTGCAATATTAATATAAATTTTTGTATGCCCGTGGGACTATACTGCTTTATTTTTTTGCGAGACAGGACAAAGCTTTATATCCGCACCCTCAATTATGTCTATCTCATTCTATTTTTTGTAAGTTTTACATGACAAACTTAAACAGAACACACATGCTCTTTTTTCACCCTAGTTTTGATGCACTGAGAGTATAAACTTTTTAAGTTAACAATGCATATCAATTAAACTATAAAAACAATTAACAATAATGTTTATTTATATTTATATATAATATAAATGTAATACATATGAGATGTCCTAGAGGAATCTTGAAATTGCAACATTTGAGAGTTTTTTGTAATTCGTTATGCACCTATAAGTGCATTTTCAGCAAATCTGAATATCACGACTTCTCTACCTGCCGTACAAATATTAACTAAATTACCATTTTTTAGGAGGCGTACTGTAACGCCCCCTTTCTATACCCCAAAATAATCACATATCAAATCATATAGTCATGAATACAAGTGTTTTTATTTTCATCAGAGTATATTTACATTTAGGTATAAAAGAAGTGCGTCACAATACTCACGAAACGACCACATGAATATTAATGTTTAAAAAGAATTAACTCAAAAGGGGTAAATCTCAACTAAAAATAAACGCATGATTCTTCGAAATTACATATTCATGTTTTCTCTTAAAGCGGAAGACTAAAACATATATGTATTCACTTAAGACATGACAAAACGTAATTACATGTCATCTGGTTGTTCACAACTCTATTCACATATAAGCAAAACATCATTAAGGCAAACAACAAGCCTATCTACCCAAAGTTACATATCAGAGCGACCGACACGAGGGAAAGGAACTATACTCCAAAGGAAACCTCCAGCAAATCCTAATCTGCAATGCCTCGCAGGGCATCATAAAACAACAGAAGGGTGAGAAACATTATCATAATATTCAAGGCATAATATATATATATATATATATATATATATATATATATATATATATATATATATATATATATATATATATATATATATATATATATATATATATATATATATATATATATATATATATATATATATATATATATATATATATATATATATATATATATATATATATATATATATATATATATATATATATATATATATATATATATATATATATATATATATATATATATATATATAGAAATACACAAGTACCGAATGCCTATATTCTACAGCTTTTCACTACGGCGCGTAATAATAAATTCTCACCACATCAAATACACTTAGACGTATACACTCACACTAAACCACCCATCCATTAGTCAATATCCTACACATCCATTTATTCGCTATCCGCGTCCCATCAATTCCTGCACGCATGCATATTACATATAACAACCGCAACCATGTCGTGCGATTCGTATAATACTCATCTAATATCCTCAATCCTCTTTCCGGGTTATGGGCATATCGCTCATGCCCTACCGGGAACAACATCTCAGTCATTCTACCACGGTAACTTCTTCACTAGGAACGACACATTGCCATCCTACCCTAGTGAGTACAACTCCTCCACGCTTACTTCAACGTCATCCTCCCATCTATCAGAACATACATACATATATACTATTATGTTCTTAGAGATTATTCTCCGTTCATCATCTGAAGATGATAGTGCAACTCATAGGGACCGACTCATTCATCCGCCAGATTCTCCTATGAACCTATCACTTATCAAATCTTCCACGGGATCAAATAACCGTCGCATCAAGCGAGGTTCTGCAGATCCTACACGGGATCAAATATAAACATCGCATCAAGCGAGGTTCTGCAGATCCTACACGGGATCAAATATAACCATCGCATCAAGCGAGGTTCTGCAGATCCTACACGGGATCAAATATAACCATCGCATCAAGCGAGGTTCTGCAGATCCTACACGGGATCAAATATAACCATCGCATCAAGCGAGGTTCTGCAGATCCTACACGGGATCAAATATAACCATCTCATCAAGCGAGGTTCTACAGATCCTACACGGGATCAAATATAACCATCACATCAAGCGAGGTTCTGCAGATCCTACACGGGATCAAATATAACCATCGCATCAAGCGAGGTTCTGCAGATCCTACACGGGATCAAATATAACCATCGCATCAAGCGAGGTTCTGCAGATCCTACACGGGATCAAATATAACCATCGCATCAAGCGAGGTTCTGCAGATCCTACACGGGATCAAATATAACCATCGCATCAAGCGAGGTTCTGCAGATCCTACACGGGATCAAATATAACCATCGCATCAAGCGAGGTTCTGCAGATCCTACACGAGATCAAATATAACCATCGCATCAAGCGAGGTTCTGCAGATCCTACACGGGATCAAATATAACCATCGCATCAAGCGAGGTTCTGCAGATCCTACACGGGATCAAATATTAATACACAACCACTAGGAATGATGTCATATCATTCTACCCTAGTGCACCCATCAATCATACCTCATTCGAAATACTCCTAACGCACTACAATATTGTTTGTGCCTCATTAGGAACGATATCACGTCGTCCTACCCTAATGAGCCTGCAACTAGGAATGATATCACATCATTCTACTCTAGTGTAATCCACTCCGACACTACGTTCACTACTCAATGCCCACATAATCCTATTATGTTCTCATACATTCATATTATCATGCCGACGGCAACGAACTCGATCATCTCATCATGCAATCCTATTCGATCTAGCGATTGCATAAAATTGCCGATCGGCCACACTCACGCTTCACAAACCATAAACTAGGATTCACGCCATTCGGCTACCCACAGCACCTCACGGGCCAGCATACCCGCTTTTAAATCGAGGGAAGGTCGATCGCAATCAGGGTCCCAAGCCACAACAGTACACAACAGGAGAGAAACTCATTCTGCTACGTTCGCTATACGCTCGCCTAGCAAGCTACTAGCGAACGTTCGCTACCTCCTCGCCTAGCGAACTGCTAGCGAGTGCAAACAGAACCTCCAACCATTGCTCGCTACCTCGTTCGCCACAGTGAACCCCCAGCGAGCTCTTCGCTACTCCCTTCGCTACTAGCGAAAGACCACAATACCATTCTGTCCCAAGTCTGGGACCGTTCGCTACGCACTCGCCTAGCGAGATGCTAGCGAACACTCGCGACCTGCTCGCCTAGCGAGATGCTAGCGAGCGTCTGCGAACAGAACTTCTCCCCACTGTTCAGAATTCGAAACAGCCGATAAATTCACCCGATAATTCCCTACTTGCTCCAGTAATCGTAACCTAACGTTTCCCGACATAAATCCTACCACTTATTCTCATCTTCATTAAACAAAGCTAGATTTCTACCGATCGAATCAATTTCGACCTAAAACAGAAATTATAGGAAACTCTCCAAAACCCTAACTCAATCAACCATACATATACATAATCATACATATTGATTTAGATAGTAAGATTTCACACCCTTACCTTGGATTAATCGAAGCTTTGAGTTGTTCTTGATGATCCCACACTTTTCTTCTTCTTCTTCTCTTTTCTCCTCCTTTTCCTTCTTCCTCTTTTCTTTCCTTCCTTTTCTCTTATGTTTCTTTTCTCTTCTATTTCCCTTTTAATATCCTTCTCATTATTTCTCCAAAACATCTATTAATTCAATATCCCATAAAATATCCCACTTATCATTAAATAGGAAATGTCCAAAATACCCTCCAAACTATTTTCCCCGAAAACTCTCAAAATCGGTTAAAATAGAATAATATGTAAACTTAACATATTTCCACACAAATTCCATATCAAAAATAATATTCGTCCAATTAAATTAAGTAGGGACTCGATAAAAGAGACAATCGAAATCGGGGCGTTACACGTACTATCCAAATGAAAAAATTTAGATAACATACTATTCAAATGAAAAAAAACTTTTCTAATTATAAAAAAAAAGGTAAAGATAAACGAGACTTAGAAAGTCATACCAGCTAATAAAGCAATCAATTTTTATGTTTTTTTAAAAGCAATTGAATTAAACGAGTATTAGGGATACTCAACCCAAATATACAAAATCAATTCAAATTAGGATATAACAAAAGAGCTTGTCTCCACTCATAAAAGTTACAACACCATTTCAATTTTAAGCCAATGATATGTCAAACCCATGCTAATACTTTGGTACTGACGGTTCCTTCTCCCACATCCACAAAATCACCACTAAAAAGAATATGGTTTCTCATGGACCAAATACTCCAACATGTTGCGAACTAAATGACTAGAATTTTTTTATCAAACACACTTCCCTTTAAAAGATTAATGAACCATTTAAAGTATTCCATACCCATTACATGGTGATTATCATCTCTTTCGATCCACCTTAAAATCCTAACCCAAATCTTCATTGACACCGAAAACCAAAAGAATAAATGGTTGTTATCTTCATCATGTGAAAAACACAAAATGCAATACCTATGCCGGTCATATTGAATAACACCTACCTTGGATAATTGGTCATTCTGCAATCTATTGAGAATGAAACTCCAATCGAAGATTATAATTCTAAAAGGTAAACTTGTCGACCACAACCGATCCAAACACCATAACCGATTGAGATCCAGAGGCGCAACAACATCACGACATGTAAAAGAAAATAACCAAAATGCACAGAATAATGCATGTCCTTGCTCACCTTTCAAGGGAAACTGTCAACAACCTCCTATTGCAAATTAATGTCCAACAAATATTCTAACAAACAATGTTGCGGAATTTGCATATTCCAACTTCAAGAATTTCCTTCAAAGTATCCTATATCACGCACCCTGCCCCATTTGTTATTATACAAACCAAAAAGAATCGGGAATGAAAGATACAACGACCCCCCCCCCCCCAATCCACTTATGCAACCATAACAAAATTCAGTTACGCGATCCTATCATATAAGGAATATTGTTAATGAATTAATCCTCTTCCCCCTTTGTTGCTTGCAAATGGCCAAAATATCCTTTCACCAAAGAGATGATTTACTCTTCGATTTCTCCATATCCATGCATACCAAATTTGATTCAAAATTAGCATATCTATGACAGATTATACTGAACCAAATAACTTTGTTGTCCAATAAGCACTGCCATTTTCATTTTCTAATTAGAGCTAAATTAAAAGCTGCTAATTCTCTTATTCCTAGACCTCCCTCCTTCTTGGGCCCATAAACATCCTTCCAACGTACCCAACAAATCCCTCCCTTCCCCCACACAAACATTCCATAAAAACTCCTTTTGAATTTTGTCAAGGAATTGACCACTTGCTTTGGAGCTTGGAAAAAAGAGAGAAACTAAATAGGTAGATTACAAATAATGGAATTAATCAAAGTGATCCTACCCCAAGCGATAAACATTTTCCCTTCCAAAACGATAACTTCCTCTTATAAGCATCCACGATTGGCCTCCAACTTGCCACTCTCCTATGATTTGACCCAAGAGGGATACAAAGAAAACTGAAAGGAATTAAATCTAATCCACAAAAGAGAAATTGAGATACACACTACATAAAGTCTCAAGGTAAATTCAATTCGTACAATTTGCTTTTGAAAAAAATTAACACTATTAAACACACAAGTATCGAGGATCTCCCTGCCTCAAGCCTTTTCCCACCACAAAATCTTTAGTAGGAATATGGTCCACCAAAACTAAAAAGCTACTATTAAACACACATGCTTTCATCCGTAAAATTCATTTCTCCCTGAATCCCATTCTTTTTAGCATGAATAAAAGGAAGTTCCAACTAACATTGTCGTTTGCCTTTTCAAAGTCAACCTTGAACAAGAGACATTCTTTCTTACTTCTCCTAGCCAAATCAAGAATTTCATTCACCACTACCACACCATCTAAAATTTGTCTTCCTGAAAATAAACCAATTTGACAATTAGAAATATATTATTTTGTGTAACTAAATGTTA
Organism: Lathyrus sativus; assembly: GCA_963859935.3. Taxonomy (NCBI): domain Eukaryota; kingdom Viridiplantae; phylum Streptophyta; class Magnoliopsida; order Fabales; family Fabaceae; genus Lathyrus; species Lathyrus sativus. Next base: position 558,386,603 of record OZ012737.1, read on the forward strand.
TAAATCAAATTATTCATCTTACATAGTTACACAAACAATGTAAATACCTCAATAACTCATTTGAAATCAAACAACTTTGATCGGCTACTGTTTACACCGAAAATTGATAAACGATTGTTAATCTCTCTAATAAAAGTTACTTGTAGGATCAACTAGTGCATCCTAAGACATAGCACCAAAATCTTTTTCTATAGTTTTCTATTGAGAAAATCCTATTTTTGACTTAGTCGAAATAGTAAAATAAGGGTTATAAAAATATAGAGTTTGAAGATATTGAAAATGAGAAAAGTAGTGAAATTTTGAAAGTAAAAGAAGCAATGCAATTGAACGAAACTGAAAGTAACTTCGCAAGACAGAGTAAAATAAATTTTAAAGATTTTGCATTGAAATAAAAGATGGTGCGTCAATGTTCATTCATTCTCTCAGCCATGACTTTTTTCTAGATGTTGGCACTTCGAGTGTAAGTGAGATTTTTGTAGTGAAATGAACACAATGAATTCTACAAATGAACTCCTATTTATACTAGTACACGAAAATAGTTGCTTCTAAAGTACACATATTCAGTTTTTGCCATGTAAAAGCCTGCATGCACTCCACTTTTGCATTCTCTCCACATGTCCTTCAGAATGAATCTCACAAATAATTACTTATATTTGAACATGATATTTGCGCGCCTAAATAATCGTTTCATCAACGCACTTGTTGCTGTCGAACCTGATGCGATCAAAAATTTTCCACAACATTTCCAAAAAAAAAAACTGTCCTAAATCTCTTCGATCCAAAACTCCTTCTGCATACACATCATCAATAATTCGTTTACCCTTAACTTTAACATTTGCTGAAATTTTTCCATTATCAAAAATCTTAGCTAATAGTTACACAAATCATGCCCAAACGATAGGACATCTAAATCTTCCTAAAGAACATATATGTTAATGAATCAAAAGTATAAATTTTGTATTAAAAAGCAATAATTTAATTTTATCCAACTTTTTGGAATGGATAAATATGATACTCCAATTAATAAAAGGTGTTGAAATGAAATGCATAAAATAAAAGAAGCTTTAAAAAATAATGTTAATTAAAGTGGGTGTTTACTATACACTACACTCTATATACTATGTTCCTAGCCTTACTCTCTATACCAATGAGATAAACACATCAGAAGAAAAACAAATTCCCATCCTCACCACCTCATTATATATACAAGACCTTGCTCTACTTTTCTCACCATTCAAATTAGTGGTGAATGCTATAAAAAATGGCAAACCCTGCATCCATCTACAATTTCCTCTCAAGAGAAGCTGCAAAACAACATTACTCAACCCACAGTTTTCAATGCCACTTCTGCCATCGCAAATTCTACTCTTCTCAAGCTCTTGGTGGCCATCAAAACGCACACAAACTCGAGAGAGCTGCTGCAAGAACATCAACCATACCACTCTACTTTCACTCTTCGTCTCTCATAATCACCGACCTCAGGCCCAAGCCCAAGCCCAAGCCCAAACCCTACATGCTTGAAGTTGAGCCTTCTCATCATCGCATCCATGCTGCAGGCGCTTCTATAATCTCTCACGGTGCTTCTCCTCTTCCTACTCAAGCTTCTGACCATGTCAATCTTGACCTCACCCTTCGTTTGTGAAGCTATAGCTAGTTGTTTTTTAATGTTTGTTTGTCGTTAGTTCTTTTGTTGATAAATTTGTCGTTAGTGTTTTTGTTTTTGTTTTTGCTCAGAAACATTATCTAATAAAAGTGGAATTCCGACCAAATCTCAAGCTACGAATGTTTAGGTTTTTTTTCTTTTTTTTCACTTAAATATAATCTCCTTTATTTTTAGCAATTTTATTTGCGTTCCTTAATTCTAATGTTAATATTTGTAAGTGGTATTGCATATAAAATATGTCAAGAAGAACAATAAAAACACACTACAATAGCTAGAAAATACCAACAAAAAAGTAACAAAAATAAGATATATAAGTGATTCGATCAGCTCAGAGATTTGATTTCTTTTCAGAAACTATACAAAATTAATCACTTTTGCTTATAAAATAAAATCAATTTATTTTTAGAGTTTTCCTTGAGCTCTCAATGACTCTAAATTTCTCTTTAAGTTTATAAACTTTTATGTAAATAAAAGAACTCACGCCTCTACGCGATGATCATTTGGTTGAATATGTATTATCATTAATATTCAATAGCAATCTCAAAAAAAAATCTAATATTCAATGTTATATTATTATTTTTTATATAAACTTATTTTAGAATAAATGTATAATAATTTAAATTAATTTTGTCTATAAAATAGTACTAAGGGTATTCAATCAAACTGCAAAATATAAAAATATAGTGGATCTAAAATAGCGGGGTTGGAAAAATGTAAAAGACTTTTAGTTCAAAATTAACGGACCGAGATTCTTAATTTAACTCCTCGATTTTATGTAGTCAATGTAGTTTTCTATAAATTTGATTTTGCTTTCGATGTTCTGTTCTGCTATAGAGTTTTTGCGACTTTGTATTGTTTTTTCTATTTGTTTTTTTTTTTTTTAGTTTTTTGTGGTTGTTTATTCTATTTGCTTTTTTGGTTGTAGTTTTTTGTGGCATATTTTTCTATATTTTGTTCCTTGTACTACATTATATATTTTTGTTTGTGGGCAAAGTCTTAAATATTATATTATTTTATCAATAAAAAAAATACTTCAGTAACTAAATATTACTCATGTTGGGGTTGTAATGAAATTTCATTAAAAGATTGGGAATCAATGTTATTTACTAGTGTTACATTAAATTGCTGCGGTTGCCGTGAAGAAGAATTAATTTCAATTATTTTCAAACTTGTTATTTCATGAATTCACCATCAATCACTTCAGTCATCACAATATACATACAATTTGCATGTCTATCATATATTTTTTCTGATTTAATTTGAAGGGATGGACTCGTTGAGAAGATAAATATTTATTTCTAGTAGTAGTTTCCTTTTCGGTAAAAAGATCATGTCATCAATTTATTTATCTGATTGATTAGCTCAAATAGGAAGTAAAACAATGTATGACATGAGAAGATGAAGCCCACAGGTTTCAAATCAATTAATTGTAAAGTAGATTCCTATTTATAATAAAAGACAGTGTGATGAGACCTTGGTGTTTACTTCTTGCAATTGTATTGGTGTTAAAGCTTTAGAAAGAAACTTTGTCAATACATGTAGCTAGCTTGTTGTAGCCAAATCATGAAGCTAAGTTATAGGCTAATTTGATGACTATGTTTTAAAAGCATTTTAATATCATGCCTTTTAATTTTCATGTATGGATTCCAATTATTATTATTATTATTATTATTATTATTATTATTATTATTATTATTATTATACTTAAATAGTCTTATTTTTCAAGTTAGCGAATTTTTGAATTTAGTCTTTATATTTTTTTTTGTCTGAGTTCTTATATTTCACTTTTATGTTATCTTTAATCTCTAACGTTAGATTTCTGTTAAAAAAAAGTTGACTGAACAAACGGTGCAGACGTGAAATTATTTTACATTTTTATGTGATGAATACGTGGAAATCTAAGTGGAAAGGCCTTGAAAAGGAGGACTAAATCCAAAAAAATCACCATTTTGCATTTTCACTTTTTCTTAAATGTTTCCTATTCCTCTGTCTTTCCTCTCTTCTGAACTTTAAAACCTAGTCAATATTCAAGCATTACAACATCTTTTGTAGGTAATTTTGTTGAGTCTGAAATCTCATTTTGTGATTGAAATAAAGCTATGAGAATGTTCATTTCAAACTCAACTGAAAACTCTAAAACAAGATTCTAGAAGTGTTCTAATTTGAGATTAGGTTGCAAGATATTCATCTGGGATGATGAACTTAAACGCAACACATCAACTGAACACTAAAACTCAATCAGATGCAATTGCTCAAAGGTAGTTCAGGAGTTAGGTTGCATCATTAAAGATCTTGAAGCTAGGAAAAAAAGAAGATGGAATTAAAGTTGGAAAAAGAAAGGAAGAAGGCCAAAATGTTTAAGCTTTTATTTACTCTTTCATGGTGTCTCTTCTTTGTCTACCAGAAATGGTAGTGATTCATGGATTCTGTAATTTTTTGTTTTTGTTTAGTTCCTAGTAGAAGAATGGTTGTTGAATTGTGTCCTTGTAATACTACATTATGAAATGAATCATAACCAACAAATTTTTTGATTTCCTCCCTAAATATTTGTTACTTTTGTTTTGCATCCCTCTTTCTTAATGAATTGTTTGTATTACAACCTTGGTTGTTAATTGTATGTTTGTATGTCTGTTTACCGTCGAAATTGGTAAACAAGCGCTAGTCTTCTAAATTCTATGTTTTTGGTTACTCGCAGGATCGATTAGATTGATCCTAGGACATGTGCTTTTGTTTTCTTAAAATTTTATCACTTGTGAACATTTCGACAATGTTCCTTTCGTTGAAAGTAATATTAAAGTTTGTGAGAAACTCAGAAATGTAAATAGCAATGTAAATAACTTCAAAGTAAATTTATAGTGAATGTAAATAACAAAATCATAAATGATTTGATAAAAAGTGTAAAAATGGTGATCACACGTACATTGCACTTAGGAACTCGTTTCTCAACAACACATACACTTTGAGTAATATTTGAGTTTTTGTACAAAATAGAACACACGAATCCTAATCACTAAGATCCCTATTTATAATAAATCGAAAATAACAATAACAAACTATCTTTTCTCGAGAAGGTGACGTGTTCTCAATTGCATGGACTTTGCTACTTACAGCTTTCCATATGTCTTCTCAAGAAACGAATAAAGCCAAAAAATAGTTACTAGCCCTATTTTGAATTACACTCGTCGAACGCAACTCCAAACGAAACATCTTCGTAGAACTTAAGTCTGAACCCAAGAATATTTCTAAGTTCCAGACCAAAATCTCCCTCTACACAAATGGTCTTCTTTGACTATGCCTTCACAAGCTTTTCATCAAAATCAATATATTATTTTTCAGAATAATTCCTTTAGCTCTACTGACTTTATTTTAAATACTCTTGAGCGTCGAAATTCCAGCCAACAAATTGACCACCCAAAAATGTCATTTTTGACTATATGTAGAAAAAGACATTTTTTGAAACGTTTTGACGCAACAACACCTTTAATTGTATGACATCATAGTCATCATGACCATGTTTCCTAGGAGATCGTGGGCCATACTAACGGCCACTGTCTAATCATCCTTTCTCCGATTAACACACATCCCACAATCTTCAATAAATGTCAACATTTTGAAATGAAATGTTTTTTCATCCCACTATAAGTACCTCACTTCACCTTCTTTCTTACTTTTTCACTCTTCTGAATTTTTCTCCATTCTGAAGCACAAGAAAAAACTCTTCATTTTCTCTCAACAAAGCTCCAAACAAACCAGATTTCTTCATCATCAATGGCGTCAAAAACCAAAAACCCCAAAGACTTCAAAAAACAATCATCCATTCCTCCTGTTCACAAGATCTTAGGCCCCAAAGTCGTGGGAAACCAACAATACATTCCGGAGCCCCCTCTTGAATAAGAGAAGCTATATATCTATCAGTCACATGTATTAATTTTTATCTTAATATCTCGAAAAAACACATGCATTTTTAGGTTCTTTACCAGATGTTAATGCTAACCCTGAAAGACTCAAAGAGTACTTTCCAAATTATCATTGAACCAAACCAATAGCTAGTAGGAAGAAACATAAAACTGGTAGTGAGATTGTGAATATTGAACCAAATGTTGTAGCTGATACCCAGACAAAGTCTTCGATTGAGCCTATAGAAAAATCTATCAACTTAAACTATATGAGAAATGTTCTTAGAGTGTTTTTCTCTTGCCCTTTGTAATTATCAGATCCATAAGTTTGTTGTCTTGACACTTAGAATTCCCTTCGATATGCTATTGAGGTGCCTCAACCCACTTCAAAACTCTGCCATCTCTCTTCGCCTCCCTCTCTCTTCTCAGCAGGCTTCACCTATCTTCCTCTGGGAGCGTCAGTCATTAGTTTAAAAGTATATGGCATGTTAACCTGAAGGCTTGGACCTCCTTGTTTCTGCCTTCGAGGGACTCCTCTTTTGATGAAGGTGTAGTGACTACGGGTATCTTTCCAATTTCTTATGCAAATAGCCACTCGAACTCTCTCTATGTTCTCTGCAGCCTTCTTATCAAAGACATAACTGCACCTAGGGTAGAACATCACTTCATACTTCTTTTGTTAGGGAACTCTACTAAGTTTTCATCATTCTTTGGGTAAGACACTTTCACTTTCTCTTCGTTACGTTGGTGCAATAAGTGATCTTCAACTTTTACAATTTGATTATAAGGCCCTCAGCAGCCTCAATTATGTTGGTTTCCTAATTGAAACCCTCAGTGGTTTCGATCATAGTGGTATTCTTATCACAACCTTCAGACACTTCGACCATGTTGACAATGGCAGGCTTAGTGTAATGGGAATCCGTCACCTGCAGAGGGTATGAATTTATCTTCAATTGAGACTTAGCTTTGTCTCCAAACTTCAGTCTCTCATCCTTAATCGCATTCTGCACCAAATCCATGAAAAGAAAATACTTTGAGGTTTTGTGGCCCAAAAAATTGTGATATTTACAAAATCCTCTTTTATTTCATTGTTTTAATGGAGGCACTATCATTTGGCCCTCTTTGACTAGTAAGTCAAAAATTTCACCACACTTGGTAACGTCGAGAGTATATGTTTTCTTAGGGAATTTTTCGTTCTTTTCCGGTTCGACGGTATTTTTCCCATTCGAAGGCGCAAGAACATTGCATGAATAGGGTGGCCCTTGTTTTAATTCTGACAGGTTAATTTCGCTTTCGTCAAAACTTAAAGGGTCACTATATGTTTCTTGACCATCTTCATCTAATTCAACATACGCTACCCTTTCTCTTTTATTATTTTTACTTGCTCTTGCTCTTTCAGCCTTCAGGCGCTTTACCTATCAAACTCTGTCAGCCAACTTGGCCATATCCCTCAAGTATTAGGTGTCTAATTTCTTTCTGATGGAATAATTTAACTCACCAGTGGCCATTTCGACCAACTCGTGCTCAGGGACTTGTGTGTGTTGCACCCTAAAATTTGCCCACCCTTTTTCTAACTTTGGCTAACTTTTGCTTCGTTTTCATCTGCATATTATTTAGGTCATTCATTTCTCGCATGTTGTTCATGTTATCGGCCGGATGGATTTATCGGGATCACAACCGCTCCCTTCGCGTTTTAGACGGTTCAAACCAATTCAAGTGATGAGTTCCATGTCCAGATCGAGCGAGGTTGCTCTCTTTCTGGTGGTTCGTTCCGTGCTGATTATGTTGGTGTATTTCAGTGTTCGCCATTTTTCCGTTTTTATTTCGCTGCATTTTTTTGTGTGATTTTTTATTTCTATTTTCTGCTTTAATTTCTTTTTCTAGTTTTTATAGAATTTTATTTGGAATAGAATTAGACTTAGAATTTAGTTTTTATTCATTAGTTTTATTAGAAAATAGTTTTTTAAAATATATTTTTATTAAATTTTTAGCATAGAATTTTAATTAGAACATAACATTTTAATAGACTTTTAGAATAGTTTTATTAGAAATAGAAATAGAATTTATTTACTTTTTAATTAGATTTTTAAATTAGATTTTTATAAGAATTAGAATTAGTCTTTAAAATAGGGTTTAGATTTTTATTTGGTTTTAGATAGAATTTGAGCTTTAAATAGATTTATTAGAATTAATTAGTTTTTTTTATAAGAACTAGGATTAGAATCATTTAATGGTACAGTTTTTTTTAGTACAGCTTTCATTACCGGTATCATTAGTTAGTAATTAATCCATCAGTATTTAATTTTGAACTAAGCAAGATCATTAATCATCAAAAATGCAGGCCACGTGTCGGAACTGTGGTATATAAACCACTGTTTATCTCCTACCTCAGAAAAAACACACTGAAACCCTAGCTACGCCCCAAAATACTATTCATCATCTCTTTTGTTCAAGCAAAAACCCTAATCCGCCTCCTTTCTTGGACCAAAAACGCAGCAATTCACGAGCCCCCTAGTGTTCATCCGCCATCTTCATCATTCTCCAACCTCTAGCAACCACACGAAAACCATCTTCCAACGTCATCTTCATCATTCTCGAACCGTAAAACCAACCCTTCTCCCTCGAAACCTTCGTCTTCATACCCAAAAAAAAAAACCATTCTCCATTTCCAACATTAAAACTTCAAAAAAAAAAAAACTCTATCTCTTTCAACAACTCATCGAAACAACACAACAAGCTTCTTCTTCTCCAAAACAGCCGCCGTGAACCCATTTTCGAACCAAACACACTTCCATCCAACCTTCGTTTTTCTCAAACCCAAATTTCCCAGGACTTCATCCCTCCACTATTCTCAAACCAAAACACCGAAAACCCTTATGCTCATGAAACCCAGAACAGTCTCACCTTCTTCACATAACTTCCACCATTAACGACCTCAACCGAATCTTCAACACCTCACTCAGTCCAAACCATGATCCATTTCCTCATCATCTTCCATAACCCTCTGAGACTTCAAATCCGAAACTCCATCAACAACAATCATCTGAAACCTATTTCCATCTTCATCCTTCTGAAACCCATTTCTCAAACGAAACCCACATCTCCTCCTTCGAAGCCCTTGCAAAATTCCTTTTAGCCGCGTACGAACCGAATTCCACAAACCCAGAATGTTCTTCAATATCCATACAAGTAAACTAAACTCTTTTGGTGAAGTGTTATTTGACTTTGGTAGGATTTGATTTTGATAATGAAAGTTGCAGAGAGGGATTGTTGTTGTGGATCATAGAAGACCCTTGCTCTTGTGTGTTTTGGTGAAAGGCAACGATGTATTGGATGTTGCTTCTATTATTTATTTATTTTTTCTTTTCAGTTAAAATGTAAATTATTTTATATTTTAATTTTTTTAAAAAACAGATTGTAAATATTTTAGTTATATATATTAGTTTGTAAATTAGTAATATATTTTTGTTATAAACAGTTTGTTAATATATATATATATATATATATATATATATATATATATATATATATATATATATATATATATATATATATATATATATATATATATATATATATATATATATATATATATATATATATATATATATATATATATATATATATATATATATATATATATATATATATATATATATATATATATATATATATATATATATATATATATAGTCTTTTATTAGGACTTTGTATAGTTATTTTAGTTCCTAAATTTATATACTTTTTTTTTCTTTTCTAATCTAACCTTTTTAGAATTTTATAAATATTTTCTATTTTAATTTTTCTTTAGAGTTTTATATATATTTATAAATGTTGGTTCTTTTAGAATTTTAATATTTGAGGATTTATTTTTATTTTTCCTCTTTGGTTATTTTCACAGTTTTGCTCAGAGCATCATCAACAAGGATCAAAGAGGAGATTAGAAGCTTGGAACTGAAGTTTGCTTGCAATTTGAAGGGTCGACGGAACCACTCCGTTTAGTAACTTTCCCAACTTGAAACTTTCATTCTAGGGACAATTTTAGGTCCATTCTGGGTGCATCTGAAGTCCTACACTTTGTAGGCCATGTTTGAATTACTTGTATGCTTGCCCATGATGACTTGATGTTAATGTTCACACTTTGAGTTTGCCATGGACATTTGGGCTTGATTTGCATTGTTGCTTTGCACTTGCTTTGCTTGAGTTTCAAGAATTGTATGGTTGAGTGCATGTGGTGGTGGCTGCCCCACACTTTTTCCTCCCTCTTTTCTTTGTGTGTGCTTCTTAGGATAGCACCATCCTTCTTTGGTGATTGATGGTTGATGGTTGTAGGAGCTTGCTTCTCCCATTTCATCTCACCTCTTTTTGACTTGTTTAAGTTAACTTGTTCTTGCATCTTTGCATTTCATATTTGCATTGCCATGACTTGTTTAAGTCAATTTCATCTCTTTCTTCATTTTATCTGTGATTGATTCATTAAGTGTTTACTTGGTCTTTTGCCATGATCCCTTAGGATTCCTAGTCCCTCTGTTTAAGATGGGAGTATGAGAGACATTAGGTGTTCAATCCATTATATGATAACATTAGGGTAGATTTTCCTCTTTCAATCTCAACTCTAGGAATACATTGCATGATAACATTAGGGTTGATCAGTTCCCCTTAGAGTTTGTGTCTTCTCTTCTCATCTCATAACTTCTTAAGACACTTAATAAAGGATAATAAATGTTATACGCTATGAGCCTTAAGTACTTGAAGAATGATAGTTGGGGGCCTCCTCTCATACTGTCTAGAGTGTTTAGCGTATGTCCTTTGGGCGATATGTGACGCATTCGCTCTCAAGTCATAGTCTTTAGTGCAACATGAGTTACAAACTTAACTCAATTCACTTCTTCTCATAAAAAACACAAAACAAAACATCAAACCTTTTTATCCTTCGGGATTGTTTGAAAATCATTTTTAGAAAGAGTGTGTTAAGTCTTGGTTCTACCGCAAATAGGCATCGTCCCTAACTGCTATAACGAATGTTTAACCCTACTCAGTTAAAACACTTAACCAACCAGTGGTCGTGTCAGCCCGAACTACGTTTGCTCTGATTTATCATACCAGATGAGAATACGTAGGCACAAGACGGCGATGTCTTAGCGAGCAACCTCCCCCGTAGTTTCCCGAACTACGTTGACTTTGACTTTCCCATTGCACGAGGGAATACGTAGGCATAGTGCGGCGATGTCCTATCGAGTCAGTTCTTTCCGTTCACCCCCGTTTAGCAGTATTAGAATTAGATAGTTTCTTTCACCCATAGATTAGACAACAAGCATGGATCCCGTTGAGTACAACGAACGTGAGGGGTGCTCATACCTTCCCCCTGCGTAACCGACTCCCGAATCCAAGATTTGGTTACGATGACCTTGTCTTTTCCCTTTTCATCAGGTTTTGTTTGATTTCCTTTCCCTTTATTTGGGATAAATAAAGAAAAATAGTGACTCTTATGCCTTTGTCGACCCCTTTTCACAGTGATGCGACAGTGTGAAACACCTTACCTTTAGCAAATGGAATATATTGAGATAATCATCTATTGACTCAATAAACTTGCGCTTAATACTAGCCAATTCCTTTAAACTAATCTTCGATTGCCCCATGTAAAGTTTTTTTTATGGAACAATCTTTTTAGACGATTCCAATGATGAATCGAATTCATTGGGAGTATAGTGAACCATGTAAAGGCATTCTTAGTGAGAGAACTGGGGAAATATTTTATTCTCAAATTTTAATTATTTATAATGTCCCCTGCCTCAGTTAGATATGTTGCCACATGTTCGACGGTAGATTCACTAGTGTCTCCAGAAAATTTCGTGAATTTTGGGACCTTTCATCCTCAAGGCAATTCGGTCTGCAAAATGTACTCAGACAGCGGGGATATATAGTTTGGCCTATGGAGGCCAATGTTTACCCCATTTCATGCCATAATCCTTTTGACCATGGCAGCCAAGTTGTTATCTCCTGCCATATCATTGTGTCAAACTCAATGTATGACTTCGTCTATGTTTGATTCCTGTTAGCCATTACCACCCTTGGTTCCCTCTCCCTAGGTGTCGCAACTCCTAAAAAACAACCGGCGAAAAAACAGAAGAGGCGCCACGAAATGCTATTTATTCCGACGGGGGGGAAGAAACAATCGAAGAAAACCTCACAAAAGGAAAAGACATGGTCTCGCAACCAAATATGGGGTTCATGAGTCGATTACGCGAGAGGAAGGTATTAGCACCCCCTCGCGTCCGTTGTACTCAACGGGATTCATGCTTGTTGTTCTAATCAAAGAGTGTGTTTATCTAAAGCCTACTGGTAACAGAAATGGAAAGCGAAAAGGGAAAAACAAAAAGGAGAATTGATAGGACTTCACCGTCCTATGCCTACGTATTCCCTCGTGCAATGGGAAAGTCAGAGTCAATGTAGTTCGGAGGACTACAGGTGAAAGGGAGAAGGTTGCTCACCAAGACTTCTCCGTCTTATGCCTATGTATCCTCATCTGGTATGAGAAATTAGAGCAGTCATAGTTCGGCTCACGAACTGTTAAGTGTATTTTATGAGCGATGTTAAGTTCGCGTTCCAGCAGTTAGGTTCGATACCTGTTTGCGGTAGAACGGAGGTGACTGGCCCTTTTTGAAAACGATTTGATAAACAATCCTGAAGGATAAAATGATTTGAAGTTTGTTTGTGAGTTTTAACAGAAGTGAATTGAATTTATTTGAGATTCATATTGCCCTAAAGTTTATGACATAAAAGCGAATGCGTCAGAAGATCACCCCCAGACGGGATGTATGCTAAACACTCTAGAATAAGTATGGAAAGACTCCCTATTAATCATTTCCCATGTACTTAAGGCTTGTGGCGCACAATACTCATCGTATTTATTAATTTTTTTTATTTTGTTTTGAGAAAGAGGAGAGATGCAAGGAAGGTCTAAGGGGAACTCGGTCATAACGTTATCATGTAAAGTGGTCCTAAGATTGGGATGCGAAAGGGATCTCTATCCTAATGTTAGCATGCAAAGGTGGGCCTAAGGTTGAGGTTAAAAAGGGCCTAACCTAATGTTATCATGCATGGATCAACTCTTAATGTCTACCCTACTCCAAGCTTAATTAATAATTAAGTTGGATTATGAGGCCCTAAGGGATCATGCAGGAACAAACCAAAACAAAGAGAACAAACCAAAAACAATAGCTATAACAGCGCTTCAGCTTCAAAACAACAGTGAAATCCAGCAAATAAGCAAAACAACATTTAACGGCTCTTATTTCCAGAACAGGACAAGTGTAAAATGTAGCAAGACAAAACATGTACATTTAACAGCATGCGTCCAACACAACAGCAGTGTATATAACAACATGCAATGCATCAAAACAAATGCTCATGAATAGGCACCAATCATGGAAAATCATGTAACAACTCAATATAAAGTATGCATCCAAGATTGATCAATCAACAATGAACATGTCCACCATTCAAGCATAATCATGCATCGCAAGAAATAAACAAAAACATGCTTTCACATTTAAACAAATGCACATGGATTGTGAACACGAATGAACATCAAGCAAGAGCAATTGCTACACATGTGTAGAAAATTAAGCACAAACAATTTTCAACAACAATGCACGACTAAACATTCCACAAGATCAACGTAAACATTCATCAACAATTAATTGCTTAAAATGAAACATGTATTCATGAAATCGGAAGCAAACTTGAACGTGTATCATACATCCAACACAATAGTCATCAAGATCAAGCAAATAAGCATGAGTAAGCAAGTAATCATGAAGAATGTGTCAAGACTGCAAAATAATAGGTCATGAACATGCCTCACAAAAATCAATGAGTCATGCGTTGAAGAATCACACACATGCTATTAAGTAGGGTGAAATAGCTCAAAAAAAGTCCACAAATATGCATCATATCAATCTATGAATTTTAAAAGTGGAATGGAATCAAAACACACTTGAAAAAGCAAGAAAAACACATTCTACAACAGTGCTAATCAGTTAACCGCCTGGTGTTTATCGATTAACATCGTGAAAAATAGCAAAAAACACGCAGAACAGCAGTGTTAATCGATTAACCCCCTGGTGTTAACCGATTATCACTGTACCAGAAGCAGAAAATCAGCATTTTAAAAGCACTTTCAGCAGCAAATCAAATATCTAATCATCCAAATGAATAGGTATGCAGTTATGCACGAAAATTACACCAATTTAATCCATCAAATATCAAGATCAATAATCAAAGCAATTAATGGACCAAATATCATCAAAATCTTATGGATCTACATTGTGAAATGCAAAGTTAAACCAAATCAAAGCTAAACCTGAAAATTGCTAACCTACAAAGCTGAGATTTGCTTTGGTGAGTGATGATAAACTGAAATTGATGGATCAAAGTAAGAAAACCGGAGACCTATGAAGCTTTAACTAGAAAGCTTGAAGATCCAAGCAATAATCTAAAAATAAGCAAAAAGCTCTTCAAGAAGTGATTCCAAAACTTGACCAAAATCCAAATAAGTTACAACTTCAGAATTGAACAATGGATGATGATGCAGTGGAGGTTTAGCTCAAGAATTTACAAATTGCAATGTACAATTTGTAAAGCTTTTGGTTATGGAGCTTTTGTGAGGGTTTTGGAATGAGAGAAAAGTTGAGAGAATTGGAATGAGAAGTGTAGTGAAATCAGAAAAATGAGTGAAGTTCTAAGAGGTTTGGAGTAAATTAGCTTAAATAAGCTCTAGGTTAGGAGTGTAAATGAGTTTTGAAGTGTGGGTTAAAGTTTTGGTTTGAGATTAGGAATGAGATTATTTGAATTTTTGGAGGGAAATGAAATTAATTTGGCAAATAAATCAAATTTTGGAATCAATTATACATCCTTCCAACTAGTATAAATGTGTATCCAAATTATCAAAGTTGGGTAACAAATGTTGCAGCGCTGAAAAATGTAGTTTCTAGGCAAAATTCACCTTTGTTAATCGACTAACCATTTTGTAGGCAAAATGTCTTAATCGATTAACACATCAAATATTTGAATTTTGGCGCCTTAAAGAGGGAAACTTGGAGAATTTCCCGTTGCCACTTGTTCTGAGCAGTGTTATGTAGGAGTACATTTCAATATCAAGGTTTTGATGATGTCAACAAAGACTCAAGCTCATTCCATGATTGCAAGCAAAAAGTCAAAGCTTTCAAAACTGATTAAGATCAAGATTTTTACACTATATACCCGTGGGGGTGTATGTACTAAGAAGCTGCTTGCACTATATACCCGTGGGGGTATATACGGTGAAGATAAAACCAGAAGCATCATGTGCAAATGTTCATTCAACTTTCAAGATTTGGACTCAAGCTTCGGTATATCAATATTTACTCCTTTAATTGATATACAAGTGTTCAAATATTTAACATATCAACATTTGCATTTGCATGGTTTTAAAATCATTTGAATTGGTATAACACTTTTTAACTCAAGTATTTTTCTGAGTTTTAACAGTGTTAACCGATTAACCATATGGGTTAATCGGTTAACGGCCTTAAATTTTGAATTCTCTGAGCCAACTTTCAAGTGTTAACCGATTAACCTATATGGTTAACCGATTAACACTGAACGAATTTTGAAAAATTATTGCTGTTAAAATTCAAATGTTGTTTGAATATTATACCTTTTCATGTTTTGATTCATACTCAATTATACCTTTTTGAAATGGTGTTTTTCTCATATAAATTCTGAACATTTCAAATTGAAAAACAACCTCCAATAATTTTCAAAATATTCATTGAATCAAATTCACTACTTTTCAAATATTTTCAAATATTTTTCAAAAAGTGTTCATAGTGTTCATACAATTTCATATCCAGTTTTTTGAACACTTGTGTTGATATTGAAGAAGTGGATTTTGATCAAAAGGAGAAGATCAATCATTAGATTGATATTATCATTGTATCACTTTCAAATTACAAAAATACAGAGTTATTTCTATTGTGACTTGTGATCCAGGATTGTTGGACACAAGGGTTAGTGTTTGCAAGAGGATTGTTCTTGCACACTAGTTGTTGATTAGTTGTTAGATTGTAGGCCTCACCGGTTAATGGTGTTATAGGTTGTACTTTCTAAAACTATAGTGAAAACTCTCTTTCATGTGGAAAGGGGAGTGGAGTACCTTCAGATTGTGAAGGGAACCACTATAAATCTCCGTGTTCATTTTCTTTCTGCTTTTACTGCTTTCATCACCCAGAACTTAAAGAAGAAAAATTCAAGAGGTTTGAAAAACCGGAAAAAGTTTCTTAAGTCTAATTCACCCCCTCTTAGGCATACTCTGAACTTACATGTTATGCCTATGAAACTTGTTATTTGATATTGCACCTGAATACTGCCTGAAATAAAACTGTGAAATGTCTCTTGCACTCAAAATATCTGGATGAAAAATATAATCTGATGCCCGATCGTTGTGCAAAATAAATGTTGAAGCCTCTGATGCTTACTGCTTAATAACTTGATCCCATGTATCAAACACCAACGCCATGGAATTATTAATGATGATGCAAATGAATGAAGCATAAGTTAGTTAGGGTGGAACTGAGAGGGCAAATTTTGGGGTGCTACACTAGACACTGGTTGTTCAACCCTCGAAGGTTCGACTCTAACTCCTTGATTTTCCACATATGCACGAGGTGAATTCAACTGGGATTGGTTAGTGGTAGGATCCTCCTTAAGAATTTCTCTTTGGTTTTCCACCACCCATTCCCTTCGAAGTTATCGAGGTGCTTGCGGAACCCCGAAGAAGTCTGCAATTCGCGTCATCTGCGCTGATGTCTGTTGGTTCATTTGGGTGATATTTATAATCAAGGGATTGAATATTGTGTCCATCTGTTAGGAAAGCATATGGACCATATCATGGTTACTTTCCTCCATTTGCTGCCTTAAGACTGCTTCAGAGTTTGTAGTAAAATTGAGCATTTGTTGGGTAGAAAATCCCACTCATGTGGGTTGGTTGATTCGACCCATATTAGTAACAACTAATCCAGACCTTTGCAAAGGCAAAAACATGTTCACCAATGGTCAGGGAATGTTGACTTCGCATTGTGCAAACTTGCCATCATCTAGGTTGGCATGTTGTATGGATGTTTGCGACCATTCAAAGGCATTGTAAATCTAGGCACATAAGGCTTGAATGTACTAGTTCCTATTGGAGGAGGGGTCACCGGTTGACCATGCATCCTCACAGGAGATAAAATTGGTCCACTGTGAGTGCTCGACGGTATGGCAGTCGTACTCATCATGGATGGAATTGCTTCAGACACAGATATTGCGGTCTTAGTCTCCTCTGTCGAAAGAGGGGGTGGTTCTCCATTATTATTTGGTGGATTCACAATCCTTCTTACGTATCTCCTTCTTGATATTGCTTCGCTATTAGTGGCTATTTTACCACTTCTTAATCTCATGCAACGAAGTTAGAGAAACTACAAAATGAATAAATTTTAAATATTTGCAGAAATTAAGCAAACACATTGATCCCACTGGACGTGCCAATTTGTTTACCGTTGAAATTGGTAAACAAACGCTAGTCTTCAAAATTCTATGTTTTTGGTTACTCGTAGGATTGACTAAATTAATCCTAGGACATGTTCTTTTGTTTTCTTCAAATTTTATCGCTTATGAACATTTCAATAATGTTCCTTTCGTTGAATGTAATATTAAAGTTTGTAAAGAAACACATAAATGTAAATAGCAATGTAAATAACTTCAAAGTAAATTTACAGCGAATGTAAATAACAAAATCGTAAATGATTTGATGAAAATTTAAAAATGGTGATCACACGTACGTTACACTCAGGAACTTGTTTCTCAACAACACAGATGCTTTGAATAATATTTGAGTTTTTGTACAAAATGGGACACGCGAATCTTAATCACTAAGATCCCTACTTGTAATAATTCAAAAATAATGGTAACAAACGACCTTTTCTCCAGAAGGTGACACGTTCTCGATTGCATAGACTTCTCTACTTATAGATTTCCACGTGTCTTTTCAAGAAACAAATAAAGCCAAAAAACGGTTATTAGCCTTATTTTGAATTACGCTCGTTGAACGCAACTCCAAACGAAACATCTTCATCGAGCTTAAGTCTGAACCCAAGAACATTTCTAAGTTCCAAACCAAAATTTCCCTTTATGCAAAGGGTCTTCTTCGAATATGCCTTCACAAGATTTTCGTCGAACTTAAGTCTGATGCAAGTGTCAAAAATTTGCTCAAGAAATTGTGGGGTGCAAGTTATGTGCCAATGTTGTCAAAACCTAGTTTGTATCAAGGCATGTTGTGAGGTTCATAACTTCTGGCTCAAGCTGAATCAATGGATGTTCTTGTACTCTTTGGAAAGCTTGTATATCATACTCCAACTTTGATATTTATATTTGGTCTTGATTCATCTTGCATCATACTAAAAAATGTCTCCAAAGTTGGGCAAAACATGAGGCAGATTCTGCCAAAAAATTTATAAGTGTTAAAGTTCCAAATCTCATGAAACCCTAACTTTGATGCTTCATATCTCAAAATCTAGGCATTTTTTGGGGATACTTATGTTTTGCAATATTGTTGTATGTAAGAATATCTATCATTTGAGCTTTTTATGGGAGAAAATGGTTTCTTGGATCACAAGTTATGACCTTGTAAAGTTGGGTAAAAATCAAGTTCCTTCCATAACTTAGTGAAATTTTAAGTTTCTCAAGGTTGTTCCTTTTGCAAGTAAACTCACTTTTCATGACTTTTCTTGATTGATCATGATCCAAATCATAATTTAACATTGTTCTTGACTTAAAGAGGCCATGTTTGCCAAAACAAATCCCAAAAGTCAAACTTGATTTTGATCACAGTTAAGTTTTTACATTAGATGTAACTTGAACTTTGTGATCCTTTATGAAATTAAGTCCTTGGGCTAAATTGAACCTAACGGATGGATCCTAAATGTGTTTTTGAGTGCCTTGAATCATGTCCCAAGGTTTGAGATCATGTCTTGGTCAAAAGTCAAAGTTATGACTGACTTTTTCTCAAGAACCATAGTTTGTGGTCCAGATGAATTTGAATCCTTGTATTGCTTATGAATCAAGTTATTTGAATTAATCCAATACTGTTAATGGATCAATATAATGTATTTGAGGTTCTTGAAACATATCTTGAGGTCTTGGATCATGTCTTACTTCAAAAGCCAACCTAGGGACTAAATTAGGTCAAAACCCTAGTTCCTGATTTTTATAGATGCAACCCCTGAGGCTATTTTGAACTTATGAATGTACTCATGAGGTTCTTTTGAGTTTCTTGAAACATGTATTGAAGTATTGGCTTAAGAATTCCTACAACTATAATTCTTAGATTCCCTGTAAAAAAATGAATGATATGTTATGAATATACAATGCTTATGCATGGTTTCAGGATTAGAGGTATAACCAAATTTTGAAGTTAGGCACGACACAGTCATCTCTGATTAACGGACCTCATGGGTAGGCTCTAAAATGGGTAGCTTCCTAGAGTCATGGATCCTTTTCAAAGACATTATTTTTGTGATGAAGGCTCATCAGATGATAATATCCTTGAAATGATATCTTCTAGGTGAGGTTTTCTTATCGTCTCAATGGGGAAGGCTCCTCACGGGCTTCTACTACACAACCATCGACACAGGTTCTAAAAAGGTTTCTCAGAGTCGTAGATCGAGGTTGAAAATATTACTATAAGATAGTAATGTGTTCAATAAGATCTCACCTGATTGAGATTTTCGTATCAACCCAATAAATCCAAGGTCCCGTAGGTCAATACTACACAACCACCATAGATGAAACAAATTTAAAAGGTTCTTATAGTCACTGATCTAGCTTGAAAACATTATCATTAAGACAAAGGCTTGTCAAATAATAACATCTCAAAGAGAATCTACTCTTGGCGGGGTCTTTGTATCGTCCCAACGAGGAAGGCTCCTCGTGGGCCTCTACTAAATAACTAACATCCTAATTCTATGGTTTTTCCCAGACTCGGGTAGAGAGCCTATCTCACAAGGTACGAATAATCAGAGAGCCCCAAAGATCCAATAGAACCATATCACAATATAACAATAATAAAACATAATATAAAGAAAATCCACATAAATAAACAAACATAAGAACACACAACAAAACCTAACTAGGCTTGACTAACTTAGGGATGAGAGATGTCTCCAGCAGAGTCGCCATTTGTCAAACCTCGAAAAATGAGTGCACGACCTCGCGAAGCACAATCACGCGCTTGCAAAATGGACTTAACAGAGTCGCCACCGATATTTATTTATTCCTATATATGGAAAGGAAAATATCAAATAAAATCCCTAAAGACAAGGATATGGTCATCACAACCAATATCTGAGTTCGGGAGTCGGTTACGTAGAGGAAAGGTATTAAAACCCCTCACATTTGTTGTACTCAACGGGAAACATTAGGTTAGTTGTGCATGTTAGTGTTTGTTTAAAAGTTAGACTTCTCGACTTATTAATAGGGAAAAGAAAAGAGAAAAAGACCTAAAAAGGTTTTTATTACTTGGGGGTCTGACAAGATTTCACAATCCTGCTCCTACGTATCTCAAAAGAGAAACCAAGGCACACATAGTTCTAGGTAGAAAATGTTTGTTTTTTGGTCAATTTTAGAAAAAGTTATATTGTATTAATCAACAAAAAACATTATTTTACCCAAAACAGACGAGGAGCGGACGTTTACACCATATTGAATAGATTTACGAATCACATTCACGCCACTTATCTCAACCCAATGGTTATGGATGAAGCATTGATTAACATCATCTTAAGACAAGATGCCTTTCATTTTTGAAAAGGTTTGAAGGATCGCACGATGGCTAGGAAAAATAAGTTTGATGTGTATGATGTTATGTTGGATGACGATTACTCGAATGGTCGAGTAAGACAAATCGTATCCAAATAATCAAGGAGAGGAATCGAAGGATCTAAACCATATCCCTTTTCACCCTTAATTGTAAAAGAATTTAATATAGTTAAGGTGTTTTAAATGGATGACGGATACTCGAATGGCCGAGTAAGGCAACTCATATCCAAGTATTCAGGAAAGGGAATAGAAGGCTTTAGACCACTTTCTTTTTCATATAAGTTATTAGGAAAATAGGTTTTGAAATGGAATAAAAGCTTTTAAGAGATAACAATTGTTTGACTAAACGAGTAAGGAAACTCGTACCCAAACAACTGACGAGAGGAATCGAAGGCTCCAAACCATCTCCTTTTTCATCCTTAATGAAATAATATTTAAGTATAGGTTAACATGTTTTGATGAATGACGAATATTTGAATGGTCGAGTAAGGCTACTAGTATCTAAGTATTCGAGAAGGGAATAGAAGGCTCTAGACCATTTCTTTTTCATTCAAATTGTAAAGAGGATTTGGGTTTGAATCGGGTTAAGAAGTGATTCGAGATGCATGAGGGGGATCACCTACTTGGTGTAAGATTTTGGCATTTTGAAAGGTTTAATAACAAATCAAAGTTACTACTCACACGATCATAATTCTATAGGAACAAGTGTGTGTAAATGAAAGGTTCTCATTATAAGAAAGCCCAAGAGCAAGTTATGTGAGGTTGATGGTGATGCTTAAAGCGATCGACTTACAAAGGTGTTAAAATGGGTTTGGCATTGAATCGAGAATCATTTTATCTTTTTGAAAATAGTTTAAAGATGCTAATAATATTTTATGAATTGGGAAATAACAAAAGCACAATAAAGCTAATGAAATAACAATAATATTAGATAGGTTATACAAAATAAAAGAAAAAATAACAGATAAACAAGATACAAATACAAAGATAATGGAAACACAATATAAACTTAAAAGAATTTTTTTTATTTTTTTTTAAATTAATACAATTATATAGTTTTTAAGGTTTTTTATTTAGTTATTTAAGATAATTCTTATTATATATTTTTTTAATATTTTTATATATTTATTAAACAAAACCTAAGCATCTAAATACATGAATAAATATTTTTTTTTTTTGAAATTTTCAAATTCGGAACGAAATTCATTTTTTATGAAAATAACTATTAAACTATTAATAAATGAATAACATAGAAATTAATGATGAAATAAATAAAACAAACTTAATACACATTTTTTTAATGTTGTTATGGTTATTATTTAAAACTTTAAAAAAAATAGTAAATAAAAAAAAACAAAAGTAAAAAGGAAAAGGAAGGGCTGAATTGGGTCAGGGGTGTATGTGAATGAAAAGAGGGTGTGGTATTAGACAAAAGGGCCCAAGATGGGGGCGCTGGGTATGGAGCATGGGGAGGGTTAGTTTGGATCCTACCCAACCTTGGCCTAATACCAAAAGGTTATAAACCTTAGGTTAAAGAAGAAGTCGTGAAAGAAAAGTTTAGGAAAGACGAAGAACGAATCTCCCTCATTCTCTCATCACGATCCATCCTTCCTAAACTGTGTTTCTCCCTTGTTCTCTCTTTCTCAATCTTGCACAATCTCTCTCTATCTCTCTATCGCTCATTAATCTCTCGATTTTTCTCTTGTATTCTCTTTGTTTGTTCTTCTCTTAATCATTATCCCTCTCTTGCTCTTTCTCTCAAATCAATTTTCTCACAAACCCAACAGGTAGTAATCATGTCTAAGGATTCTTGAAGAGTGAAACAAAGATTCAAACAAACACACATTACACGCGAGTTTGAAGAAAACAAGCTCTATTATTAAAGATTTTTAATCAACAAGTTAAAACATAAATCCACATCAACAAAAATTAGAGTAGAGGGCAAAAAAATTGTGTAAAATGATACCTCTCAAGCTGCTAACGGAATGTAGGATTCTCACATAAAGAATCTTTCAAAATTTTCACTATGTAGCGTTTTTTCTTTCTCCTTGATACTTTTGTGAAAGTTTGTGGCTTGTATGCTTAGTTTTTTATTCTTTAATGTGGTGGATTTAAATTTTTGTGTACCAATACTTCTGTTGTATTATGCTTTGGAGTTTTAGTAAAGAAAGTTTTCAGTGAAAAGTATGATTCTATTTTTGTATTAATTTTTTGAATTCTTGATGTGTGATGGATCCCTCCTCTTGATTGCTTTGTTACTGTTAGGTTTTTTTTATGAAATTAGGGTTTTTCATATGACTTGATGTTGCCCATTTGTTGTAATAAGGATGCAAGTGGTAGTGGAGTTTGATGACTTTCTAAGAGGATAAGAGTTGTTCTAGCATTTTTGTGTAAATTCTCTCTTGTGTCTCAAAATAGGATGCTATAATTTGCACTTTCTTGTATTGGTTTTATGTCTTTGTACTTTTTTCAAAGTTATGCTAACTAATCAACCTGTTGCCTCTGTTTGGTGTAGGACAAACCTTTCTTCTCACTAAGTAATGGATAATAAGGGTGAAATGTTGTTAGTCTCATGGATGAAGACAAGTGATTACACGGGACCACACTTGCAAGCTTAGAGGCTCCACTCCTAACAATATTCTTTATTGTCTTAATTTTCCATGTAAAGAAATGCACTATTGTTGATGTAAGGAAAACTTAATTTGTAAACATAGAAGTTCACGATTTCACCTATTTTTTATGAATTTTGTTGTCTTTTTTTTTTAATTTGAATTTGTAAACAACTCATATTATTATTATTAATCAACATAAAAATGGCTTTCTTACTAATAACATGAACAAGAACATGACAAAACCAAATAGAACCTAGTTAATTTTTTGAAACGGAATGCAAAGATATGAATTACAAAACAAATCTCTAAACATCCATGTTGCCAGACATTGAGTGATGTAAAATAAATGTGAAATATGGACATACACGATAGAAAAAAAAATATGTAAAAACAAACTGTATGAATGAAAGTAATTTGGTTCTAATCGATTAATATTAATCAAAGAGATCTTAATGACAAAAAGATAAACTTAAACAAACAATTCTAACAAAGGTTAAGTAAAAACCAAAACCAACTGCCAGAGTAAATATATGTAATGCATGAATAAATGAATGTATGAATTTGACAAAATAAGGCAATCAAGCATAGAGAATATTAGTCTTGACTTACGCATAAATAATGAGATCTTATGACCACATGAAACGATCATGAGATATGACGTATATGAGAAACTGGTGAATTATAAACTTATGCAAATGAATGGATACAAACAAATTAATGCAGATGACTGAAGCATGAAATATATATAAATAACTTTTAGAGGGGCAAAATTTAGGGTGTGACACTTATCATATCTTCACACAATGTCTCCATATGATCATGAGTATTAACACCACCACCATCACCCTTAGTAAAATCAACCTCAACAACTTCATGAATATGATTATCATTCTTCTTAAGCCTTTGAGACATTGTTAACATGTCAGACAAGATATGTAGTATATCTTTGTCAACATCTCGATTTCCCATATTGGATTCTTGAGATTCTTCACCAAAGTCATACCCCACATTTTACCCTTAGATTAGTAGGTCCATTTCGCATTTCATTTCATTCTGCATTGCATTTTAACTAACCGTTAACCGGTTTGCTCAGTCTGTGTGTTGTTGCAGGAAAATCACATTGTGCACGCTTTAATGTATGAAGGGAAAAAGGGTCATTAATTTACAGCCTGCTGGAAATATATGAAGCAAAGTCGTCATCAGAATTTCCTCAAACGATTAGGATCTCATTCTCTGGGTCATGTGATTTTATTTGAGAATGAGCTGAATTTTACGACAATATGGACGTCAGTTTCCTCGTGACACAATACCTTTTATTCAAGAGTCGAGATCTAGTCGTCAGATGGATTCTGAAGTGGTGTTTGCTCCCTAAACCATATGGAGCTGAGCGCGTTGCAATCGGTCCGAGAATTTATTTGGAAGAATTTATTCTAACGGACACACGTTTTCCTGTTTTCTGCTAGTTATCAGTTGATTTTAAAGAAACAGTGGAATTTCGGTTCACGTTGAATGAACATCTGGTGGGTTTGATCATGATTATTAGTCAAGATGATCACTCGAGATATAATTTGAATTTTAAATGCGGCAGGAAGTCGTTTTGCCATTAAATGGATGATTTCTCTGGTTATCCGTTCAAGGCCATATTCATTGATTTTATTGTCGGATATGAATTAATTTGCAAAGGGATTTGTTTGAACTCAGGAGTTACTTCAGATAAAAGTTAATTCTAAGTTGCGCGAGATGTCTAATCGCCGAAATCAGACGTTGAAACGCTAAATTTTTGGTCAAGAGGATTTGGTCGGAGGAAAATTCATATTATTAATTGGACTTTTCTGTTTCTTGGTCGAAGGCAATATCCACCAATTTGCATTATCGAGTACGGATTAATCGCAGAGGTTAATTTATGCGCTGGATGTGATTCTAATTATCAAATTTGGAATTTGGAACGTCAAAGTTTGTTCAGATAAATTTAATCGAATGATCTTGATCGGATGAATTTAATTAAATTAATTTAGTCGGTTGAGTTAATTCAATAAATTTAGTCAGGTAAATTGAATCAGATGAATTTATTTGTATGAATTTAAGCAGATGAACTTAGTTGGACAGATTTAGTCGAAGAAATTTAATCAGATGGATTTAGTCGTGATTTTAATCAATTGAATTTACGCGGAGAAATTTGATCGGAACGAATTCAGTTTATTAAGAAAAATAGAATTTATTTATTCTATATTTTTTATTACAATATACAAAAAATGGTTACAAGTTCAAATCCATTTCTAATTAGATCTAAAGTTCCTAATTTTTCTAAGATGTGTCTTCTCGCCGGTCTTCGACCTTCGATTTTTTTCGGACCTGGAAAAGAATCGACAATAGAGAAAAATAATGATTAAATGGTTAGAATCAATAATGAAGGTTCTTAATCAGTTCTGATACCCTCAGTTAAAGTTCATCATCGAGTATGTCGGGAGGGCAACAACGACAAGGTCGTCGCCAGCTCTCGACTTTTTTGACCTCGGCACGTACCCGACAGATTTCAGTTCCAATTTATTCCAGGAGAGAGAAAAATGATTTTTGGAAAAAGAACTTATTCTAAAAAATGATTTTTGCCAAACAAAGACATAAACAAGCTTTCGCAAACAGCTGCTCCAAAGCAAAATCAAAACCAACTTTTCCTGGAAAATCGCAACGAGACAGCAGCCAATTTCCTGAAAAAAATCCAAAACAGAAGTATAACAAATTTCCCAAAATCATTGTTCCAGTTCAAGCGTAAAAGCAACTTCCACCCAATTTTTGCTCCTAAAATAAATTCTCCCACACGAACTCATGCGTGATTTTACTCACCATCATCATTGTTCGAATCCAACAAAGCTGCAACTCAAATCGCTTCAAACCTCACAAAGAAGGTGAGCAACTTTGATGCTAACCAATTTTTTCTCTCTTTCACTTTGTGTTTTCAGAACCATACCAGGAAGAGCAAGAATGGCGGGGAGAAGAAAGGAAAGCGAAAAAAAAGCTCAAGGAACTCAACAATGGCAGCGCAGCATGGAGGAAGAAGAAGAGGGTTTTTAAAAACCCTAGAACATTCAGCAACAAGTTGAAACCCCCCCCCCCCCCCTTTTATGTTTATATTTTATTTTATTTTTTTATATAATTTTTATAATTTAGTATAATTGGATTGTTAAGTTAATTTTCCTAAACTTAATTAAACAATCTTTTAAAACTTGTCATTGAAATATTTCTCAAAATTAAAACCATTTTTTTAATTAAAACCCTATTTAAAAATTAAAACCATTTTTTTAATTAAAGTCCTATTTAAAAATTAAAAAAAAACCATTTTTCTAATTAAAACATCTCTTGAAAGTAAAACCAATTTTTATTTATTTATTAAAACATCTCTTAAAATTAATTAGAAACATTTTTAAAAATTTTAACTAGAAACATTTCTTTAAAGTTTAACATTTATAAATTGAAAACCCACTTTTTTTGAAAAATAAGATTTTTGTTAATAAATTAAAATTTAGCATAATTAAAACTTAATTTTTCAAATTCAAACTCTTTTTGTAAATTCTTCAATTAATCTTAAAACTCTTTCTTAAAATTGTCTAACACTTCGCTTTCAGTCTCGGATTGAACCTTGCTGTTTATTTTCGTATAATTTTTATGTCGTTCCTCTCATATTTCTCAATTGTACAGTTTATTAATTATTTATTTTTCGCATTTCATTTTTTTTGGGTTGTAATTTATGCGAGGCAATCGTCGCTTTTATTTCGTCATTATTCTTGCGTTTTTCATGGTCGTAATTTATGCGAGGCAATCGTCGCTTTTGTTCTGTTATTATTCTCGCATTTTTCCATATTTCAATTTCGTCACTTAATTAACTTGTATTGCATTATTTATCGTAATCTCCCTTCCGAAGGAATAGGTCTAGCCGTTTGACCGCTGCGTCAATAGTCCGTACCTTGAACCCTTTCATCTTTCAAACCCTAATCGCATAGGCGTCCCGGCGCGGACAAGTTTACCCTTTACCCTAGCATTAGGATAAGGAGTCGCCGTACTCCGTATTAGGTTTCCCGCCGTGGAATATTTATTTTACCCTTTTTAAATTCAATTCAATTACAACATAGAAATAGGAGTCGCCGCACTCCACGTAAGCGCTTCCTTAAGAACGCTTATTCCCCATTGAAACCTTGACCACAGTCAAGAAGTTTCTCTTCCTCCCTTTTAAGGGGAACTACGATTACTCTGATTCCATCCCCTACCCAGGATACGTAGGCACAAGATGCGAGTCTTTGCGAGTAAACTTAGGACTAACCCTTAGGTCTTTCTTTCACCTTCTAACCCTTAGCATATACCCTTAAGCAAATAATTTAGCAAATAGCACACATTAAAATAAAAGGTTCCTGTAGAGTACTACAGAAGTTTAGGGTGTTAATACCTTCCCTAAGCTTAACCAACCCCCGAACCTAGATCTCTCCCCACATTGTGTTTACGATGCAAAATAGGTTTTTCCTTTCTTTAACCTTTCCTTCGGATAAATCAAAGGTCGGTTGTGAATCAAAGATTTGTGATTCAAATTAATTAATAATTTAATATCCTATTCTCACCGCAATAGAAAATGGCGACTTCACTGGGGACAATCTTATCTTTTGAGGTTTATCCCTATCTTGTTTCAATTGCTTGCTATTTGCTTTATTATCGGTTTGCTTGTATATATTATTGTTGTACCTTGCTTGGGGTACCATATGGTTGTGAGATAAGTCCTACACCTGGACTTGAGTGACATTATTATAGGAAGGTGATATATTCGACGAGGCTTATAGGGAGGTGAATCTCGACCAAGCTGACTTGAGAATCACCGCTCAGTTGAGGCCCTTTCGAAAATGGTACTGTTGATCGAGTACTCGTGAAAACATTCACTATTTTCGATTGGAGCCTGTGATACTAGGGACCGTAGTTACATTTAACCCCACTTTGTCCTTTATTAGGAAGTAGTGCGAGGACTATGAGGGAGTATTCCCAAAATAATTGCTACATGATACTACACTCAAAAGAGGTTCTATTGAGAATATTATTAACCACCGAGTCATTCAGGAAATTGATAATATCCGAAAGATGGACTGATGACTTTGGGCACTTCTCTAGAATCCTTGTTCTGCAGGTACAACTAACCTTTAGTGCACACCTTGTGGGATGGGTAGACCTTGACTCTGCACATGTTCCTCTAACCTAGGACCTTTGTTTTCCTGTGTGTATTTGTGCATTGCATCCATAAAGCATCATTGCATTAGATTTCATGGAATTCATTTTTACTTATGAACATTGCAGGACCTCATGGATTACAAAAAGAAGACATACTTTGAAATATACCTTTAAGAGTCTTAAGTTGGATGACCTAAGGAAGTTAGGAACTTTGATTGAAGACCAAGAAAGATTCAGGAGCAAGTATGGAAAGTTGTTGTCTTTGTTGAGACTCCGAGTGGACGAGGGACTTCTTTCTACTTTGCTACAGTTCTATGGTCCAGGTTATCATTGCTTTACCTTCCCAGACTATCAGCTCTTGCCTACTTTAGAAGAGTACTCTTATTTGGTTAGCTTACCTATTTTGGATGACTCTCCTTTCCCTTTCTTGGAAGGGAACCCTAAAGAACAAGATATTACTAGAGCCATATATCTAAAGTTATCCGACATCAAAGACAATATGATTTCCAAAAGTGGAACTTTTGGGTTACATACGGACTTCTTAATCAAGAAAGCTCGATACTACGTTGATCATATAAGCATGGATACATTTGAGGCAATCTTCGCCTTACTTATTTATGGAGTGCTAATCTTCCCAAGTTTTGAAGGATTCGTCGACCTTAACATAATTAAAATCTTCATGAAGAACAATTCGGTACTGTTGCACCCTAAAATTTGCCCACCAGTTTTCTAACTTTGACTGGCTTTTGCTTCATTTTCATCTGCATATCATTTAGGTTGCATTTTTTCCCGTGTTATCAGCCGGATTGAATTTGTCAGGATTTTAGCCGCTTTGCTCGCGTTTCAAGCGATTCAAATCAATTCAAACGATAAGTTCAGTGTCGAAATCAAGCGAAAGTCGCTCTCCTTTTGAAAATTCAATCCATGTCGATAATATCAACATTTTTTGGTGCTCGCCTGTTTTTCATAGCATTTTTGCATTTTTGTTGCTATTTTTGTCTTATTTAATTGTTTAGAATAGTTTTATTTTAATTTTTTTTTAAGTGAATAGATGTTTTATTTTAATATAGATTTTTATTTATTTTAGAATATAGTTTGTAATTTGATTTTTATTAGGTTTTTAAAAATATTTTCTAGAATTGAGTCTTTTAAAAGTTGGTTTTTTTTAAATAGATTTTTAATTGGTTTTATTTAGAAATTAATTGGTTTAGATCATTTCATTTTTTAAATAGAAAATAGAATAAGAGTTTCATTTTTATTTTTAGATATAGATTTTTATTTTCATTAATAGATATTAGATTTATTTTCTTTTATTATTATTAGATTAGTTTTATTAAGTTTTAGTTTAATTTAATTAAAGTTAGATGTTAATTATTATTAGTTAATCAGATTTTATTATTAGTTTTGTTTAATTAATTAGCTATTAGGATAATTTATAATAATTAGGATTTTAGTTAAGTTTTTTTGAGTCAGCTTTAATTAACCACTATCATCATCATTTTCGTTAAACATCATCAGCATTGTAATTAATCAGTTTCAGCATTGTCATTAGTCAACTTAAGCTGCCACTTGTCACTTTCTGAGGGTATTTATACCCTGTTCATTGTCTCCTTCATTGGAGACTGAAAACCCTAACAACCGTTATACACACAGCCCTAACCCTAACCCTAGCTACAGTAGCCTCCCCCATCATCACCAGAAATCTTCACCGTTTCATCACCTTCAACCTCTCTTCCACCATTGATGAACCAAACGGAAAACCTTCAACATCCGTTTCCAGAAAAATCCAACAAGAACATCTTCAAACTCAAACCATCTTCAAACTACCATGTTTTCCAGATCTTCATCATCATCCAACCTCCAACTTCATCATTTCCAGAACAACCCAACAAACTCCATTCTTTAGCAGTAACCCTTTAAGCCATGTCCTCTTCTTCAACAACTCCATGGAAATAAGCCCAGCTCAACTTCATCAATTCATATTTTCCAGATTTCCTCAGCCAAACATCAACCAAAAACGTTCCCACTCAACATCTTCAAATAATCTCCATGAAACCCAACCTTCAGATCAAAAATACCCACAGTGCAGAATCCAGAAATCACCGTTACGAACTCCAAAACACCAACACTCAACTCGTCTTCCTCAACTTCCAAAATCCCAAAAAAAAACAGAAACTTTTCATTTCCACCATAACCGTTATCAAAATTGTCAATAAGCTCAGAAACTCAAACCCTCTTCAATTTCCAGATCTTCTTCATCTCAAGCCCTTCCTCACAGAAACGCAACTCTTAAAACCAACTTTTTCCCATCCCAATCCTTTTTCTCCAAACCGCAGGCATTTCAAAACATTCAAACCCATTTCCTCTGTCTTCTATCTCCTTCAACCCTGTTCTTCACCGCAGCGTCGCGCATCCCTCTTCGACGAGGCACCTCCGTCCCTCTCTCATTTTCCAATCGCTCTCAACCTCTCTTCACTCGATCCTCTGCTCTTTTCTTAAACGCTATCACCGAAACGACAGCTCCCTCCATCACGTCGGAGCTCATTGTCGACGGTGGTAGTGCACGACCTTCAAGTCACATACAAAGGAGAAAATGATGATTTGCTTTTGAGATTGAAAGTGAAGATAAGGTTAGAATGGAGCAGACGTCATCGTGTTATTGGCTTTTGAAAAACTTCATCAAACTGATTGTTGGTCTTGGAGAAGGTTGACCGAGTTTGGCTATTGGGTTTTTCATAATTCTTGGATTTTAATCAGAAAAACAAGAGCAAAGCTTTGTGATGCTGGGCTCAGTTAAGCCCATCTCATTACTTCATCACCCTTTCAATCACACACACCCATTGTTTCTGTTTCACCCCTGTTTTCTTAACTTTTCACATTATTTTTAAGAAATATCGTACATATTTTTATTAGCTATTACAATTTGGTTTCTTTTTAGTTTGTAAATATATACATTGTTTCTGTTTCTGTTTCACACACACCCATTGTTTCTGTTTCACCCCTGTTTTCTTAACTTTTCACATTATTTTTAAGAAATATCGTACATATTTTTATTAGCTATTACAATTTGGTTTCTTTTTAGTTTGTAAATATATACATAGTTTATATATTAATTTTAAAGTTTTATGTTCCATTTTCTTGTGAATTTTTTACTTTATTTAGAGTTATATATTATTAGTTTCTTTAGAGCTTATTATGTAATTTTTTTTTTCTAAGTTTTATTTAATATTTCTTTTAGATTTTTTTATTTCTTTTTTTAAGATTATTTTCTATTTTGATTCATTTTCTCTCTTAGAAGTTGATCTTATTTTTCATTTGTTATTAGACATTTTGTCCCATTTTCATATGTTTTGGTCAACGAAGAGACTTCCTTCGATTCTCCGTCAAATTATTGATGAGAAATGAAGGATCCGAGACCGACTATCTCTCCTCTTTCTCATTTTTGACTTTATGTCACCTCATCTGTTTTAGGTCGATGATGAAATTTCCGCAATTCATTACCAGTCAAATTTTTGATGAATAATGTTGGATCCGAGACCACTTCTTTCTCTCCTCATTTCTCTTCATCTTTCTGATTTTATTTTGACTTTCTTGGATTGAGGAAGTCTTGTATCCGTAAGACGAGATCCCACTGTTTTTGGTCCGTGCGACACGATTCAATTGGAGAACGATCCTCAATATCATTGCTCTATCTTGTCTATAGCACGAAAATCAATACGCGACCTCTTAAAGTTGGACTTCCCTTATAAGTCGAGCTATGACGATTTAGCGTCACATTGGTCCCACTCTGTTCAGTAACATCTTTCTAATTCAAGTCTTTTTATAAACCGCCAAGCGTTGTGAGTTCTAAGCAATAGATACATGGGAAATGATGAGTGAGGGGCCTCCTCTCATTTGTCTAGAGTGTTTAGTGTATATCCTATGGGCAATATGCGACGCATTCGCTCCTACGCCTTAGGTTCTAGCATGTGTGTCCCGAGTTCCTTCCCGTTTAGGCGTGTTAGGCCTGCTTCCTCTTTTCTCTCGCCCCCGTGCGATCGAAACTCTTTTTCTCTCGCCCCCGTGCGACCGAGACTCCTTTCTCTCGCATCCTGGAGATTGAGATCCCCTCTCTTGCCCTCGTGCAATCGAGACCCCCATTTTTCTCTCGCCTCCGTGTGATCGAGACCGTTTTCCATAGTTAGCCGAACTACGGCTGCTCTGATCTCTCATATTTGTTGAGAGTACCTAGGCATAGGATTGCGATAATCCTAGCAAGCACTTTTCCTTTTCCCCCCTTTAGGTAACTCGTACCTTTAAACCAATGACATACTACGTTCGTTCTACCACAAACAGGTAACGCCTAAGTCTCCAATGGTCGAGCAGCAATACACCTAACTGCTAGAATGGGTGCGCTAGTATCGTCTACCTTTTCTCTCACCCTCGTGTGATCGAGAACACCCTGTTTACCCGTAGTTAGCCTGAACTACGTTTTGCTCTGATTTCTCGTACCAGACGAGAATACGTAGGCACAAGACGCGATGTCTTGGTGAGCAATCCCCCCCGTAGTTTCCCGAACTACGTTGACTCTGACTTTCCCATTGCACGAGGGAATACGTAGGCATAGAGCGGCGATGCTCTATCGAGTCAGTTCTTTCCATTATTTTCAGTTCCTTCCGTTTAGCATTAGCAGCCGTAGATAGTTTGTTTACACCCTTATAGACTAGACAACAAGCATGGATCCTGTCAAGTATGACGGACGTGAGGGGTGCTAATACATTTCCCTTGCGTAACTGACTCCCGAACCCAAGATTTGGTTGCGATGACTTGTCTTATTCCCTTTTCGTTAGGTTTTCTTTGATCGGTTCCTTTCCCTCTATTTGGGATAAATAACGAACGGTGGCGACTTTTCTGTCTTTTGCCGACTCCCTCTTTGCAGCGATGCAACAGCTGGCGACTCTGCTGGAGAATTCTTTTGCAGTCTCGCCTTGTTTCCTGGTTGTCTGGGCTCCCCAACAGTTGGCGACTCTGCTGGGGATTTCTCCCATCCGTTATGCGAGTCAATCCTAGTGTTTGTTTGCTTGTCTTTGGGTGTGTATATATTTTGTGTGTTGTATTTTGTATATTGTTGTATTTACATTTTCCGCACTATATTATTATATATTGTTGTTGTGTTGTTGAGTGGCTGTTCTATTGAGAGATAAGCCAAAACCCAGGCCTGAGGATACAAATAGCATTAGAAGTGGAAAGTAGTGATGGACCTGTATGTTTTAGCATGCATTAGTCCCCATGAAATTCGCGTTCAGACGAGGTTTTCTGTTGAAGACATCCTATCTTGTACATTAGTCGGGAGGGGATGTTGGATCAGGAAACTGTCGAATCTGGAGACCGATCACTTAAGAGTCAGCTAAGTGAGGCCGCTTCGTGAGATGATGATGCCAAACCAGAAATGGTGAACGTATCATTGTTTCTCGAAAGTCTGTGACGCTGACTACCGCATAGGATGCCGAACCTTATCAGAAATTAGGTCCATACCTGTGAGAGGGATTGGGGTTATGCAGGAAACTTGACCTCCAACCTACCCGGTACTTTGGTTTTCTCTTCGGAGCGAACTTTTAAACTTATCCAGTCAGCAGCGCAACAGTTGTTCAGAGCTTTGTGGGATCTTTGATCCTTTGTTTGTTGCATCAGCATTTTGCATTGCATTTCATGTGCATCTCATGTTTGCATGTCCATCCTTGGCTGAAACAGAGAGCTTACCCGTCTTTTGTCCAACCCGCAGTTGATTTCCTGACATTCGCACCGGACTTGAATTAGCTTCTGGAAGGATCATGGACTCAGGAGAGCAGAATTTAGTTGTTACGAGGATAGAGTTTGAGTTGATGAAGAATCAGTTGGATCAGCTCATGGAAGCCATGGCAGCTATGACAAGGGGAGAGGTCAATATTCAGAGGACTCCAGTGAATAATGTTGCCCAAGCTCAGCCTGATCAGATTTCTGTTGGAGAGCATACTATTGTCAGAGATATGGATTCATCTTCTCTTCATGACTCGGATTATCAGAATTTCACTTTCTCTGTGCCAGATTCTCAAAGGGTTGTTCCGAAGATTAATCTTAAGAACCTGCAGACTGTTGAATTTATGAGAAGGTATCGTCTGTTGGATGAGAAACTTGACGCCCTAATGAGTCAGGATACCCTTAATCTGAATGCTTCGAGCATGTGTTTGGTGTCAGGTCTTGTGATGCCTCTGAAGTTCAAGACGCCAAATTTTGAGAAGTACAAAGGAGATAGTTGTCTGAAGCAGCATTTGGTGATGTTTTGCAGGAGAATGACCTCATATGTCCACGATGACAAGCTTATGATTCACTGTTTCCAAGACAGTCTAAGTGGGGCATTGTTGAGTTGGTACATGCAGTTGGAGAATGGTTGCATCTGCTCATGGTCAGATTTAACTAATGCCTTTATGAAGCAGTACAATTACAATCTCGACATGACTCCCAGCCGCATACAGTTGCAGGAATTATCTCAGGAAGACAATGAATCTTTCAGAGCGTACGTGCAGAGATGGAGAGAGTTAGATGCTCGTGTTCAACCACCACTTTTGGATAGAGAATTGGTTGACCTGTTCGTGGATACCTTGCAAGGCCATTACTTTGATAAGATGATTGGTAGTAAGGTAGTGAACTTTTCTGACTTGGTGATAGCAGGAGAACGTATTAAGAGCGGAATCAAGAGTGGAAAGATTCGAGACATCTCAGATAGCTCAGCTTATGAAAGCGAATCAGTTGTCAGTTCTCAAGAAGAATGGGAGAAGAAAAGTGATGTTATCCCAGAATCTCCAAGATCCCAGATTCAGTTTTCAGACACTTCAAGTGTTCAGAGTCAGCAACCTGTTGGGTCTGCATATTGGATATTTGTTCCCCTACAAAGTCAACATTCATACTGTCATCAGCCGCGTTAGCACGCCCGACAAAGACCAAGGAAGCCAGAGATGCATTTCACTCAGTTGCCAATGTCGTATAGTCAGATATTGCCAGACTTGATCAGAGGTGGGTTGATAGTGCCAAAGAAGATTAATCCTGAGATTCCTCCGTATCCGCCGGGTTTTAATGTCAACGCCCGCTGTGAGTACCATGCTGGGGCATAGGGGCATTCAACCGAAGACTGTAAGGTGCTTAGAAGCAAGATTCAAACTCTACTTGACTCCAACATGTTCTCTGTCACACCTCAGGGTATTCAGATCAAATATCCTCCTTCATCTAGTCATGCGGGTTCAACTGTTAATGTTATGGGGGAATGCACTGAGAGCAGATGTTCAGAAGATTACCAGGCTGACTTCAACGAGCAATTCTGAAGATGGTTGGTTTAGCAACAAATCAAGACTTGAAAGCCCAGTTCCCCAAAGCTGGCAATCTTTTTATCATGTTATTTCTTTGCATTTGTAGTTTCTTTTCTGTTTAAGTGCGAACTTATTTGCAAATCTTATTTGTAGAACTTGTTTGTTTTCAATTGATAATGATAATGAAATGAATATGCATGTTTTGATCCATTCGTGTTCACTCAATGCTTTTTATTGATGTCAAACGCTTGTTTAAGCGGAATCCGAGGGAGGATGATGAATTTGAAAGACGCAAAGCTTCCGATTGTATGCTTTTGAATGTATAAACCTCTGCTGATCATGTACAGGCATTGTTTCAAATCCTTAAACACCGGAGATATAAGGATGATAGTCCCTTGTCAACCCCTTTGAGCCTAGTAGTAGGAGTTTCTTTCTGAAAACGAAAAACTCTCAATCTTAACCTGGGGCAGGGTAGGTGTCAGTTAATTCGACCAAATATCCAAATTGCAGAAGGAGTGTTCCCGTTCAAGGATCAATCACACCTGTAGAGGTCGTACCTAAAGAACCACAATGGTTATCCCTTGCCGACCAAGGAGTGAGATAATCACAATCCCTTTCAACAAGTCAGACAAGCCAGTGTCACACAATTTGTTCCGAAAAGAGAAAAGAGAAAAAAAATAAGAAGCCCGCTAAGTCGACAACTTGAAAACAAGTGGCTTAGGCAAAATTAGGGCATCCCGCTGGACTTCAAAATTAAAAGATACTAAAAAGAGCCAGTCCAGGCAAAAATAGGGAAATTGAAAAAAATGACGATGAACAAGTCGTGTGACTCCAAGCACCAAAGACAAAAAGCGAGTGACTATCACTCCGAAAACTTATGGTGTCCTAAACCATCACTCCTATCATTCAACCTCTGAGAGGTGAGTGAGTGTCGAATTAGCTGAACATAGGACCGGAGAACATCAAGGAGAGTGGGTGGGTTTAAACAGAACTTTGAGCCTTATATCCTTTCTTTCAAACCGTGAACCTGGCCAATTTACAACCGTCAAAAGCCCTAATTGAAGCAGGTTTGTTTTGAAAGCATACTTCGGTAAAGATCACGTTGAAACTGACTCCTAAAAGGATTCTTCTTACCATGTTGGTATTGATATTGACATTCTAATAAGTGATTCGTTCACTATATGTCACAACTTTTTTTCCAGTGAACAGACTTGGATTTCAAAATTGTCATATGCATTGCATTAATATTATCTTTTGCAAAATGATTTGTTTTACTTGCGAGTAAGAACTTGACGTCAGGAGAGTTCCTACAGTGGAAAGTTTGATCGAGATAAGATGTAGAGCACCTGAGTACTCATTTGAGCAGGGGCAAGCCATATCAAATAATCATAAAGGGAGTCAGCCCTCTGAAGATCAGTTAATCTGGGGCAATCAGGTCGAGATTCGATAAATCTCTCGAAGTCAGCCAGGGGCATTTCTCTACAAATCAGCCAATCAGGGGCAAATCACTTCAAGGCTGGGGCAGGTCACCCCGAGAGCACAGATATTATCCTTACCCAGAAGGCATTTAATTTGAAGCACCTCTCCGAGGTTCAAGGGCTGAGGCAGTGCATACCAAACCATCAGGGTACAAAGATTTCAGGTTTCCTTTCGAGGAAGATTCTTACAGAAATCCCACAGGCTGGGGCAAATTCGGAAACAAAGGAACTGTTCCTCTCCATATTTTCAGAGTTGTTCAGAGCTATTCAAGCAGGTTCTGTCAACCTTCAAGTTCAATATGAATTTCGAGAAGTCATGTTAATCAATCACCGTCAGACTTCACCTGTCTTCCCCAGCAAAAGTCCAATCATACTTGGCACATTCGGTTATTCCCAGTGGAGTTAGCTTCACCTCTTCAGCATTTATTTTGCTGGATTGGTTCTTTCACATCCAGCTTTCCCCCAGCAGCTCGAGCCTGCATCTGCATTTTTGCATATAGTTATCATATTTGCATCATCTTTGCATCTCATCCTCAAATGCGTAGCATTTCCATTTCGTATGGAGCATTACACCATAGAAAAAATTCAAACATGTGCATGCGAAGCATAAGCCAGTTTTTGTTAGCCTTCTGTGGCGACCTGGATCAACTCTTCAATCAAGACAGTGGCATAACTTTAATGGCCTGGTTCAGTCAACTCATATGCTTGCTTACTTTTGGGTTCCAGATCGTACGTCGGTCGTTCTTTGTTCGTCAGCCCTCTGATGATGACATCTCCAAGCAAATTTTCTTTGTCCATCAGCCCTCTGATGATGACATCTCCAAGGATATTTTCTTTGTCCGCCAGCCCTCTGATAATGACACCCCCAATAGATATTTTTCTCGCTGTCTATCCTTAGACGATGCGAGATATGGATATTGTAACACCCCCTTTATATACCCCTAAATAAACAAATAAATTATTTAACACGTATTAAAATTTCATCAGAGTATAAATAAAACATGGTATAAAAGAGGTATGTCACATCATCACGAAATTAACATACTACACCTGCTCGATAAAAGACATGCAACAGTGGGGTAGTTTCAACAGAGGAACTTAGTCCCTACACCCACATTTCAACATTTAGAATTAAAAGCGGAAAGTCTAAACATTTAATCACTTTGAACATGTTAATCATATAAATACATATCATTCAGTTTGATTCACCACATCATTCATGTTTACATAAACATTTGTCATCAGATACATGTACAAATGTATCTCAAAAGAATACTATACAATCCTAACTACCCGGTGCTACATACCAGAGCTTAACCGACCAAACAATGAAGCTATACTTCACAAAAGACTTCCATCAAAGCTAATCTGCAATGCCTCATAGAGCATTATAAAACAGCAGAAGGGTGAGAAATATTATCATAATAATCAATGCATATAATCACATATATATACACAAGCATAGAATCCACATATTCCACATTTCTCACCACAATTCATTATCATCATCATATAAATCATAATATATGTATATATAAACAAATATGGAATGATCATCAAGCATATTTATCATGCACACATCCACAATCCTCATCAATTCACATAACATACACATATGCATATATTCACACAACATTTATCTCTATGCCATGTGACTCAATGCAACTCAATGCAACTCATGCCATGTGGTACCAACACTTGTTATCATTTTTCGGTTTTTACATTTAAACCGGGTCCGTCCCCTAGACCGATAATAACAAAAGCCCGTCCTCTAAGCTTTCAAACCCACCCTTCTAGGTTTGGGACAAGTCACTAGTCTCCACAAAACTAGCAAGCATTGCCTCTTGACTAAATGATGCTATCCAATCAACCAACAAATACACTTAAAATCGTTCTCGCATCTTAGTCCCATGCATTCTCAAATAATTTATCACATAAGAATTATAACATGATTGCACACTCACACATCATATCAAAGTATTCATACTTTCAACACCATCACTATATTTATCAAGTAATGCACACATATTCACAACATGTTCTCATGCATTATAAATGCCAAAAGGCCACATTTCGCAATATTGCACAATCTAAGATTCACGCCATACGGCTACCCACAACATATATATAACAACACACAATTACTCATTTCAGATCAAGATTGAACACAATCGAACCAAACAATCAACATTGGATGGAATCACAAGGAAAAATAAGGTGTTGTCACACTCGCTGATCCATTCGTCTGGCGAAGCATTAGCGAATGCTCGCTGCTTCATTCGCCTGGCGAAGGCAGGCAGTAGCTACTGGAAGTGTTCGCTGCCTACTCGTTGGTTCACTCGCCTGGCGAACTCGCTCGCCACCTCCTTCGCCTGGCGAACACGCTAGTGAAGGCTGATTTTGGCTACTGTAATGGTCCGCTACCCACTCGTTGGGCTTCGCCTAGCGAACCTTCGCTTCTGCTCCCCTAGCGAACGCTAGCGAATCTGTAAACTCAGAACCCCAAACAGTCCAAAATCACCAAATCATCACAAAATCAACCGATTTAATTCCAATCAGTTCCAATAGTCTCAGTCCAACATTACCCGACTAAACTACGCCATTTATTTCCGATTTTAACCGTTCAAAACTCGATTTCTACCGATTAAACCTCTTTCTACCCTAAAATGGAAAATGTAGAAAAACATCCAACAATCCAAACCAATCATACATAATCATAAACATTGATAGAATAACAACATTTCACACCCTTACCTTGATTAATCGAAAGTTGGAAGTTGTTCTTGAGCTTTCCAAGTTTTTCCCTTTCTTCCTTCTCTTTTCTCCACTTCTCCTTTCTTTCTCTTCTTTTTGTCTTATGTTTCTATCTTTTCCTTTTCTTTCCATTTTTCCTTATATTCTTTCCATTCTATTTTATTCCCTCATATTTATCCTCTCAACTATCTACCAATAATTCCAACAATTAAAATCATCCAAATAAATCAATTAATTAATATGAATAATTAATTATTGACAATTGGGTTGTTACAGATATGGTTTTCCCTCCATCTATTCTTAGACGATGTGAGTGATTTGGATATGGTTCCTCTTCGTCTACTCTTAGAAGATGTGAGTGATTTGGATATGGTTCCTCTCCGTCTACTCTTAGACGATGTGAGTGATTTGGATATGGTTCCTCTCCGTCTACTCTTAGACGATGTGAGTGATTTGGATATGGTTCCTCTCCGTCTACTCTTAGACGATGTGATTTTGGATATGGTTCCTCACTGTCTACTCTTATACGATGTGAGTGATTTGGATATGGTTCCTCTCCGTCTACTCTTAGACGATGTGATTTTGGATATGGTTCCTCTCCGTCTACTCTTAGACGATGTGAGTGTTTTGGATATTGTTTTCTCTTCGTCTATTCTTAGACGATGTGGATTTTGGATATTGTTTCCTCTCCGTCTACTCTTAGACGATGTGAGTGTTTTGGATATTGTTTTCTCTTCGTCTACTCTTAGACGATGTGGATTTTGGATATTGTTTCCTCTCTGTCTACTCTTAGACGATGTGATTTTGGATACGGTTCTTTCCCGTCTACTCTTAGACGATGTGATTTTGGATATTGGTTTTCTCTCCGTCTATCCTTAGACGATGCAAGATTTGGATTTGGTTTTCTCTCCGCCTATCCTTAGACGATGCGAGTTTTGGATAAGATCTTCTCAACTTCGGGTTGAGTCAACCTTCAGGTTCGATGCCTATTTTTATTTAACAGATGCCTGACAGTGAAGTCAGATGTTCTTCTCAACTTCGTGTTGAGCCGGCCTTCGGGTTCGATGCTTACTTTTATTTAGCAAATGTCTGCTTGGATTAGCAGATGTTTCTTCCGACTGCATGTCGATGCTTTCTAGATTGCTGATGAGTTACCTCATTTTCCTCAGCTTTCAGATACTTTTCTCAAGTGAGCCTGATTGACAAATTCTACAGTTTACCAACCGAATCAGACTGCAAATTTCTGGGTTCTTTTGTATTCAATCATCTTCTACCTTGAATGTCTGAAAGTCGTTGCTTTTCATCCCTTCTGGTCCAAGTCGATTGAATAAGGGCAGTTGTTGCACCCTAAAATTTGCCCACCAGTTTTCTAGCTTTGACTAGATTTTGCTTCGTTTTCATCTGCATATCATTTAGGTTGCATTTTTGCTCGTGTTATCGGTCGGATTGAATTTGTCAGGATTTTAGCCGCTTTGCTCGCGTTTCAGGTGATTCAAATCAATTCAAACGATAAGTTCAGTGTCGAAATCGAGCAAAAGTCGCTCTCCTCTTGAAAATTCAATTCATGTCGATAATATCGACGCTTTTCGGTGCTCGCCTGTTTTTCATAGCATTTTTGCATTTTTGTTGCTATTTTTGTCTTATTTAATTGTTTAGAATATTTTTGTTTTAATTTTGTTTTTTTAAAAAAGTGAATAGATGTTTATTTTTAATATAGATTTTTATTTATTTTAGAATATAGTTTGTAATTTGATTTTTATTAGGTTTTTTAAAATATTTTCTAGAATTGAGTCTTTTAAAAGTTGGTTTTTTTAAAATAGATTTTTAATTGGTTTTATTTAGAAATTTAATTGGTTTAGATCATTTCATTTTTTAAATAGAAATAGAAATAGAGTTTCATTTTTATTTTTAGATATAGATTTTTATTTTCATTAATAGATATTAGATTTATTTTCTTTTATTATTATTAGATTAGTTTTATTAAGTTTTAGTTTAATTTAATTAAAGTTAGATGTTAATTATTATTAGTTAACCAGATTTTATTATTAGTTTTGTTTAATTAATTAGCTATTAGGATAGCTTATAATAATTAGGATTTTAGTTAAGTTTTTTTGTGTCAGCTTTAATTAACCACTATCATCATCATTTTTGTTAAACATCATTAGCGTTGTAATTAATCAGTTTCATCATTGTCATTAGTCAACTTAAGCTGCCACTTGTCACTTTCTGAGGGTATTTGTACCCTGTTCATTGTCTCATTCATTGGAGACTGAAAAACCTAACAACTGCTATACACACAACCCTAACCCTAACCCTAGCTACAATAGCCTCCCCCATCATCACCAGAAATCTTCACCGTTTCATCACCTCCAACCTCCCTTCCACCATTGATGAACCAAACTAAAAACCTTCAACATCCGTTTCCAGAAAATCCAACAAGAACATCTTCAAACTCAAACCATCTTCAAACCACCACTTTTTCCAGATCTTCATCATCATCCAACATCCAACTTCATCATTTCCAGAACAACCCAACAAACTCCATTCTTCATCAGTAACCCTTTAAGCCATGTCCTCTTCTTCAACAACTCCATGGAAACAAGCCCAGCTCAACTTCATCAATTCAGATTTTCCAAATTTCCTCAGCCAAACATCAACCAAAATCGTTCCCACTCAACATCTTCAAACAATCTCCATGAAACCCAACCTTTAGATCGAAAATACTCACAGTGCAGAATCCAAAAATCACCGTTACGAACTCCTAAAACACCAACACTCAACCCGTCTTCCTCAACTTCCAAACTCCAAAAAAAAACCAGAAACTTTTCATTTCCATCATAACCGTTATCAAAACCGTCAATAAGATCAGAAACTTAAACCCTCTTCAATTTCCAGATCTTCTTCATCTCAAACCCTTCCTCACAGAAACGCAACACTTAAAACCAACTTTTTCCCATCCCAATCCTTCTTCTCCAAACCGCAGGCATT
The DNA here is from genome assembly GCA_963859935.3 of Lathyrus sativus. Taxonomy (NCBI): domain Eukaryota; kingdom Viridiplantae; phylum Streptophyta; class Magnoliopsida; order Fabales; family Fabaceae; genus Lathyrus; species Lathyrus sativus. The sequence goes on from OZ012737.1 coordinate 558,429,407, forward strand.
TCAAAACATTCAAACCCATTTCCTCTATCTTCCATCTTCTTCAACCCTGTTCTTCACCGCCGCATCGCGCATCCCTCTTCGACGAGGCACCTCCGTCCCTCTCTCATTTTCCAATCGCTCTCGACCTCTATTCACTCAATCCTCTGCTCTTTTCTTAAACGCTATCGCCAGAACGACAACTCCCACCGTCACGCCAGAGCTCATTGTCGACGGCGGTGGAGCACGACCTGCAAGTCACATACGAAGGAGAAAAGGCTGATTTGCTTTTGAGATTGGAAGTGAAGATAGGTTTAGAATGGAGCAGACGTCATCGTGTTATTGGCTTTTGAAAATCTTTATCAAACTGATTGTTGGTCTTGGAGAAGGTTGACCGAGTTTGGCTGTTGGGCTTTTTACAATTCTTGGATTTTGATCAGAAAAACAAGAGCAAAGCTTTGTGATGCTGGGCTCAGTTAAGCCCATTTCATTACTTCATCACCCTTTCAATCACACACACACATTGTTTCGGTTTCACCCCTGTTTTCTTAACTTTTCACATTATTTTTAAGAAATATCGTACATATTTTTATTAGCTATTACAATTTGGTTTATTTTTAGTTTGTAAATATATCCATAGTTTATATATTAATTTTTAAGTTTTATATTCCATTTTCTTGTGAATTGTTTACTTTATTTAGAGTTATATATTATTAGTTTCTTTAGAGCTTATTATGTATTTTTTTTCTAAGTTTTATTTAATATTTCTTTTAGATTTTTTTTATTTCTTTTTTTAAGATTATTTTCTATTTTGATTCATTTTCTCTCTTAGAAGTTGATCTTATTTTTTATTTGTTATTGGACATTTTGTCCCATTTTCATATGTTTTGGTCAACGAAGAGACTTCCTTCGATTCTCCGTCAAATTATTGATGATAAATGAAGGATTCGAGACCGACTCTCTCTCCTCTTTCTCATTTTCGACTTTATGTCATCTGTTTTAGGTCGATGACGACATTTCCGTAATTCATTACCAGTCAAATTATTAATGAATAATGTTGGATCCGAGACCACTTCTTTCTCTCCTCATTTCTCTTCATCTTTCTGATTTTATTTTGACTTTCTTGGATCGATGAAGTCTTGTATTCGTAAGATGAGATCCCATTGTTTTTGGTCCGTGCGACACGATTCAATTGGAGAACGATCCTCAATATCATTTCTCTATCTTGTCCATAGCACGGAAATCAATACGCGACCTCTTAAAGTTGGACTTCCCTTATAAGTCGAGCTATGACGGTTTAGCGTCACATTGGTCCCAATTCGAAGTATCATCAAGGATCAAATAGGATAAGATTGAAATGGAGCTTGCACACAATGTCAAGGGTCAACGGAACCACTCCGCTAGGTAACATCTTTCTAATTCAAGTCTTTTAATCAACCACCGAGCATTGTGAGTTCTAAGAAATAGATACGTGGGAAATGATGAGTGGGGGGTCTCCTCTCATTTGTCTAGAGTGTTTAGTGTATACCCTTTGGGCAATATGCGACGCATTCGCTCCTACGCCTTAGGTTCTAGCGTGTGTGTCCCGAGTTCCTTCCCGTTTAGGCATGTTAGGCCTGCTTCCTCTTTTCTCTCACCCCCGTGCGACCGAAACTCTTGTTCTCTCGCCCCCGTGCGACCGAGACTCCTTTCTCTCGCATCCTAGCGATTGAGATCCCCTTTCTTGCCCCTGTGCAATCGAGTCCCCCCTTTTTCTCTCGCCTCCGTATAATCGAGACCGTTTTCCGTAGTTAGCCGAACTACGGCTGCTCTGATCTCTCATATCTGTTGAGAGTACGTAGGCATAGGATTGCGATAATCCTAGCAAGAAATTTTCCTTTTTCCCCCTTTAGGTAACCCGTACCTTTAAACCAATGACATACTATGTCCGTTCTACCGCAAACAAGTAACGCCTAAGTCTCCAATGGTCGAGCAGCAATACACCTAACTGCTAGAATGTGTGCGCTAGTATCGTCTACCTTTTCTCTCACCCTCGTGTGATCGAGAACACCCTGTTTACCCGTAGTTAGCCTAAACTATGTTTTGCTCTAATTTCTCGTACCAGACGAGAATACGTAGGCACAAGACGCGATGTCTTGCCGAGCAATCCCCCCCCCCCCCCCCCCCCCGCAGTTTCCCGAACTACGTTGAATCTGACTTTCCCATTGCACGAGGGAATACGTAGGCATAGAGCGACGATGCTCTATAGAGTCAGTTCTTTCCGTTCTTTTCAGTTCCTTCCATTTAGCATTAGCAGTCGTAGATAGTTTGTTTACACCCTTATAGACTAGACAACAAGCATGGATCCCGTCGAGTACGACGGACGTGAGGGGTGCTAATACCTTCCCCTTGCGTAACCGACTCCCGAACCTGAGATTTGATTTTGATGACCTGTCTTATTCCCTTATCGTTAGGTTTTCTTTTATCGTTTCCTTTCCCTCTCTTTGGGATAAATAACGAACGGTGGCGACTCTTTTGTCTTCCGCCGGCTCCCTCTTGGTAGCGATGTGACAGGTACCAACTTTATTGGGTAACACTTACCATTTTGTGCATCTCCGAAACTTTCATGGTGGAGGGATGATTACCTGCTGTGTGTCTTTACTATACAAGTGGTTTATTTCGCACTTGCCTAAGTCTGCTTCTTTTTTGGATCTTGACAAAGGACTCTGGTCACCAAGGATTATGGCGCTAACACACTCGGATATTGATTGGTATAACTGTGTGTATGAGGGGAAATTAATCATTGATGGTTGTGGAGACTTCACCAACGTACCCTTACTTGGATTTAATGTAGGAATCAACTACAATCCAGTTCTAGCTCGCCGACAGTTAGGATATCCATTGAAAGAACCACCCAAGAGTGTTCATGTGGAGAAAATCTTTTTCAAGGACGATAAAGAACTTCTAGATAAGATTGTGTCTGCTTGGTATCACTTGCATAAGAGAGGAAAGGAAAGTCTGGGAAAGCCTAATTGTGTGTCTTTGGAGCCATATCTTCATTGGGTCAGAGAAAGAGCAATCAAGCTGAAAATGCCTTATCCTCGTCAAGATCCTATACCTCCAAGAAGAGAACCCGTTCTGGTTTTTATGTATGAAGCTGAAGAATTGAAGATCGCTTTGAGAAAAGCATAGCATGAGTCAGAAGCATGGAAGAACAAGTATCAAGTGGTTATCAAAGAGAATGTTGAAATCCAGAAGCAACTTCAGGCGAAGAACGAGGAATCACTTTCCTACAAAAAGAAAAGAGTCTATGAGAATTTATTTTCCTCCAATTCTCAGCCTACCCTTTGAAGTTGATTGTGGACAATGCTTCCTTAGGACTTTATTAGCTTTTATTTAGCTATTATGTTAAGACTTATTTTAAGAATATTTACTTGTAATCCATTTTCAAAATTAATAAATAAAAGTTTCTATGGTATCCCGCGATGTTCGTAAATATTTGAATTCCATGGAAGTCTTTCATCTGCATTCTGCATTCTAGCATCATATTTTTGCATTTCATTTATCTCCTAGTTTCTCATTCTCGGTTCTCTCGCCTTCCAGCCCCGTCACCGAGTTCTCTTCATTGGTACAACCCTAGAGCCCAAGCTCGAAAAAGGATGGAAGAACAAGCTCAAGATATGGATCGTGTCAACAATGAACTTGAAGACCTTCGAGGAAGGGTGGACAGATTATGGAGCTGCTACAAGTCATTAATGCAAAGATGGATACTCAGCCCACTATTGTCTTTGAGATTACCAATGTTGTTGCGGATCCTCCACCAGCTGTTACTGTTGCGAATGTACCACCTTATGATCTTCCATACAGTTTCGTGCCTCCTCCTACTGCTGTTCCTATTGTTCCACCAGTTCAAACAGTTGTTCCTGTTGTTCAACCAATTCAACAAGTTGTTCCTTTGGTTTCCGAAGCCCCTCGAGTGGTTCCTACTTTTGCACCTGCCACTGTTCATACTCGTGTGCAACCTTATTTCAATGAGCCCGTTTATGACATCCCTGATGATGAGGAAAATGAGCGACATGAAAAGCTTCGTGAGAATGTTGAAACTTTGGACAAGAGATTGAGGAAGATGGAAGGTGATCAAATTTTTGGCTCTGTTTGGTTTTCGATTTGGTCATTCCTCTGAAGTTCAAAACTCTGAACTTCGATCGTTACAAGGGGTACTACTTGTCCAAAGAATCATCTGATAATGTATTACCATATGATGGCTGCTCATGTTAAGAATGATAAGCTGATGATTCATTGTTTCCAAGACAATTTGAAGGGGGCTTCCTCAAAGTGGTATTTAACTTTGGATCAGTCTCGTATCAAGTGTTTCCAAGATTTATCTGATGCTTTCATCAAGCATTACAAGTACAATATGGATTTGGCTCCTGATAGAAGACAGTTTTTGAGTATGTCGTAGAGGAGTTCAAAATCATTTAAGGAATATGCTCAGAGATGGAGAGAGATTGCTTCACAAGTAGGTCCTCCTTTGACTGAGAAAGAGTTAGCTGATTGGTTTGTTAATATTGTTCGTCCAGAGTTCTATGAGAGGATGGTTAGCGGTGTGACTACAAATTTATCTGACATCGTTGTTGTTGGTGTTAAAGTTGAATTGGTCCTGAAGAGTGGAAGAATGTCAAGTGGTTCTGGTAGTTCCAGCTCTAAGGACAAAGCGAAGAAGTCGTCCTTCAACTCTCAGAAGAGGAAGGAAGGTGAAATCAATGTTGTATCTTCGGGTAGACAAAAATATCAACAACATCCACATCCACAGAATTATGCTCAACCTCAGGGTTACCCGGTTCAGTATGTTCCACAGTCATATGTAGATGATGTGGCACCTTCCTTCAATCAACAAGTTCAACAAGCTTCGCTTATCAGCCTGTGCAACCGGCTCCTATTTATCAGCCTTAAGCCTATCAAGATCCTCTTAATTATCAACAAGCGCCCAATGCTCTGGCCCATCAACAGCCGAAAAGTCAGGCTCCTCGTCAGAATGGTCCGAATAGGAGGCAGTACAAGCCATGTCCTCCGATTCCCATGACTTTTACCGAGTTGTACCCTTCATTAGTGAAACAAGTTCTGATTGTTACCCGGGATTTGGGTCCACCTCCTAATCCTTTGCCTGCCAATTACAACGCTGCCGCTCATTGTTTATTTCATGAGGGTGCGCCCGATCACGATTTGGAAAATTGTTATGCTCTCAAGAACCTCATCAGAGATTTGTTGGAAAAGAAGATTTTGTATTTTGATGAACCTCAACCAAATGTCAAGAACAACCTTCTGCCTAAGCATGGGGCTGTTAACGCCATTGATGATTTGTCCGATGAAAATCTTATCCTTGATGTTGCTTAAATCAAGACTCCTATCAAGGTATTCCATTCAAAATTGTTTGAAGCCGGTCTAGTAGCTACTTCTCACATTGATTGTACAAGTTGTGATGTATGTGCCAAAGGCTATTTATTGGTTTGGAATGATATTCAGAAATTGATCGACGGCGGTTTTCTACAAGTGGTTAACAAGGTGAAGAAGGATGAAGTTGCTGTGATTGAGCCTGTCTTCAACTTGCCAGAATCGAAGGTTAAGGTGCTAGTGTTTAATTTGCCAGGGGAAAGTTCTTCCAAGACAGTGTTTAATATATCGAAGACTGCTACTCTTACAATGGATCAGCCGAAGCCAATAATTATTCAGAAGTCGAGTCTGTTTCCCTTCTGTGATCCTAAAGGCGTACCCTGGAAATATGACGTGACCATGATAGACAAGGAATCTGGGAATATTATTCCAAGGGAAGAAATGAAGACTGATGACAAAACTGTGACTAACATAGTTGGGGCAAGCAAAATGACTCGCAGTGGTCGCATTTATACTCCCCATTTCAATGAGGCTCCACCTAAGGAAACAACTACCACTACCACTGTGCCTGCCAAAGATTGTTAGAACACAGATTGGTTCTTAATAATATCTCTATGTTTTGATGATAACTATTATGAAATTTTGTATTTAAGAATTATATACTCTAAAATTTGCTTGAAAGTTTTTACTGCAGATAGTAAAGAAATTAATACTCCAGAAGCAAATCAGAACTGAACACAAGAAATTAGCTAGACTCTATAGCGCCAGATGCATACATTAGAAGATTCTGATTGCTGCCAACAGAAGATTCTGAAGCAGAAGCTCCAGAAGGATCTGAAGCAGAAGCTCCAGAAGAATCTGAAGCAAGTCAGAAGCATCTGATGCAAAGAAGAATTTTGTATGAAGAGCTTTTCAAAGCATAGTTTCTACAGAAGATTCTGAAAGTACTAAAGTTGCCAGTACTGAAGTTCTGTCTCAAATATGCTCTGATATTTAACACGCTGAAAGCACACCTGCTGCAGAAGACTCTGATCCAGCAAGACTCTAATCATCATCAAAAGACTCTGACCCAATTAGGCTCTGATAAACTTGCTGAAAACTGAAGAAGAAATATTCAAAGATTATATCTGTTGGAGTAAATCAAACGTCTCTTTCCTTATTTATGCTAGACACAAGAACACAGACAAAAAGGATTTTTCTGTGCTTTCTTCTTCTAGGAAAGGTCACTTGATGTGAAGATAAAAAGGCTCGGACCTTTTTGGACACTCTTCTCAACGTGAAGCTCACCTTGGATCAGCTGCCTATAAAAGCAAGACTCCACCAAATTCTTCAGTTGACGTTTTGCTGAAAAGAAATTAAAACATTCAAGCTCTCATACTTTCATATTCTTTCTAAGAATTTATTTCATTGTACTTAAACTTAAGAGAAATATCACAGTTGTGATAAAAGCTTTTTAGAGGCATTCTTACTCTTGTAATAGTTTTACATTGATTGTAAAGGATTTTATTAAGAGGATCCAGTTGGGATCAATAGCTCTTGAGAAGACTAAGAATAGTTGTTCTTAGGTGTTACTATTGTAATGTGTTTGATTAAATAGTGGATTAAGTCCTTGATTGAGAAAGGCAAATCACTCTAGGAAGGGTGGACTGGAGTAGTTGAGTTCAACGAACCAGGATAAAAATATTTGTGTGTTTATTTCTAAGTTTTAAGCTTTCATACTTATTCAACCCCCCTTCTAAGTATTATCTCACCTTCAGTTGGCATCAGAGCTCCGGTTCTGTGTGTGCTACCACTTAACAGTGACAGTAAAGATCCAGAGAGAAATACTTTGATATATATTTAGTTGTTACTATGGCTGATAATACAATATCCAACATTAACAATAAATATGAAGAAAGGGACAGAATCAGCACCAAACCCCCTATGTTTGATGGGGAGAAATTTGATTATTGGAAAGACAGAATTGAAAGTTTTTTCCTTGGATATGATGCTGATTTATGGGATCTGGTCATAGATGGATATGTTCATCCCACAGATGGGAATGGCAAGAAGATAGACATAAAATCTATGACAGATGCTCAAAAGAAAGATTTTAGAAATCATCACAAGGCCAGAACAATATTATTAAATGCAATATCTCATACTGAGTATGAAAAAATTACAAACAGGGAAACTGCATTTGATATGTTTGAATCCTTAAAGATGACTCATGAGAGAAACTCTCAAGTCAAGGAAACAAAGGCTCTAGCTCTGATCCAGAAGTATGAGGCCTTCAAGATGGAAGACTCTGAATCTGTTGAAGTTATGTTCTCTAGATTCCAAATACTTACAGCTGGACTAAAGGTTCTGGACAAAGGATACTCTACTGCTAATCATGTGAAAAAGATCATCAGAAGTTTACCCACCAGATGGAGACCTATGGTGACAGCGCTGAAGATGGCTAAAGATCTGAACAAGATCTCCTTGGAAGAATTGATCAGTTCACTAAGGAGCCATGAAATTGAGCTTGAGGAAGATGAACCTCAGAAGAAAGAGAAAGGTAAATATGTTGCTTTAAAATCTAATAAATTTGCTAAAGCTTTGCAGGTTATTGAAGAAAGCTCTGAAGAATCTTCTTCTGAAGAAGAAGATGAATTATCCATGTTGTCCAGAAGGATCAACAGACTCTGGAAGCACAAGGGAAAGAAGTTCAACAACTTCAGAAAATCTGATCATAGAAAGGAATCTTCTGGGCACAGAAGATCTGGCAAGAAAGAAGTTGTGTGCTATGAGTGCAAAGAACCTGGGCATTACAAGAATGATTGCCCCAAACTTCAAAGAGAAAAACCCAAGAAGAAGTTTAACAAAAAGAAGAAGGTTCTGATGGCAACATGGGATGACTCAGATGAATCTGAATCATCTTGTGAACCAGAAGAAGAATGTGCTAATGTTGCACTGATGGCCAGCACAGAAGATCAGGAGGAAGGAACTTCAGGATATGAATCAGATTCTGAATCTGACAATGACGCTGAAGAGGTAATGGCTAAACTTACTAAAGAAGAACTTATAAAAGTACTATCAGAAGTTCTGAAAAGCTATAACAATATCAAACTCAAATACAAGAAGCTGAAAAGCAGTCTTGAATCTGAGATTGATCTTCTGAAGATAGAACTTGTTGAGCAAAAAGAAATTAATCTGAAAATCAAAAATGACTTTGAAATAACTCAACAAGAATCTGAATCTGAGACTAAGTCATGTGAAAACATTTTAGAAAAACATGACTCTAGCTTTCAGAGATTCCTTACTAAGAGCATAGACAGAAGCAAGATGGCTTCTATGATCTATGGTGTTAGTGAGAACAACAGAAGAGGTATTGGATATAAATCTTCCTCTGGAAGTAATCCAAAATCAGTTGACAAACTTTTCATCAAGAAGACACCTCTGTACTCTCAATTTAAGTTTGGTCACTTAAATGACATTAAACACACAAGCTCTGAGAAGAATACTTATGTGTTTAAACCCAAGGTAAGTCAGAATAAACATTATGTTGAAAAACAGAAGTTTAGACAAACCTACAAATCAACTAACCCCAAAGGACCCAAGAAGATCTGGGTACCTAAAAGTAAAATAATTCTTGTTGCAGATGTTCTTAGCAGCAAGGTCAGGACGCCAATCATGGTACCTGGACTCTGGATGCTCACGACACATGACAGGAGAAAAGTCTATGTTCCAAAGCCTGGAACTTAGATCTGGAGGTGACGTGAAGTTTGGAGGGAATCAGAAAGGCAAGATCATTGGATCTGGCACTATTGGAAATGGTAAACTTCCCTCTATTACTAATGTTTTACTTGTTGAAGGGTTAAAGCATAACTTATTGTCCATAAGTCAATTAAGTGACAATGGTTATGATATTACCTATAATAAAAAATGTTGTAAAGCTATTAGTCAAAAGGATGGCTCTATCCTATTTAGTGGTAAGAGGAAAAACAACATTTATAAAATAAATCTTTCAGAACTTAAAGTTCAAAATGTTAAATGCCTCTTGTCTGTTAATGAAGAGCAATGGGTCTGGCACAGAAGATTGGGCCATATTAATATGAGACGTATATCTCAGATTAATAAACTTAATCTTGTCAGAGGACTTCCTAATCTGAAGTTCACCTCAGATGCTCTTTGTGAAGCATGCCAAAAAGGGAAGTTTTCAAAATCATCTTTTAAATCAAAAAATGTTGTTTCTACTTCCAGACCACTAGAATTACTTCATATTGATTTGTTTGGACCAGTGAAAACTGCATCTATCAGAGGTAAGAAGTATGGATTAGTCATTGTTGATGACTATAGTAGATGGACATGGGTAAAGTTCTTAAAACACAAGGATGAGTCACATTCTGTATTCTTTGACTTCTGCAAGCAAGTCCAGAATGAAAAGGATTTCAAAATTATAAAAGTCAGAAGTGATGATGGTGGTGAATTTGAAAATAAATATTTTGAAAAATATTTTTCTGAAAATGGCATTGCTCATGATTTTTCCTGTCCTAGAACTCCACAACAAAATGGGGTTGTAGAAAGGAAAAACAGAACTCTGCAAGAAATGGCCAGAACCATGATCAATGAGACAAATCTGGCAAAACACTTTTGGGCAGAAGCAATCAACACAGCCTGTTACATTCAGAACAGAGTGTGTGTAAGACCTCTTCTGGAGAAGACTCCATATGAACTGTGGAAGAACAGAAAGCCCAACATTTCATATTTTCATCCTTTTAGATGTATTTGCTATATGTTAAATACTAAGGAAAATCTGAACAAGTTTGATTCCAAAGCACAGAAGTGTTTCATGCTTGGATATTCTGAACGCTCTAAAGGCTACAGAGTATACAACACTGAGACACAGATTGTGGAAGAATCTATTCATGTCAGATTTGATGATAAGCTTGGCAATAAAAAGCCAAAGCAGTTTGAAAACTCTGCAGATAGAGAAGTAGTCTTCATTGAATCTGAAGTCCCAGAAGCAGACAAAGCTCAAGTGAAGGAACCAGATGCAACGCCAGATGTTATTCCTTTAACTTCTCAGATGAACAATCTAAACATTTTTGAAGAATCAACTGTTAGAGGATCATCATCCAGAATTAAAGCTTCTCATCCAGAAGATGTCATTATTAGGAAGAAGGATGATCCCATCAGAACAAGATCCTTTCTAAGATCATCTGAAGCATCACTATTTGGACTGGTGTCAGAAATTGAACCATCTTCTGTAGATGAAGCTCTGCAAGACAATGATTGGATTATTGCCATGCAGGAAGAGCTAAATCAATTCACCAGAAATGATGTATGGGATCTAGTTCAAAGACCACAAGGATTCAATATAATTGGTATAAAATGGGTCTTTAGAAATAAGCTAAATGAGAAAGGAGAAGTTGAAAGAAATAAGGCAAGGCTTGTAGCTCAAGGGTACAGTCAACAAGAAGGTATTGATTACAGTGAAACATATGCTCCAGTGGCAAGGTTAGAATCTATACGCCTTCTTATTTCATTTGCTGCACAAAATAACATCACTCTGTATCAGATGGATGTTAAAAGTGCCTTTCTTAATGGTATTATAGAAGAAGAATTTTATGTCCACCAACCTCCTGGTTTTGAAAATGAAAAATTTCCAGATCATGTTTTCAAACTAAAGAAATCTCTATATGGTTTAAAACAAGCTCCCAGAGCTTGGTATGAGAGATTGAGCAATTTTCTTCTGGAGAAAAATTTCATCAGAGGCAAAGTGGATACAACACTCTTTTGTAAATCAATTAAGAAAGATCTTCTAATTTGTCAAATTTATATAGATGATATAATATTTGGATCTACCAATACTATGCTGGGAAAGGAGTTTGCTACATGTATGCAGGCAGAATTTGAAATGAGCATGATGGGAGAACTCAGATTCTTTCTAGGAATCCAAGTCAATCAAACTCCAGAGTGCACTTACATACATCAAACCAAATATGTTAAAGAACTTCTGAAGAAATTTAACATGACTGATAGTAAGCTAGCAAAGACTCCCATGCATCCAACTAGCTCACTTGGCAAGGAAGAGGTAAGTAAGAAAGTAGACCAGAAGCTCTACAGAGGTATGATTGGTTCTCTTCTTTATCTAACTGCTTCTAGACCTGAAATATTGTTCAGTGTATGCTTGTATGCTAGATTCTAATCAGATCCTAGAGAATCACACTTGACAGCTGTCAAGAGGATTCTAAGGTATCTAAAAGGTACTTCTAATGTGGATTTGTGTTACAGAAAATCTGATGATTTCAAATTAGTTGGATTCTGTGATGCTGACTATGCTGGAGACAGAGTGGAAAGGAAAAGTACTTCTGGAAGTTGTCAATTTCTAGGAAGAAATCTAATCTCTTGGTACAGCAAGAAGCAACCCACAATTGCACTTTCAACCATAGAGGCAGAATATATTGCTGCTGCTGGATGTAGCACGCAGATGCTCTGGATGAAAAGTCAGCTAGAAGATTATCAAATTTTTGAAAGTAACATTTCTATCTTTTGTGATAATACTTCTGCTATATGTTTGTCTAAAAACCTCATTTTACACTCTAAGGCAAAACATATAGAAATTAAGCATCATTTCATCAGAGACTATGTTCAGAAGGGAATCATAAATTTAGCCTTTGTTGATAAAGATCATCAATGGCCAAATATTTTTACAAAACCCCTTGTTGAAGATAGATTCAAATTTATTCTGAAAAATATTGGTATGGATTTTTGTCCAGAATGATATTTGTCATAAGCAAATTTTTACAGATGCAAAAATGCCTAATGCTCTGAAGTATTTCTTCTGATTGCTTATTTATTTTATTAATTTGGTTTTGTGAAACTCTGAACTAACAATCCTTAGAGGATCTGAATGTTGGTTAACGTTTCATTTCTCAAAAGAATTCAAAACACATGCAAGCAAACACGTGTCACACCAAATCTGCAAAGGTGGCGTGTACATTACTAAAGAGACGTTTGAGGTGAAGTTTGAATAGTGAAAATCTTGATTTTCCCCCCAATTTGCCAGAAGCAATAAATGCTTGAAATGATTTTTATTCTTTTCATTTAATGCTTTGTTCAAAACGTGCAAAATTCTGACTGTTTGTATGCCTACTTGTTTTAGTATAAATACATGACCTCTCTTCACTTTCACACTTTTCACATCTCAAAAATTTTATGCATTTTCATCTTCTCTTCTCTCTGCATAAAAACCCTAAGCGTGTGACAAAACCATCTTCAATGGCAACTTCATCATCAACAGCTGCACAATTCCAATCTTCAATGGCTACAGTTACATCTGCTAACATGGGTGTTGCTCCTTATTCTCCACCAAAAAGAACTCTGTTAACCCCTGTTGAAAAGCTGGAAGTTTTGTGTGAATCAATGGTAGAATTTGATTCACTTGCAGAAAATGGCTTTGAGTTTCGTTCCATCATAGGTGCTCAAGGATGGGTAAAGTACTTTGATAGACTCTTTGGATCAGTTTACCCCCTCCTTGTGAAAGAGTTCTGGATCCATGCTTCAGTTTACCCTAAGTTTATCCTTTCTTCTGTTCTGGGCAAAGAAATAATTATAACAAAAGATCTGATCAGAAAGCTTATTGGATATGAAGAAACAGATGGAGTTTCACACTTGCCAGCTGGGCGTGTGGATATGGATGAAGTGTATGAAGAAGTGATGACTGTTGGTCAAGCTTCTAACAAGTTCAAGGATCTGAAGCCTGACTACAAGATTTGGGATAAGATCTTCATGGGATGCATTCACCATAGGAAGTCAACAAACTCTCCAGACTACGTCAATAATGAACAACTCTATTTCATGTATTGCCTCAGTCAGAGCACCAAGGTAGATCTTCCATATATTCTCTTTATGCATCTCTAGAACCATATAAATGCCTCTGGAGAGTATGTGAAAGAAAAAGGACAGAAGATCAAAACCTGGATTCCTTTTGGAAGGTTAATCTCAGATCTTCTAACTGAGAATGGACTGGTCACGACTCTGTACGCTGCTGGAGTTATAGAGGAATTGGAATTCATTATGGGAAAGCCTCTGAATGCCAAAAGTCTTCAGAGACTTAAAATAGTGGATGAACTCACAACAGCTCCCAAGAAGCTGAATGTTTCTAACTGAGTAAGAAGAGAATTCCTATAGATGATTATCCACTGTTCTATGCTAAAGAACCAAGGCACATTGTTGTGATGTATATTGATGAGTGTAAGAAAGAAGGAAAGCCTGTTCCTGCAAACATTATATAGCTAGCAAGACAACCACTACCTGATGTAGGAGAAGAAGAAGAACAACCACAAAGAAAGAGGACTCAGCCAGAAGCAGAAGTTGCACTTGCTCAGAAGAAGATCAAGATTGCTGAGAAGCCACATAAGCTCTTAAAGAGAAAAGAATCTGGAGACACTTCTTCTGTACCAGCCAAGAGAATCAAAATCAAAGGTACTAAATCTTCTGTATCTTCTGCAAATCCAATTGTTTTAAATGATTCTAATATTAAGTCTATTCCAAAACCACCCTTTACACAAAATACTTCTGTTACTGCTCCTATTTCCACATCACCACAAAAACAATCATCTGTTCCAACACCAATCACAACACAAACAATTCAAACTCCAAAAATCTCTGTACCACAATCAACTCAACCAAAAATTCAAATCAAACAGTTTGTACCACAAAAACAACCTTCACAAAAACAACCCACAGAACAACAACAAACACCAAAACCATCTGCTCAACAAAAACCCTCTGAACCACTTAAACAAAAGCCATCTGAACAACAAAAGCACCAACAAGAAAAACAACCAGAAAAACCACAAGAACCTCTACCAGAAAAAGCCTCTGAAAATAAACAACCATCAGATAATCCACCATCAAAATCTTCTGAACCCACTGCATCTGCACCTGTTATTTCTGAAACTACAAAAATACCATCTGTTCCAGTTTCATCTGAATCAATAACAATTCCATCTGATTCACCTATCTCAGAACAACCATCAAAACCCTCTGAAATTCCTTCAGAACCAACCAATACTTCTGAACCCAACATTCCTGAGACAGAAGTTCTTAATGTCACACCATTAAAAACAGTGTTTCAAGTATCTTCTACCTCCTGCACACCAACCACCTCTTCAAACTCCTCAGAATCTGACATCCACCCAGACTTTCTAATATCTCCATCTCACAGAGACTCTGAGGTAAACCAACCAGAACCCATTATACCTTCTAAAGCTCCTATTCCAGATCCTATTCCCACACCTGCACCATCATCTGAAATACTGATTCCCAATTCTAACCCAAGATCATCTATTTCCTGTGCACAAGTCTCATCCCTATTTCATAATTTGGCTTATGGTTTCAAACTCAAAGATTTGTATGACAGAGTTGAACCATCTGACCCTATCACCCCTCTGAAACCCAAACTCACGATGACTCTTCCCTCTGCGATTCTCAACTATATACAATCCATGTCAGATGTAGGTTCATTAGCAACTATATCTTGTTCTGCTAAATCTGACAAAGATGTTGCTTCAGCTATACCAATTTCATCTGATAACAATGTTGCTTCTGATGAACCTCCCAAATCTGCATTCCAAACCTACTCAAACAAACCCTTTGATGTGGTTCCCTTTCACACCATAACAAAACCTCATCTGTTAAATGCCTTAAACAGATCCAAACCCATTAAACCTGAAATTCCTTTCTTTCCATACTATCCTCCTCCTCTGATCTCTATTCAGAAATCTATTTTTCCACCAACTCCCCAACCAAAACCAGTAACTCTGGAAACTCTGTTACATCCTAAGCCCAGACTTAATGTTGATCATTTATTTCAAAATTTTTGCAAGAAATACAGTTGTATTTAGGTACTGTACAGAAGAAATGCTCAGCAACAATGGATGCCCAAGAATCTGATGTCATCTGGAATGGATTCATCAACAGATTCAACTCTGTGGCCTCTAATCTGAAGAACATATGTTCTGATGATGCGAAGCTCAGATTTGCTGAGGCTGCAAGAAATTTGTTCTGGACTGCAAGAGATATATGAACCTCTGCTCCTTACAGATGTTCCTCCATCATCAGAAGAAACTACTGAACTTGCATCTGAGGATAATCCGTTGGCTATGACTCTGGTAAACCTGCCTTCTGGCTCTAATGCTCCAGACTCTATAGAACCAATGGAAATTGACTCTGTTCAAGCTCCAGAGCCTGATCATACTTCTTCATCTGAGATAAAGAAAGAACATCTAGATTTTGAGGATAAGATTGCTGCTCTAGAAGCTGGTCAATCAGAGATCAAGTCTTGGATGGCAAAACAAGATAAGAAGTCTGAGGACATCACAGAGTGGATGTCAAAGCAGGATCAAAAGAATGAAACAATGGCTAAGTGGATGTCCAAGCAAGAGCAGTCCTCCTCTGAGATTACAGATCTATTGAAGATGCTTTTGTCCAAACACTCTTAGATTTTCATTTTTTTTCATTCTGATGTTTTTGCATCTGATGTTTGATTATGTACTTTATTGATATATCTTCTGATGCATGTACTCTTGATCTGAACTCATTGAATGAATCAAAGTTTTTCTCCACTGAATTATCTCATTTACTGTTTCCTTTTATTTGTCTCTTTAAAGTTTTTACTTTTTGCTTATGACAAAAAAGGGGGAGAAAATATAGGTCTGAACCGTTTAATTTAACTTCACCAGAATGAAACTTCAGACCTATATATTCTATCTAACATTTAATCTGAGAAATTTCAGAACATTTGATAAGTACACTCTATAAAAGAAACTCTGAGTCTCTCAGATCATTTGACAATTATCAAACTCTGAATCTGAAATTTGCAAGACATTCTGACTTTCAAATGATAAAAGAACAATCAAGATCTAACTCTGAAAATTATTCAAGACAAAAGGGAAGTTTCTATTCCTTATCTGTATTTAACTCAGGGGGAGATTCATCATCTCAGGGGGAGTTATAATTTTAATATTTTCAATTAAACAAAATTTCTGATGTTTTTGTCATCATCAAAAAGGGGGAGATTGTTAGAACACAGATTGGTTCTTAATAATATCTCTATGTTTTGATGATAACTATTATGAAATTTTGTATTTAAGAATTATATACTCTAAAATTTGCTTGAGAGTTTTTACTGCAGATAGTAAAGAAATTAATACTCCAGAAGCAAATCAGAACTGAACACAAGAAATTAGCTAGACTCTGTAGCGCCAGATGCATACATTAGAAGATTCTGATTGCTGCCAACAGAAGATTCTGAGCGTAGCCTCCAGAAGATTCTGAAGCAGAAGCTCCATAAGGATCTGAAGCAGAAGCTCCAGAAGAATCTAAAGCAAGTCAGAAGCATCTGATGCAAAGAAGAATTTTGTATGAAGAGCTTTTCAAAGCATAGTTTCTACAGAAGATTCTGAAAGTACTAAAGCTGCTAGTACTGAAGTTCTGTCTCAAATATGCTCTGATATTTAACACGCTGAAAGCATACCTGCTACAGAAGACTCTAATCCAGCAAGACTCTGATCATCATCAGAAGACTCTGACCCAATTAGGCTCTGATAAACTTGCTGAAAACTGAAGAAGAAATATTCAAAGATTATATCCGTTGGAGTAAATCAAACGTCTCTTTCCTTATTTATGCTAGACACAAGAACATAGACAAAAAGGATTTTTCTGTGCTTTCTTCTTCTAGGAAAGGTCACTTGATGTGAAGACAAAAAGGCTCAGACCTTTTTGGACACTCTTCTCAACATGAAGCTCACCTTGGATCAGCTGCCTATAAAAGCAAGACTCCACCAAATTCTTCAGTAGACATTTTGCTGAAAAGAAATTAAAACATTTAAGCTCTCATACTTTCATATTCTTTCTAAGAATTTATTTCATTGTACTTAAACTTAAGAGAAATATCACAGTTGTGATAAAAGCTTTTTAGAAGCATTCTTACTCTTGTAATAGTTTTACATTGATTGTAAAGGATTTCCTTAAGAGGATCCAGTTGGGATCAGTAGCTCTTGAGAAGACTAAGAACAGTTGTTCTTAGGTGTTACTATTGTAATCTGTTTGATTAAATAGTGGATTAAGTCCTTGATTGAGAAAGGCAAATCACTCTAGGAAGGGTGGACTGGAGTAGTTGAGTTCAACGAACCAGGATAAAAATACTTGTGTGTTTATTTCTAAGTTTTAATCTTTCATACTTATTTAACCCCCCTTCTAAGTATTATCTCACCTTCAAAGATAAGGGTAAAAAGGCAGTTACCAACGATGAAGATGCTGAATTTTTTAGGATCATTAAGAAAAGTGATTACAAAGTTATTGATTAACTTCATCAGACTCCTTCCAAGATCTCTATTTTATCTCTGTTGATGAATTCACCTGCTCATCGAAATGTTTTACAGAAAATATTGACTCAAGCTCATGTCACTTAGGACATTACTACCGGTTAATTTGATAGTGTGATTGCCAATATTACTGCCTGTAACACTCTCAGCTTCAGCAACGAAGAGCTAACGAGAGAAGGTTCGGATCACAATCGGGCTTGACATATATCAGTGAAGTGTCAAGAGGATAAATTATCAAGGGTGCTTGTGGATACCGGTTCATCTTTGAATGTCCTACCCAAGAGAATTCTTACCAAGTTGGCTTACAAGGAGACTATGGTGAAGCCTACTTCCTTAATTGTCAAAGATTTTGATGGTTCTCGCAGGTCTGTGATTGGAGAAGTGGAACTTCCGATTCTATTTGGTCCGCATGTTTTCAACGTCACTTTCCAAGTCATGGACATTAATCCGAACTATAGATGTCAGCTTGGAAGACCTTGGATCCACGCCGCTGGGGCAGTAACTTCAACTTTTCATCAGAAGATGAAGTTTGTGGTCGATGAAAAGCTAGTTATCATACATGGTGAGGAGGATTTAATGGTCAGCAACCTATCTTATTTCCGTTATATTGAGGCTGATAAAGACACTTTGGAAACTTCTTTCCAAGCACTCGAGATCACCAATGCTGATCTATTGGAAGTCGAGGAGACAGAAGGCCAGAGTAATCCATCTTTTGCATCTTTAAAAAGTACTAGATCAACAATAGACAAGAGCATTCCTGAAGGTCAAGGAGAGGTAATTGATATCAAGACCAAGACTGATCGACACGGGTTAGGTTACAGACCAACTCATGATAAAGCTTCAACTGTCAAAGGACGTCCGAAGATTATTCAAGAAGTGTTTGTCAGCGGAGGTTTCCATATCGATGTTATCGGCGACTATGATGAAGATGAGGACCTGAGCAACCTGGTATTCAAAAGCGATGCAACCTTGAGCAACTAGAAGGCTATAGAGATTCCTGTTATTTTCCCCATTTCAAAGTAATTTAACGTTTTCATTTATGTTTTCAAATCCATAGCTCTGTCCAAGGCTATCCGATCACCGTGTAGGGCCACCTTTCACTTTTAAAACAGTTATTAATAAATGCATTTTGTTCAAATTCCTTTTGTTTCATTAGCGTTTTTCGTTTTCACCTTTTAAAATAAAATTAGCAATCTTTTCAAAAACTACAAAAAAGGCATTTTTTTTCATTCCTCTTGCATTCTTCTTTGAGCATTTAATAAAATAAGCCTTCCAACATGCAGTGATATCACAAATCCTGTTGAATCCAATGACTCTACTGTCACTCCTGACTGGGATTCACCCATAAGCTGAAGATGAGGGTGAAGAGGATTTAGAAGTACCCACTGAACTGGCAAAGTGGGTCGAGTACGAGTACACAGAACTTCAACCGTACAAGGAGCAGGTAGATTTGATTAATCTTGGCACAGATGAAGACAAGAAAGAGGTCAAGGTTGGTACAGTACTTGGTGTCGATGTCAAGCAGAGATTGGTACAGCTTCTAAAGGAATATGTTGATGTGTTTGCATGGTCGTATCAAGATATGCCCGTTTTAGGCACAGATATTGTTGTTCACAAGTTGCCACTTAAACCAGAATGTCCACCTATCAAGCAAAAACTTCGAAGAACAAGACCTGATATTGCTTTGAAGATTCGAGATGAGGTTAAGAAACAACTGGATGCAGGTTTCCTTGCAGTTGCGAAGTATCCTGATTGGGTAGCCAACATTGTTCCAGTGCCCAAAAAGGACGGTAAGGTCAGAATGTGAGTAGATTACAAGGAGTTGAGCAAAGCAAGTCCAAAAGACGATTTCCCTCTGCCACATATTGATACACTTGTTGACAATACAACCAGTTTTGCAGTCTTTTCCTTTATGGATGGTTTCTCTGGTTACAATCAAATCAAGATGGATCCTGTTGCGGTGGAAATAGGATATCAAATTATTAATTAATTTGAATCACAATTCAATTCACAACCGCTCTTTTATTTATTCGAAGGAAAAGGTCAAAAGAGGGAAAACCTATTTTTGCATCGTAAACACAATGCGGGGAGAGATCTAGGTAAGGGGTTGGTCAAGCTTATGGAAGGTATTAGCATCCTAAACTTTTATAGTACTCTACAGGAACCTTTTGTTCATTTTACTATTTTGCTTTATTATTTTTTTTAAGGTATATACAAAGGGATTAAAAGTGAAGGAAAGACCTAAGGGGTTAATTCTAAGTTTACTCGGCAAGACATCGCATCTTGTGCCTACATATCCTGACGGGAATGGAATCAGAGTAATTGTAGTTCCCCTCGAAAGGGAGGTCAGAAACTTCTTGACTATGGTCAAGGTTTCAATGGGGAATAAACGTATCTTAAGGACACACTTACATGGAGTGCGGAGACTCCTATCTCTACATTGAAATTGTTAATGAAATTAGGGTTGAAATTAGGGATTCCACGGTGGGAAACCCTAAAACAGAGTACAACGACTCTTTGACCTAATGTTAGGGTAAAGGGTATTTTCGTCCGCGGCGGGACGCCTAGTCTAATTAGGGTTTTTGAAACAGTCAAGGGTTAGGACTATTGACTCGGCGGTCAAACGGCTAGACCTAGTCCTTCAGAAGGAGAATTACGGTAGAAATAATAAACGGTGAAATTTAATAAGCAACGATATTGAAACATGGAATAATGTCCAAGTGATAGGAATGAAATGTGAATAACAACAATAATGTAAGAGAATGTACAAATAAAAATAAAGACAAAAAAAAATTAGTAACAAATTCATGGATAATCAAGAATGATGTTAAGAATGAAGGATGAAAATTAGGATCGATGAAAATTAGAAATTACCGAGATAAGATTTTGTGAGTATTTTGAGAAAAAAGTTTGAATTTTATGCCATAAATTAAAAAGATTAGAAATTTTAGATTAGGGTTAATATGGCAAGAATGTTAGAAAATTATAAAAAAAAAAAAAAAAAGTGTTAGGATCTTAATTATAAAAAGTTAGGATTTTTTATTAAGAAAAATGGTTAGAATTTAGTTTTTAAAGAGAGTTAATGTTAATTTTAAAAAAAAATAGATTTTATTTAAAAAAGAAGTTAATTTTAATTAAAAAAATATGTTAGATTTAATTTTAGAAAAGTGTTAGAGTTTTAAATTAAGTTAGAATTTTAAGATAAAAAAAGTTAGACTTTTGATAGAAAAGTTAGTGTTAAAAATAAATTAAAAAAAATAGAAAGGTTAATTTAAATTTAAAAAAGTTAGATTAGATTTAATTAAGAAAATGTTTTAGATTTTAGTTAGAAAAAGGTTTTAGATTTTAGTTAGAATTAAAAAAGAAGATCAATTTTTAGTTAGAATAAAAAAAACAAATAAAATAAAATAAAAAGGAAATAGGTGTTATCTTCTTCTTCTTTTGCATGGCCGTCGATTTGTCTGCTTCTTCTCTTTTTCCTGAAAAACATGAAAAGCAACACGAAAATTATTATGATATTTTTTATCCTTACGGAGTGATGATGGTCGATGATGCTTTGTTCTGAGGCTAGAGGGTTTTTGACGGAGTTTGTTTGAATTTATGGAAAAAGTTTTTTCTTGTTATGATTTTCGTCCCTTTTATACTTGATTTTTAAATCTTTTTCAATCTCGGATTTGATTTGAATATCTCAATCTTTTTCAATCTCGGATTTGATTTGAATGGATTTTTATGGTGATTTTATATTTGATTCAACGATGGTGATGCTGATACTTGGATATGATTTTCTTATGATGATGATATGATGCTCCATCTGTGATTCATTGTGATTGGATTTGATTAAAAAAATGTTGGGATTTAAATTTAAAAATGTTAGCAAAGAAAGTTAGAGTTTCAAGTTAAAAAAAAATTCGAGGTTTAAGTTTTAAATTAAAAAATAAAATAAACAAGTTAGAGTTTTTTTTTTAAATAAAAAGAAGTTAGAGTTTTAAGTTTAAAAATAAAAAAGAGTTAGAATTTAAAAATAAAAAAGAATTTGAGTGTTGATTTAGAATTATTTTAAAAACTGTTTAAATTTAATTTTAAAAGGAAGTTAGATCTTAATTAAAAAAAGAAAAGGGCATTAGAATTTAATTTTTTTAAAAAGGTGTTAGAATTTAATTTTTTTTTTAAAAGTGTTAGAAATTAATTAAAGGTTATATAAAAAAAATGTACTCTTGAAGTAAAGAAAAAAGAGTTAAATTTTAATCTAAATCCTAAAAGTTAGTAAAAAAGAAATTAAAATGATTTAAATAAATAGAAAAAAAGGTTAACAAAAAAACATTAGTAAAGTTCTAAAAAAAAGTTTAATTAAATTATTATTAGTTAAAAAAAGATTTTAAAAAAATGTTAATTTATTAAGTTAATCGGAATTTAAAAAATAATAAAATAAAAAATGAAAGGGTAAAATTTGGGGTATGACTTTGCCCCTATTTAAATAACTTCACCGGATGACTTGAGCAACGAAGGCTCGAGAAATCATGGTGAAAGGGATTTAAATACAGATAACTGAAAATTTTGCCCTTAGATGCAGTGATATGCAATGTTATGGACAAAACAGAACAAACTATAATGCTGACAATACCATGAATCTAACATGATGCGTATGCTGAAATGATAAACGTAAGGATGCAGATGACACGATGACACAGGGGACAGACGCGACGAACAAACCACAATGGGAAATACTACGCACTGGGGAAACAACACGACACGGGGAAATTCTAAAGTGATGGTCAACTTGTGCAAGCACGACTAATTGTCACTTTTAGGATGAAACGATAACACAGGATCCACACGGTGGTAGGATCAGGTAAACGACAAGTGCTGGAATTTCCGGGTCATTCCTTTAAATGAAGAGATCGAGCGGGATCTTCAGAAATCATCGGAAAATATACAAGGAGAAACAAACATCAGAAACATCCGATAGAACATCGAATGAACTCTGGAAAAAACGACTAACCACACCAGAGGTATTCAGAAAAATATCGAATAAACTCGGGGACAAAGAAACACATTTCAGGGACATTCGGAAGAACATTGGATGAACTTCAAAACATGCCAGAGATACTCGGAAAACCATCGAATAACTCTGGGCTGCATCCAGAAACAAAAGAGCAACATTTATAGGAGCATGAGATGAAGACAAGTCTCTGAAGGTAAACCCGAAACATTTAGGAAAGCAATAAATGTACGGGACAATTTGAAGACATATCTGGAAGAACATCAGATAAGCAACCAAGGAGTTCTGGAAAAACGTCAGAACAAAAACTTAGTCTGGGAAAACATCAGAAAGAGATAGATCCGGAAAAATATCGGATGAGATTCTGGAAAACCATCAGAATCACAGGGGTATCTGGAAAACCGTCAGATAGAGTTCTGGAAGAACATCAGAACAAAGACTCGATCTGGAAAACCATCAGAAAGAGGAATGTATCCGAAAAAACATCGGATAAGATTCTGGAAAACCGTCAGAATCACAAGGAATTATCTAGAAAACCATCAGATAAAGACTCAATATGGAAAACCATCAGAAAGAGAAATAAATCCGGAAAACCATTGGATAAGAAATGTCATATCTGGAAGAACGTCAGATAGACACGACAAAAATTTTTTTGGTAGATGCCAAGTGAGTTGTACTTTGACCACAAGGTAAGACGTGGATAAAACACGACCTCCGGAGAAATGCAAATGAGGATGAAACACTCATGATATGTATATGTATAAGAATAATGTTATGATATATGATCAAATGCAAATGCAGATGTCGAAGATAAGGCTCGACTCTTTTGGTGAGATGACAAAACTGGAGAACTGATTCCTCAACACATACATCACTGTCATTCTGCTAAACTGTGATCAGGTTGATGGTCCCTGTAGGAAGGATGAATAGCCGATTGAGGATTGTTTAAGTAAAGTGCCCCAGATTAGTTGTTGTTGTAACTGAACTGATAATTGCTTCAGCTTGTCTGACTCTGAAAATGACTGTTTTACTGTACTCTCGGAAGCTTGCCCCAGTCTGAATCTTGAAAAAAATCTTTGGGATAAACCAAATCTGAGAATACCTTGTCTTGATCAAATCTTGAATTGATTCTTAGACAGGATGTAAACGGAACTTGCCTCTGATAGGATCACCGACCAAGTTTCTCATTGTTTGAAAATTCCTTAGAGGAAAGCCAGTTTGCAAACAAAAATATTCATACAAACATGGTAATGCAAAGTTCATGCAACTTTTGAAATCAAAATTGTTTTTGAAAAATGGAAAAATAAATGAGTCGTCGGTCAGAACACGGTGGTTCAAGATGCTCAAAGTTTAAAACAAAGGTGTATTGCCAAAATAACTTATTCACAAAGATCTTTTGGAGTCAGCTTACGCAACCTTGTTGTAGTATGCTTTCAAAATAACCTTGCTTCAATTAGGTCTTTTGAGGGTTGTAACGCGGCCTGGTTCACGAGTTAAGAAACAAAGGATAAAGGCTGAAAATTTATTTGTACCCACCCAATCTACATGATAATCTTCAGTCCTACGCTCAGTTAACTCATGTTATGCATTCAGGTTCCTATAGTTTAGGAATTGCACTGACGGTAGCAATGATGGTTCAGAAGTCAATAGACTTTTGAAATGGCAGCCACTACTTCCCTATAACATTTGGTTGTTTTGACATTGAGGATTTTTAGGATGAAGGGTTTAAAGATCTCCTCTTTTTATTATCCCTAACTTTTGCCTGAACTGTTTCTTTTAAAGCACACAGTCAACGGGATGCCCCAGTTTTGCCTAAGTCTCCTTCATAGGTTTTGACTTGGCGGGCTTTTTCTTTTGATTTTTTTTTAAGAAAGCGACTGCCTCGCTTTAATGATCACGGTGAACCATCATCAGCGTTTTGGCTTAAAACGTCTTCGACACTTGCTTGCTGTGTGCGAAGGAAAATTTGTGAAAGCGACCTTTATATGAAAGGTGTATTGCCGGAACACACAATCAAGTTAACTGAGAACTACCCATGCCCCAAGTTAAGATTGCGGTTTTTTGTAAAGAAAGAAACTCCAACTTCTAGGCTTGAAGGGGGTGACAAGGGAATAACTTCCTTATTTCTCCAGTGTTTGGGAATTGAAACAATGCCTTACATCGTCAACAAAGTTTGATTTAAAGCATACTGACAGCAGTTATGGGTATAACATTTTCGTCATCCTCCCTCCAATCTTCGCATATCAAAAAAATTGGACAAGAAGTAAATATTTGAAAGATAAAGTGTAAAGTTGCAAATAGTAGACAAAATGAATTGAAATAAAAGTTGCAATGCTCATTTCATTGGTATGAAAGTACAAACATAATTTGAAGGCAACCAGCTAATACAAAGTAAGGAAAGTACAAACAACGAGAAACAAAAGTCTAATGACTAAATCAGTGCAAAGGTGAGCTATCCTGTCTGAAACATTGGCGTTTAAGAAGGTAGTCAGCTGAAGTCGGACTGAAGCTTCACTTTTGATGCACCAACAACATTATAGTCATAGAGAGGATTCTCAAAGGGAGCTCAGACATTCGGATTTTCGTGTTATATGTCTCTTGTCCTGACATCTTGCATCTATAGTTAGCTCTGGTCTGATATCTGTGTCGAGGAATCGGCTTGACGACTCAAATAGACACTGGAAGACGAGAGAACCGAGAATGAGAAACTGGGGGAAAAGATGCAATGCAAATATATGATATTAATGCGATGCGATAGTTTCAAGAACTTCAACGGTCGATTGCAAACCTTTTTAGGAAAGCTGGAAAAGTTTTTAGACTTTAAACTGTAGGACTTTTTAAATTTGCGAAGGACTGTTGAATTCCTTGAAACTAGGAATGATATGATGCTTTATGGATGCAATGCACAAATACACATAAGAAAACAAAGTCCTAGGTTAGAGGAACGATGAATGGAGTTAAGGTCTACCCATCCCAAGAGGTATGTATTATATGGTAGTTGTACCTGCAGAACAAGGTTCTAAAAAAAGTGCCCAAAGTCATCAGCCCATCCTTCGGATATTATCAACCTTCCGACTCACTCGGGGGCCAATAATATTCTCAAGAGAACCTCTTTTGAGTGTAGTATTGCATAGCAACCATTGTAGGACTACTCCCACACAGTTCCCGCACTACGTCCTAAATAAGGCCAATGTGGTGTTAAAGTACTACGGTCCTCAATATCATAGACACCAATCAAAAATGGTGAAAGTTTTCACGACTACACTCGTTCAACCGAACCATTTTCGAAAAGGTCTCAACTGAGCGGTGATTCTCAATTCAGCTTGGTCGAGACTCACTCCCTATAAGCCTCGTTGAATATATCCCCGTCCTATAATAATGTCACTCAAGTCCGGGTGTAGGACTTATCTCACAACACACGGAACAATCCCCAGTCAAGGTATAATATATATATACAAGTGAATAGTCAAGCAAAAATAATAAACATGCACAAATTAAGAATAACCCTCAAAAGTTAGGGTCCCCAGTGAAGTCGTCATTTTCTGTTGCGGTGGAAATAGAATATCAAATTATTAATTAATTTGAATCACAATTCAATTCACAACCGCTCTTTGATTTATCCAAAGGAAAAGGTAAAAAGAGAGAAAAACCTATTTTTGCATCGTAAACACAATGCGGGGAGAGATCTAGGTAAGGGGTTGGTTAAGCTTAGGGAAGGTATTAACACCCTAAACTTTTGTAGTACTCTACAGGAACCTTTTGTTTATTTTACTATTTTGCTTTATTATTTTTTTTAAGGTATATACAAAGGGATTAAAAGTGAAGGAAAGACCTAAGGGGTTAATTCTAAGTTTACTCGGCAAGACATCGCATCTTGTACCTACATATCCTGACGAGAATGGAATCAGAGTAATTGTAGTTCCCCTCGAAAGGGAGGTTAGAAACTTCTTGACTATGGTCAAGGTTTCAATGGGGAATAAACGTATCTTAAGGACACGCTTACATGGAGTGCGGAGACTCCTATCTCTACGTTGAAATTGTTAATGAAATTAGGGATTCCACTGTGGGAAACCCTAAAACAGAGTACGACGACTCTTTGACCTAATGCTAGGGTAAAGGGTATTTTCGTCCGCGACGGGACGCCTAGTCTAATTAGGGTTTTTGAAACGGTCAAGGGTTAAGACTATTGAATCGGCGGTCACACGGCTAGACCTAGTCCTTCGGAAGGAGAATTATGGTAGAAATAATAAACGCTGAAATATAATAAGCAATGATATTGAAACATGGAATAATGTACAAGTGATAGGAATGAAATATGAATAACAACAATAATGTAAGAGAATGTACACATAAAAATAAAGACAAAAAAAAAATAGTAACAAATTCATGGATAATCAAGAATGATGTTAAGAATGAAGGATGAAAATTAGGATCGATGAAAATTAGAAATTACCGAGATAGGATTTTGTGACATTTTTGAGAAAAAAGTTTGAATTTTATGCCATAAATTAAAAAGATTAGAGATTTTAGATTAGGGTTAATATGAAAAGAATGTTAGAAAATTAAAAATAAAATAAAAAAAGTGTTAGGATCTTAATTATAAAAAGTTAGGATTTTTTATTAATAAAACTGGTTAGAATTTAGTTTTTAAAGAGAGTTCATGTTAATTTTAAAAAAATAGATTTTATTAAAAAAAGAAGTTAATTTTAATTAAAAAAAATGTTAGATTTAATTTTTAAAAAGTGTTAGAGTTTTAAATTAAGTTAGAATTTTAAGATAAAAAAAAGTTAGACTTTTGATAGAAAATTTAGTGTTAAAAATAAATAAAAAAATTTAGAAAGGTTAATTTAAATTTAAAAAAGTTAGATTAGATTTAATTAAGAAAAGGTTTTAGATTTTAGTTAGAAAAAGGTTTTAGATTTTAGTTAGAATTAAAAAAGAAGATCAATTTTTAGTTAGAATAAAAAACATATAAAATAAAATAAAAAGGAAATAGGTGTTATCTTCTTCTTCTTTTGCATGGCCGCCGATTTGTCTTCTTCATCTCTTTTTCCTGAAAAACATGAAAAACAACACGAAAATTATTATGATATTTTTTTTATCCTTACGGAGTGATGATGGTCAATGATGCTTTGTCTTGGGAAAAGAAAACAAATATAGAAGATAGTAATAAAATGCGGAAGCTGCTGGATCAACTTTTCCCCTGCGTGCAGTTAAAAATAAGCCCCAAACAAAATTGCTCAGACAACAATAATAAGCACAAAATAGAGCAAATAAAATAAGGAGACACCAGAATTATTAACGCGGGAAAAAACCCTTAAAGGGAAAACAACCCACGAGACCAAGCCAGTAAATCTTCCACTAATAAAATAATGGGTACACCACAAGTCCTCCTAGAACCACCAGGGATCAACAAAGCAAATATAATCTTCACCGTACAAGGTGGATATCAAATCAATTAACCCCTCAACGAGTTCTACGACACAACAATAAAGAGGCACTCTTTGATATTCTTCTCTCTGTCTGTAGAGTCGCTCACGTTGCAGCTCTCTTCCCTCTTGCTCCTGTTATATCTAACACATAAGGGTTAAAACCCTTTTAACCATTTCATGGGCTTTGGCCCACAAAGTTAATTCCCTTTTTTTTTCTTTTCTTTTAATAATAATAATAATAAGATTAAGTGGGCTCACTTATTTTGGTGACCCACACAACAATTCTCCCCCTCACCAAATTAAAGGGAGACCATAAGAGATCAAACCTGCTTTCTTTCTGCAAGTAGAGAACTTATCCATAGGTAAGGACTTTGTCATCATATCTGAACCATTCTCGTCAGTATGGATTTTCTCTAATGAAAATTTCTTCATCTCCAGCGCATCGCGTATCCAATGATACCGAACATCAATATGCTTCGACTTTGAGTGATAAGTCGAGTTCTTGCTGAGATGGATTGCACTCTGACTGTCACAATACAAAATATAATTCTCCTGTTAGAGACCCAATTCTTGTAGGAATTTCTGCATCCAAAAGAGTTCCTTTGCAGCTTCTGTGGCGGCAATATACTCTGCCTCTGTAGTAGACAAAGCAACACATTTTTGCAATCTAGACTGCCATGACACTGCTCCCCCTGCAAAAGTCATCATATAACCAGAAGTAGACTTCATAGAATCCACATCACCAGCCATGTCTGCATCTGCAAAACCATCTAACATAGGCTTACCACCTCCAAAGCACAAACAGACTCCAGAAGTACCTTTGAGATACCTGAGTATCCATTTCACAGCTTGCCAATGTTCTTTGCCAGGATTAGAGAGGAAACGAATGACCACGCCAACTGCATGAGCAATATCTGGACGTGTACACACCATCGCATACATCAAGCTACCAACTGCAGATGCATACAGAATATTCTCCATTTCTTCTTTGTCTTTCTCACTTGTAGGACATTGCATAGAGCTCAATTTGAAGTGACCTGCAAGTGGAGTGCCAACTGATTTTGAATTTTACATATTAAACCTCTCCAATACCTTCTCAATGTACTTTTGCTGTGATAACCATAATTTGCAATTCTTCCTGTCACGTGTAATTCTCATGCCAAGGATTTGCTTTGCAGGGCCTAAATCCTTCATTGCAAAGGACTTGCTCAACTCTCTTTTCAAATGCTCAATCTCTTTCATGTCATGACCAATAATCAACATGTCATCGACATAGAGCAAAAGGATAATAAATTTCTCACTAGGGAATTTCTTCACAAACACACAATGATCAGAAGAAGTTTTTGCATACCCATGATCCACCATGAAAGAATCAAATTTCTTGTACCATTGCCTTGGAGCTTGTTTAAGACCATACAAGCTCTTCTTCAATCTGCAGACAAGCTTCTCTTTACCTTTGACTGCAAAACCATCAGGCTGTTCCATGTAAATTTCTTCCTCCAAATCACCATGGAGAAATGCGGTCTTCACATCAAGTTGCTCAACCTCTAAATTCAAACTAGCTTCCAAACCAAGTACAACTCGGATTGAAGACATCTTGACCACAGGTGAAAAAATTTCTTCAAAATCTATACCTTTCTTCTGATTGAATCCTTTCACAACCAACCTTGCCTTGTACCTTGGCTGTGAGCTATTTTCTTCTGACTTCAATTTAAACACCCATTTATTCTTGAGTGATATCTTACCATTAGGTAGCTTCACTATCTCAAATGTGTGGTTCTCATGTAAGGATTTCATCTCTTCTTGCATGGCTTTGTACCACTTGTCTTTCTCTTCACGTGACATAGCTTCTTCAAAGCTTTGTGGCTCTCCCCCATCAGTAAGCATCACATATTCATGAGGAGGATATCTCTGTGAAGGATGGTGCTCTCTGGTGTATCTTCTCACTGGCTCAGGAGGTTGCTCTGGTGGAATTTGTTCAATTTCTTCATCAACTTGGGGCTCAGGAACATCACCTGCATTGTCCACATCTGCATTCACATCTCCCCCATTATTATTGACTATGGTAGGAGGCTCTGGATCAACATCAATGTACTTGTGGATAACCTGTTTCTGCTTTTCATTCTTGTCAATATCTTCGATGGTTTGGTCTTCAACAAAAATAGCATCTCGACTTCTAAGAACTTTCCTATTAACCGGATCCCAAAACCTGTAACCAAAGTCTTCACGGCCATAACCCAAAAAGATACACTGTTTTAATTTACCATCAAGCTTGGACCTCTCATCTCTGGGAATATGAACAAATGCCTTGCAGCCAAACACTCTCAAGTGATTATATGAGACATCTTTCCCTCGCTGCACCCTCTCTGGAACATCACCATCAAGAGGAATTGAAGGAGAAAGGTTGATTAAATCTACTGCAGTTCTCAATGCTTCACCCCAGAATGATTTAGACAATTTTGCATGGGAGAGCATGCATCTGATTCTGTTATTAATTGTGCGGTTCATTCTCTCTGCAACTCCGTTGTGCTGTGGAGTCTTTATAACTGTCTTCTCAAGCCTGATTCCATGTTCCCTGCAATAATGCTCAAATGGCCCCCTGTATTCACCACCATTATCTGCTCTGACACACTTCAACATTTCACTTGTTTCTCTTTCCAACACTTGCATGGAAGTGTTTGAACATATCAAGTACCTGATCTTTGGATTTCAAAACAAAAGCCCACACTTTTCTCGAGTGATCGTCAATAAATGTCACAAAATAAGAATAGCCACTAAGGGATTTAACATCCATAGAGCAAACATCAGTGTGAACTAAATCCAAGATATGTGACCTCCTGTGAGGAGGGTGAGTGCAGAAAGAAACTCTATGTTGTTTACCAACAATACAATCAGAGCAAGTTTTGAGAGGTGTACCTTTCACCGGAAGCAGATTTTTCCTTCCAAGAGTGTCAAGTCCCTTCTCACTCAAGTGACCGAGCCGCTTATGCCATAGCTCTGTAGAACAATCCTCAATTGCATTCACTTGAGGGGCACACAATTTTGTAGAAGTCCAGTAAAGGGTGTTTTTCTTCACTCCCTTTGTGACCACCAAAGTACCCTTGGTGCACTTCCATTTACCATCACCAAAGGAATTATGGTAACCATCATCATCAAGTACCTGTACTGAAATCAAGCTGAGGCGCATATCAGGAATATGCCTAACGTTTTTCCAGTGCAGCTTGCATCCAACATTAGTTTCTACCCAGATATCTCCAATGCCAGCAACCTTGCTTACCCCTTGATTACCCATCTTTACCTGCCCAAAACCTCTAGCAGTATAGGATAAAAAATACTCACGACGAGGAGTAACATGATATGAGGCAGCAGAATCAACAACCCATTCATAATCTTGGCATGCGAGATTAAATGAATCATCTTCGTAAACAACAACAACTTCACCATCAGATACAATTGCAGTTGTGTGTTTATCTTCTTTATTATCATTGCCTCTTTCCCTTGATTTCTCCCTCTTAAGCAACCTGCATTCTCTTATCATATGACCTGCTTTGTTGCAATGATAGCACATGATGTCTTTCTTGGGCCTTGACTGTCCTCTTGACTTGCTTCTGTCATTAGATTTATGAGAGGTTCTATGTTGGCTTCTCCTCCGTGACTCAATAACCAAGGCTTCTGTGTGAGTCGATGAACTAGCCGTATTGTTTCCCTTCCTCCTGATTTCTTCATTCAATAGGGCTTCTTTCACAATATCAAAAGTCATATTGCCATTAGTGAAATTGCTCAGAGATACCACCAATGTTTCCCAACTGTCTGGCAATGAGCTAAGCAACAACAAAGCAAGTAGCTCATCAGGAAGTTTA
This sequence comes from Lathyrus sativus, assembly GCA_963859935.3. Classification (NCBI taxonomy): domain Eukaryota; kingdom Viridiplantae; phylum Streptophyta; class Magnoliopsida; order Fabales; family Fabaceae; genus Lathyrus; species Lathyrus sativus. The sequence goes on from OZ012737.1 coordinate 558,461,400, forward strand.
ATCTCAATAGTAGTCAGCTGATTCACAAGATTCTGAAAACTGCTCATATGCTCTGCCACTGAAGAACCATCCCTGTACTTCAGATTAACCAGTCTCCGAAACAAAAATACCTTACTCTGTGCATTCTTGGACTCAAACATGTCCTTCAATTTCTTCCACAGGCTGTGGGCACTAGTCTCACTAGACACATGATGATAAATGCTCTGATCTATCCATTACCTGATCATGCCAATTGTTTTTCTGTTTGCCTTTGTCCATTCTGCAACAGATTTATCATCTGGCTTAGTACCGTCTCCGTCAATGGGATCATACAAGTCCTTATAAAATAACAAGTCTTCCATACGGGATTTCCAAATAGAATAATTGGAAGAATCCAATTTCAGCATAGTACCAGCCATATCACCTTCACCCATTTTAATAGCACCAAACAGAACTCCAACCAAGGAGCTCTGATACCACTCTTGGGAAAAGAAAACAAATATAGAAGATAGTAATAAAATGCGGAAGCTGCTGGATCAACTTTTCCCCTGCGTGCAGTTAAAAATAAGCCCCAAACAAAATTGCTCAGACAACAATAATAAGCACAAAATAGAGCAAATAAAATAAGGAGACACCAGAATTATTAACGTGGGAAAAAACCCTTAAAGGGAAAACAACCCACGAGACCAAGCCAGTAAATCTTCCACTAATAAAATAATGGGTACACCACAAGTCCTCCTAGAACCACCAGGGATCAACAAAGCAAATATAATCTTCACCGTACAAGGTGGATATCAAATCAATTAACCCCTCAACGAGTTCTACGACACAACAATAAAGAGGCACTCTTTGATATTCTTCTCTCTGTCTGTAGAGTCGCTCACGTTGCAGCTCTCTTCCCTCTTGCTCCTGTTATATCTAACACATAAGGGTTAAAACCCTTTTAACCATTTCATGGGCTTTGGCCCACAAAGTTAATTCCCTTTTTTTTTCTTTTCTTTTAATAATAATAATAATAAGATTAAGTGGGCTCACTTATTTTGGTGACCCACACAACAATTCTCCCCCTCACCAAATTAAAGGGAGACCATAAGAGATCAAACCTGCTTTCTTTCTGCAAGTAGAGAACTTATCCATAGGTAAGGACTTTGTCATCATATCTGAACCATTCTCGTCAGTATGGATTTTCTCTAATGAAAATTTCTTCATCTCCAGCGCATCGCGTATCCAATGATACCGAACATCAATATGCTTCGACTTTGAGTGATAAGTCGAGTTCTTGCTGAGATGGATTGCACTCTGACTGTCACAATACAAAATATAATTCTCCTGTTAGAGACCCAATTCTTGTAGGAATTTCTGCATCCAAAAGAGTTCCTTTGCAGCTTCTGTGGCGGCAATATACTCTGCCTCTGTAGTAGACAAAGCAACACATTTTTGCAATCTAGACTGCCATGACACTGCTCCCCCTGCAAAAGTCATCATATAACCAGAAGTAGACTTCATAGAATCCACATCACCAGCCATGTCTGCATCTGCAAAACCATCTAACATAGGCTTACCACCTCCAAAGCACAAACAGACTCCAGAAGTACCTTTGAGATACCTGAGTATCCATTTCACAGCTTGCCAATGTTCTTTGCCAGGATTAGAGAGGAAACGAATGACCACGCCAACTGCATGAGCAATATCTGGACGTGTACACACCATCGCATACATCAAGCTACCAACTGCAGATGCATACAGAATATTCTCCATTTCTTCTTTGTCTTTCTCACTTGTAGGACATTGCATAGAGCTCAATTTGAAGTGACCTGCAAGTGGAGTGCCAACTGATTTTGAATTTTACATATTAAACCTCTCCAATACCTTCTCAATGTACTTTTGCTGTGATAACCATAATTTGCAATTCTTCCTGTCACGTGTAATTCTCATGCCAAGGATTTGCTTTGCAGGGCCTAAATCCTTCATTGCAAAGGACTTGCTCAACTCTCTTTTCAAATGCTCAATCTCTTTCATGTCATGACCAATAATCAACATGTCATCGACATAGAGCAAAAGGATAATAAATTTCTCACTAGGGAATTTCTTCACAAACACACAATGATCAGAAGAAGTTTTTGCATACCCATGATCCACCATGAAAGAATCAAATTTCTTGTACCATTGCCTTGGAGCTTGTTTAAGACCATACAAGCTCTTCTTCAATCTGCAGACAAGCTTCTCTTTACCTTTGACTGCAAAACCATCAGGCTGTTCTATGTAAATTTCTTCCTCCAAATCACCATGGAGAAATGCGGTCTTCACATCAAGTTGCTCAACCTCTAAATTCAAACTAGCTTCCAAACCAAGTACAACTCGGATTGAAGACATCTTGACCACAGGTGAAAAAATTTCTTCAAAATCTATACCTTTCTTCTGATTGAATCCTTTCACAACCAACCTTGCCTTGTACCTTGGCTGTGAGCTATTTTCTTCTGACTTCAATTTAAACACCCATTTATTCTTGAGTGATATCTTACCATTAGGTAGCTTCACTATCTCAAATGTGTGGTTCTCATGTAAGGATTTCATCTCTTCTTGCATGGCTTTGTACCACTTGTCTTTCTCTTCACGTGACATAGCTTCTTCAAAGCTTTGTGGCTCTCCCCCATCAGTAAGCATCACATATTCATGAGGAGGATATCTCTGTGAAGGATGGTGATCTCTGGTGTATCTTCTCACTGGCTCAGGAGGTTGCTCTGGTGGAATTTGTTCAATTTCTTCATCAACTTGGGGCTCAGGAACATCACCTGCATTGTCCACATCTGCATTCACATCTCCCCCATTATTATTGACTATGGTAGGAGGCTCTGGATCAACATCAATGTACTTGTGGATAACCTGTTTCTGCTTTTCATTCTTGTCAATATCTTCGATGGTTTGGTCTTCAACAAAAATAGCATCTCGACTTCTAAGAACTTTCCTATTAACCGGATCCCAAAACCTGTAACCAAAGTCTTCACGGCCATAACCCAAAAAGATACACTGTTTTAATTTACCATCAAGCTTGGACCTCTCATCTCTGGGAATATGAACAAATGCCTTGCAGCCAAACACTCTCAAGTGATTATATGAGACATCTTTCCCTCGCCGCACCCTCTCTGGAACATCACCATCAAGAGGAATTGAAGGAGAAAGGTTGATTAAATCTACTGCAGTTCTCAATGCTTCACCCCAGAATGATTTAGACAATTTTGCATGGGAGAGCATGCATCTGATTCTGTTATTAATTGTGCGGTTCATTCTCTCTGCAACTCCGTTGTGCTGTGGAGTCTTTATAACTGTCTTCTCAAGCCTGATTCCATGTTCCATGCAATAATGCTCAAATGGCCCCCTGTATTCACCACCATTATCTGCTCTGACACACTTCAACATTTCACTTGTTTCTCTTTCCAACACTTGCATGGAAGTGTTTGAACATATCAAGTACCTGATCTTTGGATTTCAAAACAAAAGCCCACACTTTTCTCGAGTGATCGTCAATAAATGTCACAAAATAAGAATAGCCACTAAGGGATTTAACATCCATAGAGCAAACATCAGTGTGAACTAAATCCAAGATATGTGACCTCCTGTGAGGAGGGTGAGTGCGGAAAGAAACTCTATGTTGTTTACCAACAATACAATCAGAGCAAGTTTTGAGAGGTGTACCTTTCACCGGAAGCAGATTTTTCCTTGCAAGAGTGTCAAGTCCCTTCTCACTCAAGTGACCGAGCCGCTTATGCCATAGCTCTGTAGAACAATCCTCAATTGCATTCACTTGAGGGGCACACAATTTTGTAGAAGTCCAGTAAAGGGTGTTTTTCTTCACTCCCTTTGTGACCACCAAAGTACCCTTGGTGCACTTCCATTTACCATCACCAAAGGAATTATGGTAACCATCATCATCAAGTACCTGTACTGAAATCAAGCTGAGGCGCATATCAGGAATATGCCTAACGTTTTTCTAGTGCAGCTTGCATCCAACATTAGTTTCTACCCAGATATCTCCAATGCCAGCAACCTTGCTTACCCCTTGATTACCCATCTTTACCTGCCCAAAACCTCTAGCAGTATAGGATAAAAAATACTCACGACGAGGAGTAACATGATATGAGGCAGCAGAATCAACAACCCATTCATAATCTTGGCATGCGAGATTAAATGAATCATCTTCGTAAACAACAACAACTTCACCATCAGATACAATTGCAGTTGTGTGTTTATCTTCTTTATTATCATTGCCTCTTTCCCTTGATTTCTCCCTCTTAAGCAACCTGCATTCTCTTATCATATGACCTGCTTTGTTGCAATGATAGCACATGATGTCTTTCTTGGGCCTTGACTGTCCTCTTGACTTGCTTCTGTCATTAGATTTATGAGAGGTTCTATGTTGGCTTCTCCTCCGTGACTCAATAACCAAGGCTTCTGTGTGAGTCGATGAACTAGCCGTATTGTTTCCCTTCCTCCTGATTTCTTCATTCAATAGGGCTTCTTTCACAATATCAAAAGTCATATTGCCATTAGTGAAATTGCTCAGAGATACCACCAATGTTTCCCAACTGTCTGGCAATGAGCTAAGCAACAACAAAGCAAGTAGCTCATCAGGAAGTTTAATCTCAATAGTAGTCAGCTGATTCACAAGATTCTGAAAACTGCTCATATGCTCTGCCACTGAAGAACCATCCCTGTACTTCAGATTAACCAGTCTCCGAAACAAAAATACCTTACTCTGTGCATTCTTGGACTCAAACATGTCCTTCAATTTCTTCCACAGGCTGTGGGCACTAGTCTCACTAGACACATGATGATAAATGCTCTGATCTATCCATTACCTGATCATGCCAATTGTTTTTCTGTTTGCCTTTGTCCATTCTGCAACAGATTTATCATCTGGCTTAGTACCGTCTCCGTCAATGGGATCATACAAGTCCTTATAAAATAACAAGTCTTCCATACGGGATTTCCAAATAGAATAATTGGAAGAATCCAATTTCAGCATAGTACCAGCCATATCACCTTCACCCATTTTAATAGCACCAAACAGAACTCCAACCAAGGAGCTCTGATACCACTCTTGGGAAAAAAAAACAAATATAGAAGATAGTAATAAAATGCGGAAGCTGCTGGATCAACTTTTCCCCTGCGTGCAGTTAAAAATAAGCCCCAAACAAAATTGCTCAGACAACAATAATAAGCACAAAATAGAGCAAATAAAATAAGGAGACACCAGAATTATTAACGTGGGAAAAAACCCTTAAAGGGAAAACAACCCACGGGACCAAGCCAGTAAATCTTCCACTAATAAAATAATGGGTACACCACAAGTCCTCCTGGAACCACCAGGGAGCAACAGAGCAAATATAATCTTCACCGTACAAGGTGGATATCAAATCAACTAACCCTCAACGGGTTCTACGACACAACAATAAAGAGGCACTCTTTGATATTCTTCTCTCTGTCTGTAGAGTCGCTTACGTTGCAGTTCTCTTCCCTCTTGCTCCTGTTATATCTAACACATAAGGGTTAAAACCCTTTTAACCATTTCATGGGCTTTGGCCCACAAAGTTAATTCCCTTTTCTTTTCTTTTCTTTTAATAATAATAATAATAAGATTAAGTGGGCTCACTTATTTTGGTGACCCACACAACACTTTGTTCTAAGGCTAGAGGGTTTTTGACGGAGTTTGTTTGAATTTATGGAAAAAGTTTTTTCTTGTTATGATTTTCGTCCCTTTTATACTTGATTTTTAAATCTTTTTCAATCTCGGATTTGATTTGAATATCTCAATCTTTTTCAATCTCAGATTTGATTTGAATGGATTTTTGTGGTTATTTCATATTTGATTCAATGATGGTGATGCTGATATTTGGATATGATTTTCTTATGATGATGATATGATCTAATTGATTTGATTTAGCTCCATCTGTGATTCATTATGATTGGATTTGATTAAAAAAATGTTGGGATTTAAATTTAAAAATGTTAGCAAAGAAAGTTAGAGTTTCAAGTTAAAAAAAAAATCGAGGTTTAAGTTTTAAATTAAAAAATAAAATAAATAAGTTAGAGTTTTTTTTTAAATAAAAAGAAGTTAGAGTTTTAAGTTTAAAAATAAAAAAGAGTTAGAATTTAAAAATAAAAAAGAATTTGAATGTTGATTTAGAATTCTTTTAAAAACTGTTAGAATTTAATTTTAAAAGGAAGTTAGATCTTAATTAAAAAAAGAAAAGGGCATTAGAATTTAATTTTTAAAAAAAAATATTAGAATTTTAATTTGAAAAAGAAAGGTGTTAATTTAATGAAAAAAAATATTTAGTTTTAATTTTTTTAAAAAGGTGTTAGAATTTGATTTTTTTTTAAAAGTGTTAGAAATTAATTAAAGGTTATATTAAAAAAATGTACTCTTGAAGTAAAGAAAAAAGAGTTAAATTTTAATCTAAATCCTAAAAGTTAGTAAAAAAGAAATTAAAATTATTTAAATAAATAGAAAAAAAGGTTAACAAAAAAACATTAGTAAAGTTATAAAAAAAAGTTTAATTAAATTATTATTAGTTAAAAAAAGATTTCAAAAAAAGGTTAATTTATGAAGTTAATCAGAATTTAAAAAATAATAAAATAGAAAATGAAAGGGTAAATTTTAGGGTATGACAGATGATGCGTCCGCAAGTGCACGGAAATATCGAAGTAATATAAAAGATTGTCGAACCCACAAAGACCAATGTCAACCTACCGTTATCTATTGTTACGACGTAAAGCTAAGGCTAATGGAATTTGGAAAGTTAAATGCGAACGAAATTAAAAACAAAAGAAATAAAGATTTTTAGTTTTAGAAATATATTAATAAGGGATATCGGTATGCAATGCCTTAGTTATCGGGGATTCGACAGGTCGCCGGTGCTTTACAGTTTTTTGCAAATGATTTTCAGGAGAAAATACCCGTTTAAAGACCTTTGCCTCACGATGGTTGTTGACTCAGGTCATAATTTTAAGGCGGAATGTACGCTCTCGCAGTCCCATTCGGGGTTAAAATTACTCTTTGAAAATAAGTAAGTTCTGATTTTTTTTAAAGCGCTTTCGCTGTATTTAAAACAAACGCCTAGTTCTTACTATCCGGTTTGAACCCCAGCTTTCGCGTGTCGGTTCGTGCCTTAATGAATTTCCCACTGTCGTGGCGAAACTACTGTAAATAATTTCTCGCTTTCGCGATGAAGGTTTATTTAAAAGATTTTGATTAAAAACTACGGCCAGAAAGATTGTTTGTAAAAAGGTAAGGTGCACCGGATATTATCGAATCTCATCCTACTAATTCGATCACATACCGATAAAACTAATTTAGCTAGACATGATAATTAATGCAAACAGAAATAAACATAAACCGCAAAATAATAAAACATGCATTATGACAGAAAATAAAATAATAATTCAATTAATAAGAACCTGGAAAGTAGTATTGAGATTGAAGAGTAGTCCTCCACAATGTCGGCAGGATCCTACTTTGGCGAAATAAAATTGCAGAAAGAAATTACAATGTTCTGAACTAAAGGGGAAAAAAAAAGAAAAGGAAATAAAAGAAACAAGAAAATGACTTCAATATAAATTTTGGCAGCACTTCGATACGTCGAAGTCTCCCCCTAAAACTGTGAATCTAAGGCCTATTTATAGGAGGTATTTTCTTTCTCAACTTTCAGAGATCATGGGTGAGTTATGGAGGGAGTGGGAGTAACTTCCAATAATGGGCAGTGAGTGGAGAAAGTGCAGGAAGAAATTTAGTTGAGGGTCGTGCAGACTTCTGTTTTATTCTGATACTTGACTCGTGACGGTCGTCATGGTCTTGTGACGGTCGTGTTGAACGTGACGACCGTGATGGTCTTGTGACGGTCGTGATGCTCGTGACGAGCGTGAGAAAGCTGTGACGAGCGTCACACGCACAAAATTTGTACTTTCTGTTTTTCTTCTCAATTTCTTTCTTTCTTCTTTCTCTTCCTTCCACTTCTTCTTCTATTCTTTCTTTAATCCAAATTCTCCACAATCTGCAAAACAAAGTAAATTAACCGTATGATAGAATATAAATCAAGATAAATTAACAATAGTCACAAATAAATGCATGTAAATCAAGCCAAATAAACGATATGATATCGCGTTATCAAACACCCCCACACTTAAACCATTGCTTGTCTCAAGCAACCAACCAATACGGTAAAAAGAAATAAGCATAGTTCGAAACAAAGACACGATGAGACTCTAATCATACGTGGCTGCTAGGCTAATGTTAGATCGATAGGTACTAAATATCATTACCAAGGATACCGTAACGACACAATTTCAAAAACTCCCTACTTATGCAAACTAATCTGAATCATGTCATTATAGCTCAACCTATATCTCATTCTCTCTTTTCACCCTATTTCATTATAGTGCAATCACATTAAGCTTGTTATCCCATACACATTCATGGCAAGTAAACCTGTTAGTGACTATGATCTCATTGTTATTTCATTTTTTCTACAAGTATGCTTAAGCATCAATTGAACTTAAAGAGTTTGTACCGTTGGGCTAAGTGATCGGGTGAGAAGCACCTAACTTAGAAGGAACACGTCTTTTTATTCATAATTTTTTCTTCTTATTTTAAACTAGAGATCATTCACTTATTTGCATCGGTTTCTTACTTAGTGTGTTTAGGATGGTGTTGACTGCTTAAATAAACTACTTAAAGATTACTAAAAGAAACTGGAGCTTTAAGGTTTTGGCATAATGGGTACTCAAATTGATTTTGCATATTTAGGGGGTTAAGGGTGTCAGGATGATATCAATTTTATCAAAACTTTCCCAAGTTTTTCTAACATAGCATGAACAACCTATATACTCTCAGAGTACCATGTCATGAATCAGAGCAAAAATTGTTGGAAGGTAGAATTTTGAAATTTTGAAAATTTGGGGAAATTGAATAACAAGCGAAAACCACGCATAAAGACTCGACAGCACATGCAAAGACTTTGAAATAACGTTAAAATATATTAAAAAAACAATAAATCAAATTAAAAAGCGATAAAATGAAAGCGGTACCTCCCCCACACTTAAACCAAACATTGTCCTCAATGTTTTAGTAAGAGGTGGAAAAAGGAAAGACAGAACCTGTATGACTGCTACTGCGTGCTAAATCCTCTTTGATCCTGCTCTTGATATAGCTAAAGTATAACAGGCGATACGTTTCTTTATTTTCTGCAAATTTAAACAAACAAATTAAAATAAAGACCTTGTGGGTTGCCTCCCACACAGCGCTCTGTTTAACGTCGATAGCTCGACGGCCAAGGGGTGCAAGCACTCATGGTGGTTCTTTCAAGAATGGTTCCTCGATCGAACTTTGAATAGTCTTCGGTTTCCATGGCTACTTATCAAGCCATCTCTCATATCCCTCACCTTTTCTTTTCTTTCTTCTGTAGGGTGGTTCATTTGTTTTGAACTTGTGGTGGTGGTCCTAGATCTGTCCTGAGTATCAGTTTTTCAAATTTAGGCTTAGTTATTTCATCCACCACCTCAAAAGTTAATCTTACCCTTTTAAAAGTAATGATGGTCCTAGTTTCATGGTCCTCGAATTTTCTTTTGTTATGAAGGATCTTAGACAAAGGTGCATTATACCTCCACATGTGTTTTGGATTGGGAGTCTACCTTAGCTTCCACACCCCTTTGTGGGAAAGAAATAGGTGGGGTATATGGAGGAGCAGCAGCAATAGGTGCTTCCTTATCTACCTCTTTGACAACCTCCCTTTCGAATGGTGTCGGTGGACTTTTCTCAACAATTATGCTTTTCTCACAAAAACTCTCCTCAGCCTCATGATCACTCTCCCTAGGATTTTCTATTTGTTCTTCATTAATGGTTGTTACAACATTCACATGTCCTTCTGGGAAGGGTTCTAGAGGTGTTTGTCTAAGCAGGGAGGTTTGGGTCTCCAAAGCCTTGCTGTGAATCTCGAGGGAATCGACCATAGCGCTCATCTGCTTAAGATTTTCATTAATCTGGAGATGTTGTTTTCTAAAATCTTCATTTTGGAGAGTTTGTGTCTCCACAAAAAGCTCCATCATAGATTCTATCCTAGAGTGAGTGAATGTCTCATTGAATTCTTCTACTAGTAGTTCGAGGTTAGATGTATCGAAATCTTGCGTTTCCTCAAAATATTGGGAGTCGTCATCGTAGAGGGAATTTGGGTGAGAGTGCGTTGTATTGAAATCTTCTAATAATATTTCGAGGTTAGATTTAAGCGGATCTTGTGGTTCCTCGAAATATTGGGGGTGGTAGTTATAAGGGAAATATGGGTTATACATAGTAACTGAGATAACAGGGCCTTAGTCTATACTATGCAACAACGGAATTACAATATTGATTGTTGGTCCCCGGCAACGGCGCCAAAAACTTGATGCGTCCGCAAGTGCACGGAAATATCAAAGTAATATAAAAGATTGTCGAACCCACAGAGACCAATGTCAACCTACCGTTATCTATTGTTACGACGTAAAGCTAAGGCTAATGGAATTTGGAAAGTTAAATGCGAACGAAATTAAAAACAAAAGAAATAAAGATTTTTAGTTTTAGAAATATATTAATAAGGGATATCGGTATGAAATGCCTTAGTTATCGAAGATTCGACAGGTCGTCGGTGCTTTATAGTTTTTTGCAAATGATTTTCAGGAAAAAATACTCGTTTAAAGACCTTTGCCTCACGATGGTTGTTGACTCGGGTCATAATTCTAAGGCGGAATGTACGCTCTCGCAGTCCCATTCGGGGTTAAAATTACTCTTTGAAAATAAGTAAGTTCTGATTTCTTTTAAAGCGCTTTCGCTGTATTTAAAATAAACGCCTAGTTCTTACTATCCGGTTTGAACCCCAGCTTTCGCGTGTCGGTTCGTGCCTTAATGAATTTCCCACTGTCGTGGCGAAACTACTGTAAATAATTTCTCGCTTTCGCGACGAAGGTTTATTTAAAAGATTTTAATTAAAAACTACGGCCAGAAAGATTGTTTGTAAAAAGGTAAGGTGCACCGGATATTATCGAATCCCATCCTACTAATTCGATCACATACTGATAAAACTAATTTAGCTAGACATGATAATTAATGCAAACGGAAATAAACATAAACTGCAAAATAATAAAACATGCATTATGACAGAAAATAAAATAATAATTCAATTAATAAGAACCTGGAAAGTAGTACTGAGATTGAAGAGTAGTCCTCCACAATGTCGGTAGGATTCTACTTTGGCGAAATAAAATTGCAGAAAGAAATTACAATGTTCTGAACTAAAGGAAAAAAAGGAAAGGAAATAAAAGAAACAAGAAAATGACTTCAATATAAATTTTGGCAGCACTTCGATACGTCGAAGTCTCCCCTTAAAACTGTGAATCTAAGGCCTATTTATAAGAGGTATTTTCTTTCTCAACTTTCAGAGATTATGGGTGAGTTATGGAGGGAGTGGGAGTAACTTCCAGTAGTGGGCAGTGAGTGGAGAAAGTGCAGGAAGAAATTTAGTTGAGGGTCGTGCAGACTTCTGTTTTATTCTGATACATGGCTCGTGACGGTCGTCATGGTCTTGTGACGGTCATGTTGAACGTGACGACCGTGATGGTCTTGTGACGACCGTGATGCTCATGACGAGCGTGAGAAAGCTGTGACGAGCGTCACACGCACAAAATTTGTACTTTCTGTTTTTCTTCTCAATTTCTTTCTTTCTTCTTTCTTTTCCTTCCATTTCTTCTTCTATTCTTTCTTTAATCCAAATTCTCCACAATCTACAAAACAAAGTAAATTAACCGTATGATAGAATATAAATCAAGATAAATTAACAATAGGCACAAATAAATGCATGTAAATCAAGCTAAATAAACGATATGATTTCGCGTTATCAACAGATCCCGCCGACCAAGAAAAGACTACATTCATTACTCCTTGGGGAATCTTCTGTTACAAAGTTATGCCTTTCGGTTTAAAGAACACAGGGGCAACCTATCAACGCGTCATGACGACTCTTTTTAATGACATGATGCACAAAGAGGTCGAAGTTTATGTGGATGATATGATTGCCAAATCTTAAAACAAGGAGGACCACTTAGATCATTTAGTGAAACTATTTGAACAACTCAGGAAGTACCAGTTCAAACTAAATCCTGCTAAGTGTACTTTTGGTGTTAAATCTGGAAAACTAGGTTTTATTGTCAGCCAACAAGGGGTCGAAGTAGATCCTGATAAAGTCCGAGTCATTCAAGACATGCCTGCTCCGCGGACTGAAACACAAGTCAGAGGTTTTCTTGGACGTCTGAACTATATCTCCAGATTCATTTCTAATATGACTGCTACTTGTGAACTTATATTTAAGTTACTTTGCAAGGGTAAAACCATCGATTGGAATTCTGATTGTTAGCAAGCATTTGAAAAGATTAAGGATTATTTGCAAGAGCCTTCCATCTTGATTTCTCCTGTTCCTGGAAGACCGTTGTTCATGTACCTTACCGTTCTTGAAAGGTCTATGGGTTACGTATTGAGGTAACACGATGAGACTGGAAGGAAAGAGCATGCCATTTACTATCTAAGTAAGAAGTTTACCGATTGTGAAAACAGATATTTGCTCTTGGGGAAGACTTGTGCGCTAGCATGGGCTGCTAGGCGTCTCAGGAAATACACGATTTGTCATACTACTTTGTTGATTTCGAAAATGGATCCAATAAAGTACATTTTTGAAAAGCCGGCTCAGACTATAAGACTTGTCCGTTGGCATATGTTGTTATCCGAATATGACATCCAGTACATGACTCAGAAAGCTATCAAAGGAAGTATCTTGTCTGATTATCTTGCAGACCAGCCAGTCGAGGATTATGAGCCTCTCAAGTTCGACTTTCCTGACGAAGACATCATGTTGATAAAGAAGGATTGCAAAGAGCCAGGTCCAGATGAAGGTCCTGAGTCGGATCTCTAGTGGAAGATGATGTTTGATGCTTCCTCTAATTACAGTGGACATGGCATAGACGTCGTTCTGATGAATCCAAAAGGTGGATATATCCCATTTACAGCAAGGTTAGACTTTGAATGCACAAATAATATCGCTGAGTACGAAGCATGCATTCTTGGCCTTGAAGCAGCTATCAGCCTCAGAATCAAACTTCTTGAAGTAAGTGGAGATTCAACTTTAGTTATATATTAGGTGAAAGGTGAATGGGAGGCCAAGCATGAGAAGTTAATTCTGTACAAAGCCTACATTGTTGACATGATTGAATATTTTGATGAGATCAAGTTCAAACATGTTCCAAGGTCTGAGAATCATATTGCCGATGCTCTAGCCATGTTAGCGTCAATGTGGAAGGTCAGACTAGTTAATGAAGCACCACTCATTCGCATTGAACGCAAGACCGAGCCAGCCTACTGTCAGGTGGTTGAAGAAGATGAAACTGATGAAAAGCCTTGGTTTCATGACATTAAGAATTATCTGCTCAAGCAAGATTATCCAGCTGATGATACCAATCTTGACAAGAAGACTTTGAGAAGACTGGCATCCAGGTTCTTCATCAGCAATGATGTGCTATACAGAAGAAATTACAACATGGTTCTGCTTAGATGTGTTGACAGACGTGAAACAAACATGTTGCTTCAAGAGATTCACGAAGGAACCTTCGGAACTCATGCCAACGGGTATGCTATGTCTAAGAAGATCTTGAGGGCTGGATATTACTAGTTAACCATGGAATCCGACTGCATCCAATATGCCAGGAAATGTCACAAGTGCCAAATCTATGTTGACAAGATGCATGTACCGCCTGCACCGTTGAATGTTTTAACTTCACCGTGGCCTTTCTCAATGTGGGGGCATTGACATGATTGGGGCAATTGAGCCGAAAGCTTCCAACGGTCATCGATTCATTCTAGTTGCTATTGACTACTTTACTAAATGGGTAGAAGCTGCTACCTATGCCAACGTGACCAAGCAAGTTGTTGCCCGCTTCATCAAGAAAGAAATTATCTGCCGTTATGGAATCCCAAGTCAGATCATCACAGAAAACGATACCAATATGAACAACAAGACTATGAAAGAGTTGTGTGACAGCTTTAAGATTGCACATCACAATTCTTCTCCTTACCGTCCTAAGATAAATGGAGCTGTTGAAGCTGCGGACAAAAATATCAAGAAAATCCTGCAAAAGATGGTCAAGACTTACAAAGATTGGCATGAAATGTTACCATTTGCCTTGCACAGATACATAACCTCAGTACGAACTTCAACAGGGGCAACCCCTTTCTCATTGGTATATGGAATGGACGATGTCCTCCCCATCGAAGTGGAACTACCTTCCTTAAGGATGTTGATAGAAGACAAGCTTGACGAAGCTGATTGGGTTCAATACAAATTTGACCAGCTGAATCTCATCGACGAGAAGCGCATGACAGCTATGTGCCACGGTCAGTTATACTAGAAACAGATGAAGAGAGCCTTTGATAGGAAAGTCTAAATCTGTGAGTTCTGCCAAGGAGAACTTATACTCAAGAAGATCTTGCTAGTTCATAAAGACATGCGTGGGAAATGGATGCCCAACTACGAAGGTCCATTTGTTGTGAAGACAGTCTTCTCCAGATGATCGCTAATTCTTACAACAATGGATGGTGAAGAGCTCGCACATCCTGTAAACTCTGATGCAGTCCGAAAATATTATGCCTAAAGAAAAAACAAAAAAATATGCAGCTCATTAAGTTGAAAAGCCGAAAGGGCGGCTTAGGAAAAATGAGTGTCCCGGTGGATTGAAAACCCGAAAGGGCGGTCCAGGAAAAAGTTAGGGACAAAGGCATTTCACTGCATCAGATGACACTGATCATTGCAGATACATTTTACAAATGAGATCCGTTCCAATCCAATCGCTCTTGTCAAAAGCAGGATTTCAGGTAGTCTTAGTCATTAGGGTCAGTAGAGGTCGTTGGATTCAATGTAACCTTTCCCATATTGCCAATTTCAATTGTAATTTTCCATGGAGCTAGGCCTTTAGCAAGCTACCATCCTTTAATAAAATTAAACCTTTTGCTATTCAATTTCCTTGTTCATACTATCTCCATTTCATTGTTATGCAAAATGCTATTTGTTAATAAAATTTTGAAAGTGAAAAGTGTTTTCAGAATTTAAAACTATTTTTGAAAATGCATTTGAAAATAAAAGTTGCTTTGACTTGTGGAAATCTCTGAAGGATCTCTTCATTCCCCAATAAGTCTCATCGTTGCAGAAGCACTTTTAAATCATTGCCTCAGAGCAGTCCCCAGCGAGACTTTAAGCTGACAATGCTTTGGATAAACCTGGTAATCTCCAATGACTCTAAAGACTACAGAGATCTCCCCAAGTATCTTCCAAATGTTCTTTGTCCTTGAGGACCCACTCCCAATGGAATCATCTGTTCCTCAGTGAAATTGCCTTACTTTCCTCAGGAAATACTCCCCCAAGAGATTGTTGTTCTCCCTAATAAGTCAAGATACTTTCCCTAGTAAGTTTGTTGAACTATCCCCAGGGAATTTTGATGTACCTCTCCTCAGGGAAGTTTGATATATTATCCCTAGGGAAGTTGGATGAACCTTTCTCCCATGAAGCCAATGTATTATTCCCAGGAAGTCGCTACGCTTTCTCCATGAAACTACCTAGCTCCTCATCTTCCCCATGAAGCAGATGTTTATTTTATCCCCGGAAGTCTCTAATCCTAAGATTTTCTTTGGCTGATTATGACTCATGATAGCAATCCCTCCAATTAAGTCATGATATCGTACTCTCCAGTGAGGTCATATCGTATCCCCGTGAGGAAGTCATGACACCGTATCCCCAAGTGGATTATTTTCTCCTCAGAGAAGTTGGAATTTTGAAGCAAGGTTGGGTTCCACCATCAACTTTTCCTATCCTTCGATAGATGTACCATTGCAGAGGTCTCCGGGTATCCCTGACGAGATGTTTATTTCATCTTAAGTTTCCTCCTCTAATCTGTTTTATCAGCATATGCATGTGCATGAACATAAGCATGGCATTTTCATACACATTAACATACATATTAACATACGCCTTAGCATCTGTCTGTTTGCTATCCGTGTCATCCTCTGTCGTTAACACCGAGTAACTGGGTTTGTCCGCTCTCTCCAAGTAGATCGTCAACCCTAAGCATAAAATACCTATTATTTCCAGTTTCCCCCACATAGTTCGAACCCCGTGGACGATGGTTATTTCAGTTATCTTTCCACGCTAGGATAGGATAATCCCCATTCGAGTTCATTTCCTCAATGGAGTCTTGTTTGACAGTGTATTTCTAGCTTGAGTCTAGATTTAACCTCAGTCTTGTCGGTCGCCAAACCTACCTGTATGTGCATTTATTTTGCACTTTCTTTCAAGAAGAGCCTCTTACAACGCCTCACCGATAAGCGGCAGTTCTCGTCTGAGAAGCTTATCACTACATGTTACAACATGGTATGCGATAGTTCTCCTCTGAGAAGCCTATCATTACATTACATTCTACAACAATACGCGACAATTCTCACCTGAGAAGCCTATCATTACACCTTACATGGAAAGCGACCGTTCTCTTTATTTGAGAATCGTATCATTACATTTTACAGTGGTATGCGTCAGTTCTCACCTAAGAAGCCTATCATTATATCATTACATCTTTACATGATATGTGATTGTTCTTGTACAAGAAGCTTATCGTTACATTATATCATTACATCTTACAACTTACATTACATTTTATAGACAATATGCGACAGTTCTTGTACAAGAACCTTATCATTACATTACAACCTTCATTAAAACCTTCATTACACTACAACCTTCATTACAGTACAACCTTACATTACATTTTACAACCTCTACAAGCAGTTCTCATCTGAGAAGCTTATCATTATTACTCTTGCAAATAAGCGGTATTTCTCGCCTGAGAAGCTTATCCTATTTTCATCATGATTAGCAACAAGTGGCCATCTCCATCGAGAAGCTGGTTTCTATTGACCTTTCATCTTGAAGTATGAGGAAGGTTTATTTTACCCTTTAGTAAAAGAAGAAACTGAGACCCGTTCATGGCATACAAACCTTGAAGTATGGGGGAGGCTTATTTTACCCTTTAGTAAAAGAAGAAACTGAGACCTATTCAGAGCGCACAAACTTTGAAGTGTGGGGAAGTTTATTTATTCTTTCTGAATGAATCGTTTAAATAAAGAAGAAGTTGAATCACATTTTTTTAAGCTTATCAGCCGATTGCAGTATGTAAGTCCCTTCCAACGATAAGTGGTCGTTCTCTCTCGAGAAACTTATTAGGGCATTCTCCCATTAAGTCCATTATTGTGGCATACAACGGGTTTTACCTTGTATATTTGCTAATGAGTCTTGAAGATCCTGTTTCCAGAAGCTCGGATGTTATTCTTGCTCAATGCTCCAACATTCTATTTACTTGATCCTACTCTAGAGTATCAGTCGGTCATGCCTGAATCTGTTGAACAATACTCTCATATATTCCCCAGTGGAAGCCGTCTCGCCGGTGCCATCTTCATTGAGGGCCCCCTTCTTACCGTTTCCTCTAAAGTGACAATTGGTCGTGCTTGCCCATCATTTTAGATTTCCCCTAGTGTCGTGCTGTTTCCACAGTGCGTCGTATTCCCCAGGGTATGTTTGGTCGTCATGCATGTCCCCTGTATCGTCGTGTCGTCTGCATCCTTGTATTTATCATTTTAGTCATACGCATCATACTAGATCCATGGCATTGTCAGTATTATATTTCGTTTTGTTTTGTCCATAGCATTGCATCTCGCTGCATCTAAGGGCAAATTTTTTGGTTATCTGTATTTAAACCCCTTTCACCATGAGTTCTCGAGCCTTCGTCGCTCAAATCATCCGGTGAAGCTATTTAAATAGGGGCAACTGTCATACCCCAAATTTTACCCTTAGATTAGTAGGTCCATTTTGTAACACCCTTATTCTACCCCACATATATTACGGCAAAATAACACAGATTCCAGAGTAAAATATTAACTTTCATTAAAAAGCCACAAAAGGGCGTACATTTCTCAAAGTCAACAAAATTGGTCAATACTCCGTAACACATGGGTTTTCTCAAAATACATCAAAACATCATACATAGCAGAACTCAAAACATAACTCAAAGTTTTTCTCATAAGGGAACATCAGTAAAATAACCCAATGATATACAATCAACTCAAAGAACCCAACCCGATGTTACATATCAGAGCAAGACCCTCTAAATTAACCATAAAGGCTAACGACTCTACAACTTCAAAATACTCCTCGATGGCGTCCATGGCTAAACTTGCTCATCTGCACGTTACCCACGTGGAGGTAACATTCAAACAGGCAGGGTGAGTAAGACAATTCATAATAATCAATGTATAACAATTAATGCATGAATGACATATTACTCATAGTTATATTCAACACATTGATATCCTTCAAAATATGCCTCAAAGGCCACAACATCATAATTTATACACAAAGGCTCATAAATGCAAATGCAACATAGACTCAATGCATGTGGTAAAAATCATCACAGCGCGATGGACACTGGGCCATCAACCCTCCATAGATCCCCATCAATAGGATCAGAGCACATCAAAATACTTCACGTCCACACAGTGGGATTGAAGCCGAAGTAATCGAGGTCCTGAACCGAAGTCCGGATGCACATGAATGCATGATGCACACGTCACAATAATCCTCATAATAACAATATATGATGCATCATCATTCATCATATTCTTCATACGTCATAACTCATCATATTAATCATCAATACAACATATCATCATAATTCATCATATTACTCATCATGCAACATATCGTCATAATTCATCATATTATTCATCATACAACATATCATCATAATTCATCATATTAATCATCACACAGCATATCATCATAATACATCATATTATTCCTCATACAACATATCATCATAATTCATCATATTAATCATTCTCACACATCATGTCATCATATAATCACGTATAAATCACATATTAGCTCATAGTCATATTATCCTCACACTATCGCCTATCAATCACATAAACTTCACAGTTCTACTCATGTTAATTTGTCATATCATCACATAGTATTCACATATTAATCCCTAATATCATCTCATATTGCCTCATATTAACTCATCATAATTCCACTTGCGGTAATCCTCACACTATCACTTATTACTCATGCAACCCCACTGTCATACTCATAGTAACTCATCACAGGAATCCCATAATCAAACATCACGGCATCGTTGCACACAATCAATATTCGCGAACTCTGCTACGTTCGTTGGCTCGCTCGCTAAGCGAGTTGGTAGTGAGCCTTCGCTGGCTTGCTCGCTAGGCGAGCCTCTAGCAAATCCTCGCGGGCTTGCTCGCTAGGCGAACCTTGTAGCAAACCCCTCGCTGGCTTGCTCGCTAGGCGAACAGTGCGATGAGAACAACTTGTGCTATGCACCAGAACTAATTTCCACCCAAAACTCATACGATTCACACATCCCATACCCCTAAAACATCCCTAAATCATCTCTAAGGTCATACGGCGATAACGGTACAAAACATATGGTTCATTAGGCTAATCCGGCAACATTTGCACTGCCTAAAACACTATTTTCTTGCAATTGCTCTGAGTGCATCAGAGTTACTCACATTTGAATATTCCTATTCCTACAGGGTCAAACATATCACAATCCAAGGTTTTGGCCACAAAGACCTAAGGTTTCCTTCCTTACAATAATATTCAGTGATTCATACCATAACCCACAATCCCAGAGTTCTATAATCGAATCTCTTAGTTTCCCCAATTCAACTCAGAAACCCTCAAATCCTAAATCCACCATAAATACATCTAAAGGCATACATGGAAAATCATGAACAGAAATACTCCCCATACCTTAGCCGATTCGCAGCTTTCACGATTAACTTCGGGATCTTCCGAAGCTTTTGCATCCACTTCTCCCTCCTCAGAGCTCTAGCCTCATTCTTTTCACGGTTAACCAAAATGAATCCTACACCTTCAGAATTCTATTTTGTCAAACTTAGACTTGGGCCACACAATTGGGCTTTTCCCATAATACCCTTACTAACTCTTCATAATGCCCAATTTACCCTTATTTATCTTATATTTATTTTAATTCATAATAATATTAATAAATCCATATTACATACTATTATTCCAAAATAAATACCCCAATATGTATAATTCCTCAATAATTCTCAAAACCACCGAAAACACCAAAAATACGAATATTCTCAATTAAATAAATTAATTAAAATATTCTGATTAAATTCGGGGTGTTACACATTTCACATTTCATTTCATTCTGTATTGCATTTTAACTAACCGCTAACCGGTTTGCTCAGTCTACGTGTTGTTGCAGGAAAATCACACTGTGTGCGCTTTAATGTATGAAGGGAAAAAGGTCATTAATTTACAGCCTGCTGGCAATTTATGAAGCAAAGTCATCATCAGGATTTCCTCAAACGATTAGGGTCTCATTCTCCGGGTCATGTGATTTTATTTGAGAATGAGCTGAATTTTACGACAATATGGACGTCAGTTTCCTCGTGACACAATACCTTTTATTCAAGAGCCGAGATCTAGTCGTCAGTTGGGTTCTGAAGTGTTGTTTGCTCCTTAAACCATATGGATCTGAGTGCGTTGCAATACAGGTGGATTCAGATTAAATCGGTGCGAGAATTTGTTTGGAAGAATTTATTCTAACGGACACATGTTTTCCTGTTTTCTGCTAGTTATCAGTTGATTTTAAAGAAGCAGTGGAATTTCAGTTTGCGTTGAATGAACATTTGGTGGGTTTGATCATGATTATTAGTCGAGCTGATCACTTGAGATATAATTTGAATTTTAAATGCGGCGGGAAGTCGTTTTGCCGTTAAATGGATGATTTCTCTAGTTATCCGTTCAAGGCCATATTCACTGATTTTATTGTCGGATACAAATTAATTTGCAAAGGATTTGTTTGAACTCAGGAGTTACGTCAGATGAAAGTTAACTCTAAGTTACACGAGATGTCTAACCATCGAAATCGGACATTGAAACACTAAATTTTTGGCCAAGAGGATTTGGTCGGAGGAAAATTCATATTATTAATTGGACTTTTCTGTTTCTTGGTCGAAGGTAATATCCACCAATTTGCATTATTGAATACGGATTAATCGTCAGAGGTTAATTTGTGTGTTGGATGTGATTCTATTTGTCAAATTTGGAATTTGGAACGTCAAAGTTTGTTCAGATAAATTTAATCGGATGATCTTGATCGGATGAATTTAATTAAATGAATTTAGTCGGTTGAGTTAATCCAATAAACTTAGTCGGTTGAGTTAATCCAATAAATTTAGTCGGGTAAATTGAATCAGATGAATTTATTTGTAAGAATTTAAGCAGATGAACTTAGTTGGACGAATTTAGTCAGAGAAATTTAATCAGATGGATTTAGTCGTGATTTTCATCAATTGAATTTACGCGGAGAAATTTGATTGGAACGAATTCAGTTTATTAAGAAAAATAAAATTTATTTATTAAAATTTATTTATTACAATATACAAAAAATGGTTACAAGTTCAAATCCATTTCTAATTAGATCTAAAGTTCCTAATTTTTCTAAGATGTGTCTTCGCGCCGGTCTTCAACCTTCGATTTTTTTCGGACCTGCAAAAGAATCGACAATAGAGAAAAATAATGATTAAATGGTTAGAATCAATAAAGATGGTTTTTAATCAGTTCTGATACCCTCAGTTAAAGTTCATCATCGGGTATGTTGGGAGGGCAACAACGACAAGACCGTCACCAGCTCCCGACTTTTTCGACCTCGGCATGGACCTGACATATTTCTGTTCCAATTTATTCTAGGAGAGAGAAAATTGATTTTTGGAAAAAGCACTTATTCTAAAAAAATGATTTTTGCCAAACAAAGTCATAAACAAGCTTTCGCAAACAGTTGCTCCAAAGCAAAATCAAAACCAACTTTTCCTGGAAAATCGCAATGAGACAACAACCAATTTCCTGAATAAAACCAAATCAGAAGCATAACAAATTTCCCAAAATCATTGTTCCAATTCAAGCACAAAAGCAACTTCCACCCAAGTTTTGCTCCTAAAATAAATTCGTCAGATCCATAACAAACCAACAAAATAAGAAATTCGCAACAACAACAACAAATTGTTCATCAAATATTGCAACAAATTCAGCACGCTCAGCCACCATAAGAATGCAACAAGTCAAACAAATTAAATCTCCTGAAAATAGCCACAAAATCGCAACCAAAATCATAACAACATGGAACCCAGGCCCATGAAATCATCAATATAAGAGATCAAGAACGAGAGGCAACAAAGAGAACTGAGGGAAATAATAGAAGGAGATCATCAGTTCAGATCAGAAAAATCAAGAACATCAAGAACACCCTCTCCCACGTGAACTCATGCATGATTTTACTCACCATCATCATCGTTCGAATCCAACAAAGCCGCAACTCAAATCATTTCAAACCTCACAAAGAAGGTGAGCAACAATTTTGATGCTAATCGGTTTTTTTTCTCTCTTTCACTTTGTGTTTTCAGAACCATACCGGGAAGAGCAAGAATGGAGGAGAGAAGAAAGGAAAGCGAAAAAAAAGCTCAGGGAACTCAACAATGGCAGCGCCGCATGGAGGAAGAAGAAGAGGGTTTTTAAAAACCCTAGAACATTCAGCAACAAGTTGACCCCTCCCCCCCCCCCCCCCCCTCTTTTATGTTTATATTTTATTTATTTATTTATTTATATAATTTTATAATTTAGTTTAATTGGATTGTTAAGTTAATTTTTCTAAACTTAATTAAACAATCTTTTAAAACTTGTCATTAAAACATTTCTCAAAATTAAAACTATTTTTTAATTAAAACCCTATTTAAAAATTAAAAACATTTTTTAAATTAAAATCCTATTTAAAAATTAAAAAAACCATTTTTCTAATTAAAATATCTCTTGAAAGTAAAACCAATTTTTTATTTATTTATTTATTAAAACATCTCTTAAAATTAATTAGAAACATTTTTTAAAAATTTAACTAGAAACATTTCTTTAAAGTTTAACATTTATAAATTGAAAACCCACTTTTTTTGAAAAATAAGATTTTTGTTAATAAATTAAAATTCAGCATAATTAAAAATTAATTTTTCAAATTCAAACTCTTTTTGTAAATCCCTCAATTAATCTTAAAACTCTTTCTTAAAGTTGTCTAACATTTCGCTTTAAATCTCGAATTGAACCTTACCGTTTATTTTCGTTTAATTTTTATGTCGTTCCTCTCATATTTCTCAATTGTACAGTTTATTAATTATTTATTTTTCGCATTTCATTTTTTTGGGTTGTAATTTATGCGAGGCAATCGTCGCTTTTATTTCATCATTATTCTTGCGTTTTTCATGGTCGTAATTTATGCGAGGCAATCGTCGCTCTTGTTCTGTTATTATTCTCTCATTTTTCCATATTTCAATTCCGTCGCTTAATTAATTTGCATTGCATTATTTACCGTAATCTCCCTTCCGAAGGAATAGGTCTAGCCGTTTGACCGCCGCGTCAATAGTCCTTACCTTTGACCCTTTCATCTTTCAAACCCTAATCGCATAGGCGTCCCGACGCAGATAAGTTTACCCTTTACCCTAGAATTAGGATAAGGAGTCGTCATACTCCGTATTAGGTTTCCCGCAGTGGAATATCTATTTTACCCTTTTTAAATTCTATTCAATTACAACGTAGAAATAAGAGTCGCCGCACTCCACGTAAGCGCTTCCTTAAGAACGCTTATTCCCCATTGAAACCTTGACCACAGTCAAGAAGTTTCTCTTCCTCCCTTTCGAGGGGAACTACGATTACTCTGATGTCATCTCCTACCCAGGATACGTAGGCACAAGATGCGAGTCTTGGCGAGTAAACTTAGGACTAACCCTTAGGTATTTCTTTCACCTTATAACCCTTAGCATATACCATTAAGCAAAATAACAAACATTAAAACAAGAGTTTCATGTAGAGTACTACAGAAGTTTAGGGTGCTAATACCTTCCCTAAGCTTAACCAACCCCCGAACCTAGATCTCTCCCTGCATTGTGTTTACGATGCAAAATAGGTTTTTCCTTTCTTTAACCTTTCCTTCAGATAAATCATAGGCCGATTATGAATCAAAGATCTGTGATTCAAATTAATTAATAATTTGATATCTTATTCTCACCGCAACAACCAACATACATGTGAATGAGATGATGATTTCTCGTATGCCCATACATTAGTGGATATCAATCACAATTTCACCAATAGCCATATCAGATTTATTAACATATGGAATATCAATCACAGTTCCAAAACGTATTCTTTGACTGGATGCAGTGTCGAGATGCCCCACTTTGCATTTGTCTGCCGATCTATAGTCGGGTGGTCGACTTCCTTGGGAATGTAGCTTAAGGACGACCATTTAAATTTTAGGCTTGTCGAATTGATCTGTCCAATGCTTCGATATAACACCTCTTGATTATTGGGCCAAAGACCTTCCAACTTCTTTCCAATTTCAGAGTAGGTATTTACCCCAATTAATCCATAGGAGGTCGGGGTCTGCCTAGGCCGACCTAGCCTATTGATTGGCTTCTCCCGGTCCCAATATGATGTTTAGGCATTAACGGAGTTCTTTGATAGTCCCGTCTCTCTGACTTCCATTAAGAGAGTGAGAGTTTCTCTTCCCGTCTGGCCTTTCCTTTGGAATGAGGGTTCGAAGCGGCGTTTGGAGACTGATAACTACCAGTCTCTTTAAAATTGGATTCTAGGGTATTTTTCTCCACGTATGCTTGGATAACCTTTACTCTTTTGTATGTTCTAAGAAGACCCCCATGCATAAATTATAAACACGATGGTGCCTATGAGAGGTACCCTGATATTGGATTAACGTCTGATGTTAACTATAAACTTGTAGTATCCAAACATCATTAACTATAAACTTGTGGTATCTTCTGGTATCATCACGGTACATACCTAGGTATTGGTGGGAGGTATAGATGACATTAGGTTGGAGGAATGATTGCGAGCCTTTGGCCTAACCCTCATGGAAAAGGCCTTTAGACCCCGATGTAACCCTAGATCTGGATATGGGAATCTTCCTTCAGCTATTTTATGGAGTTCTTAAGGGAATCAAAGATCTGGATTCCGAGGAATTAGAATGGAAATGGTGATTTATCAAATTGATTCACAACCATTCATTCACATATATAGTTGGATGAAGCTACTAGCGTGTTCCCTTCTTTAACAAGTGAGTTCTATTTCAGCCTCAGTCAAGACAAGGGGAGACACCGACTTCTCAATAGAATTCTCACCCCATCGACTTTCTTTGAGAATAAAGCCTCTAAAGGATTCCCAAAAAGAGAATTGTCTGAAAGAGAATCTTCAGACACTCCCTCAATTTCAGAATCATCAACCAGAGATGCAATCTCTGGTTTAAAATCCCCACTTATATAGAAAATGGAATGTGATCTAAGCTTCATTCCCCTTTTAGACTAAGAAGAAATGCTAATTTTTTTGAATAATTCTCTATGACAATAGAGTTACCACTCATATTAACAAAGAAACATCAAATACTTGAATGAAAAACTGAAGTGAAGAGAAGGTACCTTGAAATGTGAGGTCGAAAACAGTGAATTAGAAAAGTAAGCCAAAAGTCAAAGCTTTGAATGCGAGACAAATGTTACTCATATGAAAACACTCTCAGAGAAGAAGGAAATACTCAAAGGAAATAAGGGATATTCAATCTAATAGGTAGGAAAATTTCCCCCATATTTCCTCTACCCTTATATAAACGAAGTAAATCGAGCAAATCATATTAATAGTAAGAAGCACGTGCAAATCAATGGTCAGATTTCATCTTAGGAACATAGTTAGACTCAAGTGCACTCAAGTGAATAGTAAGCAGCGTCACACTAGTCTATACCTTTTCAGGTCACACGTCAAGAGAAAGATGGTGAAACGCTTCCATGATGGGACTATATTTAATGCTCATGTTCCTCATTACTCTTTGGAAAACCGAAGCAATGTACGCTTGCCAACGTATAGACAACCATTCTTGAGGGTCGATCACGATTTCTAAAAGACCTCCCTAGCATCCAGAATGCTCGAAGAATCTTGGGGAAAATTGTTTTGTGCCAACCAAAGGCCTAATAAGATAAGGCCTACTTACTCTACCTACTCCATTGGGCCCAAGGTATAAATGTCTTAACATATAATTTTCAGGTACACAATTTCTAATATGCATTTTCATTATAGTTATCTTAAACCCTAACTGACTTGGGTGTTGGAGTGGTAACCATGTGGGTACCCCTAGGTCCACCATATCAAAGATAAGCAACAACAATTCAAGATTAACCTAATCGGTTCCATAAGCATAAAGATCACAACCTCCAATCCAAGATGTTGCATAAACGAATCACTTAAAAAGCTTCACTATGTTGTAGTGTCGCTACTGCAAAAAAAGGTGCCGGCAATGACAGAAGAGTCGCCACTGTTCGTTATTTATCCCAACGAGGGGGAAAGGAAACGAGCAGAGAAAACCTGACAAAACGGGATAAGATTGGTCATCGCAACTAAATCTCGGGTTCGGGAGTCGGTTATGCAAGGGGAAGGTATTAGCACCCCTCACGTCCGTCGTACTCGACGGGATCCACGCTTGGTTATCTATCTAAAGGGTGGTTGAGACTATCTATGCTAAAGGTCTCAGGGACAAAAGAAAAATAAAAGTGACTCGATAGAGCATCGCCGCTCTGTGCCTACGTATTCCCTCGTGCAATGGGAAAGTCAGAGTCAACGTAGTTCGCTAACTACAGATGAAAAGTGGGGAAGGTTGCTCGCTAAGACATCACGTCTTGTGCCTACGTATTCTCATCTGGTATGAGAAATTAGAGCAAATGCAATTCGGGCAATTAGAACACCGGTTGGTTCAGAAGTTTTTACCCGAGTAGGGTTAACAAACAGTTATCGCAGTTAAGTGTATGCAGCTCGACCTTCGGAGACTCAGGGGTTACCTGTTTGCGGTAGAACTAAGAGTTAATGAAACTCTTGTTTATGAAAAGGTTTTCCATTGTTAAGGGTCCCAAGGGACAAAATGAAGTTTGATCATTTGTTTTTTGTGTCTTTTAAGGAGAAGTGTTTTTTTTTGGAATTGTTTGTAATTCATATTGCACTAGAGACTATGACCTAGGAACAAATGCGTCGCACATCACCCAAAGGGTGAACACTAAACACTCTAGGCCATCAAGAGGAAACCCCCTAATAACCATTTCCCAAGTACTTAAGGCTCGTAACGTACAATATTCATTAGCCTTTATTAAGTATTTTGAAGTTGTTTTGAGATGAGAAAGAGAGAGAGGACAAACTAAAGGGAAACTAGTTCAAAACCTAGTAGTTGTCATGCATCATGAACCTATAGTTGAGGTTAAAGGGAAATTCTACTTAATGTTCTCATACATGGTTTGAATCCTAGAGTCTATCACAAGCATCCTTAAACAAGGAGATTGGAAGTTCTAAGGGAGCATGGTAAGAAAAAAAGAAGAAGAAAAGAACACGATATAAAACATGAAATAGAAATGAATGAATGAATGCATATGCAATGCAACACACAAGCAAAAGGAGGAAATTGTATGGGGTTAAAACCTCCACAAGCTCATCTCAACCTTTTAATGCATGTAGGAAAAGAGAAGGAAAAGCTTACACATGCATACTTATATCCTAATGCACAAAATCATACAACATGACACGGAAAGAAGGAGAGGATTGAATGAGATGATGGGAGGAAAAGTGATAACCATGGGAACTCATAAGGGCTACTCAACCAACATACTACATCCAATATGCACACAAATCACACAAATAGTCCTCAAAGGTGCAACTACTTATGGCATGCCATAAGTTCCTCCAAAAGAGGGACCAAACTTCCATAAGTAGGATCCTAAAGTCCTAGGACAGAAAGAGATGAAAGCAAAGAGTTTACACAAAGTATTTGAAAATAAATGTACAAAATTTTGCAAAGGAATCATGTAAAAGAGTGTAAACATTCACATACATGCACACATGGAATCCTAAAAGAAAGGTCTAAAAGAAAGCCAAACTTAAATAAGTTAGGAACACAATTGGAACCCAAAATTGGACATACAAACACCTTGTTATGTATATGACATGAATACACAAAGATTAGAGGCTCAAACATTGCACAAAACTCAATTAAGAAACAAACTATTTCATGTATCAAGGTGAAAACCATACAAGGGTAGGCTAGAATGTAAAATACACTAAAAATAGCAAACCAATCCAAAAAAATACCAAATAAAATCCTATAGGACCCCTATGGTGTTAGGAACCAGGGGTCCAAACTATGGGAAAAAATCCTAAACTAGGCTAGACAAACAAAGGGCAAGTTCTAAGGGACACCCTAAAAACTAGTGCAAATCGAGGGTCCTAAAAACCCAACTAAAACCCTAACCAAATGGTACTAAAACCAGGGTTAAAAATGTCACAAAAACCCATCAATATGTCATGGATATGCACAAGAAAAATCAAACATTTATATGAAAGTTTCATCACAAAATAAAATCTAATACAAGAGATATGTCATTTTAAACCAATTAAAATCATTCCAAATGAACAATCATTTTTTAATTGAAAAATATTCATAAAAATAAAAATAAAAATTCCTAAATTCAATTTACATCTTAAAATGCCTAAAAACTATTTTTGTGGATTTTTAATCCATTTGGAAGCATTTTAAAAGAATTAAAATGAAATAGATAACAAAAAGAAAAAAAGAAAAAAAAGAAATGAAATTAAGAAAATCAGCGTGATGAATAACAATGAATCCAAGTTATAATCCATGGGCCTGCTCTAAAGGGGGTGCAAGTATCAATTGTGGCCCAAGTCCACAACACTTAGCCTTACTCAATACGCAGCGTTTCACTTAAAATTCTGAGTCAACAAGTTAGACTCAATCGTGGCCGTGTAATTTAAAACCAAGTCAATGGATCTAGTGGCCATGATGAAGAGACAAAGGCGCCTGAGAACAAAACCAGAGGGTGGCGCTAAACTTTCCGGTTGTCTTCTCCAGTTGGCTCGTCGGAGAAGAAGAAGTAAAACCTCACCAAAACGTGCAATTTTTGATACCATTATAATCCTCTCCTCACGCCCATCATGAATCCCATGTCCAATTTCATTTTTATCCTATAATTAACCCTAACCGAAGCCACAAAGATTTAACCAAGAATCATAAAAGTTCAAGAACGCGCACCAAATTAAACCAGAAATGATCTGTGTAACTAGGGCATCAAGAATCCATGAAAATGGTGTATGATTGGAGCAGGAACAGAGAGAATTTGTGCAAGATAACTTACCTAACGGAGTACCTCCGTTGGGCCTTGAAATGGTGTCGAATCTCTTGCAAAACCACCCAGGAACGTTCTACAATCTTCAAGGAAGCTTCAGGTAATCTCAATTTGGCTAGAAATGACTTCAATTGCAAAACTTAATTACAACTTCTCCTTGAGTTGTTGTAACTGAATTTTCCTTCAATTCTGATTCAAATCACCTTCTCCAGCTTTGTACATGATCAGGATGTTATATACTTTGGATCTGAATGCTTATGGAGGCCCAATTATGGCCTGTTACCATGAATTGAAATCCAAAATTTCCACTTCAAAGCTCCAAAATTGGCACACAAATTTGGCTCCAATGGCCATGGTTTTAGTTCAGACAGTTAGCATATACTTCCTTCTGATCCAATGGATAGAATTGCACCCTTAATTTGATCTTATGATGTGATTTTGATATGTTACTTCATTGTGAAGAAACTTGGAAATTCACCATGCTAATGACCCCAAATCTCAATTCTGATATTGGCATTGTATTTGGTTCATTCAAGTGACTCAAAAAATGCATAAATTTGTCATGAAATGGTACATTATGAATTTAATCCAAATTATGCCATTTAAGTACTTTTCCATGGAAATTCCTTCATCAATCTTCCAATTCAATCCAAATCCATGATAGGTGATGACTTGGTGATGAAAATGATGTCATTTGAAGCAAGTTTGATGTTGGAGAAATTCCCATTTGAAGTGTGCAAAGTTGTGAAATTGACCTTTAACCAAAATGACTTATAATCAAAGTTTCCCAAAATACCCCTGCCTTGCAAGCTTCATATCTTGAGCTCTACAAATCAGATGAAAGACTTCTAGTACTTTTTGTAAAGCTAATATCATAAGGAAAAACCTTTATGTTTGGGCCAAAGTAAGGAGAAATATCCTTCTAGGTCAAAAATGTCTTGGAAGTTGGTTGACTTTTGTTGACCAAAATCACATTCATCTGATGATCTGTAACTTGTCAGCATCATATCTTGAGTTCTAGAAACCCTATGGATGATTTCTAGTACTAAAAAGAAATCTAGAAACACGCTCTACAATTTTCATGTTGGGTCAAGATGAGATGAAACTTGTATCTTGAGATATGTGGTCTTGAAGTTAGGCACTAAGTAGGGGATTTTACAATGACAAGCTTAGAAACCCTAGCTTAGCAACTTCTCACACTCTTGATACTTCTTGATTTGATCTTGGAATAACATCTTGGATACCTCAACACAACATTCCATGATCATAAAGACTTGGAATTGAGTCTTAATCTCCTTCAACTTCACAGTTGACTTAGGGTTGACCAGATGAAAACCCTAACTGCATCACCTTTGACTGTGGCTCCTTGCACATGGTATAATGACTTGAATAAGCTCTTAAATGACCCTTAAGACATTCAATGAGCTCATACAATGTTCTTCATCCATAAGCATGGACTCAATATCATTTGATGAACTTAACATGGCCTCCAAGATAGGAGGTGAACCATATTCATTCATCTGCCTTCTTCAAAGAACTTTGGCTTTCTTCTAATGATGATAAACATTCGATAGCTTGAATAAGACCCCTTGATTAGGCTTAGAAACTTTGGTAGTCTCCTCTTGCTAGGCACACCTCTCTCAATCCCCTGTAAATTAACAATGGTATGCAAATGCTAATGCTATGAAAATACAATGAATCACAAGCCAAGTTAGAAAAAGGTTGGACAAATTTTGGGGTGCAACATGTAGTTTTTGCAATATCATCCATTTATGGGTTTTGTAAGGGAACATAAAATATCCCAATAAAGGATGTTTGTATAACTTCCCTAACTAATCAACACTCTCTTAATCTCTCAATCATCCCACCTTACGGTTATGACCATTGGGTCATTATCATACAAGTGAATGATTAATGTGCCTCTCTCAGATAAGGTGATCTTATATTCCAAGGTTTTATTCTCTCCTGAACCAAGGCTAGTAGTTGAGCCTTCTACAGTTAAAACCTGATATGCATACTTTCTACGAGCATATATGGTCTCCCCGCCCTCAGCAAACCCTAATGTTATGGTATTAAGGGTGTGATATACGAGACTATCTTCACCTCCCCTGTTTGGTTCCTTGCCCTTATTGGATATAGGGCTTCTAGTGGCGTATTGACCTTGAAAGTTGGAGCCACATGGTCTTTGGGTTGAGTCACCTCTAACATATTTATTTAAGTGGCATTTTTGGATGAGCCACTCAGCCTCCTTCTTGAACTAGTAGTAGTCTTTTGTGTGGTAGCCATTGACCTAGTGAAACTTACCCATGATATCTGAAGTATAGGCTAGCGAAAAAGGTATCATGTTATGAGATCAAGAGTTCATTAAGCACGTCGAAGGCATCTTATAAAAAAATGCACAAAAAACATATTATTTCATTCATTTTAACTTATGATTTTATCTTGTTTATATAAAGTAAGTTAAATATTATGAGAGCCTATGATAATGGCATATGTTATGAGAGTCAATGGTGTCCTAATACAATTCATGATCAAACTAATGAAAGCAATAGACCAATTAAGAGAGAATGGACAAATACTTGTAATTTTGATCTAAACTAATGAAAAGAGATTACATGTGAGATCGCTGCCTCTTTTTAATGCTTTTATTTATTCATTTTGTAATAAAAAGTGTTAGCCCAACTTGTCCACTTTTGGTCCAAAATACATGCTTTTAATTTTTGTGTGTATTTAGCCATTCTAAAGCTTCCAGTGCTTTAAAATTTTGTGAGTTTATCATTCTAAGCAAATAATGGACTGAAGAAGAGAAAAGAGAAAGTTTTGAAGAAGGGAGGGAGAGAGAGAGGGAGAGAGAGAGAGAGAGAGAGAGAGTTGCATTGATCAAATTAGTTATAAATTATTATCATTCATCATGGAAATTGATATCTAGTTTCTCCATTGCCTTTTAGCGTTTGACTTTTATCCTCAAGCCATTATTGATAGAACAACGAGATGAATTTGTAACATTTCATGAGTTATTATTGTAAATTCAACAAGCTACCTTATTCCTATAGATAGGGAGCTAATCATAAATGAAACATCCAAGTTGAATTTTGTTAAACAAACACATTGTGTAATTTTGAGAGTTTTTCTCTTTTGATTATGGATTGGACCAAGTTTTCGATCTTATCGAGAAATCAAGTTTCTTGTGGTGATCTTCACTTAAGGCTTATCATTCTTTCTAATTCATAGAAAGAGTGTGGCACCCAATTTTTATTATGTTCTGTCTATTTCTTTCTTCTTTTCACTTTGTTTCATAAATTTATCAAAGTATGAGCAAAACTGTTGAATTTCAAATTGGTTACCCATCAAGTGGTAATCAGAGCTAAAGTTTAAATCAGGTGTTAAATATCCATTTAAATCTTGACAATTTTCGTACACCTTCTATTTCAAAATTAAAAAAAGAAGAGAAAAAAAAAGAAAAGGAAGAAAAATAGTCAAAGTTTCAATTTTTACTCATATTATTTTTATTTTGCTTGCGAAGTTTAAACCTTTTTTTAGTAATTCATCATGGAAGCCAAAGAATTTTTTTTACAATATGTCTTATGAATGATACAATTTATAGCATGGTCATTAATAAAAAATATTGGATCAACATGACAAGTACAAATATGGTGGAGAATATGGGACTTACGATTCTTGAGCATCCAAAACCATATACATTTTATAGTCTTGAGGAACTAGAGTTTAAAGACATGGATGATGTTTTGGTGACCACACGAGTACGAGTTTCATTCACGCTTGGAGGATGTAAATATGAAGTAATACGTGATGACGTGCATGCTAAAACAAGGGATTTGTTACTCGGACTTTCGTGGCAGCAACAATGTCGATCAAATCATGATTGTCATTATAAAAAAATGGATCATGCGATTTTTTTGTAACATTTCATGAGTCATTATTGTAAATTCAGCAAGCCACCTTATTTCTATAAAAAGGGAGCTAATCATGAATGGAAAATCAAGTTGAATTTTATTAAAGAAACACATTGTGTAATTTTGAGTGCTTTGCTCATTTGGTTATGGATTGGACCAAGTTTTTGATCTTATCAAGAAACAAAGTTTCTCGTGTTGATCCTCACTAAGGCTTATCAACCTTTCTAATTCATAGAAAAGGTGTGGCACTTTATTTCCATCCTTTCCATTATTTTCTCTCAAAGTTTTTGTTTGTTTCAATTCTTTCCAATTTCAAACATTACTTCTAATTTCTTGTTTCCTACTCTATCTTATCACCATATATCACAAGTTTCATAAGTTTAACAAATTATGGGAAAATTACTGAATTTCAATTTGGTTAGCTATCATCATGTATGTGGAAGACCTCACACCATATATCTTCACGACGAGTGTTCAGGGACGTGAAGTTCTCCCTAGGCCTCACGCTCCATTTGAAGGTTGCCTTCTCCCTAATAGGAAAGGCATGGTGGCTCCTGCGCGACTGCTGCAAGGTATTAGGATTTCCAACTGCCCGTTCCTTAACATCTAGAGTCTTTTTAACCACTATGCTTTCCTTAGCCTTTGTGGAGTAGTTTGTGCGTGTCACTACTTCCGCCATGGAAGCAACATACCTGTGGACGCAAGACTCATTAAATTTCCCAACCCCCAATCCGTTATAGAAGGCGCCTACGACATATCCTAGTTAAGGTGGACGACTTTGATGGTCACCTCACTCAATCAGGTGAGAAACTCCCTCAAGGATTCTAAAGAGCCTTGGAAAATGTTGAACATGTCGATGGTAGACATCCTTCTGTGCTTGCTCGCTGAAAACTAATGCACTAACCTCTTTACTAGGTCCTCGTAGCTGGTGACTAAGAGCGTGAGAGACTCATTTACCACCTTAATGTCACATCACTGAAGGTACAATAGAGAAATATGCATTTTAGGAAAATAATGGCTCCAATAATTGCATTTGTGTGTTAATGGAGGCGACATGCTCTTAGGAATCGCTGCGTCCATAAAACTTAGCAAATTATGACGACTTGAAATTCTATGGTACGAGAGCTCCCCATATTTCGTTAAAGAGAGATAAGGGTCCAACACATCTATTTCCTCAGTGGGTTCAGTGTCCTGCTTGCACTGTTGGAGGTGAATGACGTTGTCCCCCAAAGTCTAATTATGGAGATACAAATTGTCCATAGCAGCACACACTTCCGCCATGGCATCCTAGTCGTCGCCAAAACTATGACTTCTCGTAGTTGCTACTCGCTTGTTCACCATATTTGACAGGGGGTTGAAGATGTATAAATCATCTTGACTTTCTGATGCAAGGGTGACTCGGGTCAATTTTATCAAGGTCCAACAATGGACGCCAATTATACTTGTTTAAAACATACAATAAGGATAACCCTGTATTTTGAGGAATATGCATAGTATTTTAAGGTTATTGATGGTGTTAGGGCAAGCTTACACAAGGTGGTGAGAAACCATGTATCTCCGAATCTTAGGTGAATAAAATGTCCCTTCTCAACCCTATGATTGAGGTATTTTTAGAGGTCAATTGGGTCTAAATTCTTGGACTTATGTAGTGGTTATTATACCCCTATCTCAAGAGTGTAGGACATGAAAACCGTTATACCTCCTATTCTTCTAGAAAACATGGCTTTCCCTATTTAGTAGAGCTTCCATAATGTAAGTGGCTACAAACACACAATCCTCACGTTTCATAAGTGGGTGATGCATGGTTTGACTTAAGTCCAACAGGGGGCGAGTGATGCGACCGATATATGAGTGTTACAACAAATGGGCACGCATTGCGATCATGTGACGAGTAAAAATCCAACTTTGGATAACATATGGTATTCACCCACCCTGAGTGAGTCTTATTGCTTTATCTAGACACTTTTCTTCTAGACTTAATAAACTTATCTTCGTATAAAGTCCAATACAATTAATCCTACCCAACTCTAATCCTCGTAAATCCTCATAAATCAATAATGTTTTAAAAAATAAATAAATATTAAAATATATTTTGTATAAAGTAAATAAATAAACATTATTGAAATATTAGAAGGCATTTGAATGATATGCACTAATCCGGTGAAGAACAATAGAGAATAGGCCGTTATTGTTCAGCTCAATACAAACATTTGCTAAACCAACGCCAACAACAACACTTTTCTGGCCGCCGCCGGGTTTTATCACCGCCATATTCGAAATAGTGTAGTCTAGGTTTATCTTTATCAGAGGCAAAACCAAAACCCTAAATTCCCAATCCTTGATTTCTCTGCGCAAACTCTACTCTCTACATCCATGACGAAGGTTTACGGCACAGGAACATACGATTTCCGCCGTCACAGAGTAGCGGAGTACCCATTGGCAGAACCAAAAGCAGGAGAACGGAGTCAAAAAGGAGGTGGCGGTGGCAGTTTACAGAGCACAATCACTGTTTCTGAGATTCAACGAGACCGTCTCACTAAGATTGCTGAATCCAACTGGTTGAAAACTGTTGAGAAGAAGAAAGATTTCGAGCCAGAGCTTGTTGTGAAGATTTATGAAACGGAGTTGTTGGTGAAAGAAGGTCAAGGTAATAAACCTGTTCCTCTTCAGAGAGTTATGATTTTGGAAGTTAGTCAGTATTTGGAGAATTACCTCTGGCCGCATTTCGATCCTCTTAGTGCTACTTTTGAGCATGTTATGTCAATCATCATCATGGTCAATGAAAAGGTTAATCTCATCATCATTATTTGATTTATATTTCTTCAGTTGTTTATTTTATTTTTGTAAATCTATTTCGTGGCTGGGCAATTTTATTGAAAAAATTCTGTGTTTGCGAGCATTGCAGTTCCGAGAGAATGTTGCTGCTTGGGTTTGCTTCCATGATAGGAAAGATGTTTTCAAAGAATTTCTTGAGAGGGTTGTTCGATTAAAGGAGGTATTTATCTATCTCTTTCTTTATGCATTGCTATACCCTAACTAGCACTTAGTCAAAGCATGTACAAGTGATCGATACAACACTTAAACTTGTAATTCATACAGTTAGAGAGCCATAGATAAGTTTCATTTTGTTTCTATCATATGCTTGTTTCTCTGTTTGAGTTTGAGAGAGGCATTTCACTCATTTTGACAAGAATATAATATTTGTGAGTAAGTGCCATCTCACAGGGTGTCATGATTTCATTTATTTTCGATTGCTAGATTTCAGTTTTTCATTATTTTGTTAAGTGTACATCTGTCATTTGATTATTGAGTTGGACTTTCAATTGTTTTTTTCCTGTCTCTTTTCCTTTATCTAATGAAGTGAGTGGCTCGTAATTGATGGCGGAATCATAAATGTATTTTGACATTTTGCTGAATCTCATGTTCTAATCTTACTGTAGGGAAGAGAACTGAATATTGCAGAGAAGACAAATTACCTTGTTTTCATGATAAATGCGTTTCAGGTATGCTGGCACTGCACTTCTTCCTTTAGGGCTTAAGTCATGTTGTTGTTGGCTTTAGTCACACATGTTTAAGTAGTTGGTGTGCAGATTTATTTTATCAAATTTTGTTGAAATACAGGCTTCCATTATTGTTGAATTGTTACAATCTTGCATAATCATTACGTCTTCAACAAATATTCCATTAATTTGCCAGAGTTTCACAACAAGGTCTTTGGCCATTGTTTATTGTAGCTGAGCTAATAATCTTGCATTGCAGAGTTTAGAAGACGAGGTTGTTAGAAAGACAATGTTGAGACTAGCAAGTTTGAAGTCCTGGTACAGTTTGTCTTATGGCCGTTTTCAGGTAAGATCACATTCTATGAAGATGAGTTATTGCCATTGTGTCACTTGTTATTTTTGAAATTTTTGTGATGAATGTTGAATTGTTTGTATGCTAAATGCATTCTGGGTCATTGGCCTTCATCCGTGCAGATGGAGCTTTGTCTTAACCCAGTGTTGGTCAAGAAATGGAAACGGATGTTAAAGATGGAACCTGTTAAAGGAG
This sequence comes from Lathyrus sativus, assembly GCA_963859935.3. Lineage (NCBI taxonomy): Eukaryota > Viridiplantae > Streptophyta > Magnoliopsida > Fabales > Fabaceae > Lathyrus > Lathyrus sativus. The sequence continues at coordinate 558,498,789 of OZ012737.1, forward strand.
GGCAGCATTCAGATCCTTCAACTACAGTTGAAGTGACGTTTTTGAGGAATCTCATAGAAGAATTTCTGGAGGTTGTAATTTCTTAAGAACCTTGAATCTATAGAGAACTGTATTGTTTTTTAGATCAACAAATATTTTTTCTTGGAAGTAGAAGTCTGAATTTCTTGATGTTTTTTTCCCTTCTAGATACTGGATTCCCAGGTATTTTCCCAGAGACAGTTGTCTGGTGAGGATGATGAAGTATTTGATGAAACTGGTTTGTGGCTAATTAACGATGCTTGTGTCCTCTATTGTGAGAGGTTTATGGAATTTCTTATTGACCTTTTGAGTCAACTGCCTACAAGAAGGTGTGTGGAAATGGTTATTTGCACTCTCATTTTAGGGTTGAGTTGTTGTATTTAGTTTAATACTTTAATATATATTTTTAGTTTTTATTTTCGAATTTATGCATATTTTTGCATTTTGCAAGTGATATAAATTGTTGATTAAATGACTGATTGCATTAGCCATTATCTTTTTCTTTCATGGTAACTATGGTTGAAATGAAAATGGGTTTAATTCTTATAAGACATTAAGGAAGAACAAGATACTTTTTGGCGGCCCGCATTTTTTCGTATAATCTTCTCAGTTTCCCTAATATGTCTTCTCTGTTTTTCTTGTGTTATAGGTATTTGAGGCCTATAGTGGCTGATGTAGCTGTAGTTGCCAAATGCCATCTGAGTGCGCTCTATAGGCATGGAAAGGGGAAACTTTTTGCTCAGTTGGTTGATTTATTACAATTCTATGAAGGATTTGAGATTAATGACCATACTGGTGTACAGCTAACAGATCACGAGGTTCTTGAATCCCATTACAGCCGACTGCAGTCATTCCAGTTACATGCATTTAAAAAGAAAGACAATGTATGAACAGAACATTAGTAACAGTGTAGCGTGTTTTATCTGTATATCACACAATTTTTCATTCTATGCCCCCCTGATTTCATGTCAGTGATCAGATTAAATTTTTTTTTTCTTCTGTTTTTGTTGTAGCTGCGGGAACTTGCTTTGACTAACATTGGTTCACTTCACACGCGTGCAAATTTGTCCAAGAAATTGTCTGTTCTTTCACCTGAGGAGTTAAGGGATTTGATTTGCTGTAAGGTGTGTGATTAATAGATGCAACTCTTAACTCTTTTTATAATCTTGATTGTGGGTCTTTAGTTGTTCCCCGTGTCCCACGTGAATGTTAAAATTTAGAATTATAGTTGATAATCGATTGATTTTTACAATGTTTTTATTGCCATTGTAATTACAATGGCTCCATTTGAAAGTCTCTTATTATTCTTCCTGTCTTGCTCTTTATCCTCATCTCTGGTTGATGTTTTCTCATTTTCTCTATATCTTTGGTGGGAATTGTGTGAAATGATAAAACATCATGTTCTGAAGGCAAATAATATCATTTTATGTTTTCAATTCAGTGGTCATTACGAAACATATCAGTATAATTTAGTTTTATCTCAACTTAAGAGCTCATTTGAACTCTCCCTTCTAAATGCATACTTAGTTTTGATTGCGGAATTTTGTTACTAGAAGATTAAATTGACCTTTTGCTATACTCTGTTTGTGGTTTGCTATTGTAATTTGTGAGTGTTACCAACGGGACTCAAATAGTATTTTATACTGGATCTGTTGAGTAGGTTTGCAAATAGTATTATAATGCTTGCATGTGTGAGCAATGCAATGATTTTCAATGCCACAAACTTCTGTTTTGACATTGTGGCTTTATGCAGCTCAAACTGGTCTCTAAGGAAGATCCCTGGACGAAGAGGGTGGATTTTCTTATTGAAATAATGGTGTCCTTTTTTGAGAAGCAGCAATCTCAAAAGGAAGCTATCAATGCTCTTCCTCTTTATCCAAATGAGCAGATTATGTGGGATGAAAGTGTTGTACCAAGCATAAATTACTCTGGAGAAGGTTGTTTAGCGTTACCAAAGCTAAACTTACAGTTTTTAACATTACATGACTATCTTCTCCGAAATTTTAATCTCTTTCGACTTGAATCAACATATGAGATACGTGAGGACATTCAGGAAGCTGTTCCACATCTTCTTGCATATATTAATATTGATGGAGAAACTGCTTTTCGTGGTTGGTCAAGAATGGGTGTACCAATCAAACAGTTCAGGATTGCCGAAGTGAAACAACCCAACATAGGAGAAGTCAAGCCATCATCTGTGACAGCAGAAGTTACCTATAGCATATCCAGCTATAGATCACATATTAGATCTGAATGGGATGCACTAAAAGAACATGATGTATTGTTTTTATTAACTATTCGCCCATCATTTGAGCCTCTGAGTGCAGAAGAAGAAAACAAAGCTAGTGTACCACAGAAGCTTGGCCTACAGTATGTTCGGGGGTGTGAAGTTATTGAGATTCGTGATGAAGAAGGGACCCTTATGAATGATTTTTCTGGTAAGATTAAACGGGAGGACTGGAAGCCACCAAAGGGGGAACTGAGAACAGTAACTGTAGCTTTGGATACAGCGCAATACCACATGGATGTCAATAACATTGCTGAGAAAGGTGGAGAGGATGTTTATGGTACATTTAACGTGTTAATGAGGAGAAAGCCAAAAGAAAACAATTTTAAAGCAATATTAGAATCAATAAGGGACTTAATGAATGAATACTGTATTGTTCCTAAATGGTTGGAGAAAGTTTTTCTTGGTTATGGGGAGCCTTCAGCAGCTCAGTGGACTAATATGCCCGATCTATTAGAAACAGTAGATTTCAAAGATACATTTTTAGATGCTGATCATTTGAAAGAAAGTTTTGTGGATTATGAGGTTGGTATTTTATTTTCAGATCTTATTTTCATTTTAGCATGAATATGATTGTTATCTTCTACTGGGAATTATGGTATAAAATTATGATATTGACAAGACTTGTTGCTTACTTCTTTTCTGTATCATTTAGGTTACTTTCAAAAATTCTGATGGCACAGAGAACTTGAATCCAACCCCTCCTTTTAAAATCAAGCTTCCCCGGACACTCAAAGGAAGCAATGGTGTCCTTCCTGGGAGTGCATTGTCTACTTCTGGTGCAGCAAACGATGCCAATATGGTTGGTGCTAATCATCAGAAAGAAACACTGACAATTGAGACATATACTCCTCCTGACCCTGGTCCATATCCTCAAGATCAGCCAAAACAAAATTCAGTTAGATTTACATCCACACAGGTGCACTTAGCTCTTAAACTTGACCATATAATGTCACTCTTTTATGTATAATAGTATTTTCTGGTAATTGTTCTGCCTCCCTTCTCCTCCCAGAATAGTGATTGAATCCAAGTGATTGAGAACAAGATGGCTAAATTTATGCTTCTGCAAAGTATGAGCACAATGCCAATGTTTCTAATCTATTACATATTTTATATTAAAGTATACATCTTACTTAGAATCACAGCTCACATCGCAGTTTGGTATTTCCGTTGAGTATTGTCAATAGTGTGAATTATTGTCAGTTTTATGTCTCATGATCGCCTTTTAACGGTTTCGTCAAGAAGGCAACCGTATTTTTATGGCTGGCAGTGTGCACTATGTGGTTTTCTCATGTATTTGATTATAGAAGAATGCCCATATTTTTGAGAGTGCCTATTTGACTTGCATTTTTTTTTTGTAAATTGTGTTTATCAGTTGATGTTCTGCTTATGTCTGTTTCAAAGCAAATTCCACTTCTGATATCCAATGGAATTGGAAAATTTGATTTTCTTTTATAAATATTTGGGTCATGTTGGCTTGCTGTTTCTTTATGCCTTCCATGGGCTGATTTCTTATCCTTTGATTTGGAATTTTGGGTAACCTGCAGTTCAACTGCATGTGCAGTTATAGAGAGAAAGGTAGAGAGCATGGGGTCCAACATTCTTACCGATTGCGACCTGTTATTCCTTTGTCTCTCTGACTGCAGCTGTAGTGATCTTGTTTGTACAGCATGCATATTATCCTTTTTCCTCATATTATATATGCATTGTAAGTACTAAACTGACACTAAACAACATGGAATATTCAGGTTGAAGCAATTATATCAGGTATTCAGCCTGGCCTAACTATGGTTGTGGGGCCACCTGGTACCGGAAAGACTGATACAGCTGTGCAAATTCTAAATGTTCTTTATCATAACTGTCCTTCTCAGAGAACCTTAATAATCACTCATTCAAATCAAGCTTTGAATGACCTTTTTGAGAAGATAATGCAGGTATGATATTTTATTACTTCTCTAATCTATGTTCTGCATTTTCTTTTCTTTCAGATTTTTTAATTCAAATTTTGTGTAACTTTTAATGTGGTATTTCACCGTGTGTTATTTATGGAGTACTTTTGCAGAGGAAACAGTGTTCAAAATCACGTCTTCATTATTATTTTTTTGTATTTAAGTAAATCAATCATGCATTTCAGTCGTTCAATGTCTAAGCAATTATAAGTTGTGCAATGGTCAGTTAAAAGCCCAATAATGGTTGGTACTAGTGGATTGTTATCTAGGTGAATTTTACCGCAGTGTCAAACTGTCAATCCACTGAAACCTGTAGCAACCATTTTATGGAGGGTGTTTTGCCTAATCAGAACCTCACTCGCTGCCCAAGCGTTTAGACTCACAGCTTTGCCTACGGTGATATCCTGTTAATTCACCGAAAGTTACTCAAGTAATTAACTAGCACTTTAAGCCAGGTGGTGGATTGGATTGTAGTTTGTAACCTAGGCAAACTTTACCAGCAGAGTCAAACTGTCAATCCACCAAAACCTGTAATTGCCATTTTATGAGGGGCGTTTTGCCTAACCAGAACCATCGCTATCAGCCCAAGCTATTAGTCTCACAGCTTTGCCTGTGGTGTTATGCTGTTTAAGACCAAAAAGCTACTCAAAAGTAATAAACTATGCCTCTTTAAGACAAGTAGTTCTCGTTGTATATTAAGTCCAAACTTTATAAAAAATTCTGATCGTATCAGATTTCTATCTTCCCATTCCAAACTTGTCCCACACATTTCCGCTTAGCCTATTTCTTATAATATCTGTTCCATGTGATATAAGACCATAAGAGAGAGAAAAGAAGTAAGATGAAAATCTCATATATTGATTGTGATTGAAAGAGTACAAAGGCATGGTATATAAAGCCTTAGATCTAACTAACTGTAACAAACTGAACTAACTGTAACAAACTGTACAGCTGGCATATAGCTGTAACAGTTGCATAACTACTACTCTCTATTAGTCCCCCTTAGAAGCTGAGGGTGTGTTTAATAAACTAAGTTTATTGAACACTCGCAGTTTATCTCGCAGAGGTAAAAACTTGATGGCTGAGAGAGGTTTGGTCAACAAATCTGCCCACTGATCTTGGGCAGGAACATGCTCCACAATTAGACTCTTAGAGATCACTTTCTCCCGTACAAAAAATATATCCAGTTCCATATGTTTTGTCCTGTTGTGCAAGACAGGATTGTGTGCAAGTGTCACGGTGCTGAGGTTATCACACAGTAGTTTAGGAGTAAGAAGTCGGCAGTGAAGTTCCTGCAGTAAAGACTGAACCCAGATTATTTCAGATGCTAACTGTGCCATACTCCTGTACTCAGCTTCAGCACTGGACCTTGCCACTAGCTGCTGTTTCTTGGACCACCAGGAGATGAGATTAGGACCTAGAAACAAGCAAGCTCCTGATGTTGACCTTCTGTCATCAGGGTCTGATGCCCAGTCAGCATCACAGAAACCAAGTAATGACAGAGGTTTGTGAGGTGCTGCAGGCTGAATCAGTAAACCATAGTGCAGAGTCCCACTGAGGTATCTTAGTATTCTTTTAACTGCTTTCCAATGCTCTTCCAAAGGATTTGACAGAAATTGGCACACCTTATTGACAGAAAAGGAGATCTCTGGCCTAGTGAGGGTAGCATACTGAAGGGCACCCACCACAGACCTGAACTGGGTGGGATCAGAGACAGGTTCAGAACCAAACCTAGAGAGTTTGCTGGTAGAGACCATAGGTGTGGGCATGCCATTGGCATTGATCATATTGACTTTGGCTAGTAAATCTGTCAAGTATTTGGCTTGGGATAGAAGCAAGGAGCCATTGGGCAGATGAGTGACTTCTATGCCAAGAAAATAATCCAAGTTGCCAAGCTGTTTAAGTGAAAAATCAGAATTTAGCTGGGTGATTAAACCACTGATGAAGGCAGAAGAATTACCAGTGATAATTATATCATCAACATACACCAACACCATAATACTTAGGCTGCCAGTATGGAGAATAAAGAGGCTAGGATCACACTTGCTAGCATGAAAATCATGACTTAGGAGAGAGCCCTTGAGTTTATCAAACCAGGCTCTAGGAGCCTGCTTCAGGCCATAAATGGCTTTGTTTAATTTGCACACCAAAGACTTGTCTGCAGCTTCAAAGCCAGGAGGCTGCTGCATGTAAACTTCCTCTACAAGTGTGCCATTTAAAAAGGCATTGTTCACATCAATTTGCTGTATAGACCACCCGTGAGTCACAGCAAGAGTGAGTACAGTCCTGACAGTTACAGGCTTGACCACAGGAGAAAATGTCTCTGTAAAATCACTGCCAGCCTGCTGATGAAACCCTTTGGCCACTAATCTGGCCTTGTATTTGTTGATGGTTCCATCAGGGTTCTCCTTGACCCTAAATACCCACTTGCAGCCAATTGGCTTCCTAGAATCAGGTGGAGACACCAAGTTGGACAACTGAAGCGTGGAAATAAATGGTGGGTGGCCCGATAGCGGAAACCATAGAAGGTGGCCCACCGGATCTTAAACGAGGCTCTGATACCATGTTAAGAAGTGTGGTTGGGCCTAACTCAACCCTACAAAACCGGTTGGTAGAGTGAGGATTGACCAAAAACTCTTAAGTGAGCATAATCAGGAAACTTGTGAAACAGTTTGAAATAGGGAGTTTTATGCTCAAGAGACGCACTAGGAAGTCTGTTTATGAGATAAGTGGCTGTGATAAAGGCATGATCCCACATTTGAAGGGGCAAGGTAGAGTGAGCAAGCAAGGCTAAGCCTGTTTCAACTATGTGTCTATGCTTGCGCTCAACAATGCCATTCTGATGGTGGGTATGGGGACACGAGAAACGATGCACAATGCCAAGATCATTGAGATATTTGGTGAGAGGTCTAAACTCACCACCTCCATCAGTTTGAACAACTTTGATTTTATGGTTGAACTGAAGTTCCACCATAGTTTTAAACTGAACAAACTGAGAGAAGGTATCAGACTTTAGCCTAAGAGGAAAGATCCAAGTGAACCTAGAAAAGGCATCTACACAAGTGAGAAAGTAGGTATAGGCACCTGAAGATTTAACAGGTGCAGGACCCCATAAATCACAAACCACTAATTCAAAAGGATGATTATAAACAGTAGTGGAGAGAGAAGTAGGAAGTCTGTGAGATTTGCCTAAGGAACAAGCAGAACAAAACTCTGCTGCAGACTTAGAAGAGAGAGAAATGCAGCAGGTTTTGAGCACTTCAGCAAGAACTTGATGATGGGGATGACCCAACCTGGTATGCCACAGAGCATACTTACTGAGAGTAGGAACAGACTTAGCAGTAGAGTAAATAATAGGCAAATTAACAGCAGAAACATCATGTTTATTCACAGAAAATGAAGGATTACAATCAGTAATAGTATGACTAATATCATTGGAATGAGATACAGTATTACATGAAGCCCTAGGATTACAATTATTGAAATCTAAATTTGAGCTAGAATGGAGACTAGACAGAGGCTTTGACACTTGAGAAGAAGGAATCTGAAACTTGTAAAGACCATCATCTCCAACAATACCATGAAGAAGCACCTCAGAAGAACCCTGAGATTTGACAAGACAAAAAGAAGGATGAAATTCAAAGAAAACTTTATTATCTTGTGCAAATTTACTTACACTGATGAGGTTTTTGGTGATGTGAGGAACAAGAAGTAAATTGTGAAGCATGAGAGGTGTGTGAGACAGATGAGAGGAGGGAAATTTCATGGAACCTATAGAGTTAATGGACAAACCTTGGCCGTTTCCCATGAAGACTTGTTCAGAACCAGTCACAGATTGAGCATCAGGCACGTTGGAAGAATCAGGTGTAACATGGTGTGAGGCACCTGAGTCAGGATACCACCATTGGTTGCTGAAGTTGGGATCAGAACTAGCCACAAATGCTTGAGGAGGAGAAGGTCGTGGTGCAGCTGATCTAGGTGAGGAATAACCAAAGACAGGAGCATACACAGGACGAGCATTCGCCAGAAATGGATTGAAGGGAGCTTGTTGCGGTGGAAACGGCTTTGAAGAGGACTGAGTGTACCTGTAGTAGCAAACAGAGGCATCGTGTCCACTTTTGCGACAGATTTGACACTGAGTTTTGCCAAAACGACCGCCGTGACGACCAAAACGACCGCCACCACCCCCTGAACGACCTCCTCTGTTGTAACCACTGCTTTCTGCGTGAGCATTAACATGACTAGTACCAGTTGGAAAGGAGTCAGAAGCTTGGGAAACAGAGTCAGCCGGAGAAGAAGATTCAGACGGCGGAACCTGCGTTAGATTGACAGAAGCAGGTTCAGTGAGAATCGCTTTTCTGTGTTTCTCCAATCGAGATTCATGAGCAAGAAGACTGGATTCAAGATCCTCCAACGTACTGAGATCTTCCTTACTATTGACAGCAGCAACAATCGAATCATACTCCTCAGGAAGCGCATCCAGCACAATCTCAATTAGGTTACGCATCGGAACAGGATCTCCAACTGAAATCAACGATTCATTGATTTCGCGAACTCGCGCCATGAACGCTTCAATATTGAGATTACCTTTGGAAAGACGGCGAAGTTCAGATCGTAGCTGACGAGCCTTCGTCGTGAGCTGCACGGCGAAGTAGCGGTGAACTTCCGTCCAAACCTGCCACGCGTGAGTACAATCCACAAGTTTGGGAAGAAGCGAGTCAGAAATTGTGGAGAGAAGCCACGTGCAGACAAGAGCATCCTGTTGCTCCCAATCAAGATACTCATCGATGACTTCGCTAAGATTCGGATCAGAAGTCACCGGCGAACGCTGCGGAATCACCGGAACCGTGACAAAGCGTTGAAGCTTGTGGCCACGCACAACTCCATCGATTTGCTGCTTCCACTGTTTGAAATTTTTATCATCAAGCTTAACAGAGAGCTTGACGTGAGCGGAAGGAAAAGCGCCGTCGCTGCGACACGGTGACGCCATGAATGAAGATTACTGGATCAGGAAGAAGAAGCTCTAGATACCATGATATAAGACCATAAGAGAGAGAAAAGAAGTAAGATGAAAATCTCATATATTGATTGTGATTGAAAGAGTACAAAGGCATGGTATATAAAGCCTTAGATCTAACTAACTGTAACAAACTGAACTAACTGTAACAAACTGTACAGCTGGCATATAGCTGTAACAGTTGCATAACTACTACTCTCTATTACCATGTAGTTTAAGAAATTCATTCCTGGGATATAACATTAGATGACTCTAATAGTCTTAATGTTGAGCTGATTCTTGTACTAGCAAAGGCCATTATGCATGTAGTATCTTAAATCCATCAGTTTTTGCAGTCAAAGAACTATTGTTTTACTTGTTTTAATTAAATATCATACTAATCATTAATTTCATATATTAGAATTTTTTTTTTTGGTTTTTTATGTTATTTATATAATATCTGTTCCATATATAATTTAACAAATTCCTGGAATATATTATGAGATTACTCTAGTAATCTTAACGGTTGAGCTGAGTCTTGTACTCTAATAATCTTAACGCCGAGCTTAATCTTGTACTAGAAAACGCTATTATGCATTTAATATCTTAAATCTATCAGTTTTGGCAGTCAAAGAACTATTGTTTTTAATTAAAATACCATTCTAATCACTAACTTTTGATATATGGTATAATTTTTGGTTGTTTTTATGTTAGCATTTTTGTCCTAAGGAGGATCTTCATAATATCACACATGTAATGTCTTGATGATTTGATATTGAACATTTGAGTTGCAATTCAATAAAATAAAAAAGTAATGCATGCATCCGGTCTCAATCTTTTTCTGAATTGAAAAGTCACATTAAGCACCACCATAATTGTTGGTTTCAACTAATAATTTTTTTGAAGGTTATCCCAGTACTCTGTTATTCTTTTTCTCCTTGGGATTTACTTGTACTAATCTTTGATCTGTCTGATGATGTGCTTAGAAACTAAATTTCTCTTTCCTTTTATAAAGAAGTTTATGGTTTTCATTATATTCCATTTTTTTGTTTGTTTTAGAGAGATGTACCTGCCCGTTATCTTCTCCGACTTGGTCAAGGAGAACAGGAGCTTGCTACCGATCTTGATTTTAGTCGGCAAGGTCGTGTTAATGCAATGCTTGTTAGACGGTTAGAACTGCTGAGTGAAGTTGAGAGGCTGGCTAGATCTCTTCAATTGCCAGAGGATGTGGGTTACACTTGTGAAACTGCAGGATACTTCTGGTTGCTTCATGTTTATTCCCGCTGGGAGCAATTTCGTGCTGCTTGTGCTGGGAATGAAGAAAAGGCAACATTTGTTAGAGACCGTTTTCCCTTCAAAGAATTCTTCTCTGACACACCACATCCTGTATTTACAGGCAATTCTTTTGAGGAAGACATGCGGTCGGCTTTCGGGTGCCTTCTTCATCTGAAGACTATGTTTCAAGAACTTGAAGAGTGTCGAGCTTTTGAATTGCTAAAGTCTACAGCAGATAGAGCTAACTACTTGATGACCAAACAGGCTAAGATCGTGGCAATGACTTGTACTCATGCCGCTTTAAAGAGGAAAGATTTCCTTCAGTTAGGTTTTAAGTATGACAACTTGTTGATGGAAGAAAGTGCCCAGATTTTAGAAATTGAGACTTTCATTCCAATGTTACTCCAGAGGCAGGAGGATGGTCATGCACGACTTAAACGCTGCATTCTAATTGGTGATCATCACCAATTGCCTCCTGTTGTGAAGAATATGGCTTTCCAAAAGTACAGCCACATGGATCAGAGTTTATTTACCAGGTTTGTCCGTCTAGGCATTCCTTACATTGAGCTAAATGCTCAGGGAAGAGCCAGGCCAAGTATAGCCAAACTTTATAATTGGAGGTACAGAAACTTAGGAGACCTTCCTTATCTAAAGGAGGCAGCTATATTCAATAGGGCAAATGCTGGTTTTGCTTATGATTATCAGTTAGTGGATGTTCCAGAACACCTTGGTAAGGGTGAGACAACTCCATCTCCATGGTTTTACCAAAATGAAGGAGAAGCGGAATATATTGTCAGCGTTTATATATACATGCGCCTATTAGGGTATCCTGCCAATAAGATATCAATTTTGACCACTTACAATGGCCAGAAACTTCTCATCCGTGATGTTATAAACAGGAGATGTGTTCCATATAACTTCATTGGTCCCCCAAGCAAGGTATGCTGCACATTCATTACTTATAAATTATGTCTTAGTTTCAATTTCTTTTATGAAAATGGTGTCAATTGAGTTGTTATGAATACTTTTTATTACTATCTTCCCTGTATAATAATATTCTTGTTCATGACTGTTCTCAGGTTTCTACAGTAGATAAGTTTCAAGGTCAGCAAAATGATTTTATATTGCTGTCTCTTGTGCGTACTCGATTTGTTGGTCACCTACGCGATGTAAGGAGGTTGGTGGTTGCCATGTCACGTGCTAGGCTTGGTTTATATGTCTTTTGCCGCCGTTCAATTTTTGAGCAGTGCTATGAGCTGCAGCCTACATTTCAACTTCTTCTGAAGAGACCTGACCGTCTTGCCCTTAATATGAATGAGATAACATCATATACTGAACGAAATGCTGAAGATCCTGGACCTAGTCATCATGTACATCTTGTCAGTGGGATTGAGGAGATGGCTAGTATCATAGACAGGCTGTATCAGGTAAGTCTCAAATCTCGTGATACTAGACTAGACATCATATTCAGATACAACATCATAGAAAGGCTGTATTCATATGTTTTTATCGGTTTGATGTTTATCTATTGTTCTTTGCTTTGTCCTATCCGGATTTCTTCCCTCTGTGGTTGCAATCTCCCCTACTTCTAATAAAACTATTATAAAAATCTAATATAATTTCTGGGGTTCTATTCCACAAAAAAAGTCAATGATTTTCTTTTTTTGCTTCCAGGAAAAGATGAGATATCAATATGAGCAAAATGGGTCTTACTTTAGTCATCTAGAACCATCAGTAAATACAGATAAGGTGCAAAACAGGCGGCAGATTGAGGACACCGAGATGCTCAAACAAAATGATGAGATGGCAGATGAAAGCGGTGATGCTACAACTTCTGATAACAACCGCGTTCCTGAAGACCTGCCTCCTGAGAGGAGCATGGAAGATGATACTAAAGTTAACGGCATTAGTCATTTAGAACCGTCAATAAATACAAATACGGTGCAAAACAGGCAGCAGGTTACAGACACTGATATGCCTGAACAAGATGATATGCCGCATGAAAGTGGTGAAGCTACAGCTGTTGATAACCATGTTTCTGGAGATATGGCACCTGAAAGGAGCATGGAAGATATTACTGTAGTTGACAATAGTGTCGGTGTTGCAAATGGGAGTCCAACACCATAGAGCCCCCCTTCAAACAAGGGACAGGTGTTAGAGGTGCCATAAGGGATGCAAATGAGCATTTGACTAGGTAGTTGAGGATTCTATGTCCAGATAAATCAATACTGAATTGACAAGTGTATCAATACTGGATTGACAAGTGAGGTGGACGATTTAGTGTCTTGTATGTACAATTGTAGTCATGGCTAATTGTTCACACTTAGCGGAAGCAGTATCTTTCATTCAAATTTTGATGCACTGATGAATTCTACTGTAGATTTTATATTTCCTTATTAAGAATTCAATGTTATGTATCTCTGGCTTGACAGCTATTCTTGGAAGCAGGCAAAACATAACTTAAATTCAGTTCCAACTAAGAATACTGTAGCTGCAAGTTGTTTGCCTAAATTAGGGGTTGATGACATTGTTCATATTTAGTTTTTTCTTCTTTCAAATACTGTTTACCATGTTAATTCAGAATTTGGTTGATTATAAGTGATCTACAAGCTGAAACACGAGTTATATTCTATACCTTTTTTCTTTTATAATCTACTATACCGTAAAAATCAAATTTGGAGTTAAAAAAAACCTTTTTTGTTGTGACAAAAGCTTAGATTTTGATATTTATGGAATATACGAATTTTGTTTTTTGAGCAATGTATGGGAGTTGGAGGGAATAAATTTAGTAATTCATGTCAACCTACCTTAGCTAGGATTTATATTCACACTAGCAATTTTATGACACAAGCAAATAATAAAAACTGAACCTAACCTTACATACAGTTGAATTTATGTAGGAATAATCAAAATCTTAAGTGAAAATTTAAATGTTTATAAGCAAAAAGTTATATAATTTTGCAGTTTACTCTTACGCACTTGTTTATATTTTCATTCACAATCACATCATGAGTAAGCATCATTTCATTTAAGGATTGACACACCAATTTTAAAACAGTAAGAGCTATCCGAGCTTGAACAGTATTGTGAAATATTTTAAAGAGAATCATTTAGTACACGACTCAATTAAACAATCTTGATTAAAAGCAATTGTTATAAGAAAATGTTATCTTCTTTACGAAAACAACACAACCTGGCAAACAAAAGAAAATTCAAGAATTTCAAACCGAGATTTGGAGTTATATCCTCTAATGGAGTGAGTATTTGAGATAAAAGACCTAAATACTGTGATCAAAGACCGTGATGTTGTGATTAAACCTAACGCATTTAAGGATGGTGATCTTGAATTACCCTAACAAGTTGTTATCCACGTTGATGTTCGAAAATAATTTAGCAATAAACATAGTTTACTTTATGTGAACACATGCTTGATTGGATCTGTACGAAGACTGTCAAATTAGGGGTTGACATTGTTATCGGGAGGTTGGATTCTAGCTTTGATAGAAAACATGTATTTGTTACAATGATATACTAAATAAGTGACCAATATAAACAACCTATTTGGAAGTTGAAACATAATGACACTAGAATAAGAAAATGTGGATGTTCTTTTAAGTTGCGCAAGTATGACAAAATAAATAATATATGGACATTTAATGTGACTTGTGGTGTACATAATTATGATTTAGGTCACAAGTTAGATGGTTACTCGATTGTATGTCGTCTCAACACTAAAGAGAAAAAACTTGTTTCTAACATGACACCGAACATGGTTCAACCCAAAACCATACTATCCACTTTGAAAAGGAAAAAACCCGAAAGTGTCTCAAATATTAGGCAAGTATACAATGTTTGCACATGAAATAACAAGGTGATAAGAGGTCCAAGATTTGAAAAACAACAATTTATAAAACTGTTGGATGATGATCATTATGTATTTATGTACAAAGTGTGTGAAGATGAAAAAGTTGTTCGAGATATTTTTTGAGCTCAACCCAAATCCATGAACTTGTTCAACACATTTCCCAATGTGCTGATAATTGATTCAATATATAAGTACAAGTTGTTGGACAAGTGACTCCAAATACAAGAAGAAAGGTGAATTGTGTGAGTTTAAAAAAATGATGTTCAATTAAAAAATCTTTGATAAGTATAAATGTTTAAAGTAATTTTGTAAACCAAACGAAGAATAGGTAACAAAATAAGTAAATGAGAGACATTCAGAGAAGAGGAAAGATGAAAACACATCGAAAATAAATAAATGCGAAAATCTAAAGATATAAGGGTTGAGATAATTGAACCATAGATTTATAGAGGTTTGACCTAACCGATTAGCCTACTCCTATCTTCAAAAGTTTCTTCTTGAGAGGTTCCACTATAAATGTGATTTTTTCACAGGTTATGTCCACAAACGTTCCTACAATCAAATTGAATTTTTACGCTGGCTATCATCCAAATCAAACACGAGAATTTACACTAGGCTAATCTCAGAACCAAATGAGAGCTTTTACACCAAGATAAACTATCACATACCAAAAAATATTTTTTTACAGACAATCTCACGAACCAAATAAGAGATTTTATGTCAGACTTATCTCACAAGTCAAACAAAGGTTTTGACAGACTAATCTCACAAACCAAATATGAGCTTTTAATGGTTTATCTCACAAACCAAACAATAACTTCTCACAAGATATTACATAAGAGATAAATTTCTCTTGGGTAAATTATAACACTAACCCTAACACCAGAACAAACAAATAAATATCACTTGATATTTTTCACACTTAAAGCACCAAGGAAATTTCGCAGAAGAGAGAGAGAGAGAGTATGTAAGAATAAGTTTTCTAGTGTGTTTTGAAAGTGAGGAGAAATCCTCTATTTATTGGAGAAAAATTGGCTAAAAAAAGAAAAAGATACATGGACCTTTAAATGTCATAACCGATTATATCATAGGGTTGATCAATTATGTGCTTTAAAATAAACCAAACCTAATTCTCTAAAAGGAAAACCTACAACGAATAGTGTATTAATCGATTAAGATTGCTCTTAATCAATTAAAAAGCTTTATGCATTGTTCTAATCAATTGGTTTAGGGTCTTAATTGATTAGGCATTGTATACAAGCTTCCTATATGTTTAAGAACATCCCTGATCAATCCCACAAGCACCTTAATAGTTCCTCTAAAGGTTTTAAGGTGTTTTTAGAAAATAGATACGTTAAACACTTTCAAGTGAGTGTGTGCATTGCCTTAATATTTAAGAATTACTCTAATATATTTACATAACACTGATCACTCAAACACATATCAGTTGAGCTTTCACACTTCCTCTCATTCACAATCTTTGAAGCTTCAAGATTCCTTTCTAGATTCAAAATTGATTTATCACTTCAAATGGGACTTGACTTCTTTACATGTGATGAGGTTTGATAGTGTTAGACGAAGGCGACTTATCTAAGGGGGGGGGGGGGGGGGGGGTAAATAGATCCCCAAATAAAAATGTCTAGTGGAAGTAACTTGTATTGATTCGTCTAAACTGAACTGCTATAAAAAAGCTCGAATATGAGTATGTGAAACAAAACCCAAGATAATGATAAGCTATCCAATCAATAAGTTTCAATCACAATCTCTTGAAAGCTACTTAACAAGAAACTCAACATCTAATGATAAATCACACAAAAAATTAATTAAGACAAATTATCAAACACCTTGTGTGCAATCAGTTTTGTTTGGAAATTTGTATAGTTTTGTTGATCTTAAAACCCAATCACAATCAAAATAATTGTGATTAATTCAACAAAACGATTTTCAAAAGAATTTACGCAACAAATTAATCTCACAAATGACGAACTCAACAATTTGCAAACAAAATGTAAAAGAGATAGATAGATAGAGAGTACACAAAGATTTGTTTAGATAGTTTCCCAACCGGCCTTGCTATGAGTATGTCTGCCCTCAATTCGAACTTGAATTGAGATAGTGAAATTAACCTTACTTTGCAAATTGTAGTTATAAGAGAAATGTAGCGATACAACCATACAAACCCTAAGTTTGATATTGACTCTAGTAATTTCTTTTCCCTTGATTTGAGCTTGATCAAGTCATCCAATAATTCTAATTTGATTCACTGTCTCATGCTACTCCTTTGCAAGAGCCGTATCCCTTTAAAGCCTTCACTCGATTGAATCCAAATTACAAATTGTTGTAACCCAAGATTTACCAAGATCATCCACTGTCTCACGATACTCCTTTGCAAGAACCACAACTCTTTAAAGCCTTCACTCGATCGAATCCAAACTTGAGTAATCTTTTCCAAAACCTTAAAATCCCCACTTTGATCTTGAAGAAAAACCCCACCTTGGTTTTTTTATTTGAAATCTCCCTAAGATCTCAACCAAATTTACAATACCACAAGGTAAATTGGACATTATCAACTTAATTCCAAATGGAACCCAAATAATGAATCATTATATGTATTTTGTTTGTGCGTATGCATAAAACCAAGGTTGAAGATGAAGAAGACTCTTAGTATGTTTCAGGGTTTGTTTATGATTTTACCAAAATCATTGAAAAAGAATGATGCATGTCAAAGGTATATATATGCATGCATGTTGGAAGGTAATGGAATGCAAAATATTTGAATAAAGTTGTGAATTTTCGAAAAATTTCGTTGCGTAGGCTGACCTATGTGTAACACCCCAAAATTTCCCCATCTTCTTTTCTTATATTTTGGCTTATGTTTCATACCATCTTGCATTAACATTTTTACATATCATGGATCTTAGACAGGGGATCAAGGTATATTATCCAATAATAAAAGGATCAAGATCAACTTTGTGGAAATCTCAAGTCATAAGGTCTCTATCATAAAGACATGTTAATAACCCACTTGGATCAAGAACACAAGCATTGGTTCTCCTCCTCCTATCTCATGGATAACTGACTAGGGTTTTGGTCCAAAGAAGGTTTGTGGTTAGTTCTTTGATCAAGACATGATTCTCAAGTTTAACACACACCTTAGGGATTCCCTACATGGAATATATGCCATCACAAGAGCCTTAGTTAGTAGGATTGGTCTTAGGATTTCATCTGGTCAACAAAAGTCAACTATGGTTCAAAGGGAGGCTAAATCTTGGATCTCAAGGTCAACAAGGGGAATAATGGTTATTTTCAAGTGATTTTATGTGTTTGGAACAATACAAATCAAGCGAAAACATAAAATCAGGAGATTGGGTGAATTAGGGTTTTGGTAGAATTTTTTCTAAGTGTGAAAAACCCTAATTCTAGCCAATTTGGAACTTCTATAACTTTCTCATTTTTTATCCAATGAAGGCAAAGTAGTTGTCAAATTGAAGAGGACATCATGAATTACAAGTTTGTAGAAGAAAGCATGTCCAAAATATTCATGGTTTAGGGATATGATGAGTCAAAGTTTGGAAAAAAGAGATCATGACATTTCTACACTTAGAAAATTTTCTAAGTATAGAAATTCAGTTTCATATGCCTACTTTCAAGTCCATTTTTCATGGTGATACAAGCTTTATTTAAACTTTCCAACAACATGAAAGTTGTATAACATCTTCCAAGCTTTCTTTTGAGTACTAGATCATGTCCATTGGATGTGTAAGGCTTGAGTTATGATGCTCCCAAATAAAGGCCCTAAAGATGTCAAGTTTGGCAAATTGTTAGACAGATTTTTCAACCAAGTTTTCAAGGCATTTTTCACTTAGTTATTGATATCAAATGGATTTTCCCATAACATGAAAGTTGAAGATTGTTCTTCAAGCTTTCCATTCATTACTATAACTTCTCCATTTGGTTCTGTCGCATCGCTACGAAGAGGGGCCAACAAGGACAAAAGAGTCACCACCGTTTGTTATTTATCCCAAAGAGGGAAAGAAAAAGATCAGAGAAAACCTAACAAAAAGGGAGAAGACAGGTCATCGCAACCATATCTCAGGTTCGGGAGTTAGTTACACAAGGGGAAGGTATCAGCACCCCTCACGTCCGTCGTACTCGACGGGATCCACGCTTGTTATCTATCTAAAGGGTGTTGAACTATCTAAACTACAGACCATAGGGACAAAAGAAAAGAAAAGAGACTCGATAGAGCATCGCTGCTCTATGCCTACATAGTCCCTCGTGCAATAGGAAAGTCAGAGTCAATGTAGTTCAGAAAACTACGGGTGAAAGGGGGGGGGGGGGGAAGGTTGCTCGCCAAGACATCACCGTCTTGTGCCTACGTATCCTCATCTGGTATGAGAAATCAGAGCCAACGTAGTTCGAGCTAACAAGACCACAGGTTGGTTCAAATGTTTTACCCGAGTAGGGTTAAAACTTATTTCTAGCAGTTAGGTGTGTGCTGCTCGACCATTGGAGACTTAGGCGTTACATGTTTGCGGTAGAACCAAGAGTTAAAAAAACTCTCCTTATGAAAAAAAAGTTTCCACTTAATCCCGGAGGATAAAAAAGGTTTGAATTTTGTTTTGGTGTTTTTTAGAGAAGAAGTGAATTGAGTTATGATTTGAAACTCATGTTGCACTAAAGACTATGACCTAGGAGCGAATGCGTCGCATATCGTCCAAAGGACATACGCTAAACACTCTAGACAATTGAGAGGAGGCCCCACAATCATCATTCCTCAAGTACTTAAGGCTCGTAACATACAACATTCATTATCCATTATTAAGTGTTTTGAAGGGGTTTGAAGATGAGAAGAGAGAGACACACTCTAAAGGGAGACTAGACTCAACCTAATGTTCTCATGCAATGTACACCTATGATTGGGGTGAAAAGGGAAAGTTACCCTAATGTTATCATGCATGGTTTCAATCCTAATGTCTATCATAAACAATTTTGAACAAGAAATATTAGAGGTCCTAAGGGAACATGGCAAAGGAAGACAAAAAAAGAAGAAAGCATAAGATAAAGAAAAAGATGCAAACATGCAATGCAACACAAAGATGAAGAGGGAGGAAAAAGGTGTGGGGTAACAACCACCACAAGCACATCTCAACCTCTTCAAACCAATAAGAATATGCAAAACAAAAAAATAAATGCAAACAAATGAACTTAAACAAGTTCAAAAAAAAGTGAGATGTGTCGCTTTCGCGAAAATAAGGTGCCGGCACAACAGAAGAGTCGCCACCTTTCGTTATTTATCCCTCGGAGCGGGAAAGGAAACGATCGGAAAAACCTAACGAAAAAGGGTAAGACAAGGTCGTCGAAACCATTGTCTGGGTTCGGGAGTCGGTTACGCAAGGGGAAGGTATTAGCACCCCTCACGTCCGTTGTACTCGACGGGATCCACGCTTGTTGTGTTTACTGGACTGGTTGGTTTATCTATCTACCTATCAAGGCTGGTCTGAAAAGAAAAGAAAAATGACTCGGCAAAGCGTCGCACTTTATGCCTACGTATTCTCATCAGAGAACGAGAAATCAGAGTCAATGTAGTTTGACCTACGACGGGTTACGGGGAAGGTGGCTCACCAATACATCAGTATGTGCCTACGTACTCTCAACAGGTATGAGAGATCAGAGCTTACGTAGTTCGGGGCACTACGGATTATTTCCTGTTTTTTACGGAAGAAGTGTTTTTTTATTGTGTTTGCAATTTCAATCGCACTAGAGACTATGACCTGAGAGTGAATGCGTCGCATGTCACCCAAAGGGTACCATACTAAACATCCAGACTGTGTAAAAGAAACTCTCCCACAACCCTTTCTCAGATAGCTTAAGGCTCGTAACGTACGAAAGAAATCATTCATGATTACTGTATCTTAAACTGTTTTGAGATGAGAAGAGAACAGGCTCAACTAGGAGGGAGACTATCAAGTCCTACTGTTGTCATGCCAAGGATTCATCCTATGGTTGAGGTTTGAAATAAGGAACTCCTAGAAGTTATCATGCATAGGTTTCAACTTAAAGTTCTATCATCACTTCCTTATCAAAGGAAATGAGAGTCTTAAGGGATCATGTCAATGATACAGAAACGGATAAAGCATCAGCTTAAACAGTAAACAATAATACGGTAAAATGCATGCAATGCAAGTGAGGGAGGAAATGTGTGTGGGGCATCAGCCTCCACAAGCTCATCTCAACCTCAAGCCAGAATGGATAACAGTAATCATACTGAAGAAATAAAATATGCTATCAAGCAAGAACAGTAAACTGCAATCATACAGAAGAAAATAACATCATGCTATCAAGCAAAACAAACCACATGGGCAAGGGAGTTGAGCTCTACCGAATACCCGCAAGCAAAGCCATACAGTAACAGTACAAGCAGAGGGAGCAACTCAACCTCTAGTGCAATCATGCTCCTAGATTAAAGCTATTCTAGATATGGACTTATTCTAATGCATCAAGCAAGTCAAACAAGGCACATCAATACAGAAGAGAAACAAACAAGAAAGCAGATCAACTCCTCTCTCTCTCTCAATTCCAAGCTTTAGCTCTTCTAACAGCAACTCAGTCTTCAGACTTCCATTACTCTTGACAAATATCAATTTGCTTCTCCAGGTTTCAACCCTTCAACATAAGTTTCAACTACCTCCTACTTCCTAAGCTTCAGCTCTTCAGTCAGTTCCACCTTCAGGCTTCACTCTTAACCACAAGTATCAACTTGATTCCTTCAGGATCTCCAAGCTTCAAAGTAAGTATCAACTTACCCCTTTGATCTTCAAGCTTCAGCTCTATACTCAATCTCAATTGAATCTTCTTCATAAGTGTCAACTTAGTCTTCAGGATCTCAAGCTCTCTTTGCTTTACCAGTCTCAACTTGGTCTTCTCTTCCTATAAGCTTCAGCTTCTCAGAATAGTCCTCAATCACTTGGAAGTGTCAACTTCATCCTTCAGTCTTTAAGCCTCAGCTCTTCATTCAATCTTTACTGGATCTTCATTGGGTCTTCAAGTATCAACTTGCTCTTGTTGCTTTCCAAGCTTCAGCTGCAATGGCAATGCTCAAGGAATCATCCTCTTCCATACTCTTCAATGAAGTCTTCATCTTCACACTCAAGCCCAACATCTCTCAAGATACTCAAACCAGGGGAAATCACTTAACTGGATAAGCTGGGGACATTGAACTGCTTATTGACCACCAAAGGTGACCTATAAGGGTTCAACATCAAAAGAAGGGTTCCCTCAAAGATTCTACTTCCCAGGTACCATCACTTATCCCTCCAAAGGAGGGAGGTGAATACCATGGAAGGACCTTGAATCATGGGGAGGAATGGAGGTGAAAGATACCATCCATGTTTAGGAAAGAACTTAACTAGGTCTAAGCTCTACTTAATCCCTAACCCTAAAACAACAACAAAACAAACAAGGCCTCAAGCTCTCAAGCCCCTTCTTCAATCTCCAAGTCTTCTACTATGCTCCTCCATGCTCCTCAAAGCAAGACCAAGCCCACCAAGCCAACAAAGCAAAGCAAAACAAAATACAAGCCCACAAGGGCAACACAAACAATACTCAACTACAAAAATCAATTAAAAATAGTATACTATTATATTAAAATCTAATATAATTTCTAGGGGATCCTATATACCTACCCTTAATACCCTATATGTCCCAATATCTATCTTGACCTAGAAACCCAAAATTCTAGTGTTATTGTGGACCTATGTTAAGGATTGGCCTAATTCTATACAACCTAAAGTCATCTAACCAAAACTAATCAACAATTGATCAAAAAATTATAGAATAAATCAAGAGGGGAGCTAAAGTCCTAATCTAACTATCCTAAAACGAATGGCCTAAAAATTCAAAGGGAACTAGCTAAACAAAATTCTACAAATCCATGCATCAACATAAAAAGGAATAAAATGCTATTAAAAGAGAAAATACACAAAAAATATTAAAAATGCATGAAATGCAAATATTTTGATTTTATAATTTTCTAGACATGAACATGAAATGGGAGAAAAAATCCCCATGCAAAAATCATTAATTTTCTTTTTATTATGATTTTTCAAAGGTTAATGAAAAATGGAGAAAAAGAAATTAAAATGAGAAATGCTTGGTGTGAATAGCAATGCCAGACAGTTCAAATATGCAATGGGCCCAAAATGGGGGTGCAAACAACATAACGCGCTAGGCCCAGTTATTAGTCAGAAATTAATTGAAAATCATAAAGAAAAAGAAAAAGAAACGGTGCAGAAAGTAACAAAAACTAGTTCATTATCCAATGGGCCATGACTTGGGGGTGTGGTTATCAAATGAGCCCAAGATCTCATTTAAATGAAACGCTTCGTTTTGGATGTCTTCAGACTCCCCTTTCACACGTGAGATTAAACCACAACCCTCAGATCTGACCCTAGTCAATGAGTCCACACCTGATCAAACGGCCAGCACTTCGTCTTCTTCCTTCAGCCATGGAAATGGAGGGAAAGCTCCATGAACAGAGCTTCAAAGTGAATCTTCACCCCAATCGTATCACCTCAATTCTCCATGAAAAACTACAATTCAAAACCCTAGTTCATCCAGAATTTCACCCTGAGTCTAACCATGGTATCAAAATCAACTGAAACCTTCTCAAACCTAAAACACGAATCAAACCTCCAAATATGCTCAGGAATCAAAGTTCACCATTCTTGAAATTGATTACCTCAGAATGATCACCACTTCACACTGGTTAATTCTTGATATCTAATTCATGCTATAGCTCACTATATCTCATGTTCTTGGTCCAAACAAAAATGGTGTCATCAACTGAAACTTCACCAATTGATCCCAAACTTCCCAGAATCCATCACCTAATTGTCTCTAACCGTTCTAACCTAACAATTCTCCCTAATTATGCTTAAATCATGGTGTAGAAGAAAGTTTACTAACCTGTCAAATCTTGAACACCAGATAGGGTAATCCTCCACTTCAAGCTCTCAAACTCTTCAGAATCGATCCTTGAATGATGATAAAGCTTCTGTTTGCAAAAGATTGGGCCAAGAAAGCTTGAATCTCCAAACCCGATGGTGACTTGCAACCTTCAAAATCCAAGTGCTATCTCTCCAATTCTCCATGGTTTTGCCTCTAATTTGGTCTGCACAGCTTCAGTGTGATCAAGGGAATGTGTTTGGATTGAAAAAAGGAATGGAAATGAATCAGAATGTAGAATTTGATTTCAACTTGCAATGGAAGTAATTGAAATGGCTATCTCACTCTTCTCTCTAATCTCTCACCAACCTTGCATCTGAGCAAGTTCTAAACATTATATAGAATGGTTTAGACTCATCTAGAACCATCTGGAACCATCCAATGAGAAATTGGGATTCTCATGTCATGAGTTTATGGATTCATCTCATCTCACATGCCATCTCATGCCATAGCTCTTGCAGCAACCAATTCTGACTTGAAAATCTCCTTAAATGAGATATATGACATGTTGAGACACTTAGCTAGCTTGTACATTGAGTTTCCTTGAGTTTTGCATTTGTGCCTCATTATGCAAGCAAGCATTTTCCAAAGCAACCCCATGATCTAGGCCTCAATTCAAAAAAGTGGCTGAACCATTGTTTTTAAAATGTTCTTTGGAGTCAAAATGACCTATTCTATGCCATGGTTTGGATGTGCAACTTGGGATTTCCAATTTCCAACTTCAACTTATTTAACTTATGCCTCCATTTTAGGTCATTTTTATCACTTTTTGCTACAAGCCTTTTCAACATATCATGACCTCCCTACTAGCCTAAAAACATCATTCTAAGCAAGTTTTATGTTGAAGATTTTTCCATTTGAAGCTTGGAAATAGGAGATATGGCCTTATGCTTGAAATGACCTATAATCTCCAAATGACCAAAATGCCCTTGACTTGTCAAAACCATAACTTGAGTTCTACAAATCCTATCAAGGACTTTTAGTACTATCTAGAAAGCTAATAAGATTAGGAACAACATTCATGTTGACCTAAAGTTCATAGGAATCATCCTTCTTGGGCAAAAGTTGGATGCAAGTTGGGTGACTTTCAAGGCCCTAGATTCACATACCTCAGATGACCTGTAACTTGTCAAAGTCATAACTTGAGCTCTAAAAATCCTATCAAGGACTTATAGTACTCAAATTAAAGCTAAGAACAAGCTCTACAACATTCATGTTGGGGTTAAGATGAGATGGCAATCACATCTTGAGCTAAACTGCCTTGAAGATAGGGATCAAACTAGGGGATTTTACACTGTCAAGCCTTAGAAACCCTAGCTTGAAACTTCTCAAACTCTTCAATCATGATGATTTGATCTTGGAATCATCATTATAGCATCTCAATGCATCAATCCATGATCACATGGCTCTTGAATTAGGTCTCAACCCTCTCCAAATCATCAGTTGACCTAGGGTTGACCCAGTCAAACCCTAATTGCACCACTCATGGCTGAGTCTTCTTATTCTTGTACAATGGCCTCTCTAGGATTCATGATGGCTCTCAAGACATCTCATAAACTCTCTCAAAGCTTTAAGTCCATCCTCATAGCTTCAGAATCATCTGAGGAGCCCCCACAACTCTCAAGTTATGAGGCTCACATCCTTGGTTTCAACCAATCTCTCTGAGGATCTTCTCAACTTCTCTGACAAAGATATCAACCTTTGAACCTTTGAATAACCTTCTTGGCTAGCTTCAAAGTCTTGATTAGCTCTTGATTGGTAATCATACCTCTTGAAATGTTGGTCAAATTTTGGGGTGCAACAGCTGCCCCTATTCAAACGGCTTGAACCTGACTGGGTGAGAAGCCAACGACTCTCAACCAATCAAGGTGCGAGATGGTTGAATACCAACAAACCCGAAAATTTTCCAACTGCACAAATACACGGTACTCTGATGGGAACAAATCTCTGAAAACTGAAATACTAGCTGCACGACAACTAGCTGGAGAATCGGTCACACGGTAACCAGTAATACATGGTCGATCATGCCATCAGGCATCAAGATTCCTCGGGACTCATCAGGTTGATCACGTCAAATCATGCCATCAGGCATTCAAAGAAAACTTTCGGGCATCAGCCGGACTTCATCAACAAGTCGGGAATAGAATTCTTGGTCAATCATGAACCAATTGGGAATATCCAAACCTCTGCCATCAGGCACTCCGCATCAGCTGAGAGAACTGCTTCATTAACACGGTCAGACTTCAATCATCAAGTCTTCAGGGGAAGTTTCAACTTTGCTGTTCAGAAACCTGCTAGGGATGACGCACCTCCGCTGGGGATTCTGGAGAACTATCAAGTAACTCCGCTTCGGGGGTCCATAAATCATTCTGGATGAATCAACTCTACTGAGGACTTCAAGAATCATCTTGGACAAATAACTCCGCCGGGGACTTCAAGAATCATCTTGAACTGATAACTATGCTGGAGGTTTTAGGAATCATCCTGAGCAAACACTCTGCCGGGGACTCTAAGCATCAGCTTGAGCAACCAACTCTGGAGATTGCACTGGGGATCTTAAGAATCATCTTAAGCAAACGACCTTGCTGGGGAATTCAAGAATCATCTTGAGCGAGCAACTTCGTTAGGGAGAATTTCAGGAATCATCGAGCAATCAATTCTGCGGCGGAACACCTGCAAAACAAGAACGGTAACAACCTAGATCATGTTTATTATGCATATGCTTCAGCAATGGCACAATGCTCCACACGGTGGAAATGCTATGCGTTTATGATAAATGCTATGCAGTCATGCACAATGATGCGATCCCGTCAGCAAAATAAATGCTGAAGGGAGAATCCTCCTGTCAAGGAGAAAGAACCACTCAGATAGGGGGATGAATCATCCTGCCGAGGAGCACAAGGTCACACCAATCTCAATTGGACTCCGCAGTGGGCACAACTTCAGTTGACTGCTGCGGGGGAACGAAGCTCTACGAGAACCTGGACCTGCTGAGGGAAAGCGATGTCAATCGCGGGAATAGACTGCACGGCCTTCACGGCTACTTCCCTGGAGATAACGACTCTGGTGGGGAAATGTGGCATCAGCTATTTAACACTCCACTGGGGAAAACCATTCATGGCCCGAGTGGCTTCCAAGGATTCGGCTCTCTTGGGGATCTGCAAACTTTGCTGAGGAAGAAGAAATCATTCTACTTGCCGGGGGGGGGGGGGGGGGGGTACGACTCTGTGGGGAATTTCGATTCCGCTGGGGAAGAAGGAATCATCCGGCTTCGGGGGAGAGTACGACTCTGTGGGGAATCTCAATTCCGCTGGAGACTTCAGTCTTGTACCATCAGTTACTGCACACTTCAGTATGACTCAGCTGAGGAGATGACGTTCCTTCAAGATGCATCTGATTGGGGAGAGAATCTTCTCTTCCTGGGGAGACATATCAATGCTCACGATCTCGCGTTCAAATTCTGCAGGGAGAGGCTACTAAACTCTGATGGAGAAGGAGGAATCATCCTGCTCGGGGATACGCACGGCGCACTGTCTGGAATCTGCTACACCTGTAACAACACAAACAAACAGACAAGATACCCTTCTCAAAGGGACCTATCAAGGTTATTATCTCGTGACAATTTTTAAGCAATTCATTGTTTCAACAATCAATGGCCTAGGCCAGTAAGTTTATGTATGCGCATTTTATCAAAAACATCGGCGTTCTTTTCCGCAAACAAAACAGATAAATGCTAAACAGGCAAACAGAATTGCTGAATAGTATACATTTTATTGATAACGAACCCCTGAATGGGTAAAAATGTTTTACAACAGATGCAAGCTCCTGGAATGAGGAAGCCGCGCAAAATAATAAAACATAAATATACACCAGTATATACAAATGTCGGCGACGAGGCATAGACGAACACCATGAGTTGATCCCTCTATGACCCACTCGACTTCGATACTTCTCCGACGCTTCAGCTTCCGAAGAGATTGATTCAGATAAACGGCCCTCAGGTCTTCCAAACCACTAAACAAAGAAAGTCCACACGCGGAACGCAGTCATTTGCTTTTTCAAATCCCTAACTTTTGTGTGAACCGCCCTTTGCGAGTTTTCAGTTCACCGGGATACCCTTTTTTGCCAAAGTCGCCCATCCGGGTTTTCGACTTTGCGGGTGTACATTTTTTCAATTTATATCCCTAATTTTTGCCCGAACCCTTTTCCTTTTTTATGGTTCGCCGGGATGCCCCATTTTTGCCTGGACTCTCTTTTTTCTGTCCAGCGGGTCGTTTTCAAGCAAAGTATTTTTAACTGCGTTCGCGTTCACCGGGGATGCAAAATCTTCACCATCCATCGTGGATAACAACAAAGCTCCTCCCGAGAAGACCTTGCTGATGACGTACGGAACTTCATAATTGGGAGTCCACTTGCCCCGGTGATCGGAGTGTGGAGGAAGAATCTTCTTCAGGACGAGATCACCCGTCTGAAAGCTTCTAGGACGCACCTTTTTATCATACGCTTTCTTCATTCGGCTCTGGTATAAACGACCACGCGCAATCGATGCCAACCTCTTCTCGTCCATCAGGCTGAGTTGGTTCAGTCGGTTCGTAATCCATTCTGCCTCGTCGAGTTTCACATCAACCAAAACTCGCAAAGAAGGGATCTCCACTTCTAACGGTAGAACTGCTTCCATACCGTACACCAAGGAGAAAGGAGTTGCCCCGGTCGACGTACGTACCGTCGTACGATAACCGTGCAGTGCAAATGACAACATCTCGTGCCAATCTTTATAGGTCACAACCATCTTCTGAACAATCTTCTTTATGTTCTTATTGGCAGCTTCAACGGCGCCATTCATCTTCGGCCGGTAAGGAGATGAGTTGTGGTGTTCAATCTTTGAAACTCTGGCACAACTCCTTCATCATCTTGTTATTCAGATTCAAACCATTATCAGTAATGATCCGCTCGGGAATTCCGTAACGACAGATGATGTCCCTCTTTATGAATTTAGCCACCACCTGCTTGGTCACATTAGCGTATGAGACTGCCTCCACCCACTTGGTGAAGTAGTCGATAGCTACTAGAATGAAGCGATGACCGTTAGATGCAGTGGGCTCAATCTTGCCTATCATGTCGATGCCCCACATGGAGAACGGCCACGGGGAGGACATGACATTTAATGGGCATGGCGGCACATGAACTTTATCAGCATAAATATGACATTTATGACATCTCTTCGCGAATTTAAAGCAATCCGATTCCATCGTCAGCCAGTAGTATCCCGCTCTCAGGATCTTTCTCGTCATGGCATGCCCGCCGGCGTGCGTACCAAATGTGCCCTCATGGACTTCTTCCATGAGCATACTCGCCTCTTTCTCATCTACACATCTGAGTAGCACGAGATCGTGGTTTCTCTTATACAACACTCCATCAGGATTGAGATAAAAATTTCCAGACAGCCTCCTCAGAGTCTTCTTATCCTGGGTTGACGCACCTGCAGAATACTCCTTAGTCATAAGGAAAGTCTGGATGTCATGGAACCATGGCTTGCCGTCGGCGGCTTCCTCGATCGCAAAGACAAATGCGGGTCTATCAAGACGAGAAAGTACAATTCTTGGAGCCTCATTCCAAAAATTGACTTTATACATTGAAGCCAACGTGGCTAAGGCATCAACCATATGATTTTCAGCCCTGGGTACATGATGGAGTTCCACTCGATCAAAGAACGGAAGTAGCCTTCTGGCATAATTCATGTACGACACCAAATTCGATTGACGAGTCTCCCACTCCCCTTTAATCTGGTTGATCACAAGCGCCGAATCACCATATACGTCTAGATTCTTGATTCTCAAATCAATTGCCTCTTCTAGACCCATAATGCATGCTTCGTACTCCGCTTCATTATTGGTGACTGGAAACGTCAGTCTCGCAGTGAACGGGATATGGGATCCGTGGGGAGTCGTGATGACCACCCCTATGCCACTTCCGTAGGAATTAACCGCCCCATCAAATATCAATTTCCACTGGGACTTCCTATCTGGCCCCTCGTCGGGCAACGGATCATCTCAATACTTCGCTTTGAGAAACATAATATCCTCATCAGGGAATTCAAATTTCATCGGCTGGTAATCCTTGATCGGATGTTCGGCAAGGTAATCAGACAATACGCTTCCCTTGATGGCCTTTTGGGATACGTACTGAATATCATATTCCGTTAACACCATTTGCCATCTGGCAATCCTACCCGAAAGAGCCTGCTTCTCGAAGACGTACTTGATCGGATCCATCTTCGAAATTAGCATGGTGGTGTGATTGAGCATGTACTGTCGTAAACGTTTGGCAGCCCAGGCTAGTGCACAACACGTCTTCTCCAGCATCGAGTAACGAGATTCACAGTCTGTGAACTTTTTACTCAAGTAGTAAATGGCATGCTCCTTTCTGCCCGTCTCGTCATGCTGACCGAGAACACACCCCATACTATTCTCAAGAGCTGTCAAGTACATGATTAATGGCCGTCCAGCCACTGGGGGTATCAAGATTGGAGGTTCTTGAAGATACTGCTTTATCTTATCAAATGCCTTATGGCAATCCTCATTCCAGATAATTGCCTGATCTTTCTTTAAAAGCTTGAACATCGGTTCACACGTGGCGGTGAGCTGAGAGATAAACCTTGCAATGTAGTTTATTCTGCCCAAGAAACCACGAACTTCTTTTTCTGTTTTTGGCACTGGCATTTCTTGTATGGCTTTTATTTTCGCAGGATCAACCTCGATGCCTCGGTCGCTCACGATAAACCCCAGTAACTTTCCGGACCGTACTCCGAAAGTACATTTGTTAGAATTCAGCCTCAACCTGAATTTCCTAAGCCTCTCGAAAAGCTTCAGCAAATTGACCAGATGTCCCTCCTCCGTTTGGGACTTCGCAATCATGTCATCAACATAGACTTCAATCTCATGATGAATCATGTCATGAAACAAAGTAACCATTGCTCGTTGGTAAGTGGCCCCTATGTTCTTCAGACCGAAAGGCATTACCTTATAGCAAAATGTTCCCCAGGGAGTGATAAACGTCGTTTTCTCCATGTCCTCCGGCGCCATCTTGATCTGGTTGTAACTGGAGAAGCCATCCATGAACGAAAACACGGAGAACTGGGCTGTGTTGTCGACCAACACATCGATATGAGGCAGCGGGAAATCATCTTTAGGGCTCGCCCTATTCAAATCCCGATAATCGACGCACATGCGCACCTTACCGTCCTTTTTCGGTACAGGCACTATGTTGGCGACCCATGGAGGGTAAGTGGTAACCGCTAAGAAGCCAACATCAAGCTGTTTCTGCACTTCTTCTTTGATCTTAACGGCCATATCTGGTCGTGTCCTCCTAAGCTTCTGCTTAACGGGAGGACAATCTTCTCGCAGCGGCAAGTGGTGGACCACGATGTCCGTGTCGAGTCCGGGCATATCTTCGTATGACCAAGCAAAGACGTCACTATACTCTCTTAGCATCTCGACTAACTTCTGCTTGACATCACTCTACAGTGCAGCCCCTATCCTGATGTTTCTGACGAGTTCTTCAGAACCCAGATTCACGATCTCAATCTCCTCTTCATGAGGCAGAATAACTTTCTCCTCTTGTTTCAACAAGCGGGCCAACTCTTCAGGAAGGTCTTCGTCTTCATCAATCTGTTCTTCGGCTTGATAGATCGGGCAATCGAAGTCGAAGTGAGCCGTAGAAGGTCCAGAGACGATGTCATCTGTTATGTGGATCCTGCAATAACAAGGGTTATGTTTAAAACAAGGATGTGCATGTTAGCACAAACCCCATTGCCATTTTATTGTTTTTCAAAACAAATATAAAACAGGAATAACAGAGATCACAATATTTGAATACGAAGAAAACGCCTTTGATTTATTAACAAAATGCATGTACATAATCCAACAAGGCCCTGACAATAAAACCTCTATGCCCCGGGTAGGACATAGGGTTGTACAATGATTGGAAAAAGTAAATCATTACTCTTCGCTTGTCATCTGGATGATATCCTTGATGGACCAATTGTTGAGGCCCTCGCCTGGCTTGCTTGGCTGGATCCAAGAGTCAAGGTCACAGTCGCTATCTCCGCTGTCTTCAGACACCGCGTTGATGCTTTCGAAAATTATTCCGCCGCTGGTAAACTGGATCGACCCTTTACCTCGAGACGTACTGCTAGAAGAAGAAGAAGCTTCAGCTTCCGGAGAATATCCCAACCCAAACTTGTCTTGCTTGTTAGGTATATCCAAAATTTGCCCCCAGCCTGGGGTAGACCCAGCTTGGACAATGGCCCGAGCTTCCTTGAAGGAGGAGAGAGTCATCTCTGGCTTTTCGGTGACTACAGGAGCTACGTCCTTCACTTTGACAGCTTCGAACGCTTGGCATAGAGTCTCATGGATTTCGCCACCCATCTCTACATACTTGAAGGACGATAAATGGCTCACCATTATGTCTTCCTCGCCACACACGGTTACGATGCTTCCTCCGACAGCATATTTGAGCTTTTGGTGCAACGTGGAGGTCACGACACCAGCAGCATGGATCCATGGCCGGCCCAAGAGACAACTGTAGGCAGGCATGATGTCCATAATATAAAAGACCGCGTCAAACGTTTCCGGCCCGACTTGGATTGGCAGGGTCACCTCCCCGAAAACATGTCGTTTTGTTCCGTCGAACGCCTTCACAACCAGATCATTGGGTGTGCAAATCACTCCACGAGTATTCAACTTCATTAATGCCTTCTTCGGAAGGACATTAAGTGACGAACCCGTGTCCACCAGCACATGAGACATGATTGTGCCCCTACACTCTATCGAGATGTGCAGGGCGCTATTATGGTTTCTCCCCTTCGGCGTCAGCTCCAGGTCCGTGAAACCTAGCCCGTTCCCAACATTTACATGGGCTACGACCTCCTCTAGCTGATTTACCGATATTTCTTGCGGTACATAGGCGGCGTTCAACACCTTCAGCAGCGCGTTGCGGTGTGCTTCAGAACACAACAACAGGTTCAGAATGGAAATCTTCGAGGGCGTCTGATGGAGATGGTCTACAATCTTGTAGTCACTCTTTTTAATCAACCGCATAAACTCCTCGGCATCTTTAACAAGTAAGTCTTTTTCTACCCCACACGGGGCCTCTTCAACGACTTTACTTTTACCCTTATCGGCCGCATCAGCTCTGACCGCTTTATCCGCCATGACCTCTGGTGGTGCAAACACTCTTCCGCTGCGAGTAATACCACTGACTCCCGCAAGGTTCTCCACAGTCGTCCCAAACGGTTCTAGCTCCAACCTCTGTCCGTTGCAGTAGACTTCAGCCCCATAATGCCATGGGACGGCGTTAGTGCTTTCGAGCGGTATCAGCCCAGCTTTGGTGATAGTAATTGTAGGCGGTCTGGGTGCAGAAATAGTTATCGGCCGGCGAGGGATGGTGATGGCGGCGACTTCATCGGCCTGCTTCAGCACTACCTCTCCTGATCCACTTTCAGCCCTCCGACTAAACTGCAGAATCCCTTCAGTCATCAGACTTTGGATCCCTTCTACCAACTGCTCACATCCATCAGAACGTGTGGCACAGTCCATACATAGCTCTCCGCAACCTGGGAAGAACCCTCTTTTCAGCAACTTAGCTTTAACGTAGCTAAGTGGCGTCTTCAGATCTCTGACATCAGTCAACAAATCTGCACTCTCGTCTTCGATAACGGCGTTCACGCTGCCTCCCCTATGATTCGGCATAGGATTCTTCGTGACATTTGGCACATTGTCGGAGAAGTTGATGATCTTGGCATCCACCATGTCCCGCACCTTATGCTTGAAGGCTTTGCAGTTCTCTATTGTATGGCCTGGTGCCCCTGAGTGAAAATCACAAGTGGCATTTGCGTCGTACCCTGGCGGAGGTGCCCCTGTCAAGGGAGCCAGCGTCCTCTTCTGGATCAACTGTAGCTGAAGCAAAGTCTGCAAGAGTTGCGCGTACGACATGGGCGGTGTCTCGAAGTGACGGTTCGCCAAAGGTGCTTGATTCTGATACTTTCTGTATCCCTGTTGATTCGGTTGCTGCTGTTGCTGCTGCTGCGGAGCTGCCGGGATATTTATACTGGCCACCTGCTGCTGAGGACCCTTGCCCTTTCTCCGAGCGT
Organism: Lathyrus sativus; assembly: GCA_963859935.3. NCBI lineage: Eukaryota > Viridiplantae > Streptophyta > Magnoliopsida > Fabales > Fabaceae > Lathyrus > Lathyrus sativus. The sequence continues at coordinate 558,532,335 of OZ012737.1, forward strand.
TGGTCACAGCGCTCGCTTCTCCTTCCCGTCTTTTGCCAGCATAAGGTTTCTTTCCGCCTCCTCCAGCTGAGGATGAATCACCTTGAATTTTCCCGATCTTGATCCCATTTTCGACGTGCTCACCCGTGATAATGAGATCTGAGAATGTCCCAGACATACCGCTGACTAACTTCTCATAGTAAACCCCTGGGAGGGTAGCAATAAACATCTGCACGAGCTCGCGTTCAACCATCGACGGCTGAACCCTGGCTGCCAACTCACGCCATCGCTGGGCGTACTCCTTAAACCCTTCATTGTTCCTCTGCGACAGATTCTGCAGCTGAACTCGGTTCGGGGCCAAGTCGCTATTGTATTGGTAGTGGTGCACAAATGCTTCAGCAAGATCCTTCCATGTGCGCACACTAGTGGGCTCCAAACCCATGTACCACTCGAGGGATGGCCCAGAAAGGCTATCTTGGAAGAAGTGCATCAGCAACTTCTCATCCTCGGAATGAGCAGACATCTTCCTGTAGTACGATCTCAGGTGGACACGAGGGCAAGTGGTGCCCTTATATTTTTCAAAATCAGGTACCTTGAACTTAGGAGGCACCTTGAAGTCAGCAATCAATCCCAACTTGGACATATCAACGCCCAAAGTATTCTGATTCTCGATATCTCTCATCTTATCTTCAAGTGCCTTGAATCTAAGCCGCGCTTCAGCATTCAGCTCCCCTTCAGCACCTTTCTGAGAGAACACATCGTCCTGACAATCCTCTAGCCATGGTTGGGGCACAAACAGATTCCCGACGCCTGCATTGCCGTTGCCCGGCCCGACATTGACATTAGCTCCCAGACTTCCATTACCGACGCCCGTCGTATTAAGTCCGATGTTGGCCATCACATTGCCGTTAGCACTGCCGTTTCCCCCGGTCACGGGGACACCATTCTGCGGAGTTTCAACTGGTGGAGGAGTAGGCACAGTCCCCCCGTGGAGTACGCCGTTGCTATCAACCCTCGAAATCAAAGGTTGAACCAAAGTTCTGAGCTACTCCTGGCCATTAGCGACCGCCTGCATGAGCTCCATGAAGCGATCCATTCTTTCGCGGAGTTCCTGAACCTCAGTTTGCACTTGCTCCATGATCCTGATTTGATTAGCTCTAGTCGGGTAGCGGTGAATCGGTCTCTGATCAATCCTGGAACCACCTGCGACAACCCCTGAAACAACCTGCAACAACCTATAAAGCACAAAAGGGTTAGGAAAAACAACAAAATGCTCGTCATGCAAATGCTTCATGCAAATGCATGCGTGTGTCTGTGCGTTGGGGAGGTTTCCCCCGATCCTAGTGCCCGAGTGCCAGTGCTGATGATAATATGAAGTCCGAGTCCAATCATGGAAATAACAATCTCATATATAAAGCAAGCCTATCAAGGCAGTACACAACATCAGCGAGTACAAGATGAATCAACAGCGTGACCTCAGCCAACAAGCCTGGTGATGGTCAGCATACAACAATGATCAAAACAAAAGGAATACAAAAAGTCAAGTACGGCCACAGGCGCGATACTCTTCTAACAACTCCTTCGTTTCTGGATGATCAGGCAGAGTGAGCAACCCTTCGACGAGTAATTCCCTTTGCACAATGGTATACTGAAGTCCTTCGACCGAACCTTCCCATGATCCTCCACCGAAGCAATCTTCTAACTTCCGCTTCTTGGACTCAAACGTCAGTTTGTGCTCCTTCAGGTTAGCGAGAGCTCTATTGAGCTGGCCTTCGGCGACGTATCTGCGAGCGGTTTCCTCATCAAACCTCTTCTCAACATCCTTCACCTGGGCTTCCAGCTTGGAGATCTGTAGCATCAGCTTATCCTCCCTCTCTTTCCTGGTGGCCAGGGAAGCCTTCCAGTGCTGGTTGAACTTGGATATCCTCCGATATGCTTCGTCCAAGTGCTGTTTCTTCGTAGCTAGTACGTCATTGACAACTTTGAAGTCTTGGCCCATGCGCTCACGCTCGGCTATCTGCTCAGTCAGGTCTGTACCCAGCTGGTTCACCAACTCTGTCTGCCTTTTGAAAGAATGAACGGCTTCATTCCTCTCGCTTCGGAGCTGAGCCAACTCTCTCTCCAGTTCCTTATTCGCCCGCTTCAATTCATCTCGCTCAGCTAACACTTGATTATGCTGCTGAATGGGCACAGTAGTAGGCTCTTCAATCATTGGAGGGCTCTCTGGCTTGGCATGAGGAAACGGTATCCCTATAGCCTCTGCTCTGGCTCTGACCCAAGTCACATACGGAGGGTAGGATTGATTATTGCTTCTCCCCAGCAATGACTTTCCTCGCTTACTGCTGCCATTCCAGGCGCGCTGAAGCTTGGATAACAGATCCCCCTCTAGCAGACCAGTGAGGTACAAAGATTCCTGCACCTCCTCATCCTTCGGCGGAGCTCTCAAAGCGTACGCGAACTGTCGGACCAGCAACGACGGATTGTAGTTTATACAACCTTTCCTGCCTATCAAAGGCACGTTTGGAAACCCGCTGCAGCTGAAGATCACCTCAGTACCCAACCTATCTCTGTCAAACCAGTCAATATCCTCTGCAGATAAGCTCATCAGACGCTCAGACCACTCAGCTGTGGCTGCAGACGAAACAAAAGGACCCTTGTTGGGCAGATGACTATCAAGCCATTTGTAAAGCAAAGGTACACAGCATGAGACATTCTTGCCCCTCCTGTTCTCGTTTTTGTAGTGGATAGAATGGTAGACATCTCCTATCAAGGTAGGGACTGGATTCCCTGAAGCAAAGATATGAAATGCGTCAAAGTCCACAAAATCGGGCATATTGGGGAACAGAATGATGCCATATATGCACAAAGCGAGAATGGCGTTGAACGCGACCCAACATCCGTCTTTGGCGCACTGCTGAGCCTTTCCCACTAAAAACTGCAAGGAGAAACCAGGAACCTTGTTCCAACTAGTCAATACCAACTCGGAGGCGTCCAGGTGAAGTGAAGGAGCTAAACCAGCCAGATCAGGCTCAGCGTCCATATGAACAAAAGGCATCTGCCTCTTGATAGGTGCACCTAACAAATCAGCATATTCCTCTAGCGTGGGTGCGAGAACAAAATCCCGGAAAGTGAAACATCTCAACGGAGGGTCATAGAACTGCAGCAGAGCGTGCAACCCATTCAACTCGAACACAGAAGGTTTACGAACCAAGCTGAGCAACTTGCCGTAAGATTTTCTGAACTCATCCCTCACAGAATCATCTGCTAAAGCTATCAAACCAGTCAGCCGAACCACGTTAGGGGCAGGGAACTTGTAAGCCACGGTCTTCCTCAGAGAACCCATAACGATACAATAGGAGGCAAGAAATCCTGGATCGGGGAAAATGGTACCTGCAACACAGACACAGGTTAATGAAATGCAAATGAGTATGCAAACTAATGCAAAATGCAATCATGCAATAGGAGATCAAGGCAACTGTGCTGTGGAGATTCTGTATCAACAAAACCATAACGCTGCTCTATCAAGAACAACCACTTATAAGAAGAGAACCCCGGTATCGGACCACAAATCTGCTATGTCAAGAACAACCATCTGATAGGGCCATATACACAATATCATAATTCTGCTCTGTCAAGAACAAAATCCTGATAATAAGGACCTCTGATATAGGACCAAGAAATTTGCTCTATCAAGAACAAACATCTGATAATAAAACTCAGTTCTATCAAGAACAAACATACATCTGCTGATGAGATCTTCAGACCCTGATCACAAACCTGCTCTATCAAGAACAACCAACTGATGACCAAAACTCTGCTCTATCAAGAACAAACATCTATCTGCTGATGAGATCTTCAGACCCCAATCATAAATCTGCTCTGTCAAGAACAAACAACTGATGGCCAAACTCTGCTCTATCAAGAACAAACATCTGGTGATAAAACTCTGCTCTATCAAGAACAAAACATCTGATAATGGGATCTTCAGACCCCAGTCATAATCCTGCTCTGTCAAGAACAAATACACATCTGATGATAAGATCCTCTGATCCAAACCTGCTCTATCAAGAACAAATACACATCTGATGATAAGATCCTCTGATCAAAACCTGCTCTATCAAGAACAAATACGCATCTGATGATAAGATCCTCTGATCAAAACCTGCTCTATCAAGAACAAATACACATATGCAGATGAGAACCTCAGATCAAAACCTGCTCTATGAAGAACAAATACACATCTGCAGATGAGAACCTCAGATCCCAACAAAACTGATCCACTATCAAGAAAACCAGGTAGTCTGAAGGTCAAAGTTTCCTGCAATAAACCCAACCCTGCTCACAGGTATGAACCTAAACTGACTCAAGTTCGGCATCCTATGAGTTCATCAGCGTCACAGACATTCAAGAGGGGTGATACGATACCAAGAAGGTGTGGCATCACCAGCTCATGAAGCGGCCTCACTCGGCTGAATCACAAATGATCGGTCCCCAGAGTCGACAATCCACCAAACCAGCAACCGTCTCAACCCAAAGGGTTGAAAGAGAAGCCAACCGGGAGAACCTCGTCTGAGAGTGGATTTCATGAGACACTAGTGCCTGCAAAGCAAGCACGCGCCCACTAATTTCCACAACTAATGCTATGTTCACTCAAGCCTGGGTCTGGCTTCTCACTCATCAGAATGCCCCTTCCCACAACAGCACAGATAATCATATCATACTGAAAAATAAAGATGCGAGAAATAAAATGCCTTAAGATCTTAAAATCCCCACTTCACTCGATCGAATCCAAACTTGAGTATCTTTTCCAAAACCTTAAAATCCCCACTTTGATCTTGAAGAAAAACCCCACCTTGGTTTTTTTATTTGAAATCTCCCTAAGATCTCAACCAAATTTACAATACCACAAGGTAAATTGGACATTATCAACTTAATTCCAGATGGAACCCAAATAATGAATCATTATATGTATTTTGTTTGTGCGTATGCATAAAACCAAGGTTGAAGATGAAGAAGACTCTTAGTATGTTTCAGGGTTTGTTTATGATTTTACCAAAATCATTGAAAAAGAATGATGCATGTAAAAGGTATATATATGCATGCATGTTGGACGGTAATGGAGTGCAAAATATTTGAATAAAGTTGTGAATTTTCGAAAAATTTCGTTGCGTAGGCTGACCTATGTGTAACACCCCAAAATTTCCCCATCTTCTTTTCTTATATTTTGGCTTATGTTTCATACCATCTTGCATTAACATTTTTACATATCATGGATCTTAGACAGGGGATCAAGGTATATTATCCAACAATAAAAGGATCAAGATCAACTTTGTGGAAATCTCAAGTCATAAGGTCTCTATCATAAAGACATGTTAATAACCCACTTGGATCAAGAACACAAGCATTGGTTCTCCTCCTCCTATCTCATGGATAACTGACTAGGGTTTTGGTCCAAAGAAGGTTTGTGGTTAGTTCTTTGATCAAGACATGATTCTCAAGTTTAACACACACCTTAGGGATTCCCTACATGGAATATATGCCATCACAAGAGCCTTAGTTAGTAGGATTGGTCTTAGGATTTCATCTGGTCAACAAAAGTCAACTATGGTTCAAAGGGAGGCTAAATCTTGGATCTCAAGGTCAACAAGGGGAATAATGGTTATTTTCAAGTGATTTTATGTGTTTGGAACAATAAAAATCAAGCGAAAACATAAAATCAGGAGATTGGGTGAATTAGGGTTTTGGTAGAACTTTTTCTAAGTGTGAAAAACCCTAATTCTAGCCAATTCGGAACTTCCATAACTTTCTCATTTTTTATCCAATGAAGGCAAAGTAGTTGTCAAATTGAAGATGACATCATGAATTACAAGTTTGTAGAAGAAAGCATGTCCAAAATATTCATGGTTTAGGGATATGATGAGTCAAAGTTTGGAAAAAAGAGATCATGACATTTCTACACTTAGAAAATTTTCTAAGTATAGAAATTCAGTTTCATATGCCTACTTTCAAGTCCATTTTTCATGGTGATACAAGCTTTATTTGAACTTTCCTACAACATGAAAGTTGTATAACATCTTCCAAGCTTTCTTTTTAGTACTAGATCATGTCCATTGGATGTGTAAGGCTTGAGTTATGATGCTCCCAAATAAAGGCCCTAAAGATGTCAAGTTTGGCAAATTGTTAGACAGATTTTTCAACCAAGTTTCCAAGGCATTTTTCACTTAGTTATTGATATCAAATGGATTTTCCCATAACATGAAAGTTGAAGATTCTTCTTCAAGCTTTCCATTCATTACTATAACTTCTCCATTTGGTTCTGTCGCATCGCTGCGAAGAGGGGCCAGCAAGGACAAAAGAGTCACCACCGTTCGTTATTTATCCCAAAGAGGGAAAGAAAACGATCAGAGAAAACCTAACAAAAAGGGAGAAGACAGGTCATCGCAACCATATCTCGGGTTCGGGAGTCAGTTACACAAGGGGAAGGTATTATCACCCCTCACGTCCGTCGTACTCGACGGGATCCACGTTTGTTATCTATCTAAAGGGTGTTGAACTATCTAAACTACAGGCCATAGGGACAAAAGAAAAGAAAAGAGACTCGATAGAGCATCGTTGCTCTATGCCTACATACTCCCTCGTGCAATAGGAAAGTCAGAGTCAACGTAGTTCAGAAAACTACGGGTGAAAGGGGGGGGGGGAAGGTTGCTCGCCAAGACATCACCGTCTTGTGCCTACGTATCCTCATCTGGTATGAGAAATCAGAGCAAATGTAGTTCGAGCTAACAAGACCACAGGTTGGTTCAAATGTTTTACCCGAGTAGGGTTAAAACTTATTTCTAGCAGTTAGGTGTGTGCTGCTCGACCATTGGAGACTTAGGCGTTACATGTTTGCGGTAGAACCAAGAGTTAAAAAAACTCTCCTTATGAAAAAAAAGTTTCCACTTAATCCCGGAGGATAAAAAAGGTTTGAAGTTTATTTTGGTGTTTTTTAGAGAAGAAGTGAATTGAGTTATGATTTGAAACTCATGTTGCACTAAAGACTATGACCTAGGAGCGAATGCGTCGCATATCGTCCAAAGGACATACGCTAAACACTCTAGACAATTGATAGGAGGCCCCACAATCATCATTCCTCAAGTACTTAAGGCTCGTAACATACAACATTCATTATCCCTTATTAAGTGTTTTGAAGGGGTTTGAAGATGAGAAGAGAGAGACACACTCTAAAGGGAGACTAGACTCAACCTAATGTTCTCATGCAATGTACACCTATGATTGGGGTGAAAAGGGAAAGTTACCCTAATGTTATCATGCATGGTTTCAATTCTAATGTCTATCATAATCAATTTTGAACAAGAAAGATTATAGGTCCTAAGGGAACATGGCAAAGGAAGACAAAAAAAAGAAGAAAGCATAAGATAAAGAAAAAGATGCAAACATGCAATGCAACACAAAGATGAAGAGGGAGGAAAAAGGTGTGGGGTAACAACCACCACAAGCACATCTCAACCTCTTCAAACCAATAAGAATATGCAAAACAAAAAAATAAATGCAAACAAATGAACTTAAACAAGTTCAAAAAAAAGTGAGATGTGTCACTTTCGCGAAAATAAGGTGCCGACACAACAGAAGAGTCGCCACCTTTCGTTATTTATCCCTCGGAGCGGGAAAGGAAACGATCGGAAAAACCTAACGAAAAAGGGTAAGACAAGGTCGTCGAAACCATTGTCTGGGTTCGGGAGTCGGTTACGCAAGGGGAAGGTATTAGCACCCCTCACGTCCGTCGTACTCGACGGGATCCACGCTTGTTGTGTTTACTGGACTGGTTGGTTTATCTATCTACCTATCAAGGCTGGTCTGAAAAGAAAAGAAAAATGACTCGGCAAAGCGTCGCACTTTATGCCTACGTATTCTCATCAGAGAACGAGAAATCAGAGTCAACGTAGTTCGACCTACGACGGGTTACGGGGAAGGTGGCTCACCAATACATCAGTATTGTGCCTACGTACTCTCAACAGGTATGAGAGATCAGAGCTTACGTAGTTCGGGGCACTACGGATTATTTCCTGTTTTTTACGGAAGAAGTGTTTTTTTATTGTGTTTGCAATTTCAATCGCACTAGAGACTATGACCTGAGAGTGAATGCGTCGCATGTCACCCAAAGGGTACCATACTAAACATCCAGACTGTGGAAAAGAAACTCTCCCACAACCCTTTCTCAGATAGCTTAAGGCTCGTAACGTACGAAAGAAATCATTCATGATTACTGTATCTTAAACTGTTTTGAGATGAGAAGAGAACAGGCTCAACTAGGAGGGAGACTATCAAGTCCTACTGTTGTCATGCCAAGGATTCATCCTATGGTTGAGGTTTGAAACAGGGAACTCCTAGAAGTTATCATGCATAGGTTTCAACTTAAAGTTCTATCATCACTTCCTTATCAAAGGAAATGAGAGTCCTAAGGGATCATGTCAATAATATAGAAACGGATAAAGCATCAGCTTAAACAGTAAACAGTAATACGGTAAAATGCATGCAATGCAAGTGAGGGAGGAAATGTGTGTGGGGCATCAGCCTCCACAAGCTCATCTCAACCTCAAGCCAGAATGGATAACAGTAATCATACTGAAGAAATAAAACATGCTATCAAGCAAGAACAGTAAACTGCAATCATACAGAAGAAAATAACATCATGCTATCAAGCAAAACAAACCACATGGGCAAGGGAGCTGAACTCTACCGAATACCCGCAAGCAAATCCATACAGTAACAGTACAAGCAGAGGGAGCAACTCAACCTCTAGTGCAATCATGCTCCTAGATTAAAGCTATTCTAGATATGGACTTATTCTAATGCATCAATCAAGTCAAACAAGGCACATCAATACAGAAGAGAAACAAACAAGAAAGCAGATCAACTCCTCTCTCTCTCAATTCCAAGCTTTAGCTCTTCTAACAGCAACTCAGTCTTCAGACTTCCATTACTCTTGACAAATATCAATTTGCTTCTCCAGGTTTCAACCCTTCAACATAAGTTTCAACTTCCTCCTACTTCCTAAGCTTCAGCTCTTCAGTCAATTCCACCTTCAGGCTTCACTCTTAACCACAAGTATCAACTTGATTCCTTCAGGATCTCCAAGCATCAAAGTAAGTATCAACTTACCCCTTTGATCTTCAAGCTTCAGCTCTATACTCAATCTCAATTGAATCTTCTTCATAAGTGTCAACTTAGTCTTCAGGATCTCAAGATCTCTTTGCTTTACCAGTCTCAACTTGGTCTTCTCTTCCTACAAGCTTCAGCTTCTCAGAATAGTCCTCAATCACTTGGAAGTGTCAACTTCATCCTTCAGTCTTTAAGCCTCAGCTCTTCATTCAATCTTTACTGGATCTTCATTGGGTCTTCAAGTATCAACTTGCTCTTGTTGCTTTCCAAGCTTCAGCTGCAATGGCAATGCTCAAGGAATCATCCTCTTCCATACTCTTCAATGAAGTCTTCATCTTCACACTCAAGCCCAACATCTCTTAAGATACTCAAACCAGGGGAAATCACTTAACTGGATAAGCTGGGGACATTGAACTGCTTATTGACCACCAAAGGTGACCTATAAGGGTTCAACATCAAAAGAAGGGTTCCCTCAAAGGTTCTACTTCCCAGGTACCATCACTTATCCCTCCAAAGGAGGGAGGTGAATACCATGGAAGGACCTTGAATCATGGGGAGGAATGGATGAAAGATACCATCCATGTTTAAGAAAGAACTTAACTAGGTCTAAGCTCTACTTAATCCCTAACCCTAAAACAACAACAAAACAAACAAGGCCTCAAGCTCTCAAGCCTCTTCTTCAATCTCCAAGTCTTCTACTATGCTCCTCCATGCTCCTCAAAGCAAGACCAAGCCCACCAAGCCAACAAAGCAAAGCAAAACAAAATACAAGCCCACAAGGGCAACACAAACAATACTCAACTACAAAAATCAATTAAAAATAGTATACTATTATATTAAAATCTAATATAATTTCTAGGGGATCCTATATACCTACCCTTAATACCCTATATGTCCCAATATCTATCTTGACCTAGAAACCCAAAATTCTAGTGTTATTGTGGACCTATGTTAAGGATTGGCCTAATTCTATACAACCTAAAGTCATCTAACCAAAACTAATCAAAAATTGATCACAAAATTATGGAATAAATCCAGAGGGAAACTAAAGTCCTAATCTAACTATCCTAAAACGAATGACCTAAAAATTCAAAGGGAACTAGCTAAACAAAATTCTACAAATCCATGCATCAACATAAAAAGGAATAAAATGCTATTAAAAGAAAAAATACACAAAAAATATTAAAAATGCATGAAATGCAAATATTTTGATTTTATAATTTTCTAGACATGAACATGAAATGGGAGAAAAATCCCTATGCAAAAATCATTAATTTTCTTTTTATTGTGATTTTTCAAAGGTTATTGAAAAATGGAGAAAAATAAATTAAAATGAGGAATGCTTGGTGTGAATAGCAATGCCAAACAGTTCAAATATGCAATGGGCCCAAAATGGGGGTGCAAACAACATAACGCGCTAGGCCCAGTTATTAGTCAGAAATTAATTGAAAATCATAAAGAAAAAGAAAAAGAAACGGTGCAGAAAGTAACAAAAACTAGTTCATTATCCAATGGGCCATGACTTGGGGGTGTGGTTATCAAATGAGCCCAAGATCTCATTTAAATGAAACGCTTCGTTTTGGATGTCTTCAGACTCCCCTTTCACACGTGAGATTAAACCACAGCCCTCAGATCTGACCCTAGTCAATGAGTCCACGCCTGATCAAACGGCCAGCACATCGTCTTCTTCCTTCAGCCATGGAAATGGAGGGAAAGCTCCATGAACAAAGCTTCAAAGTGAATCTTCACCCCAATCGTATCACCTCAATTCTCCATGAAAAACTACAATTCATAAACCCTAGTTCATCCAGAATTTCACCCTGAGTCTAACCATGGTATCAAAATCAACTGAAACCTTCTCAAACCTAAAACACGAATCAAACCTCCAAATATGCTCAGGAATCAAAGTTCATCATTCTTGAAATTGATTACCTCAGAATGATCACCACTTCACACTGGTTAATTCTTGATATCTAATTCATGCTATAGCTCACTATATCTCATGTTCTTGGTCCAAACAAAAATGGTGTCATCAACTGAAACTTCACCAATTGATCCCAAACTTCCCAGAATCCATCACCTAATTGTCTCTAACCGTTCTAACCTAACAATTCTCCCTAATTATGCTTAAATCATGGTTTAGAAGAAAGTTTACTAACCTGTCAAATCTTGAACACCAGATAGGGTAATCCTCCACTTCAAGCTCTCAAACTCTTCAGAATCGATCCTTGAATGTTGATAAAGCTTCTGTTTGCAAAAGATTGGGCCAAGAAAGCTTGAATCTCCAAACCCGATGGTGACTTGCAACCTTCAAAATCCAAGTGCTATCTCTTCAATTCTCCATGGTTTTGCCTCCAATTTGGTCTGCACAGCTTCAGTGTGATCAAGGGAATGTGTTTGGATTGAAAAAAGGAATGGAAATGAATCAGAATGTAGAATTTGATTTCAACTTGCAATGGAAGCAATTGAAATGGCTATCTCACTCTTCTCTCTAATCTCTCACCAACCTTGCATCTGAGCAAGTTCTAAACATTATATAGAATGGTTTAGACTCATCTAGAACCATCTGGAACCATCCAATGAGAAATTGGGATTCTCATGTCATGAGTTTATGGATTCATCTCATCTCACATGCCATCTCATGCCATAGCTCTTGCAGCAACCAATTCTGACTTGAAAATCTCCTTAAATGAGATATATGACATGTTGAGACACTTAGCTAGCTTGTACATTGAGTTTCCTTGAGTTTTGCATTTGTGCCTCATTATGCAAGCAAGCATTTTCCAAAGCAACCCCATGATCTAGGACTCAATTCAAAAAAGTGGCTGAAACATTGTTTCTAAAATGTTCTTTGGAGTCAAAATGACCTATTATATGCCATGGTTTGGATGTGCAACTTGGGATTTCCAATTTCCAACTTCAACTTATTTAACTTATGCCTCCATTTTAGGTCATTTTTATCACTTTTTGCTACAAGCCTTTTCAACATCTCATGACCTCCCTACTAGCCTTAAAACATCATTCTAAGCAAGTTTGATGTTGAAGATTTTTCCATTTGAAGCTTGGAAATAGGAGGTATGGCCTTATGCTTGAAATGACCTATAATCTCCAAATGACCAAAATGACCTTGACTTGTCAAAGCCATAACTTGAGTTCTACAAATCCTATCAAGGACTTCTAGTACTCTCTAGAAAGCTAAGAAGATGAGGAACAACATTCAAGTTGACCAAAAGTTCATAGGAATCATCCTTCTTGGGCAAAAGTTGGATGCAAGTTGGGTGACTTTCAAGGCCCCAGATTCACATACCTCAGATGACCTGTAACTTGTCAAAGTCATAACTTGAGCTCTACAAATCCTATCAAGGACTTCTAGTACTCAAATTAAATCTAAGAAAAATCTCTACAACATTCATGTTGGGGGTAAGATGAGATGAAAATCACATCTTGAGCTAAACTGCCTTGAAGATAGGGATCAAACTAGGGGATTTTACACTGTCAAGCCTTAGAAACCCTAGCTTGAAACTTCTCAAACTCTTCAATCATGATGAGTTGATCTTGGAATAATCCTTATAGCATCTCAATGCATCAATCCATGATCACATGGCTCTTGAATTAGGTCTCAACCCTCTCCAAATAATCAGTTGACCTAGGGTTGACTCAGTCAAACCCTAATTGCACCACTCATGGCTGAGTCTTCTTATTCTTGTACAATGGCCTCTCTAGGATTCATGATGGCTCTCAAGACATCTCATAAACTCTCTCAAAGCTTTAAGTCCATCCTCATAGCTTCAGAATCATCTGAGGAGCCCCCACAACTCTCAAGTTATGAGGCTCACATCCTTGGTTTCAACCAATCTCTCTGAGGATCTTCTCAACTTCTCTGACAAAGATATCAACCTTTGAACCTTTGAATAACCTTCTTGGCTAGCTTCAAAGTCTTGATTAGCTCTTGATTGGTAATCATACCTCTTGAAATGTTGGTCAAATTTTGGGGTGCAACAGCTGCCCCTATTCAAACGGCTTGAACCTGACTAGGTGAGAAGCGAACAACTCTCAACCAATCAAGGTGCGAGACGGTTGAATACCAACAAACCCGAAAATTTGCCAACTGCACAAGTACACGATACTCTGATGGGAACAAATCTTCGAAAACTGAAATACTAGCTGCACGACAACTAGCGGGAGAATCGGTCACACGGTAACCGGTAATGCATGGTCGATCATGCCATCAGGCATCAAGATTCCTAGGGACTCATCAGGTCAACCATCAGGTTGATCACGTCAAATCATGCCATCAGGTATTCAAAGAAAACTTTCGGGCATCAGCCGAACTTCATCAGCAAGTCAGGAATAGAATTCTTGGTCAATCATGAACCAATTGGGAATATCCAAACCTCTGCCATCAGGCACTCCGCATCAGCTGAGAGAACTGCTTCATTAACACGGTCAGACTTCAATCATCAAGTCTTCAGGGGAAGTTTCAACTTCGCTGTTCAGAAACCTGCTGGGGATGACGCACCTCCGCTGGGGATTCTGGAGAACTATCAAGTAACTCCGCTTCGGGGGTCCAGAAATCATTCTGGATGAATCAACTCTACTCAGGACTTCAAGAATCATCTTGGACAAATAACTCCGCCGGGGACTTCAAGAATCATCTTGAACCGATAACTATGCTGGAGGTTTTAGGAATCATCCTGAGCAAACACTCTGCCGGGGACTCTAAGCATCAACTTGAGCAACCAACTCTGGAGATTGCACTGGGGATCTTAAGAATCATCTTAAGCAAACAACCTTTCTGGGGAATTCAAGAATCATCTTGAGCGAGCAACTTCGTTGGGGAGAATTTCAGGAATCACCGAGCAATCAATTCTGCGGCGGAACACCTGCAAAACAAGAACGGTAACAACCTAGATCATGTTTATTATGCATATGCTTCAGTAATGGCACAATGCTCCACACGGTGGAAATGCTATGCAGTCATGCGCAATGATGTGATTCCGTCAGCAAAATAAATGCTGAAGGGAGAATCCTCCTGTCAAGGAGAAAGAACCACTCAGATAGGGGGAGGAATCATCCTGCCGAGGAGCACAAGGTCACACCAATCTCAATTGGACTCCGCAGGGGGCACAACTTCAGCTGACTGCTGCGGGGGAACGAAGCTCTACGAGAACCTGGACCTGCTGAGGGAAAGCGATGTCAATCGCGTGAATAGACTGCACGGCCTTCACGGCTACTTCCCTGGAGATAACGACTCCGGTGGGGAAATATGGCATCAGCTATTCAACACTCCACTGGGGAAAACCATTCATGGCCCGAGCGGCTTCCAAGGATTCGAATCTCTTGGGGATCTGCAAACTTGGTTGAGGAAGAAGAAATCATTCTACTTGCCGGGGGGTACGACTCAGTGGGGAATTTCGATTCCGCTAGGGAAGAAGGAATCATCCGGCTTCGGGGGAGAGTACGACTCTGTGGGGAATCTCAATTCTGCTGGAGACTTCAGTCTTATACCATCAGTTGCTGCACACTTCAGTATGACTCAGCTGAGGAGATGACGTTCCTTCAGGATGCATCTGATTGGGGAGAGAATCTTCTCTGCCTGGGGAGACATATCAATGCTCACGATCTCGCGTTCAAATTCTGCGGAGAGAGGCTACTGAACTCTGCTGGAGAAGGAGGAATCATCCTGCTCGGGGATACGCACGGCGCACTGTCTGGAATCTGCTACACCTGTAACAACACAAACAAACAGACAAGATACCCTTTTCAAAGGGACCTATCAAGGTTATTATCTCGTGACAATGTTTAAGCAATTCATTGTTTCAACAATCAATGGCCTAAGCCAGTAAGTTTATGTATGCGCATTTTATCAAAAACATCGGCGTTCTTTTCCGCAAACAAAACAGATAAATGCTAAACAGGCAAACATAATTGCTGAATAGTATACATTTTATTGATAACGAACCCCTGAATGGGTAAAAATGTTTTACAACAGATGCAAGCTTCTGGAATGAGGAAGCCGCGCAAAATAATAAAACATAAATATACATCAGTATATACAAATGTCGGCGATGAGGCGTAGACGAACACCATGAGTTGATCCCTCTATGACCCACTCGCCTTCGATACTTCTCCGACGCTTCAACTTCCGAAGAGATTGATTCAGATAAACGACCCTCAGGTCTTCCAAACCACTAAACAAAGAAAGTCCACACACGAAACACAGTCATTTGCTTTTTCAAATCCCTAACTTTTGCGTGAACCGCCCTTTGCGGGTTTTCGGTTCACCGGGATACCCTTTTTTGCCAAAGTCGCCCATCCGGGTTTTCGACTTTGCGGGTGTACATTTTTTCAATTTATATCCCTAATTTTTGCCCGAACCCTTTTCCTTTTTTATGGTTCGCCGGGATGCCCCATTTTTACCTGGACTCTCTTTTTTCTGTCCAGCGGGTCGCTTTCAAGCAAAGTATTTTTTAACTGTGTCCGCGTTCACCGGGGATGCAAAATCTTCACCATCCATCGTGGATAACAACAAAGCTCCTCCCGAGAAGACCTTGCTGATAACGTACGGACCTTCGTAATTGGGAGTCCACTTGCCCCAGTGATCGGAGTGTGGAGGAAGAATCTTCTTCAGGACGAGATCACCCGTCTGAAAGCTTCTAGGACGCACCTTCTTATCATACGCTTTCATCATTCGGCTCTGGTATAAACGACCATGCGCAATCGATGCCAACCTCTTCTCGTCCATCAGGCTGAGTTGGTTCAGTCGGTTCGTAATCCATTCTGCCTCGTCGAGTTTCACATCAACCAAAACTCGCAAAGAAGGGATCTCCACTTCTAACGGTAGAACTGCTTCCATACCATACACCAAGGAGAAAGGAGTTGCCCCGGTCGACGTACGTACCGTCGTACGATAACCGTGCAGTGCAAATGGCAGCATCTCGTGCCAATCTTTATAGGTCACAACCATCTTCTGAACAATCTTCTTTATGTTCTTATTGGCCGCTTCAACGACGCCATTCGTCTTCGGCCAGTAAGGAGATGAGTTGTGGTGTTCAATCTTTGAAACTCTGGCACAGCTCCTTCATCATCTTGTTATTCAGATTCGAACCATTATCAGTAATGATCCGCTTGAGAATTCCGTAACGACAGATGATGTCCCTCTTTATGAATTTAGCCACCACCTGCTTGGTCACATTAGCGTATGAGGCTGCCTCCACCCACTTGGTGAAGTAGTCGATAGCTACTAGAATGAAGCGATGACCGTTAGATGCAGTGGGCTTGATCTTGCCTATCATGTCGATGCCCCACATGGAGAACGACCACGGGGAGGACATGACATTTAATGGGCATGGCGGCACATGAACTTTATCAGCATAAATCTGGCATTTATGACATCTCTTAGCGAATTTAAAGCAATCCGATTCCATCGTCAGCCAGTAGTATCCCGCTCTCAGGATCTTTCTCGTCATGGCATGCCCGCCGGCGTGCGTACCAAATGTGCCCTCATGGACTTCTTCCATGAGCATACTCGCCTCTTTCTCAAGCAAAGAGAGCTTTTGGTGTAGTTTGGGAATGGAAAAGTTGAGAGTAAATTAAGAGAATTGGAGTGAATTCTGAAAATGAAATGGAATTATGAGGATTTTTTTCTGAGGTTTGAAGCAAATCATTTAAATATGCTATAGGTTAGGAGTAGAATGGTGGTTTGGAGTGTGGTTATGAAAATTGGAATGGGATTAGGAGTGGGAAATTGGAGGGAAAGTGAATTAATTTGAAAATTAACCAAAATTCAAAGTAGTTCTAGATCCTTCCCTTGGTGAAAAATCAATTTCATATGTGATCAAAATGGACCCCAAAGTGGCTTCACTTGGAAATTCACGTGTAGAGCAGAAATTTGCACTGGTTAATCGATTAACCATATGTGTTAATCGATTAACACCTTCAAAAATTCAAATTTGGCCTAATTTTGCTTTGGTTAATCGGTTAACACCTTAAAAATTTGAATTTTGGCACCTTTTGGAGGGAAATCTGCACATTTGCCCGTTTTCAACCGTTTTGAGCTCTGCTCAGCCTCTGAAACTTGCTTTCGAATATTACGACCATGAGAATGCTTGAGATAGATTGACTGCTGCCTCTTGAGCTGAAAATAACCTACAAGATAAAATAAAATCGACCGCTCGATCGCTGGGGCAAATAAATGCCAGAATCTCTAATGCTCGCTGTTTGGTCTCTCGCACTGAAAGTGAACTCTGAGCCACAGGAAAACCTTGATCCCCTGCCTCCAGAACAAATTCTATGACCTGCAGAAATGCAAAAAATGCAAAGAAAACATAAGCCAAGCAAAGAAAAAGGTTGGACAAATTTTGGGGTACAACAGGTTCATAAAACTCAAGTTATGTGGCATCCAAGATGTTGTTTTCAATGATGTTTAATGGATATAACTTAGAATTTTTCTTAGAATTTGCACTGATTTTAAATGAGATGACCGATTGTCGCTACTGCGAAAATCGGCACTGGCTGAACAGAAGAGTCGCCACCGTGCGTTATTTATCCCACGGGAGGGAAAGGAAATGCTCAGAGTAAACCTCGCACAACACGGGAAAGGTATGGTCGTCGCAACCGAAACCTGGATTCGGGAGTCGGTTACGCAAGGGGAAGGTATTAGCACCCCTCACGTCCGTCGTACTCGACGGGATCCATGCTTGCTTGTTTGTACGGATTACACTTCTATCTAAACTAAAGGATGAGGTCTGAAAAGAAAAGAAAACATGACTCGGCAAAGCATCGCACTTTATGCCTACGTATTCCCGTCTGGAACGAGAAATCAGAGTCAACGTAGTTCGCCTAACTACGGGTGAAGGTGGGGAAGGTTGCTCGCTAGGATATCGCATCCTATGCCTACGTACTTCCACACAACATGGAAGATCAGAGCAAACGTAGTTCGGGCCACGTACGACACAAGCCTGTCTTGGTTGATTTTATTCCTTCTGAAAAAGGTTTTTCTAATTAACAGTCCAAGTGGACAAAAATGACGTTTTGATGAGTTCACATTCTTTTACGGAAGAAGTGTCTTTTATTGTGTTTGAAATCTTATTGTATTTTTCTGTTTGTTTTGAGAAAGAAGAGACAGGACTCTAACCTACGGTTGCGAAGGGAATCAAACTAACCTAATGTTATCAGGCATGGGTTAAGACCTAGTGTCTATCATACTCCTCTCTTGCGCAGAGAGAAACAGAGATCCTAAGGGAATAGACGAAAACAGAAACAATATCAGATATATACAGCAAAACAGTAAAATGCATGGATGCAACAATACAAGCGAGGCAAGGGAGTCCCACTCAACCTTGAACCTGAAAAAACAATAGGCAAAAGTGAACAGGCTTCACTTTCAACCCAACAGGGTAAACAGCAAACAATACAGTCAGGAAAACCAATCAATACATCAAGAATGAATAACAACAGAAAAATAAACAGCCACAACAGCTCTGCATCAACACCTATCTTCCAGTCCTCTCCAATCAGCTACAAGCTTCAGCAAGCATCACTCTCCATCTCCACAGTCTTCAAGCAAGGGCTTTGGTTATCAATCTTCAGTCTACAATGGCTTTTCTTCAAGTCTCATCCTCCAAGCTGAGGGATCAATCACAAGAGTGAATTGGGTGTTAAGCAATTAGTTGACTACCAAGGGTGGCAAACCAACTGCTACTAACACATAAGATATTTTCTCTCAAGAGTTCTATCCCCTAGACAATAGCACCAAGCCTTCCAAGGGAAGGGGGTGAGTGTCTTAGAGAGACTCTGTATCACAGAGAGGAATGGAGGCAATCAAAACCTTCCATGTTTGAGAATCAAGCTTTCTAATCTAGAGCTCTGCCTAGCTCTTAAACCCTAATCTCCTCAACAGCTGCTAGCAAGAATCTCCTCATCAACTCTGGAAGTTGGTCTTCAAGCTCTGGATCTCCAATGGCTCCCTCATCACAATTCTTCAGCTTCCCCAATCCCCAGACAATCCCAATACCCACACAGACAAATCAATAATCCCCAGAGGGCACACCACACCAATCAATCAAATATAGCAGTATATACTAATAGCAGTAGGGGAATCCTAGTGATTTCTAAGGGGATCTATCCTATACCCATAACCCCTATAGCCCATACCCCAAAAATCAAATGAAAATTTCCTAAAAGAATTAAACTATTTCACCTAAGTTGATTTAAAACCCTAATTTTGTTCATGTTGTTCACACTTACACTAATCACCTAAAATTAATTTCTAAAAAATGGGAACTAAATTGTATGCACAAGCTAACAATGTCTATTAATCAACCTAAAAAGAATGGGTGAAAAATATCAAAGCAACTAGTAGAACAAAAATTGACAAAATCATGTATGAAATGAAACACCTAAAATAGGCATTTATTTGGAAAATATGGGAAAAATATCAAATAAAAAATAAAATGCAATTTTTATTTTTTATAATTTTCTAGACATCTTGTAGAAATTAATTCAAAAAGAATCATGAAAAAATATGAAATTTATGATTTATTATGATTTTTTAAAAATGCATGAAAATGAAAAGAAAATTAAAATGACAAAATATGAATAAAAGGGGAGGGGGGTGCCATCAGCAAGGGCGCCTAGTTGTATTTGGTCATTGGGCCATAAAGGGGAGGCGCAGATATCAAAAGCGTAAGGCCCAATTAACATCAGAAATCAATTAAATAAATAAAAGAAAAAAAAACAAACCCTCGGTGCATTTAGCAATGATTCTACGTCTAAATTTGAAATGGGCCAAACGAGGGGGTTTGGGTAGCGAAGACTGCATTCAGCCCAGAATTCATATTAATGAAACGCAGAGTTTAGATAACTCTGGTTTCCCTCCATTTCTTTGCTCAAATCGTGGCCGCTGGATGGGTTTAATAAGTCAAATAACCAGAAGGATCTAATGGTGATACACTCATCTTCCCCAAAACAACACCTAGGGTTTCAGTTCCATCTTCCATGCGCGTGTTTTCATCACCATCGTGCTCACGCAATTCTCAACGAAAACCAAAAATTCCAAGACCAAAAATGATCTATCACTCACCAGGAACATGATCATACGTGCAGTTTTCTTTGAATCATTGTGCCTCCTCCAAACAGAAAGCTTCATAATTAGGGTTCCACCATTGTCTTCTGGTATCAACCTTAACATAACTCAATCCTAATGATCTAAACCTGTTCTATGCGTTAACCTAACCAAACTATGCTATGCCATAACCATTGAACCTCCATACACAAGTTGTTCTTGGAGATTAAAGAAATGGCACCCTGCCACGAAACCTCATAGAATCTCCTCTAAGTCTCAGAAAATGATCACCTATCCTAGCATATTACTTCTACACCTAGAAATCTAACAGAAAGTTCATAGATAAGGAGATTTGATGAAGAACACCAACCTGTTAAATGATGATGGTGAGTGATGCTAGAGGTGGCTTCAAGGCTTGTTAATCTCCAATATTGATCTCCAATGGATGCTAATTCTTCTGTTTGCAATGGCAGTTACTCAATCTTCTTGAATCACCTTATCCCCCTCTTCATGCAAGTTGGAGTGTAAACTTGGATTACCCTAACCAGCCACGAATTCCCTTCAATTTCCTTTGCCAATTACTCTATGATAATGGTGGATGATGATGATAACAGAAATTGAGATGATGGATGAAGTTTCAATGGAGTTTGAAGAGAAAATGCAAATGGGAGTGAAGGAATCAAAGTAGTGTTTGCAAGCTCAAAGAATCACCAACCAATGCACAAATGGCTTCATTTCCTTATGTAGGTGAGGATTAACAGAATGAGAAGCTTCTAGATTGGTCCTAGAGGGATCTAGAAACTTGTGGAACTTTCATGAATTTATCCTTTGATGGTATCTTGAATCATCTCATATCATGCTTGCACCTTGGGTAAATTTGAGTGAAAATCTCCTTTCATGAGATATTAGGAGTGTATGTATGAAAAACCAAGCTTTTACTTGCCTTGTGTTAAGTTTCACCATGTTGCCTTATGATGCAAGAAACAACTTTACAAAGGAAGTCCAATTTTTTAAGCCTAAACTCAAAAATGTGGCTGAACCAATGTCTTTAAAATGGTGTTGGGAATCAATTTGGTATATTGGATGACCCATATTGGACTTGTAGATCTCTCAAACCATTTTCCAACTTGAACTTTTTCAAGTTATATGCCTTTTTTAGGTCATTTTTCACCAACTTTTATCAAGTCTTGTTCCATGCATTTACAAACTTCCATGACTTCTTTTATTGACTTAAAATGGCATTTTGAGCAACTTTGATGTTGGGAAGTTTTTCATTTGAAGCTCCCTTGTATGAGTTTTAGGCATAGGCTAAGAATGACTTGTAATCACCAGATGACCAAAATACCCTTTGCTTGCCAAGACCATAAGTAGAGTTCCACAAATCATATGAAGGCATACTATACCATTCTAGAAAGCTAAGACAATTAGGAACAATTATTTTGTTGACCAGAAATTCATTTGAAATCTCCTTGAGGGGTAAAGGTAGCTTGGAAGTCAAGTCACTTTCACAGACAAAAGTTCAGATACCTCAGATGACCTGTAACTTGCAAGGACCATAACTTGAGTTCTATAAATCTCCTTAATGTCTTCCACCACTAAAATTAAAGGTCTTGAGATCCTCTACAAGTTCCATGTTGGCCAAGGATCCATTTGAAGCTTTCATTTTGACTTATCTTGCTTGGAAATTTGACCTAAACTAGGGGATTTTACATGGAAACCCTAATTTAGAAACTCCTCTTCTCCTTGATTTCTCTTGATTTCTTCTTAGTATACCACCATATCCTCTTCTACATGTCAAATGATGAACCCCACATCTCTCCAATAGACCTCAATGGCTTTCAATCAATCAATTGACCTAGAGTTGACCCAGGGTTGACCCAGATGGAACCCTAGTTGACTGTCTTCCTCCACAACTCTTGTGACCACACCAATGACTTATTTCCTTCTCCAAATGACTTTCTAAATCCTCCAAGATGTCTAGATACTCCCCATGCTCAGCCCACAACTCACACTTTTCCTTATTGATCCCCAGATACACTCAATTAGGAGATAGAGGAACTGCTTGATCCATTGACTTGATAGCTTTCAAATTCTTTTCTGATGACTTGAATGAGATTGAATTTGGATAATAACCTCTTGATAGGTCTCTAGAGATGAGAATAATGATTGGTCCCCTGTTGAATGACTTGCCATGCTTATGCTACGCAGATGGTTAGGCTATATACATGACTCTATATGCAAATGCTAATGATATTGAAACATAAGCCAAGTGAATAAGGTTGAGCAAATTTTAGGGTGCAACAGCTGCCCCTATTCAAGCGACTTGGACCCGATTGGGTGAAGAGCCTGGAGCCTTCAGACATTCGCGATACGAGACGCTTGAATACTAGTGAAACCAGAAATTTGCCAACCGTAGAAATAAACTGCGCCTCTGCTTGGGGATTATTTCACTCATCAACTGAATCTGACTGTTACGGCAACCCACTGATCCATTAGCGACCGTGCTGGGGATGACTCGTATTTTTCATCAAGAATAAATCGTCCACGTTAGGAATAAACTCTTCCGCGTTAGGAATAACACCGTCCATGTTAGGACTAAGACTTCGTCTAGATCTGTCCATGTCAGGACTAAACTCTCTGGGTTATGAATACTTCGTCCCCGCTAGGATGCACCCTTCCATGTTAGGAATACATGCTCACGTCGGGACCCACCTTTCCACGTAAGGAATATATCACTCTTCCACGTAAGGAAACCATCTATTGTCTATGTAAGGAATGCCATCTTCGTTCCACGTAAGGAATCACAATCTTATCTTGACCTGTCCACGTAAGGAAACACAACCTCGATCTGTCCACGTCAGGACTCCAACTTGATATGTCCACGTCAGGACTCTATCTTCGTTCCCCGTAAGGAAACACATCCTTTTCTGAACTAGTCCACGTCAGGACTAAACCCTTCCACGTAAGGAATATGTCGTTCTTCCACGTAAGGAATCAATCTTTCCACGTCAGAAATCTATCTTCGTTCCACGTAAGGAATCACAATCTTTCCACGTAAGGAAACCCTTTCTGATTTGTCCACGTAAGGACTCCCATCTTTCCACGTAAAGAATTCGTCTTCTTTCCACGTAAGGAAACCAATTTTCTTCCACGTAAGGAATAAAATTCTTGATCTGTCCACGTAAGGACTCTAAGATTTCCACGTAAGGAATATACTCATCTTTCCACGTTAAGAACACAAACTTCTTTCCACGTTAGAAATCTATCTTCGTATGTCCGCGTAAGGACTCAATCTTTCTGCGTAAGGAATACTATATCAATCTTTCTTTCCACGTCAGGAATGCCATCTTTCCACATAAGGAACACCTTTTTGATCCGTCCACGTCAGGGCTCTCGTTTCGTCTTGATTGGTCCACGTCAGGACTCCAACTTGATATTCTGAGGACATAAAACCTTTGTCCACGTCAGGACTCATGCACCTTTGACCCACTGGGGAAGTAAGACTTTGTCCACGTCAGGACTCACATCTCAACCTGCTGAAGTAATAGGATCTGTCCACGTTAGGACTCGCGCGTCTTTGATTTGCTGGGGAAATAAACCCCGTCCACGTCAGGACACACACTTTGCCACCCACCCGAAGAAGGATAAATTTGTCCACGACAGGACTCTCGTATCTTGTCATCGCGAAGAACTACAAACTTGTCCACGTCAGGACACCCACTTCACCATTACGAATAAAGCTATCTGCTGGAAATAAATTGTCCACGTCAGGACACCAACACGAAGAGTAACCCACTTTTGTCCATGTCAGGACTCCACACTCAATCAATACCGAGAACTCGAAGCTGTCCACGTTAGGACTAACACATATCGTCACCTGGAAGAAATGTCCATGTTAGGACTCCACATTCCATCAATTCTGAGAAATCGAACCCGTCCACGTTAGGACTAGCACCTCCTATCAGCCCATGAAATGAAACTGTCCATGTTAGGACTCCACTTTTCTAGCACGAAGAAACCCGTCAAGAAATTGTCCACGTTAGGACTCATCTTTCCGTTGGTCCGCAAACTTCTCATCGCTGACGTTACAGCAACTTTGAGGCTGACTCTACTGGGGATATCTGGAAACCTGACTACCGGAGGTCTGTTCTGATAACTGGCGGTAGCCTCTGAAATTCTGGTTCATGAAACCTTTTAATGCTGGCGTAACAACAACCTTGAAGGAAACAATCCGCTGGTCGGACTAGAGAAATTTCAACAAGAAACCCTGGCGGGGAAATAAGTAACTCTGCTTAGGGACGAAGAGAACTTATCCTGCTGACTCTGTGGGGAGTAGTGCCATAGCTGACATTTCGTTGAATGTCTCATGCCGAGACTTCGAATGTTCATTGATTTATTGGAGCAAGAACCCCTCCCACCTGCAAGAGAAACAAATACTTGAAACCAAACGGTTAGCCGACCTAGTTTATGTTTCAAAAATGCGTATGTTTGACAATGATGCAATGCTCCATTTTGACATGGAAACACTGCGTTTTTTTTTATTTGATGGATGCAAGTATGACATTATATGCCAATGCAATTGCAGACTCGAACTGCTGGGTACAGAAACTGCTTCAGCAAAATAAATGCTGAAGATAATGCCAACTCCGCTGGGGATAGCCAGATGCTACAGAACTGTCCCAGCAAAATAAATGCTGGGAGAGTGAAGTCGACTCAGCTGGGAAATTGGGCACTCGAACCAAACACCTCACTGAAGTAACACCCTGCTGGGGGATATAACTCTTATTGGAGAATGGCAGATGCGCCCGGTATAATTGGACTTCTGCTATAAAGTGAACGGATATCACACGGTATTTTGACAAAATAAATGCCAATGCGCCACACCAACTCTGCCGGGGAGAGTCTTACTCTTCGAGTTCCACTGGGAGGAATGAAGACAGTGGTTGGAAAGAGAACTCCGCTGGGGATGGGACGGTTCTCTTGGGGGAAATCAACTGATTCCGCTGGGAGAGAGTAAATGACCCTACTGGGAAGGGTAAACTGTGTGAATACAGCTCACGAGTCGGAAATGTTAATCTTCTGAGGCTAAACCACTCTGCTTGAGATGGGCTGTCTGAATACTGCCCTTGATCTGGGAATCGCCAAACTCTGCTGAGGGTAAATGGCTTTATTGGAGCATGCCTTCTGGATAGGCTACGACTAGCTGGGGACTTCTATCCTTCTTTAGGAAGAACATGCATGACCTGCGTGAGGGTCGACTCTTTTATTACTGCAGTCCTTTGATCATCTTCCTCGTACGGCTATAAAACCTGCAACAACACAAACAAGACGAGACAAGCCTATGCAACCAAGTCAATTCAGGTTAGTGACGTTATTTTCAGTTAATTCAAAGCTTTAGCGATTGTTGGCAAGGGCCAGTGATGTTATACACATGCTAGTTTCAATAAACTTAGGCGTTTTATCATGCACAAAACAGTAAAGAACCAGCATCAAGTACTGAATAACATATTTTATTGATTGGGCCCCTGAATGGGCGGAATTTTTGTACACGAGATGTAACTCCTGAAAAGAGGAAGCTACGCAAAGCAAATATACAAGTATGCACAAGAAGCATAAATATTTTGACAAATTAAATTTTGTACACATGTCGGCAACGGGGTGCAGACGAACACCACAAACTGATCCTCCCATGACTCACCCGACTCTAATGCTTTCCCGGTATTCACACTTCCGAAGAGATTGTACCCGATAATCGACCCCTCGAGCGTATTCTCCCGCGCTGATGCTCACTGTAATATCAAATTCGGACCGCAGTCATTTGCTTTTCAAATCCCTAACTTTTGCGTGAACCGCCCTTTACGGGTTTTCAGTTCACCGGGATACCCTTTTTTGCCGAAGCCGCCCAGTGTAGGTTTTCAACTTCGCGGGTGTACATTTTTTCAATTTTATCCCTAACTTTTGCCCGAACCTTTCATTCTGTTTTTGGTTCGCCAGGATGCCCCATTTTTGCCTGGACTCTCTTTTTTCTGTCCAGCGGCTCAATTTTAAGCAAAGTATTTTTTAACTGCGTCCGAATTCACAGGTGACGTGAAGTCTTCACCGTCCATGGTGGTCAACAACAACGCTCCTCCTGAAAAGGCTTTTCTGACAACATATGGCCCTTCGTAGTTGGGGGTCCACTTGCCCCTGTGATCTGCTTACGGCGGGAGAATCCTTTTCAACACAAGGTCGCCTGTCCGAAAGCTTCGCGGATGTATTTTCTTATCATATGCTTTCTTCATTCGGCTCTGGTACAAACGACCGTATGCTAGAGAAGCTAGCCTCTTCTCATCCATCAAACTCAATTGGTTCAACTTGTCTTTCACCCATTCTGCCTCGTCCAGCTGAACATCTCGCAATACCCTCAGAGAAGGAATTTCAACTTCCAATGGTAGTACCGCTTCCATTCCGTATACTAATGAGAACGGGGTTTCCCCGGTTGATGTACGTACCGTCGTACGATAACCGTGCAAAGCGAAAGGTAGCATCTCATGCCAATCTTTATAGGTCACCACCATCTTCTGGACGATCTTCTTTATATTCTTATTGGCCGCTTCAACAGCGCCATTCATCTTGGGTCGGTAAGGGGAGGAGTTGTGATGTTCGATCTTGAAATTTTGACAGAGCTCCTTCATCATTTTGTTGTTCAGGTTCGAACCGTTGTCCGTGATTATCCGCTCGGGGATCCCATATCGGCAAATGATATCTCTCTTGATGAATCTGGCCACCACTTGCTTAATTACGTTTGCATAAGACGCGGCTTCTACCCACTTGGTGAAATAATCGATTGCTACTAGGATGAACCGATGCCCGTTAGAAGCTGTCGGCTCGATCTTTCCAATCATATCGATTCCCCACATCGAGAACGGCCATGGCGATGACATTACATTCAGAGGACTCGGAGGCACATGAATCTTATCAGCATAGATTTGGCACTTGTGGCACTTCCTCGCAAATTTGAAACAGTCAGTTTCCATAGTCAGCCAAAAATAACCTGCCCTCAGCAGCTTTCTCGTCATAGCATGCCCACCAGCATGCGTACCAAAGGTACCTTCGTGTATTTCCTCCATGAGCAGCTTTGCCTCTCTTTCGTCTACACAACGCAACAACACCAAATCGTGGTTTCTTCTGTATAAGACACCGTTCGGATTCAAATAGAAATTACCCGCTAATCTCCTGAGAGTCTTCTGATCTTGACTGGATGCCCCAGCCGGATACTCTTTATTCTTCAAGAAATTAAGGATATCAAAATACCACGGTTTGTCGTCGGATGCTTCGTCAATAGCAAATACGTAAGCCGGTCTGTCAAGCCGAGAGATAATGATTCTGGGAGCCTCGTTCCAGAAGTTGACTTTGTACATGGAAGACAAAGTGGCCAGGGCGTCAGCCATTTGATTCTCTGCTCTCGGTACGTGATGCAACTCAACCTTGTCGAAGAAAGGCAACAATCTCCTTGCATAGTTCATGTAATGTATCAAGTTGGGCTGACGCGTCTCCCATTCCCCTTTGATTTGATTCACCACCAGAGCTGAGTCTCCGTATACGTCTAAATTCTTGATTCGCAAATCAGTGGCTTCTTCAAGCCCCATTGTACAAGCTTCATATTCGGCCTCATTATTGGTGACGACAAAGGTCAATCGGGTAGTAAACGGGATGTGCGACCCGTGTGGCGTAGTAATGATTGCCCCTATTCCGCTACCGTGAGCATTCACAGCTCCGTCAAATATCATCTTCCACTTGGAACCCAACTCTGGCCCCTCATCTGGCAACGGCTCTTCACAATCTTTCATCTTTAGGTACATGATATCCTCGTCAGGAAAATCAAACCTCATCGATTGGTAATCTTCAATAGGCTGCTCCGCCAGATACTCAGACATCACACTCCCCTTTATAGCCTTTTGCGAGACGTATTGGATGTCATATTCAGTCAAGACCATCTGCCAACGGGCAATTCTCCATGACAACGCCTGTTTTTCGAATACATATTTGATAGGATCCATCTTCGAGATGAGCATGGTTGTATGATTCAACATGTATTGCCTCAAACGCTTGGCGGCCCAGGCTAGCGCGCAACAAGTTTTCTCCAGCATTGAGTATCGAGATTCACAATTTGTAAATTTCTTACTCAAATAGTAGATCGCATGCTCTTTTCTTCCTGTCTCGTCGTGCTGACCGAGAACACAACCCATGCTTCCCTCAAGAACCGTCAAATACATTATCAAGGGTCTCCCTGCCACTGGGGGTATCAAAATAGGAGGTTCCTGCAAATACTTCTTTATTTTATCGAACGCCTTTTGACAATTTTCGTTCCATGTTACAGCTTGATCTTTCTTCAACAGCTTGAATAATGGTTCGTACGTGGCCGTTAGATGAGATATGAATCGGGCGATGTAGTTCAACCTCCCTAAAAACCCGCGCACCTCTTTCTCTGTTTTAGGCGTCGGCATTTCTTGAATCGCTTTTATTTTAGCAGGATCGACCTCTACCCCTCTTTCGCTTACGATAAACCCCAGCAGTTTACCCGATCTCACCCCGAAGGTGCATTTGTTAGGGTTCAGTCTCAGCCTGAACTTCCTAAGCCTTTTAAATAACTTCAGCAGATTTACCAGATGCTCTTCCTCCATCTGGGATTTGGCAATCATATCGTCAACATAAACTTCGATCTCTTTATGCATCATATCATGGAAAAGAGTCGTCATCGCACGCTGATATGTTGCCCCAGCATTTTTCAAGCCAAAGGGCATCACTTTGTAGCAAAATGTTCCCCAAGGCGTTATGAAAGTAGTTTTCTCCATATCCTCTGGCGCCATTTTAATCTGATTATAGCCTGAAAAGCCATCCATGAAGGAGAATACGGAGTATTGAGCAGTATTATCAACTAGCACATCGATATAAGGAAGCGGAAAATCGTCTTTTGGGCTTGCTTTATTCAAATCTCTATAATCCACGCACATTCGAACCTTGCCATCTTTCTTTGGCACGGGTACAATGTTAGCAACCCATGAGGGATATTTTGTCACAGCCAGGAAACCAACGTCCCACTGTTTTTGAACTTCCTCTTTGATCTTCACTGCCATATCTGGTCGAGTTCTGCGAAGTTTTTGTTTGACTGGTGGGCATTCTTCTTTCAGTGGCAGACGGTGCACGACCATATCTGTATCGAGCCCTGGCATATCTTCATACGACCAAGCGAACACATCATTATACTCTCGGAGCATTTCGACCAGTCTTCGCTTGATATCGCCCTGCAGTGCGGCTCCGATACGAATATTCTTCTCAACCCCTTCCGACCCCAAGTTGATAATTTCGATGACCTCATCGTGAGGCAGAATGGCTCTTTCCTCTTGCTTCACCAACCAAGACAGCTCTTCAGGAACGTCACTATCTTCGACAACCTCTTCTTCGGCCTGAAATACCGGGTGTTCAAAGTCGGGACGAGTCATAGGTGGCTCAAGGATGTCATCTGAAAATGTTATCCTGCAAAAGGAATGGTTAAGTGCTTCAAAATGCGTATAAAGCAAATAGCCGCGTTGCCATTTTATTGAAAAATACAAAACAAGAAAGACAGAGATTACAGTATTTGCACATGAAAAAACGCCATTTATTTAATGATTAACACACAATGTTCATAACAACACAGCCCTAAGCAAATCATGATGCCCCGGGCAAGACATCAGATTATTCAACAATTATTAAAGCAAAGCATTACTGTTTAAGAGTCACAGGAACAAGCTCCTGAATAGACCAGTTGCACAGTCCTTGTCCTGGCGTGCTTGGCTGAATCCAGGCATCCATATCACAGTCGCTGTCTCCTTCGTCAGACTCCGAAGCGGCATTGATGGTTTCATGACATACTCCACTGGCAGAGATGGTTATTGGCCCTCTGAAACGGGGTGCTCCCACAGCAGGTGTGGGCGACGACGGTTGGTATCCCAGCCCGAACCGGTCCATCTTTACAGGAATATCCAGCACTTTGCCCCAGCCCTTTGCTTTTCCTGCTTCTACTAGGGCTTGAGCTTCTTTATACGACGAGACGGCTATCTCTGACACTTTGCTCGGCCCGGGACCTTTGTCCTTGATACGCAACCCTTCAAATGCCTGGCAGGGTGTTTCGTGGATCTCTCCGTCGACCTCCACATATTTAAATGACGATAGATGGCTGACCAGGATGTCTTCTTCTCCGCATACGGTGACTACGCTGTCTCCGACCATATATTTCAACTTCTGGTGCAGGGTAGACGTGACTGCCCCAGCCCCATGAATCCAAGGTCTTCCAAGCAAGCAGCTGTACGCAGGCTGTATATCCATGATGTAAAACTCAGTTGCAAACACCTCCGGCCCTACTTGCAGGGGCAATGTTATCGATCCAAAGACTGTTCTCCGCGTGCCGTCAAACACTCTGACTACCAAGTCACTGGGCGTGCACAGGATTCCTCTGACATCCAGCTTCATCATTGCTTTCTTGGGCATTACATTCAAAGACGACCCGGTGTCGACTAATACATGCGACATTACTGATCCCCTGCATTCGACAGATATGTGCAGCGCCATATTATGATCTCTCCCTTTCGGGGTTAAATCGAAGTCGGTAAAGCCTAAGCTGTGGCCTGCATTCACATGTGCCAACACTCCTTCCAGCTGATTTACAGAGACGTCCTGAGGGACGAAGGAAGTATCCAGGACTTTCAACAAAGCGTTTCTGTGAGCTTCCGAACACAAGAGCAATGACAAGATAGATATTTTGGACGGCGTCTGTTGCAGATGCTCCACAATCTTATAATCACTTTTTCGAATCAAGCACATGAACTCTTCTACGTCTTTCGATGCCGCTTCTTTTTCGCTTGCTTGCATTGGGACGTTCTCAACCATCTTCCCCTTTCCTTTCGCTAGTCTTTCGGCCTCGACTTCAGGTGATATAAAGATCCTACCACTCCTTGTCATACCTCCTGAACCAACAACGTTATCGACAGTCTCCGCTGGCTGCTTATCAACATCAATCTTTATCCCGTCACAATACACCTCCAACCCATATGACCAGGGGACTGCTTTCGTGTTCTCGTACGGGATCGGTCCGGCCTTAGTTATGGTGATCGGTGGTCACTGAACCGGTGCTGCAATAGTGATTGTCTTTCTAGGAATCGTTACAGCGGCCACATCACTCTGATCATCTGCTACTGCCCCTGCAGGCTCTTCGGTCGCTGCTCGGTCAAACTGTAATGTGCCTTCATCAATTAAAGCCTGAATGCCTTTCCTCAGCTCATCACACCCTCCAGCTAGGGTCCAGCATTCTAAGCAATACTCGTCACACCCTGGATAAACACCCCCTTGCAGCAATCTGCTTTTTATCTCGCTCAGCGGTGTCTTTAAATCGTCGACATTCATAATCAGATTCAACCCTTCCTCAGTCAGAATGGCGTTCGCCCCATGATTAGGCATGGGTTTCTGCACTATATTCGGACTCGCCGTTCCGAAATTGATAGTCTTATTGTCCAAAAGATCCTGCACAACGTGCTTAAAAGCATGGCAACCCTCTATATCGTGGCCCGGAGCCCCAGAATGAAACTCACAGTGCCTGCTTGCATCATAACCATATGGAGGAGTTCCCGTTATCGGTGCCAGAGTTCTTTTCTCTACCAGGTTCAAACCCAACAATGTCTGCAACAAATCAGCATATGTTGAGGGAGGCTTCTCAAACACTCTTCTTGGTTTACCACCCTGGAATCTTCGCTGAGCCTGCTGTGCACCCTGCTGCGGCTGCGGCTGCTGTTGCTGTTGTTGCTGCATTGGCTGCTGCTGAAACGGTTGTTGTTGTTGAAGTGGTTGCTGTTGATACGGGATAGTAACACTCGCCACCTGCTGCGGCTGATGATATTGGTTTCGTCCCCTGCCCCGGCCTCGGCCTCGGCCTCCAAATACTGCGCTTGCCTCGCCCTGACGGCGCCCACCAAAAGCCTTCCTATTACTGCCAGATGCAGTTGATTCCTCAGCCTGGAACTTTCCTTGTTTAATGTTACGTTCAATCTTTTCTCCCATCAGAATTAAGTCTGAAAAACTGGCCAGAGATGTATGAAACAGCATGTCATGAAACAAGCCTGTGAATGTGCCGACGAACATGTCATTCATTTCCTTGTCTTCTAAAGGAGGACGGACCCTGGCAGCCATATCGCGCCACCTTTGCGCGTACTCTTTAAAGCTCTCACCCTTCTTTTGAGACAGCCCTGTCAATTGGACCCGATTGGGCGCCAAGTCGCTGTTATACTTTTAGTGAGCTACAAATGCCTCTGCCAATTGCTTCCATGTCTTGATATTGGTTGGCTCCAACCCCATATACCACTCTAGGGAAGGGCCTGACAAACTATCTTGAAAGAAATGCATTAGCATTCTCTCATCAGTCGAGTATGCAGATATCTTTCTGTAATAAGCCCGCACGTGCACTTTCGGACATGTGTCCCCTTTATACTTATCAAACGCAGGAGCTTTGAATTTGATTGGCACCCTCAAACCAGGTACCAGGCCCATTGTTGCCATGTCCAAGCCCACAACACTTTGGTTCAGGACCCCCCTCATTTGCTCTTCCAGCATTCTGATCTTCTGGGAGTTATCCATCGGCCCTTCAAAGCCTCCGCCGGAGAAAGCGTCCTCCTTCTGATCTTCTTGCCACATGCCATTCCCAGCTCCATACCCATCATATTCATTATTGCGGCCAGCCCTGATCTGATTCATCCCCGGGCCTCGGCCTCTGTTGCCGTACCCTTGAACACCTCCAGCAGGCCCAAAAGCCATTAACCCAGCGCCGTTTCCATTTCCGAAACCTTCGTAACCCTGATTGGCCACACCATAACCATCTTGCCCAAAGCCTTGAGCATTGAAACCATATTTCCCAGCGTTATCGAATCCCTGATCATTGAACCCGAATCCAGTATTGCCGAAGCCGTTGCCTCTCATATTATCGCCCAAGTTGACATCACCAAGCCCAACGTTATGGACAGCAGTCTCATTCCCAACTCCGACGTTACCGTTCACAGCGGCGGTAGCGTTGTTGACATTAGCAGCAGGTATATTGACTACAGGTGGAGCCACTGGCGTGGGAGTGCCATCTCCATGAGCGGTATCGACTCGCACAGACTGATGATCCTCGTTGCCGTGACCAGCATTTCGGGCCAACAGAGGTTGGACCATGGCTTGCAAATTCTCCTGACCTTTTGCAATAGCCTCCATGGTCTGCATAAAGAGAGCTAGCTTCTCGCGCACGTCTTGCATCTCGTTCTGCATTTGATCCATGATTCTTCGACAGTTGGTGCGAGTAGAATAGCGGTGCGGGTGCTGATCTGCAATCCTGAAAAGTACCTGTTACAGAGCAGGAAATAAGATAACATCCAATGGTCACCTGTAATGCAATTATGAATATGAATGCAATGCAATGTGTGTGCCTGTGCGTTAGGGAAATTCATTCCCCGGTTCTAGTGTGAAGGTGCCGGTGCAAGCAATACAAAGATCGGAGTTGAATCACAGAAAGCCTCATATATTGCATAGAAACCAATAAGCCAAGAATACAATGTCACTGAGAGTACAACAAGAAGGCATGACCTCAACCAACAACCCTGGTGATGGTCAGCACTTATGCAAATAAAGCATACAAGTTACTACATGAAATGATCAAATCCTCCCATAAGTCTGGTACTCTTCTAGCAGCTTCTTGGTCTCCGGATGACTCGGTCGTGCAAGCAGCCCTTCAACCAGTTGGTTTCTTTTCTTAAGAACACGCCGCACGTCTTCAGCAGTTTCCTCCCATGCCCCTTCTCCGAAGCGATCCTCTAGTTTACGCTTCTGAGACACAGCTTCATCTCTGCCTTTGATGGTCTTGTTTAGTGCATTCTGGAGACTGTACCGGGTCATCACTTCTTCTTCACACTTCTTGATGCTGGACTTCAACTGCTCTTCGAGGTCGGAAATTTGTTGCTTCAACTTATCTTCCCTCTTCTTATTGTTGGTGAGCGTGGCATTCCAGGTCCTATTGCAAGAAGAGATCTCTCGGTGAGCGATGTCAAGCGCTTTCTTCTTGGATTCAAGCATGTCATGGGAGCTTCTGAACTCTTGCCCCAAACGTTCGCGCTTCTTCCTCTCCTCAGTCAAATCAGCCCCTAACTTGTTCATTAGCTCAATCTGCTGTTGGAAAGCATACACGGCCTTGTTTTTCTCGCTGTGTATCTGGGCTAGCTCCTGCTCTAACCCTTCGTTGATCTTCATCAAGGCTTCTTTTTCTCTCACCACTTGCTCGTAGGCTTCCCGAGAAACAGTGGTAGGCTCTGCTACCGGGATGGGAACAAGAACTGGTGCATCTGGAAATGGCATCCTCAACTGACTGGCTCTCTCCTGAATCCAAACCCTGTAAGGTGCATAGGCCTGACAGTCATTCTTCCCTAACAACGGCTTCCCTCTTCGGTTAATACGCGTCCAGGCATGCTGCAACTTGGCCAATAACTCCCCCTTCAAATCTCCGGTGAAGTACAGAGATTCCTGTACTTCTTCCTCCTTGGGCGGGTTCTTCAGCGCATATCCGAACTGACGGACCAACAGCGATGGGTTGTAGTTGATGCACCCTTTTCTTCTAATCAGCGGCACATTAGGGTACCCAGAACAACTGAATATAAGCTCAGATCCTAGCAGGTCTCGATCAAACCACTCGACGTCTTCGGAAGATAGCCTCATCAGGCGCTCTGACCAGCTAGCAGTGGTTGCACTCTTCACAAAAGATCCCTTCAGGGGAAGGTGGCTTTTAAACCACATATCCAGCAATGGTACACAGAAATGAACATTCTTTCCTCTTCCCTTCTCATTCTTGTAATGCAGTGAGTGGTAGAAATCTCCGAGCAAGGTCGGTACAGGATTACCAGCGGCAAATAAGTAGAAGGCATCAAAGTCCACAAAATCCGGTACATTGGGAAACAATATTATGCCGTAAATGCACAGAGCCAACACAGCATTGAAGGCAATCCAACACCCGCTCTTAGCGTACTCTTGGGCTTTACCGATCAAGAACTGGAGCGAGAAGCCTGGCACTCCACGGGAAACAGTAGTCAATAGTTCAGAAGCATCCACATGCAAAGCTTTTGCCAACTCTTCCGACTTGGGCTTAACGCCCGAATGAATGAATGGAACCTGGTTCTGCACGGGTAACTCGGTAAACTCCACATATTCCTCAATGGTAGGCCCCATAATGAAATCAGCAAACGTAAAACATCTCAATGCGGGATCATAGAATTGCATCAAAGCGTACAACCCATCTAGCTCTATCTCCGTGGGTTTGCGCACCAATCTCAATAGTCTTCCATAGCTCATTCTGAAGCTCCTACGAACCTCCTCATCAGCCAGGGAGATCAACCCAAGCAGGGGAACAACATCAGGAGTAGGCAATTTGTAAGCAACTGTCCTTCTTAAGCTGGCCATGATCAAACACTCAGAAATCCGGACACTAGAACTAGGGAAATGCAAATGTACCTGCAGCACAGACACACGTTAGTGGGATGCAATGATGATGTGTATGCAAACAAAATGCAATGCAAGTAACATGCAACGGGGACCAATTGCCGTGGCTGAATAGCCTGGACCATATCAAGAAGTCTCAGATAGATTCTCTAGAAGTACTCAAACCCTGGTCTTAGATAGACCTAAAACCAAGCTCCAATAATGGTATCTGACAGATCTCAAACCATAACTCCAACTGGTCTCTGGCAGACCTCAAATCACGTCTCCAACTGGTCTCTGACAGACCTCAGAACATATCTCCAAATGGTCTCTGACAGACCTCATAACTCTCCATAAATACCCAGGATCTCTGATCAAGAAATAACCGGTATCTGAAAGTTTAGTTACCTGCATAACCCCAAACCCTCTCACAGGTGGATATCCTAGTAACTGACAACGGTATGGCATCCTATGCGGTCGTCGACGTCACAGACTTTCAGGGTTGATGATACAATTCCCAGAAGGAGTGGCATCATCAAATCCTGAAGAGGCCTCACTTAGCCAACTTCCAAATGATCGGTCCCCAGAGTCGACAATTCAACTAACCAGCAACCCACGCCAACCAACGGAAGGGGCAGGAGGCCAACCAGAGGAACCTCGTCTGAGTGTAGATTTCGCGGGACACCAAAGCAAGCAAAGCAAGCGGGCGCCAACTAATCTCTACTCTAATT
Source organism: Lathyrus sativus (assembly GCA_963859935.3). Lineage (NCBI taxonomy): Eukaryota > Viridiplantae > Streptophyta > Magnoliopsida > Fabales > Fabaceae > Lathyrus > Lathyrus sativus. The sequence continues at coordinate 558,568,776 of OZ012737.1, forward strand.
CTAGGTGCACTCAAGCCCAGGTCCGGCTTATCTCTTAATCATAGAACCACCCATCACACCCCAATACAGCAGTAATAATCAATATATATAATGCTGAAAATAAAAGTCAGAAATATACATCCATGCAAAATCCTCGACGGGAAAACAAGCGTTAGGATTGACTCTCTTAAGGGACGTTGGATCCCAAATGCATAAGAACCATCGCAGTCCTTAGCAGCCAGGGGGACGTTGGATCCCCAGCAGAGTCGCCAGCTGTCGCTACTGCGAAAATCGGCGCCGGCTGAACAGAAGAGTCGCCACCGTGCGTTATTTATCCCACGGGAGGGAAAGGAAACGCTCAGAGTAAACCTCGCACAACACGGGAAAGGTATGGTCGTCGCAACCAAAACCTGGATTCGGGAGTCGGTTACGCAAGGGGAAGGTATTAACACCCCTCACGTCCGTCGTACTCGACGGGATCCACGCTTGCTTGTTTGTACGGATTACACTTCTATCTAAACTAAAGGATGAGGTCTGAAAAGAAAAGAAAACATGACTTGGCAAAGCATCGCACTTTATGCCTACGTATTCCCGTCTGGAACGAGAAATCAGAGTCAACGTAGTTCGCCTAACTACGGGTGAAGGTGGGGAAGGTTGCTCGCTAGGATATCGCATCCTATGCCTACGTACTTCCACACAGCATGGAAGATCAGAGCAAACGTAGTTCGGGCCACGTACGACACAAGCCTGTCTTGGTTGATTTTATTCCTTCTGAAAAAGGTTTTTCTAATTAACAGTCCAAGCGGACAAAAATGACGTTTTGATGAGTTCACATTCTTTTACGGAAGAAGTGTCTTTTATTGTGTTTGAAATCTTATTGTATTTTTCTGTTTGTTTTGAGAAAGAAGAGACAGGACTCTAACCTACGGTTGCGAAGGGAATCAAACTAACCTAATGTTATCAGGCATGGGTTAAGACCTAGTTCTATCATACTCCTCTCTTGCGCAGAGAGAAACAGAGATCCTAAGGGAATAGACGGAAACAGAAACAATATCAGATATATACAGCAAAACAGTAAAATGCATGGATGCAACAATACAAGCGAGGCAAGGGAGTCCCACTCAACCTTGAACCTGAAAAAACAATAGGCAAAAGTGAACAGGCTTCACTTTCAACCCAACAGGGTAAACAACAAACAATACAGTCAGGAAAACCAATCAATACATCAAGAATGAATAACAGCAGAAAAATAAACAGCCACAACAGCTCTGCATCAACACCTATCTTCCAGTCCTCTCCAATCAGCTACAAGCTTCAGCAAGCATCACTCTCCATCTCCACAGTCTTCAAGCAAGGGCTTTGGTTATCAATCTTCAGTCTACAATGGCTTTTCTTCAAGTCTCATCCTCCAAGCTGAGGGATCAATCACAAGAGTGAATTGGGTGTTAAGCAATTAGTTGACTACCAAGGGTGGCAAACCAACTGCTACTAACACATAAGATATTTTCTCTCAAGAGTTCTATCCCCTAGACAATAGCACCAAGCCTTCCAAGGGAAGGGGGTGAGTGTCTTAGAGAGACTCTGTATCACAGAGAGGAATGGAGGCAATCAAAACCTTCCATGTTTGAGAATCAAGCTTTCTAATCTAGAGCTCTGCCTAGCTCCTAAACCCTAATCTCCTCAACAGCTGCTAGCAAGAATCTCCTCATCAACTCTGGAAGTTGGTCTTCAAGCTCTGGATCTCCAATGGCTCCCTCATCACAATTCTTCAGCTTCCCCAATCCCCAGACAATCCCAATACCCACACAGACAAATCAATAATCCCCAGAGGGCACACCACACCAATCAATCAAATATAGCAGTATATACTAATAGCAGTAGGGGAATCCTAGTGATTTCTAAGGGGATCTATCCTATACCCATAACCCCTATAGCCCATACCCCAAAAATCAAATGAAAATTTCCTAAAAGAATTAAACTATTTCACCTAAGTTGATTTAAAACCCTAATTTTGTTCATGTTGTTCACACTTACACTAATCACCTAAAATTAATTTCTAAAAAATGGGAACTAAATTGTATGCACAAGCTAAAAATATCTATTAATCAACCTAAAAAGAATGGGTGAAAAATATCAAAGCAACTAGTAGAACAAAAATTGACAAAATCATGTATGAAATGAAACACCTAAAATAGGCATTTATTTGGAAAATATGGGAAAAATATCAAATAAAAAATAAAATGCAATTTTTATTTTTTTATAATTTTCTAGACATACTTGTAGAAATTAATGCAAAAAGAATCATGAAAAAATATGAAATTTATGATTTATTATGATTTTTTAAAAATGCATGAAAATGAAAAGAAAATTAAAATGACAAAATATGAATAAAAGGGGAGGGGGGTGCCATCAGCAAGGGCGCCTAGTTGTATTTGGTCATTGGGCCATAAAGGGGAGGCGCAAATATCAAAAGCGTAAGGCCCAGTTAACATCAGAAATCAATTAAATAAATAAAAGAAAAAAAAACAAACCCTCGGTGCATTTAGCAATGATTCTACGTCTAAATTTGAAATGGGCCAAACGAGGGGGTGTGGGTAGCGAAGACTGCATTCAGCCCAGAATTCATATTAATGAAACGTAGAGTTTAGATAACTCTGGTTTCCCTCCATTTCTTTGCTCAAATCGTGGCCGCTGGATGGGTTTAATAAGTCAAATAACCAGAAGGATCTAATGGTGATACACTCATCTTCCCCAAAACAACACCTAGGGTTTCAGTTCCATCTTCCATGCGCGTGTTTTCATCACCATCGTGCTCACGCAATTCTCAACGAAAACCAAAAATTCCAAGACCAAAAATGATCTATCACTCACCAGGAACATGATCATACGTGCAGTTTTCTTTGAATCATTGTGCCTCCTCCAAACAGAAAGCTTCATAATTAGGGTTCCACCATTGTCTTCTGGTATCAACCTTAACATAACTCAATCCTAATGATCTAAACCTGTTCTATGCGTTACCCTAACCAAACTATGCTATGCCATAACCATTGAACCTCCATACACAAGTTGTTCTTGGAGATTAAAGAAATGGCACCCTGCCACGAAACCTCATAGAATCTCCTCTAAGTCTCAGAAAATGATCACCTATCCTAGCATATTACTTCTACACCTAGAAATCTAACAGAAAGTTCATAGATAAGGAGATTGATGAAGAACACCAACCTGTTAAATGATGATGGTGAGTGATGCTAGAGGTGGCTTCAAGGCTTGTTAATCTCCAATATTGATCTCCAATGGATGCTAATTCTTCTGTTTGCAATGGCAGTTACTCAATCTTCTTGAATCACCTTATCTCCCTCTTCATGCAAGTTGGAGTGTAAACTTGTATTACCCTAACCATCCACAAATTCCCTTCAATTTCCTTTGCCAATTACTCTATGATAATGGTGGATGATGATGATAACAGAAATTGAGATGATGGATGAAGTTTCAATGGAGTTTGAAGAGAAAATGCAAATGGGAGTGAAGGAATCAAAGTAGTGTTTGCAAGCTCAAAGAATCAACAACCAATGCACAAATGGCTTCATTTCCTTATGTAGGTGAGGATTAACAGAATGAGAAGCTTCTAGATTGGTCCTAGAGGGATCTAGAAACTTGTGGAACTTTCATGAATTTATCCTTTGATGGTATCTTGAATCATCTCATATCATGCTTGCACCTTGGGTAAATTTGAGTGAAAATCTCCTTTCATGAGATATTAGGAGTGTATGTATGAAAAACCAAGCTTTTACTTGCCTTGTGTTAAGTTTCACCATGTTGCCTTATGATGCAAGAAACAACTTTACAAAGGAAGTCCAATTTTTTAAGCCTAAACTCAAAAATGTGGCTGAACCAATGTCTTTAAAATGGTGTTGGGAATCAATTTGGTATATTGGATGACCCATATTGGACTTGTAGATCTCTCAAACCATTTTCCAACTTGAACTTTTTCAAGTTATATGCCTTTTTTAGGTCATTTTTCACCAACTTTTATCAAGTCTTGTTCCATGCATTTCCAAACTTCCATGACTTCTTTTCTTGACTTAAAATGGAATTTTGAGCAACTTTGATGTTGGGAAGTTTTTCATTTGAAGCTCCCTTGTATGAGTTTTAGGCATAGGCTAAGAATGACCTGTAATCACCAGATGACCAAAATACCCTTTGCTTGCCAAGACCATAAGTAGAGTTCCACAAATCATATGAAGGCATACTATACCATTCTAGAAAGCTAAGACAATGAGGAACAATTCTTATGTTGACCATAAATTCATTTGAAATCTCCTTGAGGGGTAAAAGTAGCTTGAAAGTCAAGTCACTTTCACAGACAAAAGTTCAGATACCTCAGATGACCTGTAACTTGCAAGGACCATAACTTGAGTTCTATAAATATCCTTAATGTCTTCCACCACTAAAATTAAAGGTCTTGAGATCCTCTACAAGTTCCATGTTGGCCAAGGATCCATTTGAAGCTTGCATTTTGACTTATCTTGCTTGGAAATTTGACCTAAACTAGGGGATTTTACATGGAAACCCTAATTTAGAAACTCCTCTTCTCCTTGATTTCTCTTGATTTATTCTTAGTATACCACCATATCCTCTTCTACATGTCAAATGATGAACCCCACATCTCTCCAATAGACCTCAATGGCTTTCAATCAATCAATTGACCTAGAGTTGACCCAGGGTTGACCCAGATGAAACCCTAGTTGACTGTCTTCCTCCACAACTCTTGTGACCACACCAATGACTTATTTCCTTCTCCAAATGACTTTCTAAATCCTCCAAGATGTCTAGATACTCCCCATGCTCAGCCCACAACTCACACGTTTTCTTATTGATCCCCAGATACACTCAATTAGGAGATAGAGGAACTGCTTGATCCATTGACTTGATAGCTTTCAAATTCTTTTCTGATGACTTGAATGAGATTGAATTTGGATAATAACCTCTTGATAGGTCTCTAGAGATGAGAATAATGATTGGTCCCCTGTTGAATGACTTGCCATGCTTATGCTATGCAGATGGTTAGGCTATATACATGACTCTATATGCAAATGCTAATGATATTGAAACATAAGCCAAGTGAAGAAGGTTGAGCAAATTTTAGGGTGCAACACCGATTGATATTGGTTTACATGTTTTTTTTGTTATTTCGTTTCTTTTCTCAACCTTTTTTTTTTATGACAAAGATGATGTTTTAACTCATGGGCCTAACACAGTTTAATTTCCACACCCACCTTATTTGAGTCTAATGCGTGAGTCAACATAGCTTAGTTCTTTGTTCATTTCTGGTTTACATCCCCTTTGCATAATTGTCTTATTTTATTTTCTTTTTTGATTCTGATTTTATTTAAATACTTCCATCCATTTAAAAAATCACTAAAATATATTTTGGAAATTTTTGTGTCTTATTTTTTTTATGGAAATTTTTATTTTTATTTTCATTTATTTCTAATATTTTATTTTGATTTTATTTTGTGAGATGTTTTATTTTACCTAGTCTTGAAATATGGCATTGGTTCATGACACTTCCTAATTAATTTTGATCCTATTTTTTGCCCACATGTAGGTATATGTATATAGGTTCTTTGAGCACTAATTTGACACTTTGATAATTGATTTTGGTTTATATTTGAATCATCTTTGAAGCTTGACTTGTGTGAGCATGTTTGAAATTGGTTTGCTTGATGATTGGTGTTGTTTGAGTAATTTTTGTACATTCTCTTAAAGAACTCCTTTGGGACATTCAAACCTACTGCCTCCTTGATACCATGACCATTTTTTTTATAATTTTTGAAGTCTTTTAACTATTTTTCATGTGTGATGCATGTGTTTGCCTAATTGTTTGGGTGTGCTTGAAATTTGTGGATTGTTTAGGGATGCACTTGTGCAATCACTTAGGATTTGTTCTACCCTCTTATTCTTGATGGATATACCATGTGTTAGAGCCCTCTAACTCAATTTGTTTGGTCTCTTATCTAGTTTTTCTTGATGCCTGACCTAGTTTTGAGATTTCTTGTTTTCTTGTGATTGAGAGATGTTTAGAACACTTGAATGATGTGAATAATTGGCTTATACCTCTGCCTTAGCATGTCTTGTAGATCTTTGGTTTGACTTTCACTTCCTTAACTTCATATGAACATTTGGTCCCTTTTATGGAAGGTGTTGGTTGTTGCTTTCCTAATTGTATGTGTTTATCTTGATGTATTGACTATGCATCCCTCTCGAGGTCCTAAGTTTGGATTTTGATTGACATGTTCATGTTGCTGCCCATTTAGATTCATGGCAAGTACAAATATGGTGAAGAAGATGAGACTTACGGTTATTGAGCATGTAAAATCATATACACTTTATAGTTTTTAGTAACCAGAGTTTAAAGACATGGATGTTGTTTTGGTGACCACTCAAGTACGAGTTCCATTCACGCTTGGAGAATAAAAAAAATAAAGTACTATGTGATGTGGTGTCTGCTAAAATAAGGGATTTGTTACCCGGACTTCCGTGGCAGAAACAATGTCGATCAAAGCATGCTCTTCATTACAAAAAAAGGATCATGAAATTTTTAAACATTTCATGAATTATTACTGTAAGTCCAACAAGCTACCTTATTTCTATAAATAAGAAGCTAATCGTGAATGGAAAATCAAGTTGAATTTTGTTAAACAAACACATTGTATAATTTTGAAAGCTTTGCTCTTTTGGTTATTGATTGGACCAAATTTTTGATCTTATCAATACACCAAGTTTTTTGTGGTGATCCTCACTAAGGCTTATCATATAAAGGGTGTGGCACCCCATTTTTTAAAAACATTTCCTTCTTTTTATTTCAAAATATTTGTTTGTTTCAATTATTCATAATTTCAAACATTATTTGTAATATCATGATTCCTACTATATCTTATCACCATACATCACACCTTTCATAAGTTTAACAAATTATGAGAAAAATGACTGCATTTCAAATTAGTTAACCATCATCATATGTGTGGAAGACCTCACACCATGTATGCTCACGACGAGTTTTCAGGGATGTGAAGTTCTCCGTAGGTCTCACGCTCCATTTTAAGGTTGCCTTATCCCTTACAAGAAAAGTATGGTAGCTCCTGCGTGACTACTGCAAGGTATCAAGATTTCCAGCTTCCTGCTCCTTAACATATAAAGTCCTTTTAACCACTTTTCTTTCATCAACCTTTATGTAGTAGTTTTGCGCATCACTACTTTTGCCATGGAGCAATAGACCTCTGGATGAAAGACTCATTAAATTTCCCAATCCTCAGTCCATTTTAGAAGGCGCATATGAACATATCCTAGGTGAGGTACACGACCTTGATGGTCGCCTCACCAAATTGGGTGAGATACTCCCTCAAGGATTCTAAAGGGACTTGGAAAATGTTAAACATATTGGTGGTAGATATCCTTAGGTGCCTTCTCGCTGAAAACTGATAGACCAACTTCTTTACTAGGTTCTTGTAGTTTGCGACTAAGAGTTGTGGAAGACTCATGTACCATCTTAATGTCGCGTCCCTGAAGGTACAAGAGAGAAGTATGCATTTTAGGGAATCAGGGGCTCAAATAATTGCCATTTATGTGTTGATGGAGGCGACATGCTCATAGGATTCACTACGTCTATAAAACTTCACAAATAATGGCGACTTAAAATTCTATGGTATGAGAACCCCCCATATTTTATTAAAGAGATAATGGGGGTCCAACACCTTTATCTCCTCAGTGGGTTAAGTATCATACTGGCACTGTTGGAGGTGACATTATCCCCCAAAGTCTAACTATGGCGATACAAATTGTCCATAGCATCACACATCTTCGCTGTGACATCTTAGTCGTTCCAAAACTCTGACTTATTGTAGTTGCTACTCGTTTGCTCACCATATTTGATTGGGGGTTGAAGATGTATATATATCATCTTGACTGTCTGATGCAAGGGTGACCCAGGTCAGTTTTATCAAGGCCTCACGATGGAGGTTAACTATACTAGTTTAAAATGTACAATAAGGATAACCCTGCATTTTGAGGGCTATGCGTAATGTTTTAAGGTTGTTGATGGTGTCTGGGCAAGCTCACACAAGGTGTTGATAAACCATGTATCTTTGAGTCTTAGGTGAATTGAATGTCCCTTCTCAACCCCATGGTCGAGGTATTTATAGACGTCTATTGGATCTAAATTCTTAGACCCGGGTAATGGTTATTATACCATTCTCTCAAGAGTGTGGGACATGAAAACTGTTATTACTCTTATTTTTTTAGATAACTTGGCTTTCCCCATTTGGCAGAGCTTCCATACCGTCAGTGCCTAAGGATATATAACCCTCACATTTCATAAATGTGTGATGGATGATTTGACCTAAGTTCAACAGGGGCGAGTGATGCGACCAATGAGTGAATGTTACAATAAGATCAAAGGACGAATAAAAACTCAACTTTAAATCACGTGTGGTATTCATCCACCCTCACTAAATTTTATATTGCTCTATCTAGACACCTTTCTTCCAGACTTGATAAACTTATCCTCATATAAAGTCCAATACAATAATATGTATTCAACTCTAATACTCGTAAATCAACGATGTTTTTAAAAAACAAATAAATATTAAAATAATTTTTTAAGAAAGTAAATAAATAAATATAAATATTATTGAAATACTAAAGGCATTTGAATGATATGCATTTATCCGACGAAGAAGAATAGAGAATAGGCAGTTATTGCTCGACTCATTTCAAACATTTGCTAAGCCAATGCCAACAACAAACACTTTTTCTTGCAGTTTTTGTTTATCACAATCATATTCGAGTTAGTGTAGTCTAGGGTTTATCTTTATCCGGCAAAACTAAAACCCTAAATTCCCAATCCTTGATTTCCCTACACAAACCCTACTCACCACTACATCCTGCTGTACCCCAAATTTTGACCCTTAGATATTCATCATCATTCTAGGAGCATCATGATTTGTTTGTCTAACCTTAACCCCTTTTAAGTTTGTCTTTATCAAGATACACTTGATTTAGGGTTCTATACAGTCAGGAATCGGGGTTTTGATGGTTTGATCAGTCAATGTTTTGGATTGATTCTCCATGAATCAAGTCTCCACATCATCAAGGATACTATATTAGATCAAGTATGAATCCAATTTGAGGTTGTCACCCAAAGATCAAGAGCAGTGCAGTCCAGGACTCCCGATTAGGGTTTCTGATCAGGAAAAGTTAACTGTGGTTTGAATTTTGATTTAAATGGTACTCCAATGATGGAATAATTGTCCATCAGACTTATATGGCTTAGTTAAGTCCACTCAAGAAGTTTCAAGACCTCAGAGGACCCAGAACACCAACAATCGATTCGGGGATTTCCGATCGATCGGTTCGTCTAACTAAAAAGTTAACTCATTGACCAAAAGGGTTTTGACCCAAAATTGAATATGATCATGTTCCTAATGTCATACCACATCTAGTCATGAAGTTTAATGACCGTTGGATCAAGAATTGAGGAGTAATTGAAAAGTCGGGAAATTAGGGTTTTAAAAGGGGCAAAACCATAACTTTTTAACTACACATCTAATTGGAGTGGTTCAAAGCTTGTTGGAAAGGTCTTGGCAAGTTCTACAAAAGTGAAAAGTGATGTATATGCAAAAAAAGAATAGATTTGGAGTTATGATCAAAATTAATGCAAGAGGGGAAAACACTTAGTGAAATTTCAAAATTTTAACACTTTTCAAGTCATGTTTTCAGCTAACTTCAAGGGTGTTTTTGACCTAGTTCCACTTGGAATTTGAAAATTCCCAAAGCATGAAAGTTGTAGATCATGATGAGGGTTTTTCAAAAAGTACAAGACCTCCTCCATAACATTTGTAAGCTAGCAGTTTCAAAGAAGGCAAGTTGGGGTCCAAACACTTGAAATGCACAATGTCAAACTTAGCATAAACAAACTTGCCAACTATCCAATTGATTTTCAACCATGGTTTAACATCTGATTTGATGTCTAAGAGTGTATGATGAGTAAAAACAGAGGAATCTATGAGCAAAACCAAGGATCTGTTCAAGATCATTATTTAAATGTAAGAAAGTACAAAAGTACAAAGAGGAAAGAGATTGCTTTTGATGGAAATCTGCTGCAGCATGGAGGATCTACCTTTGCCATCCCTATGGTCACTTCCTAAAAGCTCAAACAGAACTGGTTTTGAGGCTAGAATGCATTGGAAATGAGCCAAAGATCTGCAGAAGAAATCACAAGTTAATTTGCTAAGATTCTCCCTCCAAAAGACAAATTGCAAGCCATGTTTTCAAAATCAGCCAAGCCTTTGCTTTCTCTATAAATAGAGTCCTTCTTTATGCATAATACACACAAGAACAATCCTCAAGAAACCAGAAGAGAAGTCACTCAAGCTTGCCTTACTCTTTCTTGTGATTGAAGTTAGTCATCCAAGAAGAAACCTCAAAATCTGTCTTGGACAGATTTCATATTAAACTTATTTCCACACTTTTAAACACTTCAAATACCATCCACAAAACCTATAAATAATGTTTTTAAGGTGTTCAAACCATTAAACCAGTCAAAAATCCCATAACTCAAAAAGTCAACTCCTCACACCATGAACATTGACTTTTCTGCATGAACTAGCAATACTCACTGCTTAGGCCAGTTCTGAATCTCTTGACACCTCAAATATCTTGGGTATAGGTTGTTTCAACTGTCCAAAACACCCAAAAATATCTACATCACCATTTAGTGAATCTGTCACAAAAATATCATTGTTGCTTCAAGAAGAAGTAACTTTGTCTTGCAAAAAGATAACTTGAAAATAACCTGGGCTATTTGGAGTTTGCATTGGGAGTTTGAAGCAATCATCAAATTCATCCTCATTCATCCAGGTAGCTTAAATATTGGATTGGAAGTCTTCAATAGGTAGTTGACCTCTAACTATGCTCATTCTTTTTTTGGTACCATGATCATACTTGATGTGCATTTATTAGGATTGCCTAGAACTATTAAGTCATGTATTGAAGTTAACTTGTGGTTGATTGTACAAACTTGTAACTGTCATGAAAAGCAGACATTGGATTTGTATTGATTACCCTTCCCGTTGTGAACTATACTGCTGCTTCTATTTAGGTTGACTTTGGTATTTAGGTGTAGTTGTAGGTTTTGACTCATGAGTAAGACCTCTGTATAATGTGTGTGTTTATTGTAGTTTGGAATGATTTAGAACTGCTTTACATTTCAAATGTATAAGATTGATTGATTCTGTTTGTCAACTGGCTTTTTCTTTGAAAATTCTGTGTGTATGTATTTGCTTTTGTAAAAACATGATTGAATGATGCATTAATCTTTGTCCAAACTGTTCTGAGGTTTATCAACCCAATTTCATTTTCATGGCTGCAAGGAAAAACCAAGTCATTTTGGAACTACAGTTGGAATTTAGGTCCATGTGTGTTTAGGCTCATGATGTAGTAATGTTTGGTATTCATTTGAATGCTATTTGTGTTATTGAATCATGTTTGTTTGCCTATTTGATCCTGTCACAACCAGTTTTGAAACTTACCATTACAAGTTGTGGCACATTGGCAACTCCATAGTCGTATTCTGTTCTATCATGATTTTGAGCCTCATTTCTGTTTGAACTCTATGTGTATGACATTTACAATGTGTGTGTGCTTTCAAATTAATCTAATTATGGTTGATCTAAGTTGCAACTTTGAAAATGCATTTCAAACTTTCAGTCTGCATTTTCTTTAGAATTTCATTCTATGTTCATCATTTGAGAAAACTGGTAGCACCATCAGTTTCCTTGTTCAATTTCACATGAGATAGACTCAAATTTTGTTAAAATTGGTTTTGTTTTGACTAAGTTTGAATTGTTTGCGTTTTGACTAGTTTTGTTGGCTTGGCCTTGCCCAGAAATTACAAGCCTTAGGGGTTATCTATTTTTGGGGTGGCTTGATACAGTGGATGTATCGCCACCCCAGTGGTTGTAACCTGCACACTCATGTATTCTTGACCCTCGCTTTCCCGAGTTCGATCCTTGAGGAGGACAAATCTTTTTTGCTTTTATTGATTTTTATCATATATTGCCTTATGTTCATTCCTTCTCATTGAACAAACATATATGTGCCTTGGCTAAAGTGGTGAGGTTTTGAGCCTATGAACCTCAGGACGTGGGTTCAAACCATGAGGAAGACATTTTCTTATTTTTACCATTTGATTTTCATGTTTTCTTTATAAACTTCAAAACATCATAACTTTGCTATTTTTCAATATTTTTGGTCCACTCTTTTTTCAAAGTGTTCTTAATCATGTCTACTTTCATGTGATGAGAAAAGAATTCAAGGATATTCATCCTAGAAATACTTTATATCACTTGAAAGTCTTGCACTTTTAGGGTTTCTACCTTGCACCTTGTTAGGTTCATTTTCAAAACTTTTCTTGATTTAATCTTGTAAGTTTATTTTATACTTAATTCACATATGTTTGTAAACTTGTTTGAATGTCTAAATCTTGTTTAAAGCTCAATGTCTTATTATGTTCAAATCCTTATTTTTGATGCATCTAAGTGATTGTCATTGTTGAACTGTGTTTGAGAATCATGTTACCTCTTGATGGTGTAATCTCTTGAGTGTGTTCTTCATGTACCCTCCACCTATTTAGATGTCTTGTTAAGAACTCATAGATGTTAGGGCTTGCTCTGTTCTGGTTGTAACCATGAACTTGTATGCTTCCCCATGAAATCTTGAACTGGTGTAACACTTCTTGTATGTTTACTTGTATTTGATTTCCATCAATGCATGATTATTGATCTTATGTTGTTATATTTGACATTCTTTGAAATATATGACATGCCTGCCTCAAGTTGTTACTTGCTTGCATTAAACTTGTTTGAATTACATGTTGTTATTTGTCTTGACGGTTTTCACCTCATTTCTCTTCACTTTTGTTAAGATAATTCAAATTGTTTTTACCTTGTATGCTTGGTCTTGTAAGAACCCATACCATGATCCCCATCTAGATATTGTAATATCTTTGTGCTTTATTGGTTGTAACCATTTGATTTGATTGTAATATTTGCTTGATGTTGTTACATGCTTGCATATCTATTCTTGGTTGTCACCATGCTCTTTTTTTCATCATGTATAAATAAATGCTTATGTATTGCTTTATTAAGATATTACCTCAAGTGATGGAACTCGTTAGTTCTCATCCAGTTGCCTCATCTCCCTTGTGTCCAAATGAAAGTCTCTCTATTGACCCTTGGGTCATAGATAGCTCATTACCCTCCCTCTGAATTTGTTAAGTCACCTTGGACCATAACTTAGTTAAGTTAGAACCTATACCCATTTAAACTTTGCTTTAAGTCTATAAGACCTACCCCTTGTAAGAAGTATCTTTCAACTAGAACTTTAAGGTATAGTTTGTTAACTCTATGTAAGAATCGTTGTCATGATTACTTACTCCCCTCTTGGCTTTTGTAAAAGTCAATTCCTTTGAGTGATTACTTAGAATAGAGAGTTTTGTTACACTCTATACAAACATTGTTATGTTTGTTCCCCTTTGAACCTTGATCATAATCAAGTGTTCATCCACCCTAGTAAGGTGAACTACGATTGCTCTGATTCTATCCTAGTTAGGATACGTAGGCAGAGGATACGATATCTTTGTGAGAAAACTTAGAAACTATCCTTAGGTATTTATCTACACCCTTCACCTTATACCCAATCCCAAACCATAGCAAATATTTAGCAAATACAACATACAAACAAACAAAAGGTTCCTGTAGAATACTACAGATGTTTATGATGTGAAATACCTACCCTAGACATAACCAACCCCCGATCCCCGATCTCTTAGTGTTGTTGTTACATAGCGCAAAAGGGTTTTTCTTTCTTTAACCTTTCATTTGGATAAATCAAAGTCCGGTTGTGAATTTAATGAATTAAGATGCAAGTTAATCAATAGCTTGGTATCACGACTCTCACCGCAACAGAAATGTCGACTTCACTATGGATTAACTTGAATTTGAGGGTTTAGCCTATTTTGTATGATTGTATGCTATATTTGTGAATATTTGCTTACATGTATATTTGTCAATATATCTGTTTTGTGGACATTGGGTGCTTTGAGTTGTGAGATAAATCCTAACATGGATTTGAGTGACACATGAGATAGGATTGTGATAGGATTAATAGTTGGGCTATTGGGAGTAGTCCCAATAAGTCTGACATATGATGTAATCACGCTCAGTGGAGACCTCCTTGAGATAATTAATAATGCATGAGTAGTCGTGTATTCATTAATTATTTCAATCTGAGAATCTGTGAAGTTGAGAACCGTTAGTAACACTTTTACCCCACTTGGCCTTTTTAGGACGTAGTGCGGAAATTGTTAGGGAGTAGTCCCTCAATGGTTGTCACACGATGCTACACTCAGACGAGTTTATCTTGAGAATATTGTTGACTCACGTTAGTAGTTGCGTTAGTTGACAATATCCGAAGGATTTACTATGACTCTGGGAACTTTGATAGAACCCGTTCGACAAGTACAAATAACTCATAGTATAAATCCTTGGGGATGGGTAGACCTTTTAACTCTATGATGTGACCTTGAGCCTAGGGAGCCTGGTGTGTGCATATGCTTTGTATTTGTGAATACTTGCCTTTGTGATTGTGTGTGCATCATCTCATCATCTCATCATGGCATTTCATGTTGCAACTGGTTTTGAAAAGCTCAGTTGATCTCTCTGTGTAAAATCCTAGATATATCATGGATACTGGAACAAGGAACACCAAGAGATACAATTTCAAGAATCCTGATACATCCGAGTTGATAAAACTAGGGACCATGGTGTCAGAAGAGTTTGGAAAAAGATATGGAATGATTTTGAGCCTAGTCAGGACAGAGATGGAAGAAGGGATCCTCAACACTTTGGTACAGTTCTATGACCCATTGTATCATTGCTTTTCTTTCCCAGACTATCAGTTGATGCCGACCTCGAAAGAGTATGCCTACTATGTGGGAGTCCCTGTGAAGGATCAAAAACCATACAGTGGATTGGAAAACTTACCTTCGCCGAAAGAAATAGAAGATGCTCTTCACCTTGAAGTATTTGAAATAAAGGCTCATCGTGCCACCAAAAATAGAGTAGAAGGTTTCCATTTAGATTTCCTAGTCAAGAAAGCTGTCTATCTTGCCAAAGAGGGAAGCATGGACGGATTTGAATCAGTATTAACCCTGTTGATCTATGGATTAGTATTGTCTCCCGAAGTCGAGGAATTTGTCAACTTCTCTTCCATTATCATATTTTTAAGTGGCAACCCTGTGCCTAACTTTTTAGGAGATGCTTATCACTCAATTCAACATCAGACACTTCAAGGAAAAAGAGCCATTCTTTGTTGTGCACCTCTACTATGCAAATGGTTCGTCAACCATTTGCCAAGAACTGACGCTTTCAAAGAGAACCCCAATGGATGGAGATGGTCTCAAAGAATAATATCCTTAACACAAGCTGATATTCATTGGTACAATCCCGCCTATGATAGAGGAGTTTATTTTGATCAGTGCGGAAGCTTCTCAAATATACCACTCATTGGAGTAAGAGGAGGAATCAACTACAATCCAGCCTTGGCTAGACGACAGTTTGATTTTCCGATGAAGGATAAACCCAACAATGTACTCTTATCCGACTTCTTTTATCTCAACACTAAAGTAGCAGAAAGTATGAGAAACAACACAGTTGACGCTTGGGAGAACATCCAGAAAAACACAAAAGCATACTTGGGAAAAAGAAACTGTATAGCTTTTGAACCATTTACTCTATGAGTCCAGTCTAGAGCAAGGGATTTGAAAATGCCATATCTCCCAGAAAAGAATACTCAGATTGTTGCCGCGTCATCATCCTCTGCAATTCCCATTGAGAAAATGGAGGAATACCAAGAGTTACTTGCAAGAGCTCAACTTGAGAGGGACACTTGGGAAGGAAAGTATCATGCGCTTTCCTCCAAAGCAATAAGGCTCATCAGAGAGGTACAAGAAAAGGATGAATTGATAGATTGGCTCGAACGACGAGTGATCAATGGGGAAGCGACAAAAGATAATTTATTTTTCTCCAGTATCAAGCCCACTCAAAGCATTCATGAATACTCAAACATCCATCCAACCTCTGGAGCCTAGAAAGGAATAATGGATAAATAGGTGATGAAGAATACAATTCTGAAGAAGTTGAAGAGGCCTCGCGTCTGAAGTTCTTAGTCTAGATTGTGAAACCTAGTTTTTTAATGTAATTTAGGCTTCTTGTATTGTGTCTCAAAAGTTGTAACTTTTTCCAATGATGAATAAAATAAGAATTTGGAACAATTGACCTTCTGAGTTTTATAAAACCAACCGCATTTGCATTGCATCTTTGCATTTTACTAACCATTCAAGGAAATTCAAAATTTTCTTTTGCAGACATTAATATGGAACGACGAAGCATGTTTCCGTTTCCAAAGCTAAGATTGGGTAACCTCAGGATCCTGGAAGGCCTTCTCAGGAACCCCGCCGCTTTCATCACAAAGTACCGAGATCTTTTGCCGCTAATCAACACTCGAGTCAACGAGGACATGCTGCAAGCACTCGTCGAGTTCTACAATCCAGTATATCACTGTTTTATCTTCCTAGATTTCCAGTTGCTCCTAATAATAGAAGAGTACTCTGCTTACCTGAGGATTCCTTTTACCTTCAAAACTTATTATGGGAAATCAAGAAGGAGAGACCTTGCTAAGGAACTGCACATCAGGCCAACAGAGCTGCCTGCTGAATTGATAACTAGGAGCAGTTTCTCTGGAATGGAAGCAAGACCATTCATGGAAATGGCTGAACTTCATTACGACAACTGAAATATGGGAATCTTTGAGGCAATCCTAGAATTCTTGATCTATGGTCTTTACCTTTTCCCATGCTGTGACGAATTCATCAGTGAGAAGGCCATCCGACTCTTCCTCATCAAAAATCATGTGAACACATTGCTAGAAGATACTTATATCGCCATCCATCGCCGGAAAGTGTATGATCTTGGATAGTTCTCATGCTGTATAACATTGCTTAGCAAGTGGTTTATCTCTCACTTGCCCAGAAATCAAGTCCTTCGGAACCTCCCTAACAAAGAAGCATGGGTTGAAAAATTAATAACACTTAGGCAATATGATATCAACTGGTATGATACCAAGATCAGCGGTGTCATTATGATCCCGAGCTGTGGAGATTTCCCGAACGTACCCCTCATTGGTACTAAAGGAGTAATTAGCTACAATCCAATCCTTGCTCTCCGCCAGCATGGATACTCAACAGGTCCAGAGCCTGAGCCAGGTATGTTAAGAGCCTATTTTTGTGAAAAAGGAAGCAATCAAGAACTTGAAACACAAGCTAGTTTTGTTTAGCGTCATCCTCTTCTACAAGGAGAGACCCCAGAGGGGAATGAGAGCTGTTTAACCACAAGGGCCTATTTACTTTGGTCAAAGTAGATAGCCTTGAGAATGTTTTATACTCATACCTATGAGATCACTATGGAGCCCGAGGTTCCTATGCCTAGGGAGGAGCTGAGGTTTGCCTTAGTCAAAGCAAAGCATGAGAATGCTGAATTGTGGGAGATAATTTGCCAGAACCAAATCCCGCCCAGGCCTCAAGAAGGAGAAGGGTCGTCTAGTTAGAACGATCCATACTTCACCATTTTCCTGCTTTCTTTAAGATTATAATCTTTTGTTGTATTTGCTTCTTTTGTTAGAAAGGTCTTTCTTGTTAGCAAGAGCCATCTATTGTGATAGATCTCAACTTATCAATGAAAATATGCTTTTAAAGCATGTTGTTACGTGTGTTTCTAACATTTTTTATAAACAAGATTGTTGTTTTTCCTTGAATGATCGGTTTTGCATTTGCATTTGCATATCATTCTGCATAGTCTTGTATGGGTTTCACAGCTCATTTATTGTTCTTTTCCGCCAGAGAGAGGAGGGAAGAAGTCACGTTGAGTTCCCACAGATACAACACTCGAGCCAGAGCTCAAAGGAGGATGACCGACAACGACCAAAGAATCGACCAGATTGACAACGACATCGAAGGAATCAAAGACAATGTCAGTTAGATTGTGGAAGTTCTCAATGTGATAAAAGCAAAGATGGATACACAAGTTATGGTGGTCTCTAAAATCTCTACATCAACGACAAACCCTCCTACAATTCTAGCTTCAACAACTGAGTTTCCATTCGGCATGTCCAAGGATTTTCTACCTCTGCTCAGCAACCCTCAACCATTCAATTTTCAACCACAAGCTGTTCCAATAACGACAGATCCTCTCTTCACCCAGGAAGGAGGTCCAACACATGCTCGACCTATTTTCAACACTCATCAACTCATCTTTGATATACCCGATGGTTTCGAAATCGAAGACGAAAAACACGAGAAGTTGAGGGTAGAAATGGACATCATGGCTAAGAGGATGAAAGCTATTGAAGGAAGTAATGCCTTTGGATCAGACGCCAAAGATATGTGTCTAGTATCAGGGTTGGTATTCCCACCAAAGTACAAAATGCAAATGTTCGACAAATACGAGGGACCCACCTGTCCGAAAGTTCACTTGATCATGTATTGTAGGCGGATGGCTCCGCACATCAAAAATGACAAGCTACTGATACACTGCTTTCAGGATAGCCTCAAAGGAGCATCTGCCAAGTGGTATCTGAGTTTAGACTAGGCAAAGATACAATGCTTTCAGGATTTGTTTGACGCATTTATCCAACAGTATAAGTACAACATGGATCTAGCCCCGGATCGCCGTCAGCTTCTTAGTATGACATAAAAAGTACTGAATCCTTTAAGGAATATGCACAGAGATAGCGTGGGACAACCGCTCAAGTTGAGCCACCCCTGACAGAAAAAGAATTAGCTGACTGGTTCATAGACACAGTCAGGCTTGAGTTCTATGAGAGACTAATCAGCAGTGTCACAATAGACTTCTCCGACATTGTAGCCGTGGGAGTAAAAGTTGAGACAGGGCTGAAAAGTGGCAAAGTGTCAAATTCAACTGCTAGCTCCAGCTCCGGTGCTACCAAAAAGCCAACCAGCAGCTTTCACAAAAAGAAAAAAAGGTGAAGTAAGCACCGTGGCACATGAAAAAGGGCACCAAAATCAAAGGAATCAACAACAACGGTATCAACAACCACCTTACGTAGCGGCAGTGACACCCGTCTTTCAGCAACAACAAGTTCAGTTGGGTCCTCAGCAAGGGGCACCCAACCAATATCAACAATACAATCAACAAGTGCAACAACCTTAAGCTCAGGCTCCAAGGGAAAATTAACAAAGTGGGAAGCTAAGGATACAACCCATACCCATGAGTTATACAGAATTGTTTCCTATGCTGGTGGAACGAGGGCTCGTCAGGACAAGGAAGTTAGGTGCTCCACCTAATCCTCTACCATATTATTATAATCCAAACGCACACTGTCCTTTTCATGAAAACACCCCCGAGCATGATTTGGAGGTTGTTTCGCGCTTTAGCACATTGTCCGAGAGTTAATAGAAAAGAAGATATTGTCATTTGAGGATAATCACCCGAACATGAAGGATAATCCTCTACCAAACCATGGTGGGGTAAATGCCATAACCGAAGAAGGAGAAGAGCCTGAAATGAAGACGATTATGATGGCCTCTGAAGTAAAGATACCATGGGTAGATCTGCATAAAAGGCTTGCTCAAGCATGGGTACTCAAGAGTTCTCATGAAAACTGTGAGGAATGCAGAATGAATCCGCAGGGTTGTAATCTTGTGCAAAGGGATGTTTGATCATTAATCGATCAGGGAATGCTGCAGATCAGTAGTCGAAAGAAGAAAGAGGATGTGGCAGTAATTGAACCAGTGTTCAATATGCCTGAAGAACCCAACAAAAGAGCGGTCTTCAAAAACATCAACAACGATGCAACCAGGCACAAAGCTATCTGGCCAATATTCCGCGATGATCCGGTACCCAAGTTTGGAAAGGAACAACCCAAGTTCGAGCTAAGAAGAGGACCTGATCCTCACCCAAGAGCTATAACGCCCAAATATGACTATTCATGGTGTAATGAAGTTATGGGAAAGAAGTATAAAAATGTAACCAACATTGCTGGGGCAAGCAAAATGACCCAAAATGGTTGAATATATCAGCCTCGAGCAAGTTCTGCGGTGTCTCAATCAACTGTTGCTATTCCTAAAACTGCTACCGCTATTCTTAGGAAAGCCATTCCAAAAGAAGCAATTTCTAAGGAACCTACCGGCAAGGGAAAATAAATCCTCCAAGACGACGAGGAAGAATTCTTAAGAATCATCCGCCGAAGTGACTACCGAGTGGTGGATCAACATAACTAAATGCCATCTAAAATTTCCATAATGTCACTGTTGCTAAGCTCCCCTACACATCGTCAAGCCTTAATGAAGATATTGACACAAGCTCATGTGATAAAGGATATCACGGTGGGACAATTTGATACATTCGTTGCCAACATCACATCATGCAACACCTTGAGCTTTGACGATAGTGATCTGACAACTGAAAAGCGCAAGCAGAACCGTGCCTTGCATGTATCTATAAAATGCAAAGAGGACACACTGGCCAGAGTGCTTGTTGATACAAGATCTGCCCTCAATATGATGCCTAAGAGTACTCTAGCTAAATTGGCTTACCAAGGAGCTGAAATGAGGCCTACTTCGTTAGTTGTAAAAGCTTTTGACGACTTAAGAAGAACTGTGATAAGGGTAGTTGACCTGCCAATCATGATATGCCCTCAGATTTTTGAAATCACTTTTCAAGTGATGGATATCAATCCAGCTTACAATTGTCTATTGGGAAGGCCATGGATACACACAGCAGGCGCTGTCACCTCCACTTTACACCAAAAAATGAAATTCGTCGTTAATGACCAATTGGTCATAATTCATGGAGAAGAGGACCTGATGGTGAGTAACCTGTCCTCCTTCAGATACATAGAAGCTGATGATGATGCACTTGAAACTGCTTTCCAAGCCCTGAAAATTGCCCACGCTGTATTGGTTGACAAGTCAGCAATAACCTGTGGTCCATCTTTTACTTCCGTTCAAAGCATCAAGGATGCAATGAAGACATGACTCCCATTGGGATGGGGGAGATGATAGAAGTCAATTCTCGTGCAAAAAATGACAGACAGAGGTTGGGTTACAAACCAACTCTAGAAGATGCACCCGAAGAAAGCATCATGAAGAAAAATACCTTGGGAGAGATATTCACAAGTGGCAGAATGCAAGTGGATGTCATCATAGCTGAAGAAGAAGAAAGTGATCTTGACAGCCTGGTGATCTGAGGCGGAGCAGCTTTGCACAACTGGGAAACTATGGAAATGCCTGTCTTTTTACCTTTAGAGTAATTCATTTCCTTGTTAGCTTTGTTTTCTTTAAAAAAATTCCTGGCCTTACACAAGGCCAGTGAATCATTTTGTATGGGCCACTTTGCAATTTGAAAAGATCTATGAATGAAAAAGTGTTTTTGTTAAAACTCTTGTTTTTTTTTCTGTTTATCATCTTCACTCTTTTTGTTAAAAGAAAAAAATGGCAACTTTTTTGAAGACTTAAAATCGACCCATCATCTGCATGTCTGTGTGTGCGTGTCTGATTATTCTCAAACCTGTAAAACCATGCAAAACACCTCCATCAACCACAAAATCCATTGATCATCCGGTTCCTTCTGATAATGGTCCATTTGTCTTTCAAGCCGAAGAAGTGGGCGATGAAGACTCAGAGGTCCCCGAAGAATTGAGAAGGATGACTGAGTACGAAGATGCCTATCTTCAACCATACAAGGAACATATCGACATCATCAACTTGGGCTCTAAAGAAGAAAAGAGAGAAGTCAAGATTGAAGCATCATTGGGGGCAGAGGTCAAGAGCAGATTGATAGCACTCCTCAAAGATTATGCTGATATATTCACTTGGTCTTATTAAGATATGCCAGGGTTGGATACCGACATTGTTATGCACAAGCTCCCTTTGAAGCCAGATTATCCTCCAGTCAAATAGAAGCTTCAAAGATCTAGACCAGACATGGCTCTTAAAATCTGAGAGGAAGTCAAGAAGCAAGTTGATGCCAGCTTTTTAGCGGTATTGAAATATCCAGAGTGGGTGGCCAACATTGTGCCTGTCCCAAAGAAGGATGACAAAGTCAGAATGTGTGTGGACTACAGGGATCTAAACAAAGTTAGTCCGAAGGAAAATTTCGCTCTTCCACATATTGATACTCTGGTAGACAACACAGCCAGCTTCGCGATTGTCTCATTCATGGATGGGTTTTCTGGCTACAACCAAATAAAGATGGATCCGACCGACATGGAGAAAACAACTTTCATTACACCCAGGGGCACCTATTGTTATGAGGTTATGCCTTTCAGTTTGAAGAACTTCGGAGCAACATATCAATGAGATATGGTTGCACTCTTCCATGACATGATGCATTAGAAGATTGAAGTGTATGTAGACGATATGATTGCAAAGTATCGAAGTGAAGAAGACCACTTGGATCATTTGCTGAAGTTATTCGAGAGACTCTGAAAATATCAACTAAGGCTAAATACGGCTAAGTGCACCTTTGGGGTTCGTTCAGTCAAACTACTCGGTTTCATCGTTAGTCAGCAAGGAATTGAAGTAGATCCCGACAAAGTCAGAGCAATCCAAGAAATGCCCGCTCCTCAAATAGAAAAGAAGGTTAGAGGCTTCCTTGGAAGACTAAACTACGTCTCTAGGTTCATTTATAATCTGACGCCTACCTGCACACCGATCTTCAAGTTGTTACGAAAAGATCAAACGATGGTATGGAATGAAAACTGTCAGACCGCATTTGAGAAGATCAAGAAGTATCTACAAGAGTCTCCAATATTGATTCCTCCGATACCAGGAAATCCATTATTCATGTACATGACAGTATTGGAAGATTCAATGGGGTGTGTCCTAGGCCAAACTGACAAGTCGGGAAAGAAAGAGCATGCAATCTACTATCTGACAAGTCGGGAGAGCTTGTGCACAAAAAAATCCTACCAACACAAAAGGATATGCGTGGAAAATGGATGCCTAATTATGATGGACCTTTTGTTGTAAAGACTATTTTCTCCGGAGGATCTATAATTCTTGAAACGATGGATGGCGAGTAGCTCAAGTACCCCATCAATTCAGACGCAGTGAGAAAGTATTACGCCTGAACAGGGAAACCTAGAAAGGTAACTCAAGCAAAAAAAGAAGAGAAAAGGCGTCTCAACAAAGATGGAAATCCAAGAGAACAATGCAGGCAAACGCAGAGGCAAAGTCTTGTCAAAAGTATCGAAAGAAGCCATTGTCCGCCATTCTCGCCAGAAGCAGCGAAGCATATGGACCACTAGTTAGTAGGGCCGGATCATTGTTGGATTTTGTAACTCTTTATGTTTTCCATTTTTCAAAGTTGTAATCACTCCCGAGACTTTACCCTTTGTAAAGCTCTCGTCTATTAATGAAATCAGATTTCGGACCAATCATCATTATGATCTATGTTCTTGTTATGCAATTGCACTTATTTTTTAGTAATGATTTTTGTAAAGCAATGTGTTTTGAAAATATAAAATTTTGGTTTAAGGAAACTAATTTAACAAAGCACGTTAAAACTCTAAAGGTAGTATGACAGTATTACACTACTCTCAGAGCAGTAAAAAACTTGCTACCGTCTTTGATCAAGGATGCGCCCGATGGTTACCTCGCTGCTAAACCAAGACCCCTCTTCTGCAGGTTTTCAAGAGCATTGATTACTTCTAGAGAGTCATTTCTCTCCCCAGAAAGAAGTTTCATCTTGATTAGTAATATCAGGACTTAGTGTGATGGGTTTCCTCCTCGCGTTTGTTGTTTTGTTTCTTCCTTCTCCCTCGCGGGCTGGTCTGCATTTGCATTTGCATCATAACATTAACATATGCATTTGGTTGCATTGCTTTGGTTTCCTTTTTTGTCTGGATTTTTCCATTGAGATCCTTTGGTCGTTACCACCCTTTTTGTTCCGTCCTGTTTGCCACGGGTTTGCTTTGCGGTTTGATACCCCCACTTGGTGATAATTGTTTTATCCCAGGAGGCTAGTTGTGACTAGAAATATTAGATGCTGCCTGATGATTACCAAAATGACTAGTTGTTACTAATATTTGTCTTTGAGATCAGATCACCACCGGCTTTATTCGATAAAGTCCAGTAGTTACTGGCATCGTTTAAATCCAATCGTTATTGGTATCCTTGGTTTGGTTGTTACCAGTCATTTGAAGTCCAGTGGTTATTGGCATTATTTAAAAATCCAATTGTTATTGGTATCCTTTGATTTGGTCGTTACTAATCTTCATTTAAGTCCAGTGGTTACTGAAATTGCCTTGTTTAAATCCAATTGTTATTGGTACTTCGATTTGGGTGTAACCAATCTTTCCAGTGGTTACAGGCATTGTTTGAAATCCAATTATATTTGGTATGTGAGTTGTTTGTTACCAACTTCCCCACTAAGTACAGTGGTTACTAGCATTGTTTAAAATCCAATTGTTATTGGTACCTTTGACTTGGTTGTTACTAGTCATTCCAAAGTCTAGTGGTTACTGGCATTACTTAAGAAACTAATCGTTATTGGTATGAAGTTCGGTTGTTACAACCTTCTCCCCAACTAAAGTCCAGTGGTCACTGACACCGTTTAAAAACCAATGGTTATTGATATACCTTGATTTTGTTGTGACAATGCTTTCTAAGTCCAGTGGTCGCTAGCATTGCTTAAAAACCCAATTGTCATTGGTACCATGAGTTGGTTATTACCAGCTTTCCTCAAAAAGCCCAATAGTTACCGACACCGCTTAAAAACAATTGTTATTGACAGAATTTCTGGTTTTCACCAGTATCCCCAGCGAAGCCTTGTAGTAGGATTTATTTTCCTTTGATGGATTTTTGCAGGATTTTCGTTGTTAAATCCCCAGCGCAATCTCCAGTGATGTCTCCAACTTGATGAGATTATCCGAGTATTTCAGTGGTGTTGATATTTTGTTCACCCTCTGTTTATCCTCTTTGTCTGTTTTGTTAGCATATTCATACGCATATGCATTGCATGCACATTCGTTTTTGTTGAGCATAATATATTTTTATTGCTTTGTGCATCCTACATTTTTGTCGGTGTTTCCTTGCTCTTCGGTGCTGTTGTCCCCGCGGAGTGCGTGTGTTCTCTCTCCATTAAAATGTTGACCCTTAAGCAGAAAATGCCCATCCTTTCTAATTCCCCATTGAGTTTATGCCTCGTGGAAGGTGTTTGTTTTAGCTTTCCTCCCCAGCTTTTATCTGGATGGAATTATTCCCCAGTTGAGTTATTTCCTCATTGGGTCGAGTCTTGTTTGACCGTTTCTCTCCACTTTATTCCTGAATCGAACTTTGGTCTCTTGCGATAGTTACTTTGGATTTCCCTGGGCTGTGAAATCTGGATGATGAAAAGGTATTTATTTCTCCCTTTTGAGGATTTATTTTCCTCGGCAAAAGTCTGTTATTAATCCCCATCAGAAAATGAAGATTTGAATTTCCCTAGCGGTGTTTTGATAACACTCTCTTGGTAATTGCTTGTGTGACTTCATGTGGCAGCCTCTTTATTTGAGCAACTTGTATGTCTCTAGCAAGATAAACCTCACCTGGTAACAAATGGAAGCCTCTTTATTTGAGCAGCTTGTGTGATCTCCAAAAATTTACCTTCGCAATAAATAACATTTCTCTAGTTCATCCTCAACAGAGAAGTTTATTGTGAAATGATGGATCCTTT
This sequence comes from Lathyrus sativus, assembly GCA_963859935.3. Taxonomy (NCBI): domain Eukaryota; kingdom Viridiplantae; phylum Streptophyta; class Magnoliopsida; order Fabales; family Fabaceae; genus Lathyrus; species Lathyrus sativus. Next base: position 558,594,605 of record OZ012737.1, read on the forward strand.
TCCTACCAGCTTTTCCATCAGATGGCATCTCTGTGGAATAATTCCCGATGAGAAGTTTGTTGTGAAACTCTCAACAAATCATTGTCTCTTTATTTGAGAAGTATGTTGTATGATTTAACTTGCCTGTATCTCTTTTGAAGATCGCCGACAGAGTTATTGATATTTCATCCCAAACAAATGGTTGTCTCTTTATTTGAGAAGTTTATTGTGTGATTTGAGCTGCCCAGTGACAAGTAGCTGATAATGTACCTCTTTGTCCTACCCAGTGATAGGTAGTTGACATTTGTAATACCCTACCCAGTGATAGGTAGTTGACATTTGTAATACCCTACTCAGTGACTGGTAGCAGGTATTCCTTGTGAGTTTATTACCTTTATTTTCTACTTAGTGACGGGTAGCTGGTAATGTTTCTTCACCTTTTGAGTATATTGCCTTTGCTTTACCTAGTGACGGGTAGCAAGTATTATTTCTCACCCCTTTTGGTTGGTTATCCTTTGTTTTTACCCAGCCAGTGACCGGTAAAAGGTGATCCTTCCTCCAGAGCTTTGTTGTCTTTATTTTTCTACCCGGTGACAAGTAGCAGGTAACATTTATCTCCCTTTTGGTCAGTTACCGTTGTCGCATTGCTGCGAAAAGGGGGCCGGATTTTTTAGGTCTGAGAATGATGAAGATGTTGAAGGAGGCGACTGTAGCTACGGTTTCCAAAGGTGGGAGATGATAAACAGTGAATTGGGGTTATATATATTGGACACATGTTGTCCATGCTAGTTGTTTTTTTTCTCATTTTCTGATTATTTATTTAGTTAAAACTGTACTATTAATCTAATAAATCTAATTGAAACTAACTTACTAACTAAATCCTAAACTAATTCTTAATTAATTCTAATCTGATTAAAGAACTATTTTTTAATTAACTAATCTAATTAACTAATAATTTTAACTCTAATAAGAAAAACTTAATCTAAATAAATTTAAATAAAAATTCTAAGTCTAAAACTATTTCCTAAACAAAAATTCTAAAAACTATTTTTCTAATATTTTAAAATGATTCTATTCTAATATCTAATTAAACTCTAAACTAATCTAATTAAAAAAATAATTAAATATATTTCTAAACTAATTAAATTTTAAACTTTAATTAAAAATTAATTCTAATCTAATATATTAAATCTATGCTGAAATTCTCTAAATTAATATTCCTATTTCTAAAAAGGCTAAATTTTAAATTCTAATAAAAAATGTAATATTCTAATAAAACTAATTAATTATAATTCTAAATTAAAAACTAAATAATTCTAATCTAAAAAATATAATTAACTAAAAAAAACCATTTTAAATTTTCTAAATAAAAATCTAATTTAAAATCTATAAACAAAGTATGTACAAAAATATTAATGTTTTTTTGAAAAGAAAAGGAAAATTAAAAATGGAATCAATATTTACAAAAATAACCTCCTTAGGCCACATGTCACGCCCTCAATGGGCGAAATAACAGAAATTTGAAAACTGCCCAATCGTGGGTGGACACGTGTCTAAATGGCATGAAATTAAGCGAAAAATGAAAAGTAAAAAAAGAATCGAAAATGCGAAAATGTTTGAAAAAAACGGAAGGACAAATTTAGGGTGTGACAGATGCCCCTATCTAATCGGCTTAAACCTAGTAAGACGAAATGCTATGGCATTCATCCTTTCGAGGTAGAAGATGATTAGATATAAAAGACCCTGAATTTGTCCGAAAAGAAAGAAAATACTTGGGAATTGAAATACTAGATATCTTGCAAAGGTCGTTATCACCAAAAGGATGATAACAGAGAAAACATGACACCAAAAGGATGACAAGCCTATCACCAAAAGGATGATAGTACACTCACATATATTACCCTGACACCAAAAGGATGTCGGGGATCCATTATCAAAAGGATAATGGAGAACATACGCTAGTCATGACACCAAAAAGATGTCAGACCCATCACCAAAAGGATGATGGAGCGAACCACAATCAACCCTAACACCAAAAGGATGTAGGGGATCCATTACCAAAAGGATAATGGAGAACATACACTAGTCATAACACCAAAATGATGTCAGACCCATAACCAAAAGGATGATGGAGTGAAACACAAGCAACCCTGACACCAAAAGGATGTCGGGGATTCATTACCAAAAGGATAATGGAGAACAGACGCTAGTCATGACACTAAAAGGATGTCAGACCCATCACCAAAAGGATGATGGAGCGAAACAAGCACAACCCTGACACCAAAAGGATGTAGGGGATCCATTACCAAAAGGATAATGGAAAACAAACGCTAGTCATTACACCAAAAAGATGTTAGACCCATCACCAAAAGGATGATGGAGCGAAACAAGCACAACCCTGACACCAAAAGGATGTAGGGGATCCATTACCAAAAGGACAATGGAGAATAAACGCTAGTCATGACACCAAAAGGATGTCAGACTAATCACCAAAAGGATGATGAAGCAAAACAAGGCAACCCTGACACCAAAAGGATGTAGGGGATATATTACCAAAAGGATAATGGAGAACAAACGCTAGTCATGACACCAAAAGGATGTCAGACCCATCACCAAAAGGATGATGGAATGAAACCTATAAGCTACTACCACTAAAAGGATGATAATAACTCCCATGAGGAACGCCGATGACCCTGAATGATATGCCAATGGCTGGGCTGTACGTTGGTTTGAAGATCTGATCATCCACTAGGTTGAAATACGTCACGGGAAATACCCATGGTCTTGAAAAGATGCCCCTGTCTGGGCTGAATTTTGCCTTGATGCTCTTGAATTTCGTGGGGGGAACCCACAATCTTTACAGATAATGCCCCTGACTGGGCTAATGATTGCATTGAAGCTCTTGAATTTTCCCAACAAAAAGTTGCACAACTACGTGGGGAACGCCCACGGTCTTGTGGAGGATGCCCCTGACTGGGCTGCATATGGTCTTGGAAATCTTTGTGATTGATCTTGGACCTGAGCTCGCATATGTGAATGCTTGATGATAATGATTTCCATAACAAATGGAAACGCAAATGCAAATGCTAACACACGGAGATGCAAAAGCTGGGGAAGTATGATATGATTCTAGATATGCATATGATGCAAGATGCTTATGATGTCGAATGCGATGCGTATGGTGTATATGATTGCTGATGGGCATTTGGAAATGCAGGTGCCAACATGGTGGACTTTGGTAGCTGCCAATGCAGATTGGACTTTGGGAGGGAAATACCAGACGAAGACTGGTATTCGAAGGGTAGACCACCAGACAAGAACTGGTGGCGAAAGGTTAAGTTGTTAAACAAGGACTGACTTTGTGGTTTTCCAGATGAGAGATGGACCTTGAAATGAGGTTTACCAGACAAGAACTAGTTAAATGGTAGGCTAAAGGAAGGGTGACCATAGGGTAACTAGACGAGGACTGGTTTGAAGGTTTGCCAGACAAGAACTGGACTTTGGAGGTTTTGGTTTGCCAGACAAGAACTGGACTTTGGAAGTGGTTTTGGTTACAAAGTTTTGACAGGTAACTGGTTTAGGCTGTGGGATGAAGAATCCAATGATAGCAAGGCATTTTAGGAAGGTTAAGGTTATTTGGGTGAGGTGACGGTACAATTCCCCGACACTCATTTTGAACTCAACAGTTGCTGATGAGGATGAAATTGCTTGAGTAACTTGCTATGAGACGACCTTGAGATGGATTTCCCTAGAGTTTGTATCATGAAAGGATTCATCATTGTTTAATCAATTCTCGTGGTAGTTGACTTCAATATACTCTTGGAGTAGCTTGCCCCTAAGTGAGCGTTGAAGCGACTTAACTCATCCTGATTGAATATTGGAGGGATCTATCCTCAAATCAAAGAAACTCTTGGTGGTATGCCCCTGATTGGCCGAGTCTCAAGATGATTCACTTCTGATCAACCGCTTCTTGAATGATTTACCCCATAATCAACCGATGCTTAGGGATTTACCTCAGATTGATTGATTCCGAATTTGTGGGATGGTAATGCCCTAGATCCATAGGGTTACCAAGTATACTTGATTCTGATCCAGACTGCTGAAGGATCCAGTCCTGTTTGATTGCTCTCTGTTAGAATTTCCTCGATGCCAACTACTGACTTGCGATTAAAACTATTTGTTCATGAATGGTAAATTTTAATGCGAAGTTCATGCAAGTTTTGAAAGAAATATCATTTATTAAGTGTCGTGAGAGTGAGACGAATGGACCGCTAGTCCAAACGTCGTGCTAACTTGATTGGTGTAAAAGATATAGCAAGGATAATGACACCAATGCTGATGATCAGCAAATATGTGAGGAGTCAGTTTACGTAACCTTGCAATAACATGCTTTCAGAATAAACCTCGCCTTAATTAGGTCTTTCGAGGGTTGTAACGTGGCTTGGTTCACGTTTATGAAACAAAGGATATTAGGCTCAAACCTGATTTAAACCCATCCCATCTTCACGATGATCTCCAAACCTACATTCAGTTAATTCTGCAGTTACGAACTTGACGGTGTAAGTTTGATGGTTCAAGGTTTGTTTGAAATGACAGTCACCTTATTTTGATTTGAAGGATATCAGTGACTCTTTTGACTTCGTGGTCACTGAATCTTATTTTATTTTTACTGAGGATTTACGAACCTCTTTTGATTTTGTTTTTGATCCCTAACTTTTGCATGGACTGATTTTGCTTATCAGATCCATCGGGATTGCCTGGATTTTGCCTAAGTCCCCTTTGAGGTGCTTGGCTTAGCATGCTTTTGATTTTTTTTGGATTTTTGTTGGAAATCGTGACTCCCATGTCATGGGTCATTGATGAACAACCGTCTTTTGGATTTTTGTTTTGTTGATTCGAATGCGGGATTGGATTAACTAAAAACTACCCTGCCCCAGGTTGAGTGTAAGGGTTTGAATATCCGAAGGAAACTGCTACTTCTAGGCTCGAAGTGGTTGACTAGGGATTAACTCCTTATATCTCCGGTGTTTAGGGGAACTGAAACAATGCTTGTACATCATCGACGAGATATGTCTGAAAGCATACGGTTTGCAATTATGGGTGTTTCGTTTTTGTCATCCTCCCTCCAATCTTTGCTAAAACAATAGTGATAAAGTGGAGTGGGTAGAAGGTGTATGTGTCTGTGCTTTGTGATAAAATAAAAAATGAGCGAAGGCGACATGATTGATTCAGAAAATGCATAATTAATATCACCATTCAAAACAAAAATGTTTAAACACAAGCAACAACTGTCAGAAAATAAACTGCAAATGCAAATAAAAGCGCCCAAGGACTGCCAATGTTGAGAACGTCTTCCTGTCTGGACCACTGGCTTTAGGAGATGACCCTTGAAATCTTCGAGCTTAGACATCTGAGAGGTTGACATGGACAACCAAACTTCCTTCTGGAAAAGATATATACCCTTTGTCAATCAACTGTTGCACCTTGGCTTAGAAGGCTTTGCAATCTTCGGTTGCGTGTCCCATGGATCCTCCATGATATCCACACTGAACATGGGGATTGTACCCAAGAGGATAAGGTTCTGGCACATGCTTAAGAGTTTTGGGCTCCACCAATGAGTTTTGAATCAGATGTGGGAGAAGCTGACTATGTGACATAGGGACTGGATGAAGAGGAGCAGTCCTTCTTTCCAAGTTGTTGATGGGCCTATTCTGATTCCAGCGATGATTCTGATAACCTCGGCCATGGGCTCGTTTATTAGCATGAGGAGCGATCCATGGTTTATGGGATGAAGCTTTAGGCATGGTTGATTGTCTATAAGGATAACATGGCACTGGTAATGATGCCTGTTAAGAAGATGAGTGACCATAGAGTTTTGCTGGTACACCACGAGAATACTCAATGTTTGCTATGAATGTGCTTCTTTCACCCTTACCTTCCTCATGGAATCGTCGAAAGATTCAATCTCACTGGCCTGCCTGCTTGAGGCGTCCTGAATTTGTCTGCTTTTAAGGTAGCTTTCAACACGTTCTCCAACTATCACAAGATCAGGAAAACTTGATGGCGCGCAGCCATCTATTCTTTCAAGATAAGAGCCATGCAAGCTATTTATGAACATGTCAATCAGTTCCCTGTCCAGGAGTGGTAGTTTCACACTTGCTCCAAATTCTCTCCACCGTTGTGCATATCCCTTAAAAGATTCATTTCCATTCTGAGATAGGCTTTGCAACTGCATGCAGATGGGAGGAGTGTCTAGATTGAACTGGTAAAGCTTTAGAAAAGCGCTAGCTAAGTCCTTCCATGATTGGATGTGGCTTCTTTCTAAATTCGTGTACCAACTTAATGATGCCCCACTCAATCTTTCTTGAAAATAGTGAATCATCAGCTTATCGTCATGAGTGTAGGAGGTCATTTTTCGACAGAGCATCACCAAATGACGCTTCAGGAAACTATAGCCTGTGTACTTCTCGAAGTTAGGCATCTTGAATCTCGGAGGAATCACCAAGTCTAGCACTAGACACATATCAGCAGCATTGAGGCTGGGCATATCAGGCACTTTCATAGCTTGAAGTCTCTCCTCAAGAGCACAAAGCTTTTCTTCCATGAGATCAGTTAGTGGCGTCCTCTGGGGTCGAGTAGGAACGTTCACTTGCGAAGGATGGTCATCTGGAGGAAGATTGTACAGTGGATTATTCGTGACAGTAAATCCTGGTGGGGACTCAACCTTCTGGCGGTTGTTCTTTGACATAGCTACCTCAACTTGCTTCGTCCAACTGGTCTTTCAAGGCATCTATGTTCCCCTTGCTTCAGACGCTTCACAACTCTTCACAAGTTTAGTGGGAGTGTTGGGAGATCAACTGCGGGTTATGAACAAAGGATGGGTAAGCTCTTGGTATCTAGGTTAGGGAAGAAAATGCAAAATGATGCAGAGATGCTTATGCAGATGCAATGTTATGAATGCAAACGAGAATAGATCAACAACAAGGATCAAGGTCACAGATCCTGCAAGACAACACAATGAGATATCCCTCACCTCGGGTGGGCAATCTATTGGTTTATAAAAGGGTATTCCAAAGGCTTTAAACAAAGTCTCATGCACTAACCCTCAAGAGTTTTCCATCCTAACGACGATTCGTAAGACGGTAATGATTTCAAAGGATGAACACAAAGTTATGTTTTAATAACCTTCAGAATAAGGTTCTACAAAAAGTCCTCAGAGTCACGGACTCCCAGGTCGGAAATAAAGATGCCATTACGACTACACAGAAGACATAATCATCCCAAAGGGGTCTCATCTGAGCGGTGGAATTGAAACCAACTCAACAAGTTCTAAGTCTCGCAAATCAGAAAGAAACCACCTCCTAGTCTTAGTGTATACTAGAAATCTCAGGTAGAAAGCTTTTATCCTCACAAACCAACCCCAATAAGCCCAACAGGTAAAAGGAACACAACATAATAAGCGATAACAACAAATAAAACACAAACTCAACAAACAAACTAGGTTTGCCTTGCTAGGTATCATACTTCCCAGCAGAGTCGCCAGTTGTCGCATCGCTGCGAAAAGGGGGTCGGATTTTTTAGGTCTGAGAATGATGAAGATGTTGAAGGAGGCGGCTGTAGCTAGGGTTTCCAAAGGTGGGAGATGATAAACAGTGAATTGGGATCATATATATTGGACACATGTTATCCATGCTAGTTTTTTTTTTGTCATTTTCTGATTAATTATTTAGTTAAAACTGTACTATTAATCTAATAAATCTAATTAAAACTAACTTACTAACTAAATCCTAAACTAATTCTTAATTAATTCTAATCTGATTAAAGAACTATTTTTTAATTAACTAATCTAATTAACTAATAATTTTAACCCTAATAAGAAAAACTTAATCTAAATAAATTTAAATAAAAATTCTAAGTCTAAAACTATTTCCTAAACAAAAATTCTAAAAACTATTTTTCTAATATTCTAAAATGATTCTATTCTAATATCTAATTAAACTCTAAACTAATCTAATTAAAAAAATAATTAAATCTATTTCTAAACTAATTAAATTCTAAACTTTAATTAAAAATTAATTCTAATCTAATCTATTAAATCTAAGCTGAAATTCTCTAAATTAATATTCCTATTTCTAAAAAGGCTAAATTCTAAATTCTAATAAAAAATGTAATATTCTAATAAAACTAATTAATTATAATTCTAAATTAAAACTAAATAATTCTAAATCTAAAAAATCTAATTAACTAAAAAAAACCATTTTAAAATTTCTAAATAAAAATCTAATTTAAAATCCATAAACAAAGTATGTACAAAAATATTAATGTTTTTTGAAAAGAAAAGGAAAATTAAAAATGGAATCAATATTTACAAAAACAACCTCCTTAGGCCACGTGTCACGCCCTCAATTGGTGAAATAACAAAAATTTGAAAAACGCCCAATCGTGGGTGGACACGTGTCTAAATGACATGAAATTAAGCGAAAAATACAAAATAAAAATAGAATAAAAAATGCGAAAATGTTTGAAAAAATCGGGAGGACAAATTTAGGGTGTGACAACCATCATAGTTTTCTATTCAGTAACCGGTAGTCGGTAATCTTTCCTTGTGATGATATTCCTTTTTCTACTTAGTGACAGGTAGTTGATATTTTGTTTAGCCTATCCAGTAATCGATAGCTGGTATCCTTTTGCTTCAGGTTTATTACTCTCGCTAAACTACTCAGTAACTAGTAATTGGCATTGTTTCTTTTCCTACCCAGTAACAGGTAGTTGATTATCTCTCAACAAGTGGATTACTTTTTACCTAGTAACTGGTAGTAAGTAATACATCTCTTTGGTTTCTACCCAGTAACCAGTAGATAACAATTCTCTTGCCTTTATTGCACTTATTTTCTACTTAATGACTAGTAGAAAGTATTTTACATGTTCTCTTTGGTCCGGGTATCTTCGCCCAGTAGCCGGCAGTTGGTATCTCTTCCCCCGTTGAGTTGTTTCCTTTTCTTTATCGGAATAGGATCTTGCCCTTTTGTTTTCCCTTGTGGAGTCTCTTTTCTTCTTTTGCTCCCTAGTGTTTGTTTGTCTCCTGTGGCATTTTCTCCCCACAGAGGTCTTGTGTCTGCATATCATTAGCATAATCATATCACTTTATGGCCTCTTAGGGCCAAAAATTGGGTTTATTTGTTATATTTAAGTCTCTTCCATCTGGTCGAGACAAAGATGTCAATCTTCATATCTCCGGATAAAAGAAATTTAAATAGGGGCAGCTGTAACACCCTAATGTTTATCCCTAAGATCCCACATATCATTTTCATTTCATTTCACAAGCAAGATTGTAAGCTTTGATTCTCTTGCTTTCCTCTGCAGGTTTGTCTCTGAGGGACATCTTTGGGCATCCTTGTTTTCTTATATTGCTTGGTGTTTGTTTTTTGTTTATGTTTACTAACCTTTAATCAAAACCCAAAAATATGTTTGTTTTCCCTTTACTAACTTTTTCAAGAAGAAGTTTGGATCAAGAACACCAATCAACAATCCCTCAACTCCAATGAAATTCACCTGAAAAAAGTCAAAGTTGATCCGCAAACAAATTAAATTCATTTGATCAAGAGTTCTCAAGTATTGATTGATTATTTTCAAGAAAACTCCAAGGTTCATGTGTTTATTTCCATGCCTTCTTTAAAAAAGTCAAAAGAATCGAGCCAGAGCCAGCATAATCCAGCCAACGGGGCATTTTTCAAGTTTATCAACTGTGCAATCGATTGCACTATTGGTCCAATCGATTGCACCCTGCATTTTTGCATACATTTTGAAGTTTTCAGCATTGCAATCTATTCGCGCTACAGTGCAATCGATTGAACAAGGACAAAATTGGCCAAAATCAACATTTTTCAAATTTTGAAGCATTTTGCACCAATTTCATCATTTGAAAATATTTTAGATCACCCAAAAATAATTCCACTACCTCATCACAATTAATTCCCACCATACACCCTCATTAATCACCACTTGATCATTAATTTCCCTCCAAATTCAAATTTCAAGCCAAATTTTGTTCCCAAACCAAACTCCAATCCACCAAAATTTCCAAGTCTAAATTCTATAAATAGAGGCCTTATTTCATTCATTTCACAAGCTTTTGATAGCCAAAATTACCTTGTCAAACTCTTTCTTGACTTTCAATTTTCTCCAATTACCAAATTCAACAAAGCTTTTTCTCCCTTTGAAAGATTAGTAAGTTCATCACTAGAATTTACTAATCTTTGAGCTAAACCTTCACCCATTCACTTTTTTCATCCTCAATTCTTGTAGATCAAAGCTTTGATGTGGTGTTTATGGAGTTTGATTTGAAGAATTTTTAGATTTGGAGTGGTAATTTTCTTGATCCACCATTATTGTGCTTGATCCATCTTCCACAATGTGATTTATTATTGATTCTTGTTGCTTGATCTTTGGAACTTGCAAATTGTATTCCATTGGTGCTATTTGCTGTTACTTTACTTTAATTTTTGTGCTCAATTGCATCGTTAGTCATGAGATGTTTGAAGAAATGATTTATCATGGTTTTGCCTTGTAAATGCTGATTTTATTGTTGTCTGTTAGTGTGCAATCGATTGCACTATTTGTGCAATCGATTGTGTTTCGGTGAGAATAGGATATCAAAATTATTGATTAATTTGAATCACAATATTTATTCACAACCGGTCTTTGATTTATCCAAAGGAAATGTTAAAGAAAAAAAAACCTATTTTGCATCGTAAACACAATGCGGGGAGAGATCTAGGGTTCAGGGGTTGGTTAAGCTTAGGGAAGATATTAGCATCCTAAACTTCTGTAGTACTCTACAGGAACCTCTTGTTTTAATGTGCTATTGCTAATGGTTATCTGCTTAAGGGTATGCTGAAGAGTTAAAGGTAAAGAGAAGGACCCAAGGAGTTAGTCCTAAGTATACTCACCAAGACTCGCATCTTGTGCCTACGTATCAGAGGTAGGGGATGGAATCAGAGTAATCGTAGTTCCCTTCAAGAGGAGGAAGAGGAACTTCTTGAACATGGTCAAGATTCCAAGGGAAAGTAAACGTTCACATGGAAGCGCTTACGTAGAGTGCGGCGACTCCGATTCTACGTTGAAAGGTTGAATTAAAAAAGGGGCGAGTAAGTATTCCACGGCGGGAACTTACATGGAGTGCGGCGACTCCTGATCCTAAGGCTAGGAAATGGGATAAAATTATCTGCGGCGGGACGCCTAAAAGTGAGTACGACGACTCAAGTCCTAAGGCTAGGAGAAGGTTGGGGTATGTCCACGGCGGGACGTTAAGCACGGGTACGACGACTCGGATCCTAAGGCTAGGATGGTGTGAGGGTGAAGGCATTGACACGACGGTCAAATGGAATACCTTTCCTTCAGAATCGGTGAAACGGAAATGTAAAGTAGTGGTAACGGAGAATGTAAGCAGTGATAAGAATTGATATGGAGTGAGATATTGAAAATGCAAGAAATTGTATAATAAGCATAAATGGACGTTGAGCTTGAATAAAAATAAGAGATGATTAGATGTGAATTATGGAGGATGGTTAAGTGGAATAGAAAAAAAATGGTGAATTGGACTTGATTAAAGAAAATAGATGTTAATTGTTTTTAAGTTTGAATAAAATCCAAGGATATGTTCTAATTGTTTTTAAGAAAAATATTTGATTAAGATTAAATCTAAACTAAATAGGTTTAAAAAGGATTAGTTAAACTTAAGATAGAAAAAAGTTTATTTATTTTTGTAATGCATTAAAAAGGAAGGAAATAGTTAAATAATGTAATTTAAGCAACTAAAGTTCTAAAATTATCTAAATGTTAGATTAATTAGAAAAATGTTTTTTTATTATTATTATTTCAGACTTTATTAATTAATTATTTAGTTAGTAGGTTAGTATTTTTATTAATAATATATTACAAAAAGAAAATGAAATAAACTAAAACAAATAAAAAACAGAAGATAAAATGGGTTGGGCCTGGGTCATGACCCCCAGGACCCAACCCGGGTCGATTTGCTCCAAGAAGGATAAGGAGGAACGAGGAGGATTTTGTAACCCTAGATCCTGAGAGACCCCAGAGCGGCGCCTCTAACTTTGTTTTGTCTTCCCTCTCTGGTTTTTCTCTCTAATTTTGTAACTCTCATTTTGTAACCCAAGGGAGAATAGAGAAGATAGAAGAGAAGAAAAGAAAGAGGCAAGAGAAAAAGAAGAGTGGAAGGGAGAAAATCAGAATCCAAGCATTCAAGGAATCAAGGATTCTTCCTCAAAGAAAAACCTAAGGTAAGGGTGGGTTTTCATATGATTGTTGGGATTGCATGATAATGTATGATTGATAGTATCATTTTTAGGGTAAATATCTCTAATTTCCATGGGTTTGAAATTGATTATTACATGATATATGATGATAGGGTCCTTAAATATGTGTTGTTGGCTGTTATAATTGTCATATAATGGTAGGATTTTGAATTCTGGAACTGGGGCTTTTTACGGAATTGAAATCCGAGGTCCGGAAGGCCTCCAACGGTGGAAAACGCAGAAAATTCTGCATTCTGAGCTGTTTGCGTCGATTCATGCGTCGTAGCGGTCAACGCATATTGTTTGTGCTTTTCTGGATTTCGTTTCTGTTTGCCATGCACCGACCAGCGGTCAACTCAAGGCTGTGTATTGGAAAAATTCATGTTCCGACGGTTTTGGCCATAACTTTTGATCCGTAAGTTGATTTTAGTCCCCGTTCGAAGCGTTGGAAAGCTAATGAATAGATCTATAACATAGTATAGATAATATAGTTAGTTACCAAATATGTTTATATCCAATATGTTTGGGAAGTCATTGTTTAATTAAATCTTAACTAAAACATGGATTAATTGTGAATGTGTAGTTGTTGAATGATATTGGCTGAGGAAGATTGAAGTGTGAGAATATTGGTGTTTGTACTGACATGCTTTACATTATTCATTTTCTTATGATTTCAATATTGATGTGAATTCTCACCCTTCTGCTAGAATGATGTCCTATACGACATCGTGCATGTATCAAAGAGTAGAGCTGCTCATAGTTGCGTGGTCGCTGTTGGTGTAGCTATTTAGTATTTTAGTTATGTTGGGTCGAGTCGTGTTGTGGTCATGTAACACTGGGATCTCTTGTTTTATATCTTAGAGATACATTATGTACTCTACGCTATGTTTTATATTCATTGGAATATTATGGTGTTGGCCTTAATGCCTAAGTAATGTTGAATTATGTGATGAACATGAATGTTCTGTTAAGAGAATTATGATATAAATTGAATCTGCTTCTACATGCAAAGTGAAACCTTGAAAAGCATGATTATTTATTAAAGTGTTAATGAACATGACATGTGTTTTTGATGTTTTGGAAATTATGTGTGACACCCTTGTGTGAATGCATGATGATTTACTCTGATTATTTATATATATTTTGCGGGGTTTAGAAGGGTGTTACATTAGTGGTATCCGAGCAGGTCGGTTTATCCGGCCAGGGTTGTCTAATGTTGTTTGTTACCTAGTATGCGACATGTGTGTGAAAACACTGTCGGTACACGTCGGTTTTTCTAAACCTTGTCTGCAGGAGTGGGATTGAAATAAGTGGGGGAGAAGCTTGTGCTTTTCTAGGATGCTTCAAGTGTGGAGTGGTGGCTCAGTATGTCGTTGAACGCTATTATAGTTTGGTAAAGATGGTTTATGCCCCATTATGATTGTCGGCTGTCTATAGACAAATTGAGGAACTGATCACCCTTAATCTCTTGTTGATAGTAGACGGGATCATGTTGGATGGAATAAACACGTCTTGCGAGCTTAGATGGTGCGTGTAGTGAATTTTTTGGAGTTAAGCCAAGTTCTTACAGATTGTTTTGATGAGTGGGTGCAGGATGGTGTTGGGATGTTTATGTTGGTGGCAACTTTGAGTGTTAATGGAAGTGGTGAAGTTGGTGGTGTCCCAATTATTTATGATTTTCAGAAAGTTTTTCCTGATGAGATAAGAGATTTACCGCTAGAACAAGAAGTGGAGTTTGGGATCGACTTAATTCCTGGAACTAGTCCGATATCGATGGCTTCATATGATATGTCTGCATCGGAATTGAAAGAGTTGAAGAGTCAACTTAAAGATCTGCTTGAGAAGGGGTTTATTCGTCTGAGTGTGTCGCTGTAGGGTGCGCTGGTTGTGTTGGTTAAGAGGAAAGAAGGTTATATGAGGTTTGTGTGGATTACTGACAATTGAACAAGGTGACTATCAAGAATAAGTATCCACTTCCGAGGATTGATGATTTGATGGATCAGTTGATTGATGCGAGTGTCTTTAGTAAGATAGATCTGAGATCTGGGTATCATCAGATTTGTGTCAAGGCTGAAGATGCTCAGAAGACTGCTTTTAGAATGAGGTATGGACATGTTAGCTCCCAAATTTGACACTGCCTTGGGTTGCTAAACATTAAGACATAATTAATGTCTAAGTAAAATGAAGCAAAGAGGTTTCGACAACCTCTAAGGAATCTTCTAAGCTAAACGGTTGAAATAACTTAGAAAAATTAAGAAACTTAAAGTTATGAGCATTTCAACCGTGTCAGAGGTAGTTCGACCGAAATTCTGCAGGAGGATTGCTACGTCGTTTTGAAATTCAAAATTTGGAGGGAGCGGTTCTGTTCATAAGACACGTGGCGAGTTCTAGAGCAGGAAGTTACATGCAATTGACACTTGTTAGATCGAGGAGATACTAGGAAGTTATTAGCAGTTAATTATCAACATTATAAATAGGGATTTGTTAGACAGATTTCTGTGTTTTTTACCATTTGTACAAAGTAACTCCAATCAAATTTACTCAAAGTACCCGAGTGTGAGAAAAGAGTATTTTCACGGAGAATGTACGTTATGTAAAATCACCAACTTTTCAATAAAGTCTTTTACAATTTCAGCAACATTTACATTTCCTCTGTCGAACCACTTGTGCAAGTGTTACCTTTTTGCCTTTACCTTTCCTGCATCCTTTACTCCAATTCCTCTTTTCCTTTAAACTTTTTACCTTCTTCGATCAGCCTTTTACAAATCTTTTACAGCGTTTCTTTAAGTTTATGCACTTTAAAATACCCAATCGAAGTCTTTTTCATTACAAGCACATTTACCAATTCGTTATTACAAGTACTTTAAATCTAATTCTAAACGAAGAATACTTTAGCACATGTCCTAGGATCAATCTGATCGATCCTGTGAGTCACCAAAGTCAAATTTGGAAGATCAGCGGTTGTTTTCCGATTTTCAAGGGAAACAAAATGGCACACCTGGTGGGACAGTGCTAAATATCCCCGCGATTTAGAATTAAAAGATTCTCATTTACAAGTCTTAATAATCTTCGTAGAAAGTACATTATATGTTACTAAGAAGTGGTAGAATTACCGCTGCTAACGAAGAAAGACGAACAATCCTTAGGAATATGGCGACGGAAACGAACCAGCCAAACAATCCTAACCCACAAGTCGAAGGTTCTGGTGAAGGAACCAGTAACAACATGGTCCCACCGCCTATACCATCGACATGAGAGCAAGTAGCGCCTCCCATAAGGTCAGAACAAACCTTCGCCCTAGTAGGATCTGGGACAACGATAGTTAGGCCTTACACACAACCCGTATTGGAGTATATTGGGCCACCAGTGTCGAATCCCCAAACTCCAATAGCAGGACCATCAGTGTCAAGGCAGTTTGCCCCTTTTGGTCTTTCGCAGTTGCCAAGGAATCCCCTGTATGGGATGCCAACGACTGTAATGCAGGGGCTGCAAAAT
This sequence comes from Lathyrus sativus, assembly GCA_963859935.3. Lineage (NCBI taxonomy): Eukaryota > Viridiplantae > Streptophyta > Magnoliopsida > Fabales > Fabaceae > Lathyrus > Lathyrus sativus. Next base: position 558,610,393 of record OZ012737.1, read on the forward strand.
GCGCCCCCAATATTTTCTAAAAACACAATGGCGTCACCTTTGCAAGGATTAGGACCTGGTTCAAACATTGGTCGAAACCCTCAGAGTTTAAGTCTAGGATATTCGACTCAAGTTCCCAATCTAACCAATACGTCCGTTGCCTGTTTGAGGCAGCAGATGGATGAGAGTAACTTACAGATGGTTCAAACCCTCTCCCAGACTATGGGTGAGATCTTTCAGCCATTAATTCGAGACACAACTCACGCTAACCAACAACTGGCGACACAGTTAACACGCTTGACTGAATTTATAGGGGTACCTCCGTTAGAAAGGAACCAAGCCCCTGTGGAGAATACTCCACAACAAATTCCAAGAGTGGCGCCAGAAGCCAATTTAGAGAACCAAAGAGGAATAGACCCTTATGTTGTCGAAACTCCCAGAGTCCAGGTCGAGGGAAACCCAGAAATAGTTATGGTGAATCGAAACCAGGATGCAGACAATGTGGTCCAGCAAGTACGACGCAACAACCTCGCGGTCGAAAACAACTTGGCTACGATGGTAGAAAGAATCATGACTCGAAATGGCCTAAACACTGGGTTTACTAGGCCGAATTATACTTCACCAATAGTCGACTACATCCTTCGAGCGGAATTACCCCCTAGGACCAAGGTGCCTAAGTTCACTAAGTTTTCAGGGGACACGACGGAGTCCACCGTCGAACACGTAGCACGCTACATAATTGAGGCTAGGGAGATAGCCAATGACGAAAGCCTTAGGATAAAATACTTCCCAAGTTATCTTACAAAGAACGCCTTCACGTGGTTTACCACTTTACCACCAAGTACAATATGTAACTGGACGCAGTTAGAACGACTCTTCCATGAACAGTTTTACATGGGCCAGACGAAGATTAGTTTGAAAGAGTTGGCCAGTGTAAAGCGTAAGTTTTCAGAGCCAATCGAAGAATACCTCAATAGGTTTCGACTACTTAAGGCAAGGTGTTCTACACAGGTGCCTGAACATGAGTTGGTCGAAATGGCAGCAGGAGGTTTAGATTACTCTATTAGGAAGAAATTAGATACACAATATCTGAGAGATATGGCCCAATTGGCCGACAGAGTCCGACAGCTAGAAAGGCTGAAAGATGAAAAGGCGAGATTTAACAAAGGCAAGAAAGTAGATTTTGTCGAACTCAATGAAAGTAGTGAAGGGGATTGCGAAGAGTCCCCCTACTTCGAGGAGAACGAAGTCGATCTTGCTGAATTAAAACAGGGTCCCCCATATTCTTGTCGAGTACTGGCCCCTCCTCAAGGAAAGGGCTTTGTCGAATCAGAAAAGAACGACAGGTTCCCTAAGAAAACTTACACCTTTGACATCACAAAATGTGATGAAATCTTCGATTTTCTAGTAAAAGATGGGCAAATGATAGTGCCGTCTGGTGCTAAAACACCGCCCTTAGAGCAGCGGAAAAAGAGAGGTTTTTGTAAGTACCATAATTTTCTGGGTCATAAAACATCTCAATGTTTTCTTTTCAGGGATCTCGTCCAGAATGCGATACAGGAGGGACGCTTGAAGTTTGGAGATAAGGCGAAGGGCCAGATGAAGGTGGATGCTGATCCGCTGCAATTGGCTGATGCTCTTTATGCTGAACCTATGGAAGCAAACATGATAGATGCTACTGAGGGCATCGAGTTTTTTGTTAACATGATGGAGGTCACTGAGGACCTCATTTCAGCACCAGTAATGGCGAAATTCGTCATGGTTTTCGGTTTGGACGATGCGGCAATCACAATCAAGGAGAATACTGGTCGAAACGATAACGATTCAAGTCTAGGGGTTCAAAGTCATCCAAGTTACGCCATGGTAACCAAGGAAACAGCTGACCATTTCGTCAGAATGGACCAGGCCACTGAGGGCTTGGAAAGAATGGAGCTGGCTGGGACGGTCAAAGTTAATATAGTCGATATTAACCCATCGGAGACCATGGAAGAGAAAGAATCAAAACACCATGAGGGATGTAGCAGGTTAGCATACCCAGAGACAGAAGAGTCAATCGTTGGTTTTTTACATCGGTGCAAAGACAATGGATCGAGCGTGATGTTGTGCCCCAGGTGCAGCGCCATTTTCGATAGAAAAGCAGCAGAGAAGTTAGAGGGAGAACGTCGACGTCGACTGAACAGGGGTGGCCATGGTTTTGATAAACGAAAGAGCTACCACAGGAGGACAGAAGACAAACGGTCTGAACCTTGAATCAGGCCACCAAGTGCTAGGCCCGCCAATTTCAAACCTGTTGTCGATTCCGCTGATGGAAAGTGGAGGAAGCCTAATTAAGAGAGGGCACAAGGGAAGCAAAGGTGGAAGAACTTCGAAGTGAATCGAGGATCTTCGGTCTCCTACAATAAGGAGTATCAATCCTCAAAAACAACGCACGTATCTGAAAACTATAAAGGTAAGAATCCTATGACTATATCTCAATGGAGGAGAGAGCAAAGAAGAAGAAAGGCTCTCAGAGAAGAGATGGAGAAAAATCAGTCAAAGAATAGTTCAAACCCCCCGGAAAAGAAGGACAGCAGTCGAAGATAGCTGAAAAGTTACCAGTTGGGCGAAGGCTGTTTTCGCCTAAACAAGACAGACCAACGGAAGGGGACGAAGACATGACAGATAACTTTGACTCCGACTCCAATGACTCTTTGAACCTGGTGGTCAACGTGGTGTCGGTGATGCCCCGGGAGTTCGATAGGGTTTCAGAGGTCGAAGAATCAGGCGCAAACGCTGAATGGGAAATGGCAGCACATAAACCTGTATGCTATTACATGATGAACAACAGCTGTGTCGAAGAGCAAAATGCTTTCTTCGAACGGCCCACTGAAGAAATGAGGACCCACCTGAAACCGTTGTATATTACAGCAAAAGTAGAGAACATCCCCATCAACAAAATACTGGTGGATTGTGGCGCTACGGTAAACCTGATGCCACATTCTTTGCTGACCAAAATAGGAAAGCATTACGCTGATACAAAGCCACACAATATGGTTTTGTCGAATTATGAAGGAAAAGTAGGAACCACCAGGGGTGTGATTCAGGTGGACGTAACCGTCAGAACAATTACAAGACCAACGGTATTCATGGTGGTCGAAACCACGACCAACTACAATTTATTGCTTGGCCGAGAATGGATACATGGCATTGGAGCAGTGCCATCATCGATGCATCAAAGGATTGTCATCTGGAGGCCAGATGGCATAGTTGAAAATATTGAAGCTGATCAAGGATACTTCAGGGTGCCAAGAAGGCAAATAGATCAGTTCTAATTCGACAAGCACTTGGCCAGCATAGGCCCTTGTGCTCCAGCGGTCTTTGAGTTCGCACCAAATGACGAGGTGTACTACTCACTATACCTCCACCCTGTCGACGAATTTCGTTGGGATAGGGAAATACCTGGGGAGAGACTCCCATACCTGGGAGCAGCCCCAGTTGACCCCACTGGGTGGGGCAGTGAGTTTGATGACTGAAGCAACAGTGCTGCAAAGAATTTCGGCCTATGTGGCTGAAACCAAATTACAAACGGCCGTAATGGTCGCCCATGACAAAATGGCTGAAGAAGCCACCAAAATGCAGCGGGAGAGCCAGAGGCTCGACGCCATCTATGATGACGAACCTCTGGGGTTCGAAAGAGATCCTTTGGAGAACGACATCAAAATGCTCGCACATGATCCATTGGAGGAAATTGATTTAGGAGAGGGTCCAACCAGGAGGCCAACGTACATTAGTGCTAACCTCGAACCTCAACTGAAGATCGAAGTCATCCAGTTGCTCCGGGAGTATAAGGATTGTTTCGCCTGGGACTATGACGAAATGCCTGGGTTGCAAAGGGATTTGGTGGAACATAAACTACCAATAAAACCTGGAAAGAAGCCAGTCAAACAGGGCCCAAGGCGTTTTGCTCCAGAGATCATGTCGAAGATCAAGGAGGAAATCGAAAGGCTCCTTCGTTGCAGATTCATTCGCACAACGAGGTATGTCGAATGGCTGGCCAACATTGTCCCAGTCATCAAGAAGAACGGGTCCCTAAGAGTGTGCATTGATTTCAGAGATTTGAATTCAGCCACTCCCAAGGACGAATATTCGATGCCAGTGGCGGAAATGTTAGTTGATTCAGCCGCTGGCCATGAGTACCTTAGTATGTTGGATGGTTATTCTGGATATAACCAGATTTTTATCGCGGAAGATGACGTTCCCAAAACAGCGTTTCATTGTCCAGGGGCCTTAGGCACTTACGAATGGGTAGTAATGCCATTTGGCCTAAAGAACGCTGGGGCAACGTATCAGCGAGCGATGAATTCTATATTCCATGATTTCATTGAATCTTTTATGCAAATATACATTGACGAAATTGTGGTGAAATATGTTTCAGGAAAAAGCCATTTGGATCATCTGCGACAATCGTTCGCCAGAATGAGGAGGTTCGGCCTCAAAATGAATCCGTTGAAGTGCGCGTTTTGTGTACAGGCGGGAGACTTCTTGGGTTTCGTTGTCCATAAGAAGGGAATCAAAATCAACCAGAATAAGACGAAGGCTATCTTAGAAACAAAAGCGCCGTCAAACAAAAAAGAGTTGCAATCGCTGCTGGGGAAAATTAACTTTCTAAGGAGGTTCATCTCCAACTTAAGCGGCAAGACGCAAGCCTTCTCACCTTTGCTTCGAATTACTAGGGACAGATTCGAGTGGGGCAAAGAGCAGCAGGAAGCCTTCGACAAAATCAAAGACTACTTGGCTCACTCCCTAGTCCTTTCGCCTCCGTGTCGAAGCACGAGTATGCGATTGTATATAGCAGTGTCAGATAGAACTTTAGGGAGCATGTTGGCTTAGGAGGATGAGAATGGCGCCGAAAGGGCTATTTACTACCTCAGTAGAGTTTTAAATGACGCAGAAACTAGATATAGTGAAATCGAAAAGCTATGTCTATGTTTATATTTCTCATGTACAAAGTTAAAGCAATATATTAAACCAGTAGATGTTTGTGTTTCTTCTCACTTTGATGTTATTAAACACATGTTATCAAAACCTATTTTGCACAGTCGAATTGGAAAATGGGCACTGGCATTGACAGAATATTCTTTGACTTATAGACCGCTAAAAGCAGTCAAAGGGCAAATAGTGGTAGACTTTATCGTCGACCACTCTATAAACGAGAATGCCCTGAATATAGTTGAAGTGGAACCATGGAAATTATACTTCGATGGCTCTAGCCACAAACATGGCACGGGTATTGGTCTGTTGATTATTTTGCTAGATAAAATTCCAACAAAATTCAAGTATAAAGTCGAAGGGTTGTGTTCCAACAACGAGGCTGAATATGAAGCTTTAATAGCTGGACTTGAAATTTTGTTAGAATTGGGGGCAACCCAGGTCGAAATAATGGGCGATTCAGAATTAGTGATAAAACAGTTGACAAAAGAGTACAAATGTGTTAAAGAAAATCTCATCATGTACTTCGTAGTGGCCAATAGGCTGCTTAAAAAATTCAAAGCGTCAACTATTCGACATATACCAAGAATACAGAACCAAGTGACCAACGATCTAGCACAGATTGCCTCGGGATATAGGGTCTCGAAGGAAGACTTGCAGGAAGTAATCGAAGCTAGAGGCAAGGTAGTGTCGGTTGGGTTGAAGCCATCAGACTTAGAGGCTACAAAGTTTGGATATATGGATGAAGAGACTTTCGAAGTCTTTATCATCGGAGAATTGTTGGACAATGACTGGAGAAAGCCTTTAGTCGAATATCTCCAGAATCCGTCAATAGCCTCAGATCGAAAGATAAAATATCAAGCACTGAGCTACGTCTTGATGGGCAACGAATTGTTCAAAAAGACCCCTGAAGGAGTTTTGCTGAAATGCCTGAGTGAATCAGAGGCATACTTGGCTTTGTCAACAGTCCACAGTGGGGCATGTGGTGCACACCAAGTTGGACATAAAATGAAATGGTTGTTATTTCGACAAGGTTTATACAAGCCTACGATGCTAAAGGATTGCATCGAGTTCGCCAAGGGGTGCCAGGAGTGTCAAGTTTATGCAGGCATACAACATGTCCCAGCAAGCGAATTACATTCCATAATTAAACCATGGCCGTTTAGAGGTTGGGCTTTGGACCTGATTGGAGAAATTCGACCAGCATCCGCAAAAAACCAAAAGTATATCTTAGTGGGGATAGATTACTTTACCAAGTGTGTCGAAGCAGTGCCTTTACCTAAAGTGGATCAGGAAGATGTGATTGAATTCATTCAGAAAAATATCATCTTTAGGTTTGGACTGCCAGAGACAATAACAAAGGATCAAGGGTCGATATTCACGGGTAGAAAGATGCAGGATTTCGCCAGAGAGATGGGGTTCAAACTCTTAACTTCGACCCCTTATTACACGCAAGCTAACGGGCAAGTCGAGACAGCAAATAAAGTGGTCATTGGCATGATAAAGAAGCAAGTAGGAACCAAGCCAAAGAATTGGCACAAAGTGTTGGATCAGGTTCTATGGGCATGTCAAACGTCACCCAAAGAGGCAACCAACACCACCCCATATCGTTTGACCTTTGGTCACGATGCAGTGTTGCCAGTCAAAATCCACATACAGTCGATTAGGGTTCAAAGGCAACACAAAGTTCCTAGAGAAGTCTATTGGGATATGATGCTCGATGAGGTCATAGACTTAGACGAAGAAAGATTGAAAGCTCTAGAATTGCTGAGAAGGCAGAAAAAGAGAGTGGAAAAGTCATACAATAAGAAGGTTAAAGCAAGAACCTTTTTAGTTGGAGACTTAGTTTGGAGAGTCATTCTGCCTATGGATCGAAAGGCCAAGACGCTGGGTAAATGGTCCCCAAAGTGGGAGGGACCCTTCCAAGTGTCGAGGGTTTTCTTTAATGAAGCCTATGAATTGGAAGAATTGGGCGAAGATAAGAGGATATTAAAAGTAAATGGTAAGTACTTGAAAAAGTACAGGCCTATGCTGCAAGAAGTTAAGATAACAACAGAGTAACAGAAAGTATAAAGCAAAGCCACAAATGGTATTAATATTTGCCAAAATGGCGCGATAAGTTACAATAACAAAGATGGCTTCAAAGGCCAGCAAAATTTAGTCTGTTACAATATGTCAGTAAATTAGAAAGGAAGATTGACCTTCATTTTAAGGTAGTTCGCCTTCTGAGATTCAATACGTTGTTGGCACGAGGCCCTTTCGTCAATTAATCTGGAAACTTCTTCTTCTAAGCTTCGAGCCTCTTCTGCAAAAGTGATAGCATGTTCGAGCTCAGCAGCAAGGGTCGAATCGTCTTTGGAAGACAGTTGAGAAATCTTCTTTTCTTCTTTCTTGATCTTGCTTTGAAGTTTCTTGATCTTGCGTTTCCAACAGACGATGTTTTCCTTACTGGAAGCAATCTCTAGTTGGTCTCTCTTTTTCTCTTCCTCTAGCTCTTCGATCCTTTGTTTCGATTCTGCTGCACTTGTCCAGGAAGCTGCTTCACAACCAGATTTCATCGAAATGTCACCTTCGAGGCGGGGCAGCAACGTAAGGTCTTTGTAGACTTGATCTATCAAAATTCCCACCTCTCGAATGACGTTAGCAGCTTCAGAGGATATAGAATCAAGTCTCACTTGTTGAAGAAGCGCTTTCAAAGATAGATGGGTGACGGAATCCATCTGCAGCAACATGAAAAGGTCTCCTTTAAAGATTTTGGCTTTGATCTTCGCCAAAATGTCATCTGAAGGTTTGCTAGAGACCTGGCCCTCAGAAGTTGAAGCACTCCGAGTTTTGCCAGAAGAACTGCCTCGACTGCGCAGCAGTAATTGAACGTATCGACGAGGATCACTTTCTTTTAACGCAGCCATTTCTTCCTTAGAGAGGACCGTTTCTCTTTGAAGAGGCATTGCCTGTGGCACCTCGACGGGAGTAACTTTGGTAGCATCAATACAAGCAGGATCATCAGATTTTCCTTTTGTAATTATTTCCCCTTCTACAGGGGCAGTTTTTGTGGAGTCTTGAGCCAAGGTAGCTTCTTTTTCCTCACCATCTGACTCACCTAGCTCAGACTGGTGCATGGCTTCTTCCTCACATGTGTTGGCTTCGTTCGCATCAACATCGTCATTAGCGGGTTTTGTTTGATCAAGAGGGGAACTTGTTGTGGTGGTAGGGTTGGTGTCCTCAGGTTTGGGGTTTTCGTCTTCATCTGCCACGACTATTGTCTCAGGAGCTTTCTCTTCCTCGTGGTCAGACCCATCAGTTTGTGATTGTTGGGTAGTAGTTTTTAGGGGCGAAGGGGCTGCATAAAATTCAGGTTTGTTAATTTCACCAAGAGAACTCACACCAGAACCCAAATCAGATGTAGGGATATAAGTGGGTTCACCTTGGCTGTTCAATGGATAAATAGGCAAGGGAGACGGTTGCATCGAAGGCTTGGAGGCCTCGGTAGTAGTCTGCAGTTGGGAAAATAAACCTCATGAGACACGAGATGAAAGAGACAAGAGCTTGATATAGAAAGGTCAGAGATTCTTTCACAATACCTTCGTGGCTTCCTCAGCTGGACTAGAGTTATCACTCTCTATGGGAACGGCAGAAGGATTTGGATAATTTATTGTGGGAGCTTTGACAGGAGATTCAGGAGGCGTGTTTTGTTTTTGTATTTTGGCGGGAGATGGAGGAGATTCGACGCTCTCTAGCCTATGAGTTACCCTTCGTTTTCTTTTTAGGGAAGTATCTTCATGAGGGGATTCATCATCATCGGAGTCTATGATGACTTGGGCTGCAACTTTTCTTCTTTTTTGAGGGGTTGGAGGTTTGCGGCTAACCTGGAAAGATCGAAGTGATTAGCAAAGGACAGAAAAGCTTCAGGTGAATAAGAGCATGTAAGAATTTACCTTTGAACTTTCGATCTTTCCTTCTGTTTTATTGGTCGGAGCGTTTCTTTTGGGAGCAGTTGCGAATAAATAAATATAGAAGATATAGGTTAGTAACGTTGAAGCTCCGTGAGAGGAAGCCAAATCGAAGGGAGATGACCTTCAAGGATTTCGGTCTCGATGTGAACATCTTCGATACTGACATGAAGGTGTCCTCTAAAGGTATCAAGTGTATGTTTAGTCGGAACCACCCGCTGCGCCTTAGGCTTCGACTGCTGTCGAAGTATTTTTATACTATCCTCACAGATAAACCAGTCTGGAAATGGAGGGGCAAGAGCCACGCCAAAATCAGCGGTTGGTAATCGAGGGGTCTTTGGGGGAAAGAGTTTAAAAGCAACCTCATATCATCTATCGTAAGGGATAGATGAGGGGATTTTCAGATTCTCCATTCGTTTAGAAAACTTTTCTTTTAAAGTGACAGCAGCCTCGCGGATGGTTCGACTAACATCATTTGGTCGATAGGCAGTTTCGAAGTACTTCTGGAAAGCTTGTATCTCTTTGATATGAGTAGACGTACCTTTCTTGACCTTTTCCTGCACATCAATAAAAGCCTGGTCAATCAAGCGTGAAAAACTTGAAACATCAAGAAAATTGTTGGAGTAATGGTTGGTCCACCAGTTATAAAAATCTGGGGTACAAAGGTGAGAGGGTTCAAAATAGATTGGAGTAAAATGAGACTTATGGGCATAACGGACCGTTTGAGTCGAACACTCAAGTGGGTTGAAGATAGTGGAGAGAAGGATAACATGAGACTTCTTATCATACAAGCACCTAGGCAATGATTGAATTAACCCAAATTGCCTTGACACCAAGTTAGGTTGATAAGCGACTAATGTTGCTTGTCCTCTGACAAGATTAAGCTTATGAACAATCAAGCGTGGCGTAAAGAATCTCTCCCATATCAGGTTTGATTCTGCTTCTTGTTTTTGCGAAACTGGAGGAAATGACCTGGTGAACCATTTAGGGCCATACAACCTATGAGCAAAAGGGGCCATCCTGGGAGTAAATTCATGCCTTTTTGCAAACAAGTGGATGAAGCTGGTAAGGTTGGCACGAAAGCTTCGACCCTCTTCACTTGGTATCAACTGAACCAAGCGTGGCCATTCGACCCGACATTTATATACCTGGGCTTCGTCGACCTCTCCTTTGAAGGGAAGGTTGTGCTCGAAGGTAGCGTTCAACCATAATTGAAGCAACCAAAATGGCCCTGCCATTATAAGAGTGCCATGGGTTTTTGGATCCCTTAGTTTATCAACGCCTTCTCCCAAAGCCTCATACAGGCTGGCTAGTATCATTTCACTGAGACATACGTCCCTTTTAAGGTGTAACTGATTCACCAGGGTAAGGTACTTCCTAGCCACCTGCAAGGACTTTGTGCAAAAAATATAATGAGACAACCACATGGCCAGAAAGGCTATGTGCTCCTCGTCTTCGAATACGTCGGTGTCTTTCTTATGATAACGATTTATGAAGGGTGTGTAAGTATGTTTCATACTACCAAAACCTATGGTGTCCCGTGCATCAATTTCAGGATTGTAATCCAATCCACATGGTCTTAATCCAACAATAGCAGCCATGTCGAAGAGCGTGGGAGCCACCATTCCGCAGGAAAGATGGAAGGTATGGTGAGTGCTGTCCCAGTAATACAAAGAGGAGGCCAGCATTAACAGACAGTAAGGTGGCCCAACCTTCGACATCATAATTAGGTCATAAATACCTATTTCTTTCTAATGTTGTGCCTTTGCTTTCTCTATTTTTGCCAACCAGTTAAGGTAAAGTTCAGAATCTTTGAAGTACGGCGTAGCTCTAAAGAGTCTTGCTCCATCATGCAAATATTTGAGGTCCACATTAAAGAGAGAAAGGTCATCTGGGTTATCAGAAGGGATTTTGCTAGCATCTTTTTGCCCTAAGGGTTTGGTTTTCCGATAAGAAGGGAAAAAGTCACTCAAGGTGGAATAATCAAGGTCTGGGGGTGATAATGGGCCAGACATGGCTAAGGGTTTTCCAGCCACATCAATGGGGATGATTACCTGAGATTCGTAGATGTGTCATTTTTCTTCTGCTAACGGCTCCCTGATGAGCTGTTGGTTCTTCGTGATTTTTGGTCCGCTCAAGGTAGCGAAAGATGGCAATGCAGATGAAGAAGATGGTCTCCTAGTTTGAGTTTTCTTCTGTTGTTCAGCCATGATTGAAGGTTTTCAGAGAAAATGGAGATTTTTCTTGTGTTGGAAAAAACGGGTTTCTTCAGCAAAGAGGAGAAGAGTAAAGGTTGGTAAAGAGTAGAAAGTCTTTATGAAAAAACTCTTGGTGATTTTATAAGGGTTCAGAAAATTAAGAATTCTTATGTGGTTGAAATTAGTGGGCCACGCGTGCGACCTAGTGGAAGAAGTAAGGGGCGGTTGTAACCTATACCCCTAGGCGCTAAAAGGGTGATGATGTTTTCTGAATTTTTGTGAGTTCCAAGAAACCTGCCATGATGATGATGACGTCAGAAGCGTGCAAAGTGGCGTGGTTTTTAATATAAACATTTCTCTTTCTTCTGTTTTATCTTCCAAAGGATAAGAGGCAAACCAAAGGGTATGATAGTATCTAAAAGATGGTGTCGAATGGGATACTATCAAAAAAATGTCCTTTTCCTACAATAAGGTCGAAAAGAACATTCTTTGGGGGCAATTTGTTAGCTCCCAAATTCGACACTGCCTTGGGTTGCTAAACATTAAGACATAATTAATGTCTAAGTAAAATGAAGCAAAGAGGTTTCGAAAGCCTCTAAGGAATCTTCTAAGCTAAACGGTTGAAATAACTTAGAAAAATTAAGAAACTTAAAGTTATGAGCATTTCGACCATGTCAGAGGTAGTTCGACCGAAATTCTGCAGGAGGATTGTTACGTCGTTTTGAAATTAAAAATTTGGAGGGAGCGGTTCTGTTCATAAGACACGTGGCGAGTTCTAGAGCAGGAAGTTACATGCAATTGACACTTGTTAGATCGAGGAGATACTAGGAAGTTATTAGCAGTTAATTATCAGCATTATAAATAGGGATTTGTTAGACAGATTTCTGTGTTTTTTACCATTTGTACAAAGTAACTCCAATCAAATTTACTCAAAGTACCCAAGTGTGAGAAAAGAGTATTTTCACGGAGAATGTATGTTATGTAAAATCACCAACTTTTCAATAAAGTCTTTTACAATTTCAACAACATTTACATTTCCTCTGTCGAACCACTTGTGCAAGTGTTACCTTTTTACCTTTACCTTTCCTGCATCCTTGACTCCAATTCCTCTTTTCCTTTAAACTTTTTACCTTCTTCGATCAACCTTTTACAAATCTTTTACAGCGTTTCTTTAAGTTTATGCACTTTAAAATACCCAGTCGAAGTCTTTTTCATTACAAGCACATTTACCAATTCGTTATTACAAGTACTTTAAATCTAATTCTAAATGAAGAATACTTTAGCACATGTCCTAGGATCAATCTAATCGATCCTGTGAGTCACCAAAGTCAAATTTGGAAGATCAGCGGTTGTTTTCCGATTTTCAAGGGAAACAGGACATTATGAGTATTCTGTGATACCATTTGGTGTGACTAATGCACCAGGTGTATTTATGGAGTACATGAACATGATTTTCCATTCTTATTTGGACAAGTTTGTGGTGGTGTTCTTTGATGATATTTTAATGTATTCAAAGAGTGAAGAACAACATGTCGAGCATTTGAGGATTGTGTTACCTGTGTTAAAAGAGAAGCAGTTATATGCTAAACTTTCTAAGTGTGAATTTTGGTTGAAGGAAGTGAATTTTCTTGGTCATGTGATTTCGAGTAGAGGTATTGCAGTTGATCCATCGAAGGTTGAAGCGGTATCGCAACGGGAGACTTCGAAATTAGTTTTTGAGATTAGAAGTTTTCTTGGTTTGACAGGTTATTATCGGAAATTCATTGAAGGATTTGCCAAGTCATCGTTGCCGTTGACGTAGTTGACTAGGAAGGGTCAAGCTTTTGTTTGGGATGTAAAGTGTGAAGAAAGTTTTCAAGAGCTTAAGAGAAGATTGACGACAGCTCCTGTTTTGATTTTGCCGAATCCCACAGAACTGTTTATTGTGTATTGTGATGCTTCTTTGATGGGTTTGGGAGGTGTGTTGATGGAACATCAGCAAGTTGTAGCTTATGCTTCAAGGGAGCTTAAAGTGCATGAGAGGAATTATCAGATGCATGACTTAGAGTTGGCCGCCGTTGTATTTGTGTTGAAGCTTTAGAGGCATTATTTGTTTGGTACAAGATTTGAAGTGTATAGTGATCATAAGAGTTTAAAGTATCTCTTCGATCAGAAAGAATTGAATGCGAGGCAAAAGAGATGGTTAGAAATTTTGAAAGATTATGATTTTGGTTTGAATTACCATCCGGGTAAAGCAAATGTGGTAGCTGATGCATTGAGTAGGAAAATTTTGCATATGTCGATGATGATGATAAAAGAGTTGGAAATGATTGAGCAATTTTGTGATTTGAGCTTGGTGTGTGAGAAGACTTCTTACGGAGTTAAGCTTGGTATGTTGAAGCTTACTAGTGGTATTCTTGATGAGATTCGAGAAGGACAGAAATCTGATTTGGGTCTAGTTGATCGATTGACTTTGATCAATCAAGGTCAAGGTGGTGATTTTCGGATTGATGAAAATGGTATCATGAGATGTCGTGATAGAGTTTGTGTTCCAGATATTGTTGAGCTGAAGAAGAGTATTCTTGAAGAAGGACATCATAGTGGATTGAGTATTCATCCGGGTGCTACTAAGATGTATCAATATTTGAGGAAAGTATTTTGGTGGCCTCGTATGAAGAAGGATATTATCGAGTTTGTGTATTCTTGTTTGACTTGTCAAAAGTCAAAGGTTGAGCATCAGAAACTGCCAGGTTTTATGCAACCGTTGTCTGTTCCTGAGTGGAAATGGGATAGCATATCTATGGATTTTGTGTCTGGTTTACCCAGGACACCGGGTAACTTTGAAGCTATTTGGGTTGTTGTGGACGAATTAACTAAATCTACTCACCTTATTCCAATGCGAATGGATTACACATTGGAGAGATTGGCAAATATGTACATTGAGAGGCTTGTTAGTTTGCATGGTATTTCGTCTAGCACTGTATCAGATAGAGATCCAAGGTTTACTTTGAGATTTTGGGAAAATTTGCTAAGTGCTTTGGGTACGAAGTTACATTTGAATTCTACTTATCATCCGCAGACCGATGGTCAGACTGAGAGGACGATTCAGTCACTTGAGGATCTTTTGAGAGCTTGTGTGTTGGAAAAGGGATAAGCTTGGGATAGCTACTTACCTTTGATTGAGTTTACTTACAACAACAGTTTCTATTCGAGTATTGGTATGGCACCGTTTGAGACATTGTATGGTAGATGGTGTAGGACGCCATTGTGTTGGTATGAGTCGGGAGAGAGTGTTGTGGTTGGACCCGAGATAGTCCAATAGACTATTGATAAGAATAATATGATTCAAGAGAAGATGAAAATTTCTCAGAGTTGTCAAAAGAGTTATCGTGACAAGAGAAGGAAAGCACTTGAGTTTCAAAAGGGAGATCATGTGTTTCTTCGAGTTACTCCAATAACTGGTGTTGATAGAGCGTTGAAGTCGCGTAAGTTAACGCCGCGTTTTAGTGGTCCTTATCAGATTTTGCAGAGGATAGGAGAGGTAGCCTATCATGTTGCTTTGCCGCTGTCGCTTACTAACCTTCATGACGTGTTCCATGTATTTCAGTTGAGGAAATACATTGAGGATCTGTCTCATGTAGTTCAAGTGGATGATGTGCAGGTGAAGGACAACCTGACTGTAGAGACATCACCTATGCAGATAGAGGATCGAGAGTTGAAGCAACTTCGTGGTAAAGAGATTTATTTGGTGAAGGTCGCTTAGGTAGGACCAAATGGTAGAAATGTGACATGGGAGCTTGAGAGTCTGATGAGGGAGTCTTATCTTGAGTTATTCATTTGAGGTAATTTTCGAGGGCGAAAATCTTTTAAGTGGGGGAAGGTTGTGACACCCCAATTTTTAGTAATCATTTATTTAATTAAATTAATTGATTAATTGTGTGATTTTGTACCTAATTGAATTAATTGATTTACTTGATATATTTGAATTAGTTAATTTATTGAATTTATATGAAGTATTTGATTTATATAAATTAATTGATTTATCTAATTTATATGAGTTAATTGATTTAATTGATATATGTGATTTATGGAATTAATTAAACTAATTGATTTATTCTATTTGGTAGAATAGTGTAATTTCTAGATTAATTAGTTGGGCCTAATTATGGGTGTGTGAATAGAAAGTGAGAGTGGGTTGAGTAAAACCCAATAACTAAGGATTAGGGTTTTAGAGAAGGAAAGTTGGTAAAAAGGGGGAAAAGAGAATAGAGAAGATAGAAGAGAAGAAGAGAAAGAGGCAAGAGGAAAAGAAGAGTGGAAGGGAGAAAATAAGAATCCAAGCATTCAAGGAATCAAGGATTCTTCCCTAAAGAAAAACCTAAGGTAAGGGTGGGTTTTCATATGATTATTGGGATTGCATGATAATGTATGATGGATAGTATCATTTTTAGGGTAAAAATCTCTAATTTCCATGGGTTTGAAATTGATTATTACATGATATATGATGATAGGGTCCTTCAATATGTGTTGTTGTCTGTTATAATTGTCATATAATGGTAGGATTTCGAATTCTGGAACTGGGGCTTTTTACGGAATTGAAATCCGAGGTCTGGAAGGCCTCCAACGGTGGAAAACGCAGAAAATTCTGCATTCTGTGATGTTTGCATCGACTCATGCGTCACAACGGTCGACGTATACTGTTTGCACTTTTCTGGATTTTGTTTCTGTTTGCCATGCGCCGACCAGCGGTCGACTCAAGGTTGCGTATTGGAAAAATTTCTGTTCCAATGGTTTTGGCCATAACTTTTGATCCGTAAGTCGGTTTTAGTCCCTGTTCAAAGCGTTGGAAAGCTAATGAATAGATCTATAACATAGTATGGATAATATAATTAGTTTCCAAATATTTTTATATCCAATATGTTTGGGAAGTCATTGTTTAATTAAATCTTAACTAAAACATGGATTAATTGAGATGATTATTGATTATTTACTTGAGTATTGATTGATTATCAACTTTTGGTTGGTTATTGAGATATCAATTATTGTTTAACAAGCTGATTGTGTATTGAATATTGAATTCAACTATTGGTTATGGATTGATTATCCTATGTGTAATCGTCGAATTGTGTTGTGAGTGGTGATTGAATATAATGAATTCTTGTGCATTACTTGATAAATGTAGTGATGATGTTGAAAGTATGAATACTTTGATTATTATGAAATGTGTTGTGTGTGCAATCATGTTATAATTCTTGTGTGATGAATTATTTGAGAATGCATGGGATTAAGATGCGAGAACGGTCTTAAGTGCATATGGTTGTTGATTGCATACACATCATTTGTTGTCAAGAGGCAATGCTTGCTAGTTTCGTGGAGAGTAGTAACTTGTCCTAAACCTAGAGTGAGGTTTGAAAGCCTAGGGGACGAGCTTTTGTTGTTATTGGTCTAGGGGACAAACCCGGTTTAAATGTAAAAACCGAAAAATAATAACAAGTGTTGGTACCACATGGCATGAGTTGCATTGAGTCACATGGCATATATAATTGTTGTATGAAAGTATGCGTATGTGTATGACTTGTTGAATTTAGAGTTGTGAATGTGTAGTTGTTGAATGATATTGGATGAGGAAGATTGAAGTGTGAGAATATTGGTGTTTGTACTGACATGCTTTACATTATTCATTATCTTATGATTTCAATATTGATGTGAATTCTCACCCTTCTGTTGGAATGATGTCCTATACGACATCGTGCATGTATCAAAGAGTAGAGCTGCTCGTAGTTGCATGGTTGCTGTTGATGTAGCTATTTAGTATTTTAGTTATGTTAGGTCGAGTCGTGCTCTGGTCATGTAACACTGGGATCACTTGTTTTATATCTTAGAGATACATTATGTACTCTACGCTATGTTTTATATTCATTGGAATATTATGGTGTTGGCCTTAGTGCCTAAGTAATGTTGAATTATATGATGAACATGAATGTTCCATTAAGAGAATTATGATATAAATTGAATCCGCTTCTACATGCAAAGTGAAACCTTGAAAAGCATGATTATTTATTAAAGTGTTAATGAGCATGATAGGTGTTTTTGATGTTTTGGAAATTATGTGTGACACCCTTGTGTGAATGCATGATGATTTACTCTGATTATTTATATATATTCCACGAGGTTTAGAAGGGTGTTACATTAGTGGTATCAGAGCAGGTCGGTCCATCCGGCCAGGTTGTCTAATTTTGTTTGTTACCTAGTATGCGACATGTTTGTTACGTAGTATGCGACATCTGAGGGTTGAAAATAATTCAAAATCCTTTCTTTTTGCTGTCGCTACTGCGAAAATCGGCGCCGGCTGAACAGAAGAGTCGCCACCGTGCATTATTTATCCCACGGGAGGGAAAGGAAACGCTCGAGGTAAACCTACCGCAAAATGGGGAAAGGTATGGTCATCGCAACCAAAACCTGGATTCGGGAGTCGGTTACGCAAGGGGAAGGTATTAGCACCCCTCACGTCCGTCGTACTCGACGGGATCCACGCTTGTTTTCGGGTATGGATTGTTATTCTATCTACTCTACAGGTCCGGGGTTAAAAAGAAAATAAAATGACTCGGCAAAGTATCGCACTTTATGCCTACGTATTCCCGTCTGGAACGAGAAATCAGAGTCAACGTAGTTCGCCTACCTACGGGAAAGGAGGGGAAGGTTGCTCGCTAGGATATCGCATCCTATACCTACGTACTTTCATACAGCATGAAAGATCAGAGCAAACGTAGTTCGGGCCACGTACGACACAAGTCTGTCTTAATTGATTTTATTCCTTCTGAAAAAGGGTTTTTCTGATTACCAGTCCAAGCGGACAAAATTGACGTTTTGATGAGTTCACATTCTTTTACGGAAGAAATGTATTTTATTGTGTTTGAAATCTTTATTGTGTTTTTCTGTTTGTTTTTAGAAAGAAGAGACAGAACTCTAACCTACGGTTGCGAAGGGAATCAAACTAACCTACTGTTATCATGCATGGGTTAAGACCTAGTGTCTATCATGCTCCTCTCTTGCATAGAGAGAAACATAGATCCTAAGGGAATAGACGGAAACAGAAACAATAGCAGATATATACAAAAGCAGTAAAATGCATGGATGCAACAATACAAGCGAGGCAAGGGAGTCCCACTCAACCTCGAACCTAGAAAACAATAGGCAAAAGTGAACAGACTTCACTTTCAACCCAACAGGGTAAACAGCAAGCAATACAGTCAGGGAAAACCAAACAATACATCAAAAAGTAAACAACAAAAATAAACAGCCACAGCAACTCTGCATCACCATCTATCTTCAAGTCATCCTCATCTGTCTACAAGCTTCAAGCAATCATCAATCTTTATCTCCACAACCTTCAAGCAAGGTCTTTGTCATCAGTCTTCCATCTGCAATGGCTTTTCTTCAAGTCTCAATCTCCAAGCTGAGGAAGAAATCACAAGAGTGAACTGGGTGTTAAGCAATTAGTTGACCACCAAAGGTGGCAAACATACTGCTATCAACACATAGGATATTTTCTCTCAAGAGTTCTATCTCTTAGACACTATCACCAAGCCTTCCAAAGGAAGGGGGTGAGTGTCTTAGAGAGACTCTGCATCACAGAGAGGGATGGAGGCAATCAAGACCTTCCATGTTTTAAGAATCAAGTTTACTACTCTAGAGCTCTGCCTAGCTCCTAAACCCTATAGCCTCAACAGCTGCCAGCACAAAATCTTTTCATCAACTCTGGAAGTTGGACTTCAGTCTCTTTGATCTCCAAATGGGCTTCATCTTCTCAGTCTTCAGCTCTCCCACTCCCCAAGCAAACCCAATACCCCACACAGACAAATGAAATAACCCTAGAGAGGGCACACCACACAGTCAAACAAATACAAACAGTATACTAATAGCAGTAGGGGAATCCTGATATTTTCTAAGGGATCTAATAACTGCCCATAATCCCTATAGTCCCATACCCCAAAGATTAAATCTACAACTCCTAAGGGAAATGATCTAATTCACCTGTGTTATCTCCTAAACCCTAGTTTTGATCATGCTAATCACACCTAGACAAATCACCTAAAATTAAGTCCTAAAAAATATGAACTAAATTTTATATACAAGCTAACATTCTATACTAATCAACCTAAAAATAATGGATCAAAAATATTAAAGCATCTAGCTAAACTAAAATTAACAAGTTCATGTATCAAACAAAACCATTATTTAATACTATTTAAAAGAAAAATATGCCAAAAATATAAAAATAAAATGAAATTGGAATTTTTTTATGTGATAATTTTCTTGATAGAATTATGAACAATATGCAAAAAGAACCAATTAAAATCATGCATTTTTCAATTATTTATGATTTTTCAAAGAAAATAAAAAAAATATGAAAGAAATAATGTGAATTAAATGGAAAGGGGTGCAACCAGTAATAAAATGCAGTTGAAATAAAGGATGGGCCCAGACTGGGGGGCGCGCATATCAGGCGCGTCTGGGCCCAATGGCTCAGAAAGCTTCACAAAAAATTAAAAAAACAAGAACGGTGCAGTTAGCAAGAAATGTAGTTCATTATGGTTTTGGGCTTGCAATTGGGGGTGGTATTAGCAAGCAATTCAAAGCCCATCAGAAATGTTTTAATGAAACAGTGCGTATTATCCTTGGAATTTCCCTCCGTTTTGAACTTTAAACCACAGCCATTGGATCCAGAACCAAGTCAAGGTCAAACAAGCAATCGTGTGGCTCTCACGTCGTCTTCAACCTTGAAACCCTAGGGTTTCAGAAATTCTTCACCATGCATGCATTTTCAACAGCTTCGTTCTCCCTCGTCTCTCCATGAATTCACACGCTATAAAAACCAAAAACACTCCATTTTCTCCCCTCTACACAGCCATAGCAATAGCTCCTTCTAAAACTCAACCAAACTCCAAACCCGATAGGTGCAAAGCACTGATTCCACCATTTTCACCTGTGATCAAATCTTCCAATCCTTGCCAATCTTTACCCTAGCCTAATCTACATTTCATGCTGATTAATCTGAGCCATTTATTCAAGATTGTAGTGCAATATCCTTGATGTTCTAAGCTCTAACAGTTTGTGCACACCATTGATAACCTCCATGAAACTTCTCCAAACTTACCAAAATCAATCATCTAACTATGCTTAACCATTCTAACCTAATAACTATCTATGATTCTAGCTAATTCAGCCAATTCGAATGAGAGAACCAACCTGGTATGATGATGAAAACAGCTATGGAAATCCTTGAATCTGATGCTTGCAATGGTCTGAACTTGATCCACACACTCAAATCTTGATTCTGTATGCAGAGATTCTTGCTCCAATGCCTTGAAACTTTGTAACCACTTCTTCTTGCACCTTGAATGATGAAGATGGATGGCACGATTCTTGCTCAATTCAGCCAAATCTTTGATGGAATTCTGATATATGAAGGATGTTGATGATGATCCAATCAAGAAATGTGGAAATTAATGGAGATTTGATGAAGTTTGAGAGGTTTTGCAAAAATGGAAGAATTGTGTATAACTTGTGTTTTGAACAAAGTGATTCACCAACCATGGCATGGAGTTACTTCATTCAATATATAGATGAGAATAGAAAGCCCTAGAAGCTTGGAGAAACTTCCCATGCACACTTTCCCTTGGATTTGGATTATGTAACTTTCTTTGTAAGCAACCATGCATAACTTCTAAATCTTCAACCAAACTCAAAATTCTACTTTTGCCAATGTTCTTAAAACATTTTTTCCAATCAAAATGACCTATAATTTCACCCCATTTGGTCAAAATATGAAAAATCTCAATTTTAGGTCATTTTTCATTCATTAAATTCACCAATTTTGAAACCTTGAGCTATGAACCTTTAAAATCTTTCATGGTCACTTTTCTAGACTCAAAATGTCATTTGGAGCAAGTTTGATGTTGTGAAGTTTTTCATTTGAAGCTTCCTTGTATGAGTTTTGGGCATGGGCTTGAAATGACCTGTAATTCTCAGATGACCAAAATACCCTTTGCTTGCCAAGACCATAAGTAGAGTTCCACAAATCATATTAAGGCATACCATACCATTATAGAAAGCTAAGACATTGAGGAACAACTCTTATGTTTACCAGAAATTCATTTGAAATCTCATTGAGGGGTAAAAGTTTCTTGGAAGACAAGTAACTTTCACAGACAAAATTTCAGATACCTCAGATGACCTGTAACTTGCAAGGACCATAACTTGAGTTCTATAAATCTCCTTATTGTCTTCCGCCACTCAAATTAAAGGTCTTGAGATCCTATACAAGTTTTATGTTTACCAAGGATCCATTTGAAGCTTGCATTTTGACTTATCTTGCTTGGAAATTTGACCTAAACTAGGGGATTTTACACAGAAACCCTAATTTAGAAACTCCTCTTCTCCTTGATTTCTCTTGATTTCTTCTTGGCACATCACCATATCCTTCTCTACATGTAAAATGATGAACTACACATCTCTCCAATAGCCCTTAATGCCTTTCAATCAACCAGTTGACCTAGGGTTGACCCAGATGAAACCCTAGTTGACTGTCTCCAACTGCAACTCTTGTGATCATACCAATGACTTATCTCCTTCTCCAAATGACTTTCTAAGTCTCTCATGATGTCCATATACTCTCCATGCTCAATTTACAGCTCACAACTTCTTTGATGATCCTCAGATACCCTTAGATAGGAGATAGACTCACTGCTTGATCCACTGACTTCTCAGCTTTCAATTTCTTTTTTGATGACTTGAATATGCTTGAATTTGAACAATAACCTCTTGATAGGCTCATAGGGATGAGAATAATGCTTGGTCCCTTGTTGGATGACTTGCTATGCTATGCCATGCAGATGATTAGACTATGTACATGACTCTATATGCAAAAATGCTAATGCAATTGAAACATAAACCAAGTGAATAAGGTTGAGCAAATTTTAGGGTGCAACATTTGCAAGTTTTAATTTTTTGATGTTTCCTTATTTTTGCAGGTCTTGTTTGAGGATTGAAGTATGGAGCTTGAAGATGGAACTTGAAGATTTCAATCTTAGGATTTAGGATTTTAACTTGTAACAATGAATCCAAAAAAAATTGTAATCTTGAATGTAATCCTGAATATTGTAATAAACCTTAGAACAAAAGTTTTTTTTATGGATCCACTTTATTTTTCGTGACTTGAAATAAACTCATATTCTTGAACAAATTCAAAATGGAAGAACATGAAGTAACCCATTAAATTTGAACTATAACTTGTGAACTTCCTTTCGACTTAGCGTGAACAAAATGACTGCATGGCAACTTGAATCGATGACTACAAATTTAGAAACTCGGGGTAAATGTAAAAGCCTCCAAACCTTGCATTTTTTACAACTTCTTTTTATACCTTCCAATTCAAGATTGATATTTGGACCCTCCATTTCAAACAAAATAAATTCCTCATTTTTAGAAGATTATCATGATTCAATCCTCTAATCAGGAACATAACTAACCTTGACCTTAGATTTAATGCAGACTCAAAGAAGCAGACACACTCCTTCAGATAAGATCCTAATCCGTAAAATGAAAGCACAATTCTTTTCTCAACACTTCTTGAAAACACAGTACCAAGATGTAAACTTGTCCACACCAGAAGACATTCCATATCCCAAATCAACATGCCTTAAACCCAAAGGTAGGAAGACCTACTACTCCGTCTCCTCATCAATTAGAATAACTTGCAGGATTTAATAGTGCATACAAAGTCCTCATGGCTTCTGAACTTTCTACAAACACCTACCTTCACAAAACGAAATAAACAAACTGGTTAAACGGTTAGTTAAAATGAAAGATGGACTAAAATGAAATGCGAAATGATCACCAAATCTAAGGGTAAAATTTGGGGTGCGACAGATTACACAGTGTTTTTTTTGCCCAAAATTGCTGATTTTCTGTTGTGCAATCTGTCGCAACTGCGAAAAACAACCGGCGGAAAAACAGAAGAGTCGCCACTTTCGTTATTTATCCCAAAGAGAGGGAAAGGAAATGATCAGAAAAACCTAAAGAAAAAGGGAAAGACAAAGTCATCGCAACCATGTCTGGATTCGAGAGTCGGTTACGCAAGGGGAAGGTATGAGCACCCCTCACGTCCGTCGTACTCGACGGGATCCACGCATTGTTGTCTATCTAAAAGGGTGTGAAACAATCTATCTACGGCTACTAAAGCTAAACGGAAAGAACTGAATCGATAGAGCATCACCGCTCTATGCCTACGTATTCCCTCGTGCAATGGGAAAGTCAGAGTCAACGTAGTTCGGGAAACTACGGGGGGAATTGCTCACCAAGACATTGCGTCTTGTGCCTACGTATTCTCATCTGGCATGAGAAATCAGAGCAAGACATAGTTCAGGCTAACTACGGGTAACCGGGGTGTTCTCGATCACACGAGGGTGAGAGAAAACGTTGACGATTCTAGCGTACATATTCTAGCAGTTAGGTGTATGCTGCTCGACCATTTGAGGCTTATGCATTACCTGTTTGCCGTAGAACGGACGTAATATGTCGGGGTTTAAAGGTACGGGAACCTACAGGTTCTAAAACTACGGCCTGGCCTCGATTGCGCTAGGGTAAGAGAAAGGGAAAGATTAGTCGTCAGCGGGAAAGCCTCGATCGCACAGCAGCGGAGAACAGAGAAGTTAGTTGCTAGTGTGCTTGTAACACCCCCTTTCTATACCCCAAATAAACAATTAAATCATTTAGGCACTTAATAAAATTTTTCATCAGAGTATAAGTTAACACATGGTATAAAAGAGGTACGTCACATTATCCAGGAAATTCAAAACACAAACAACACCTGCTCATAAAGATATGCAACAAAGGGTAAATCACCACGAAGGAACTTAGTCCTTAAAACCCATACATCAATATTTAGAATAAAAGCGGAAACATCTAAACATTGAATCACTTCATTCATATGAACATTGTATACATCAACAGTTTAATTCAAGTCATAAGTCATGTTTACAAAACATTCAATCAGATACACACACAGATGTATCACAAAAGAACCACAAGAATTCCTAACTACCCGGTGCTACATATCAGAGCCAACCGACCAAAAAGAATGAAGCCACACTTCACAAATACTTCCAACAAACCTACTCTACAATGCCTCATAGAGCATCATAAAACAGCAGAAGGGTGAGAAACATTATCATAACAAACAATGCATATCCAATTATGTTTAATTCAACACTTCACATAAACATACACAATCATGTTCATTACACCAATATATCATATAAAGATAATAATGCACTCATAGAGACCGACTCACGACTCTATGCAGATGCAAATGCGGTACCGACTCATTCAGCAGGTTCAATTGAAGAACCAAAAGGAACCATCGCTCGTTACCGAAGTAACTCCCCGTCTACGATGTTCACCCATCGCTCACACCCCATATGGGCACACGACGTTTCAGGATTGCTCACAGCCCACAAGGGCACACAATCGTTCTGCAGATTCTCCACAGAATCAAATATAAACCATCGCTCACACCCCACAAGGGCACATGAGTTTTCTGCATATCCTCCTAGGGATAAAAAATAAACGATAGCTCACACCCTACAAGGGCACACGAGGTTTCTGCAGATCCTACGCGGGATCAGACACACAAGAATGCAATCATGATGCTTCACATGCAAAACGACTCCATACACTCTTGAAATGCATACATATACACAAATTTATAATCATGAATTCTTCGCATCATACAAATACATACAATTATGCACATTCACATCAATCTCATCACGCATTTTCACTCAATTCAAACAAATGCACAAAATTGCCAAACGGCCACATTTGACACTTCACGATTCATAATCTAGGATTCACGCCATACGGCTACCCACAACATTTCATATCACACACACAACTATGCATAATAAAAAGGATTAATCATACTTGAATCAAAGAATCGACATGGAAGTGAGAACACAAGAAAATAACATCCTGCTACGCTCGTTACCTTGCTTGCCTAGCGAGCTCCTAGTGAGTGCTTGCTACCTGCTCACCTAGCGAACGAGCTCGCGAAGGCAAACAGAATCCTCTGACTTGGTTCACTACCCCACTCGCTCAGTGAATGCCTGGCGAATGCTCGCCACCCCCTTCACTACCAGCGAAGAATACCCAAAACCATTCTGCCCAAGTCTGGGACCGTTCGCTACTGGCTCGCCACATCGAATGCTCAACGAATGCTCGCCTAGCGAATGTGCTAGTGAGGGTCTGCAAACTCAGAAATCCCCACTGTCCAAAAATCTGAAACTCATTGAAATATACCCAATTCAATCCCAACTCGTCTCGGTAGCCTTAGTCCAACATTCCTCCACTAAACTTAACCACTCATTCTCATTCTTAACCGTTAAAACTCAGGTTCTACTGATTAACTCAAATTCAACCTAAAAATGGAAAATGAGCAAAACTCTCCCCAATCCAAAATCAAACCAATAGAAACATACATAATCATACACATCGAAAGAATAATAAGTTTCAAACCCTTACCCGATTAATCGAAGCTTAGAAGTTTGATTCTTGATGATTCTAGGTTTTCTCCTCTTCCTCCTCTTTTCTCTTCTCTTCCTCTTTCCTTTCTATTTCTTTCTATCTCTTTTCTTTTCTCTCTATTTCCACGTATACTCTTTCTATTCTATTTCTCTCCAATAACAACTAATTAAGGATTATCAAAAACACCCTCTAATTAATTCCCAAAACTCTCAGAATAATAAAATAACATAATAAGCACACATAACATATTAATGTTAAAATTCCACAATTAAAAGAGTAATTCAATCAAAATAAATTAAGGACTCAACAAAAATGGAAAATTCAGAATCGGGGTGTTACAACTCTCCCCTACTTTAGAAATTTTCGTCCTCGAAAATATTACCTGATCCAAACAATTCTGGATGCGACTTCCGCATCTTACTCTCCAAATCCCAAGTCATGGGTCCTTCTGTAGCACCTCCCCATGCTACTTTCACAAGCGCAATATCCTTTCCCCTTAGCCTCTTAATTTCACGATCCAAAATCCTAATCGGTGAAACTTCAACCGTAAGGTTATCTCTTACTTCAACCTCGTCCATAGGAATAACATGTGACGGATCCGGAACATACTTCCGAAGTTGCGAAACATGGAACACATCATGCAAATTCGAAAGATTCGGAGGCAACGCCACACGATATGCCACAACACCCACTCGTGCAATAATATGATACGAACCAATAAAACGAGAGGTCAACTTCTTCTACTTCAAGGCACGACTGTTGCACCCCAAAATTTGCTCAACCTTTTTCTTTCCTGATTTGTGTTTCATTGCATTGTCATTTACATAGTTACATCATGTACATAGTGTAATCATTTGTATATCATAGCATAGCATGCACCCAACAGGGGATCAAGTGTGATTCTTATTAGAAGAAGCCTAGCAAGAGGTCTTATCCAAGATGAGAAGTCATCCAGGCCATCAAGAAAGGATTTGAAGTCTTGAGAGGTTTAAGTGCCTATATGTAGGTTTTGCTCCTATCTTGAGGAATATTGAGAATCATCAGTGAGATGAGAAGCATGGAATGTGGATGTGAGGTGTGTATGGATCTCATGAGATGTCTATAGGGCCTTATTGAAGCTGAGGCAAGCCATTGATTCAAGTAAGAAAGCCACAGTGGAGGTACAGTCAACTAGGGTTTCATCTGGGTCAACCCTAGGTCAATTGAGTAATTGGAGAGCATCAAAGCCTACCTTGAGGTCATGGGATTCATGAGTTGGTATGTTCACACATGTGTGGTGTTGTGCCAAGATTAAGCAAAGAAAGATCAAGAATGTGGGAAGTTGCTAAATTAGGGTTTCAGTGTAAAATCTCCTATTTAGTGCCTAACTTCAAAGCCACATAAGTCAAAATGCAATTCTCAAATGGATCCTTGGCCAAAATGAAACTTGTAGAGCATCTCAATACCTTTAATTTTAGTACTAGAAGTATTCAAGAAGATTTGTAGAACTCAAGTTATGGTCTTTGCAAATTACTGGTCACCAAAGGACACTGAAATTTATCTATGAAAGTCACTCAACTTCCAAGCAACTTTTTCCCTTCAAGGCGTTTTCAAATGGATTCTTGGCCAACATAAGAGTTGTAGATCTTGATCTTAGCTTTCCATAGAGTACTATAAGTCCTCAAGGGGATTTATGGAACTCAAGTTATGATCTTGGCAATCCAGGGGTATTTTGGGAAAGTTGAATTACAGGTCATTTCCAATCATAGGTCAAAATCTCTATCTTCCATGCCTCAAATGGAAAATTGTTCAACATGAAATGTGCTTAGAATGTTGTTTTTAGGTTAAATGAGTCATCATGGTAGATTGAATTGGCTTATATCATGAAGTGATTCAAAATGGCCTAAAATGGAAAGAATTTCAAATGGGATTAAAGAGGGAAAATGTGATTTTTGAGTTATAGGTCATAAACATGTCATGTGAGTAGTCATTTTGACCAGAAATTGGATTCTAAACACAATGGCATTTCCACATTTTTGAATTGAGGCTTAATTTCATGACTTGCTTTGTAAAGTGGTTTCTTCACTTACAAGTCACAATGCCAAATCAAAAACCAATGCAATTCAGGCTTTCCTACTGATTCAAACTTGCTCACAAGGTGTTTTGCAATGAGTTAGAACCTTCTGGAACAAGTAACAAGCTTGTATGGCACGACTGATATATGCATTTTCAAAAGAAATATCAGAAATGATGGATCACTGAGTTGGGCTTCAAACTGAGTTCAAAAGCCCACAAAACACTCTCTATATTGATTAGAGTAAATTCAGATGAGGGTTGGTGCTTTATTCGAGCTGAAGAGGAGAATTACAGTTGGTTTCACAAGCTCCCAAGTCAGAATCGGTTTTTGAGTTGCAAGTGCATTCAAGCCAAATTGAAGGTTGAAGAAGCTCTATTGTGTATCACTGATCGTGTCTGGAAGGTTTGGAAGGTTGAATTGAGCCACAACTACCTCTGTTGATCAAGATTCAGCAGGTATGTAACTCTCAAATTTCATGTTGATCTAGGGAGAATTAGGTTAGAATATACATGTTGTTAGGACCTATATGACTCAGGGATCGTTTCTGGTTTGGTTTGGAATCATTTAGAGACAATTAGGTTTGCCACACCATTTCTGTTGAGGATCGGTTGGACTAAAGCTTGAGGTTTCAAAGCAATTTGGATAGATCAGGATGATCACTGAAGATTGAGGAACGTTTCTGTGGTTTTAGATTGTGTTTTGGTGATGATCAACTTCATGATGCAATTTCTGTTTGTTTTCAAATTTCAAAACATAGTTAGATCTAGAGTGAATGAGTAGGACATTTGAGATCTACGTGAAAATCTGAGGAGATTGGTATAAGACTTGACTTGTTTTGGCTGCCTGAGACCACCTCTTCGCCGGAGAAGACGACCGAAAGTCTTCTCCGACCACCGCACCTGGTTTCCCTCCATCTGAGAATTTGAATGAGGACGATGACACGTTGCCGTCGGATCAAGTCTGAGAGGAGACTTTGTACACTCATCGTAGGGCTTAGATTGAAGCTGAGTTTTAGATCAAAATGCAGCACTTCATTAAATGAGGTGGCTGCTGACTGGATGCCACTTGGCGCATGCGTGGACGCGCTTTGGTTCCTTGGATTCATTGACTGGTAGACTCATCCAACACATCTGATTTAATCTGGCATTTTAAATTCTTAAATTCAATTTTAATTTGTTTTTGATTTATTTTAATTCCATTTTGATTCAAAAAATCATAATAAATCCAATTTTGATCCAAAAATTATTTTAAAAATATCTCAATGATCTTGGATTTGTTTGTGATTTTCTGAAATCAATAAATCTCACTTTCATCCATTTTTCAATTTTATTTGATTTTTCTTATTTTCATGTGATTCTATTTATTTGCATAGTTGTTCATCTGTTTTGCTGAATTTTGTTCTTTCAATTGGTGTTGATTCTTGCTGAGATCTTTTAGTATGTTTTAGATAACATTTTTAGGTTTGTCACACCCTCATTTTCACCTTTAGCCTTTATACCCTACATTCACCATATCATACATCGTTCTATTGCATATTGAGCATGTGGGTTCACAAGGTACGGATTGGATCGATTTGTTATTTTCCATTTTTAAATGAGATAAATTTCCTATCATGGAATACATGGAAGAAAAGGTTCATCACCTAAGGTTTGATCTAAGTTGGAAAGTCTACTCATGTATATTACTTCAAGAAGAAGTTACTTGAAAATATTAGGATATTCAAGATTAATATTCCTAATGGACATGAAATGCAAGGCATAATTCAAGATTTCCTCATCCAACTTTGTTTCAAATTCTTGATCAAGTGGAGTTCAAATTTACAAAGCATGAGTCAATATCACAAGTGCATAATTGAAGACTTCATAATGGCATGAGGGAATACATCATTCAAAGTTCAAGATTCATGAATTCAAGAGTAGAGATAAGAATATTTCTATGAGAAATTTTATGACATTACAACAATGTCATTTGTTACAAGATTTCCAACTCTAGGTAATGTTTAGAAATTAATTTATTTTTAATCTTCATTCAAGTCTCTAATCATTTTCATGTTATGGTAATGACACACCAAGTCCACATTATATCTAAGAAATATCTAAGAATTAAATCAATATTGGAATATGTCAAGATCAAGACTATGTTTGCTTAGCCATGGATAAATTGAATATCATGCAAAACAGCCCCATGCAAGAGATGACAATATGTATCATGTTACAAAATCATTTTTATGTCACAAAACCAAGGGAATAACATACAATGATGCATCTACATGCCAAAAACCAGAATTTGAAAATGCTGTCAAAAGGTAGTGGTATAGACTACATGAGTAGATCCAAGTATAACCAACCAATGGACACAAGGATGGATAGCAAGGTGGAGTGCTGCAGAAAAAAATACAGCAAAAGCAGCATACTAGAAATGGAAAAAGTGGGGTTGCACCAAGAAAGTGGCCATAATTGTTGCGAAGAATGGAAATTCTGAAAATTGAAGCTTGTGCAAGAGCCATTGGTTTGGTACAGCAGAAAAAACTGTAGAAAAAGTGAGATGAGAGGGGAAAGGGGCTATCAACAAAAGGAAGGAGCTGCAAACAAATCATTCATTCACTATCATTCACATACACAACATTGAGAAAATAGTGAGAGCAACACACATTGCAAAAAACCAGAAAAATAGTAAGAGAGAAAACCAAAAAAATAGTTCCATAGAAAGACAAGGAACCCTTGAAGATCAAAACTTTCACCATATAGAGTGAAGAGGGGGAGCACAGCCAACCAAAACCAGTGGAGTATTCGCGAGAAGGATAAAAGCTCTTGGGGTATCCATTTCTTTAAACTTTTCCCTCTTTATATCTTGCATTTGTCTTTTATTTTAAGTGTTGTTGTACTAAGTATACCATGTAAGATTCTAAGGGGACCAAAAAAACCATTTTTAAAGAACCAATAAAAAGGAAGAAAATCACAAAAGACAGCAAAAAATACAGCAAATACTGTATTTTTTGCTTCAGGTCGCGGCGCGACCCATGTTCGCGGCGCGAACTGTCAAAAACAGAATGAAAACTTTTCTCAGTTTGCGGCGCAAACACCCTTCGCGGCGCGAACATGCAAAAAACAGAATGTTCACTTTTCTCAGTTCGCGGCGCGAACACCCTTCGTGCCGTTTTTTTTACATGTCTCGATTTTTTATAGCCGACTAACCCATATGTTTGTATGGTTTAGTGTGAATATTGCTATTGTCTTTGTTGACTTTTGATTCCATAACCATTTTCAAAAAAACAAACTCTCGATTTTATCGAGCCATTTTCGACCATGTAAGTCGGCCGCCTTGTGCGTCCGCCATCGACCTTGTTCGTGTCACCTCTAATGCTTTTTACAAACAATAAACCTTGATCCAACATCAAGTGATCCTTTTTCTTATAAACAACCCAAAACACAATAAAATATACGATTATAATTATGCACCATGGACTTTAAAGTGGTGGAGAAGGAATGAGAATGGAGTCCTCCTACACTCATTCCGAATGTTTTGAATACAAGGCACTCGACTTGGTTATTCGAGACATTCATCTCTATTCAAAGCCTTTTGTATAATCCTAGTCAAGAATAAATTCTTCCCTAAGAAAAACCTAAAAATAACATCAACTCATCAAACTATTTTTCGCCTTAGGGCATCAATCCGAAAACCCTTTTTCAAGGTATCAAAACAACCAACAAACCACTATTTCATAAGCCTCCGAACTACGGAGCTCTGATTCTTCACTTCTTTTAAGTGAGGATACGTAGGCACAAGGGCCACAATCCTTGGCGAGCATTAAAATAAATAAATCCAACCCCTCTTTTCCCAAAACAAGCAAACTCTTAATAAAAACACCCATTCACGCCAAATAACCTAGAAGGTTCCCATCGAGTACGATGGATGCAAGGGGGTGCTAACACCTTCCCCTTGCATAACCGACTCCCGAACCCTAAGACTTGGTTGCGATGACCATGCTCTTTTCCCAAAGGTTTTATCGCTATTTTCCTTTCCCTCCTTGGGATAAATAAAATTCGGTGGCGACTCTGTGTCATTTTTCACATTGCGACAAGGTTCCCTTAGGATTTTTTGGTAGAATTTTAAGACAACTTTAGGTTCTGTTTTAGGGTTGTTGATTAGAGCCTTCCCAAATAATGGTTTCCCATGACCTAGTTTCACTTAGGAATTGTTTAGATGACTTAGAAGTTGATTTAGGTCTTGATTCTAGAACCTTAGAATGTTCAAACATGCATGATACCGTAGGAATTTTATTAGAATTTTACAACTTAGTTTTCTATTTTATTGGGATTTTACAAGTTGCTTGTGCTTGTGATGTTCTATCTTGAGTGCTTTGTCTTGTTTGGAGCTTTTGGTGGGTTTGGAGGTTGAAGAATTTGGACTCCTTTTTGGAGGAGCTTCTAGACATGATGAAGATGCTTTGGATTGGAGGATGGAGCTTGGAGTGGAGATTTCTTTCTCTTTTAGAGTTTGTTTTAGGAGTTGGTAGAATTAGGGTTTTAGGAAGAGCTTTTTAGACTTAGTTCATTTCTTTCCTCAAACATGGAATGCTTTGTTTGCTTCCATCCTATCCTATGATTCAAAGTCCTCTTAAGGAAGACCCATCTCTCCCTTGGAGGGATGAGTGGAATGCCTTAAAGAGTAGAACTTTTGAGGATACCCTTCTTTGCAAATGATGGTTTCTAGTGATTTCCTTTGGTTTTCACTAGTTTCCATTTATTATAACATGATCTCAATAACAAATCTTTCTTGGTGGAGCTTGCTAGAGCTTGGAGATGAAGATCAAAGATGTTGAAGATGCCTCTCATAAGGTTTGCTTGAAGATGGAGTTATGTTACTGTCAACTTTGCTGTCAGAGCTGCTGTTTGCTGTAGGAGTTTGGTGCTACTGCTTGGGCTGCCTCCTCTGCTTTGGGGTTTTGTTTTCTGTATTGTTTGTTGGCTTGTGTATCTTGCCCCCTAGGTTTGAGGTGAATGTTGATTCACTTTGCCTGTTGTTTTCCTAGGTTCGAGGTTGAGTGGGACTCCCTTGCCTCGCTTGTATTGCTGCATTGCATGCATTTTACTGTACTTGCTTGCTTTCTTTTCTGTTTATCCCCTAGGATCTCTGATTTCCTCTGTGCAGGAGGGAATTATGACAGACATTACGATTCTTATCCATGCATGACAACATTAGGTTAGTTTTATTCCCTTTTCAACCCTAGGCTTTTTAGAGCTTCTTTCTCTTCTTATCTCAAAACAACTCAAAAGTACAGTAATAAGGTTAATCGATGTCGTACGTTACGAGCCTTAAGCTATTTGAGAAAGGGTTGCTGGAGAGCTTCTTTCCAGTAATCTGGCTGCTTAGTGTGGCACCCTTTGGGTGACATGCGACGTAGTCACTCTCAAATCATAGTCTCTAGTGCGTCAGAGATTGCAAACAAACTAAAAACATTTCTTTCGTAAAAGATTCGAAATAAACATCAAAGTGTCATTTTTGTCCGCTTGGACTCTTAATCAAGAAAAACCCTTTCATAAGGTAATAAAAACAGTCAGACAAGCTTGTGTATTCCATAGCCTGAACTACGTTTGCTCTGATCTTTCATGCTGTATGAAAGTACGTAGGCATAGGATGCCGTATCCTAGCGAGCAACCTTCCCCTCCTTTCCCGTAGGTAGGCGAACTACGTTGACTCTGATTTCTCGTTCCAGACGGGAATACGTAGGCATAAAGTGCGATACTTTTCCGAGTCATTTTCTTTTCTTTTTAACCCAGACCTGTAGAGTAGATAGAATAACAATCCGTACTAGAAAACAAGCGTGGATCCCGTCGAGTACGACAGACGTGAGGGGTGCTAATACCTTCCCCTTGCGTAACCGACTCCCGAATCCAGGAATTTAGTTGCGACAACCATTCCTTTCCCGTTTTGCGTTAGGTTTACTCTGAGCGTTTCCTTTCCCTCTTGTGGGATAAATAATGCACGGTGGCGACTCTTCTGTTTAGCCGGCGCCGATTTTTGCAGTAGCGACAACGACCCACACCCGTAACCGGTGTAACTCTCAAGAACACATGGTCGCCCTCTTGAAACTTAAGATCTTTCCTTCTCTTGTCATGATAACTCTTCTGCCTACTCTGAGAAGCTTTCATCTTGTCACGAATAAACTTCACCTTCTCCGTCGTTTGTTGTACCATCTCTGGCCCAACGACCGACTTCTCACCAGTTTCATGCCAACACAAAGGTGTTCGACATCTCTGACCATACAAAGCCTCAAATGGTGCCATACCAATACTTGAGTGAAAACTGTTATTATAGGTGAACTCAATCAATGCTAAATAACTATCCCAAGCACCACCTTACTCTAGTACACACGCACGCAACAAATCCTCCAACGACTGAATCGTTCTATCGGTTTGACCATCTATTTGCGGATGGTAAGCCGAACTCAACCTCAGCTTAGAACCCAAAGCCTTTTGCAAACTCTCCCAAAACCTTGAAGTAAATCTAGGATCTCTGTTCGATACAATACTCTGAGGAACTCCATGCAACTTCACAATCACACAAACATAAATCTCGGATAACTTCTCCAAAGCATAACTAATATCAATCGGAATGAAATGAGCAGATTTAGTAAGCCTATCAACGATCACCCAAATGGCATTATGACTTCTTAGCGTATTCGGCAATCCCGTAATAAAATCCATCGATATGCTATCCCATTTCCATTCTGGAATATCCAACGGTTGCATCAATCCACTATGCTTCTGATGTTCTACTTTAGACTTCTGACAAGCCAAACACGCATACACAAACTGAGCTACATCTCTCTTTAATCCGGACCACCAAAAGATTTTCTTCAAATCTTGATACATCTTATTCACTCCCGGATGAATACTTAAGTTACTCCGGTGTCCTTCCTCTAATACCATCCCTTTCAACTCCGCATCATCGGGAATACAAATACGACCACAAAATCTTAAAACTCCAAAATCGTCAACCTTGAAATCCTCATTCTCACTCGTCATTAAGTCAACGAACTTCAAGTCCAACTTTTGCCTTTCACATACGGTAGCAAGAGAATCATTCGTAATACAGATCATACCAAGTCTCACACTTCTCGGTGTCATTTCACAAACCAAACTCAAATCTCTAAAGTTCTCCAAAAGTTCCCATTCTTTCATCATCAATGTAGACATGTGCAACGAATTCCGACTTAAGGCATCGGCCACCATATTTTCCTTACCCGGATGGTAATTCAAACTAAAGTCATAGTCTTTCAAAAGCTCTAACCACCTCTTTTGCCTCATATTCAATTCCTTTTGGTCAAATAAATACCTCAAACTCTTGTGATCACTAAAAACTTCAAATCTTGCACCATAAAGATAATGCCTCCAAATTTTCAAAACAAACACCATGACCGCTAATTCCAAATCATGCGTAGGGTAATTCTTCTCATGCACTCTCAACTGTCTCGAAGCATAAGCCACAACTTTTACCTCTTGCATCAACACACCACCCAAACCTGACAAGGAAGCATCACAGTAAGCCACAAAAGGTTCCGTAGGATTCAGCAAAATCAAGACTGGCGCTGTTGTCAATCTTCTCTTTAACTCAATGAAACTCTTTTCACAATCAGCATCCCAAATGAAACCCTTTCCTTTACAAGTCAATTGCGTTAACGGAAGTGCTAACTTTGAAAATCCTTCAATAAATCTCCGATAATAGTGCCAAGCTCAAAAAGCTTCGAATCTCCGTAACTGATTTAGGAGTTTCCCATTGCATTACCACATCAATCTTGGATGGATCCACACTAATACCACTACCAGAAATAATATGTCCGAGAAAACTCACTTTCAACAACCAAAATTCACACTTTGACAACTTAGCATACAATTTCTTCTCTTTCAAAATCTGTAACACAATTTTTAAATGCTCTTCGTGCTCCTCTTGAGACTTAGAGTAAATCAAAATGTCGTCGATGAATACAACCACAAAACGATCCAACTGCTCATGAAAAATATGATTCATGTATTCCATAAACACACCCGACGCATTAGAAACTCCGAATGGCATCGCAGAATATTCGTAATGACCATACCGTGTCCTAAAAGCCGTATTTGGAATATCCTCCTCCTTAACTCGAATCTGGTGATAACCCGATCTCAAATCGATCTTGCTAAAAACACGCGCTCCAACCAATTGGTCCATCAAATCATCGATTCTTGGAAGCGGATACTTATTCTTAATTGTCACCTTATTCAAATGCCGATAATCAATGCATAATCACATACTTCCATCCTTCTTCCTTACTAACAATACCGGCGCACCCCAAGGAGAAACACTTGGTCTTACAAATCTCTTATCCAACAAATCATTCAACTGCTCCTTCAGTTCTACCAACTCTGATGCTGACATACGATACGGTGCCATCGAAATTGGTCTAGTACCGGGAGCTAGATCAATAGAAAATTCAACTTCCCTTTCCGGCGGTACATCCGTAATCTCGTCCGGAAATACTCTGGAAAATCACATACCACTGGAAACACATCAAGCTCAACTTTGTCCTTCACAGACAACGATGCAAACAAGCCGAACAACTGAGCTTCGTTCGCTAAAAGCTTCTTCAACTCTTTAGTGGATAGAAAACTCTCACCTTCACCATCTTCCAAAGAAGGAAACCTTACTAACTTGTGATAGCAATCTAAATGAACTCTATTAAATTGCAACCAGTTCATACCTAAGATCATGTCCAAACCTTCCAATGACAAACACACCAAATCCATAATGAAGTCTTTACCATACATGGTCAAAGAACAACTTACACACACCAAAGAAGTAGTTACCGACCCCGAAGCGGGAGTCTCAATAACCATGTCTCCACTCAAAGACACCATGTACAAACCCAAATGCTTAGCACTCTCAAGAGAAATGAACGAATGAGTCGCTCCGGTATCAATAATAGCAACTAAGGCATATTATTAATAAAGCATGTACCTTTAATCAAGCGATCCGCATTAGTAGTGTCTGAACCTGCTAATGCAAATAATTTTCCATCCGAATGAGCTTGCTTTGGTTTGGTATACTTGGTGCTAATATGACCAACTTCCCCACAGTTAAAACACTTTACCACATTCCTTCTACAACCAGAAGTGGCATGTCCAAGACTTCCACAATTAGCACACTTCTCCACAGACTTCCCACATTCAAAAGATTTATGACCCAACACGCTACACTTGTAACATTTGACCGCACCAGAACTTCCTCCTCCGAGTCTCCTATCAAATTTCCCCTTATACTTTTCCTTATCAACAGGCGTCATATAAGGTCCACTCCTTACTTGTTGCTTGCCTTTCTTCTCACTCAAACTCTTATAATGAGTAGATCGAGCCCTACTGTCCTCTTCAAAAATTCTACAACATGAGGTCAAGTCCGAAAATCTTCGTATTCTTTGGTACCTTACCGCTTGCTTTATCTCAGGACGCAAGCCATTCTCATACTTAATGCACTTAGAGAACTCCACCGTAACCGCCACATAATATGGATGAAATTGAACTAATTCCACAAACTTATCCGTGTAGTCCACCACGAACATATTGCCTTGCTTCAGCTCAAGAAATTCCATTTCCTTTTTCCCCTTTACACTCTTAGGATAATACTTTCTCAAGAATTCGGTGCGAAATAAATCCCAGGTTATTTCTTTGTCATCTACCTTAAGAACTTGTCTCATACCGACCCACCAGTCGTCGGCCTCTTCTCTCAACATATGAGTTCCAAGTCTCACCTGGTTTCCTTCAGCACACCCCATAACTCTAAAGATTCTCTCAACTTCCTTCAACCAGATCTGAGCACCGTCCGAATCAAACCTCCACTTGAATACCTGCGGCTGATTCTTTCTAAACTCATCATTAGCGTTCGAATTCGGTGCACCTTGCGCCGCCCTAGCCATAGCCTCCAATGCCGCAACCATAGCAGTTTCATTACGACCATCCATATTCTGATGATTCCCAAAAATAACAACAAGGTTAAACAACCGTTCAACCAACACAACAACAAGACAGACACAACTGACTCAACACTGGCTCTGATACCACTTAATGTAACACCCCCTTTCTATACCCCCAAATAAACAATTAAATCATTTAGGCACTTAATAAAATTTTTCATCAGAGTATAAATTAACACATGGTATAAAAGAGGTACGTCACATTATCCAGGAAATTCAAAACACAAACAACACCTGCTCATAAAGATATGTAACAAAGGGTAAATCACCACGAAGGAACTTAGTCCTTAAAACCCACATATCAATATTTAGAATAAAAGCGGAAACATCTAAACATTGAATCACTTCATTCATATGAACATTGTATACATCAACATTTAATTCAAGTCATAAGTCATGTTTACAAAACATTCCATCAGATACATACACAGATGTATCACAAAAGAACCACAAGAATTCCTAACTACCAGGTGCTACATATCAGAGCCAACCGACCAAAAAGAATGAAGTCATGCTTCATAAAGACCTCCAGCAAACCTACTCTGCAATGCCTCATAGATCATCATAAAACAGAAGAAGGGTGAGAAACATTATCATAACAAACAATGCATATCCAATTATGTTTAATTCAACACTTCACATAAACATACACAATTATGTTCATTACACCAATATATCATATGAAGATAATAATGCACTCATAGAGATCGACTCACGACTCTATGCAGATGCAAATGCGGTACCGACTCATTCAACAGGTTCAATTGAAGAACCAAAAGGAACCATTGCTCGTTACCGAAGTAACTCCACGTCGGGCTTACGATGTTCACCCATCGCTCACACCCCACATGAGCACACGATGTTTCAGGATTGCTCACACCCCACAAGGGCACACAATCGTTCTACAGATTCTCCACGGAATCAAATATAAACCATCGCTCACACCCCACAAGGGCACATGAGGTTTCTGCAGATCCTCCTAGGGATCGAAAATAAACCATCTCTCACACCCCACAAGGGCACACGAGGTTTCTGTAGATCCTACGCGGGATCAGACACATAAGAATGCAATCATGATGCTTCACATACAAAACGACTCCATACACTCTTGAAATGCATACATATACACAAATACATAATCATGCATTCTTCGCATCATACAAATACATACAATTATTCACATTCACATCAATCTCATCATGCATTTTCACTCAATTCAAACAAATGCACAAAATTGCCAAACAGTCACATTTCACACTTCACGATTCACAATCTAGGATTCACGCCATACGGCTACCCACAACATTTCATATCACACATACAACTATGCATAATAAGAAAGGATTAATCATACTTGAATCGAAGAATCGACATGGAAGTGAGAACAAAAGAAAATAACATTCTTCTACGCTCGCTACCTTGCTCGCCTAGCGAGTGCTCGCTACCTGTTCGCCTAGCGAACGAGCTCGCGAAGGCAAACAGAAGCCTCTGACTTGGTTCGCTACCCCACTTGCTCAGCGAATGCCTGGCGAATGCTCGCCACCCCCCTTCGCTACCAGCGAAGAACACCTAAAACCATTCTGCCCAAGTCTGGGACCGTTCGCTACTGGCTCGCCACAACGAGTGCCCAATGAATGCTCGCCTAGAGAACGTGCTAGCGAGGGTCTACGAACTCAGAAATCCCCACTGTCCAAAACTCCGAAACTCATTGAAATCTACCTGATTCAATCCCAACTCGTCTCGGTAGCCTTAGTCCAACATTCCTCGACTAAACTTAACCACTCATTCTCATTCTTAACCGTTAAAACTCAGGTTCTATTGATTAACTCAAATTCAACCTAAAAATTGAAAATGAGTAAAACTCTCCCCAATCCAAAAGCAAACCAATGGAAACATACATAATCATACACATCGAAATAATAATAAGTTTCACACCCTTACCCGATTAATCGAAGCTTACAAGTTTGATTCTTGATGATTCTAGGTTTTCTCCTCTTCCTCCTCTTTTCTCTTCTCTTCTTCTTTCCTTTCTATTTCTTTCTATCTCTTTTCTTTTCTTTCTATTTCCACTTATACTCTTTCTATTCTATTTCTCTCCAATAACAACTAATTAAGGATTATCTAAAACACCCTCTAATTAATTCCCAAAACTCTCAGAATAATAAAATAACATAATAAGCACACATAACATATTAACTTTCAAATTCCATAATTAAAAGAATAATTCAATCAAAATAAATTAAAGACTCAACAAAAATGGGAAATTTAGAATCGGGGCGTTACAGTGCTCGCTAGGATATCGCATCCAATGCCTACGTACTCTCAACAAATATGAGAGATCAGAGCAGCCGTAGTTCGGCCAACTACGGAAAACGGTCTCGATCGCACGAAAGTGAGAGAAAAGGGAGCTCAATCGCCAGAACGCGAGAGAAAAGGGGAAATCTCAATCGCCAGGACGCAAAAGGTCCAAAACGAGACGCACACGCCAAGTCCTAAACGTAGGAGCGAATGCGTCGCATATCACCCAAAGGGTGTACACTAAACACTCTAGATGAGTGAAAGGAAGCCCCCCACGTATCTAAAGTTTTCGGCTCACAACGCTCGAAGGTTGAATAAAAGAGATGTAATAAGTGAAATAAAAACAATGTTACCGAACGGAGTGGTTCCGTTGACCCTTGACTTTTGCGTGCAAGCTCCTTTCCAAGCTCTACTCTTTTATCCTTGATGATGACATTTCGAATCAAAACCAATGTGACGATGAACCATCATAATTCGACTTATAAATGAAGTCAAACCCCAAGAGGTAGCGTATTGATATTCGTGCAAAAGACAAGATGGATAAATGATATTGAGAATCATTCTCCAATTGAATCATGTCACACGG
This sequence comes from Lathyrus sativus, assembly GCA_963859935.3. NCBI lineage: Eukaryota > Viridiplantae > Streptophyta > Magnoliopsida > Fabales > Fabaceae > Lathyrus > Lathyrus sativus. The sequence goes on from OZ012737.1 coordinate 558,650,999, forward strand.
ACAGCACAACAGAAAAGCAGAATAAAAATCAGAAGAAGAAGAAAAGACGAGGAGAGAAAAAAAACGGTCTCGGATCCTACATTATCCATCAACAGTCTGATTAATAACGCATTACGGAGGTCTCGTCATCGACCTACAAAAAGAACATGGTAAGAAAAACCAATAACAAATAAGCATTCAATTTTTAATAGAAAATAAATTCCTGAAATAAAAAAAGTTCTAAAAGAAAATAATAAGAAAATATGAAAATATAAAATGAAATTCTATATATAAAATATAAAACTAATATTCATAATATACATATATACAAAAGAAAATAAAACTATAATTCCAAAAGAAAAATAGTAATATACATTTTCTAAAATAAAAACATAATACATAATAAAAAGAAAAAAGAAAATGGAAACAGAGGGGTTTCAACAGTCCAGCAGGGGTGCAGTCCAAAATCCAGTTGGGCTTTAGGTTGAAGGCCCAAGTCAAAAACAAAACAGCCACAGATGGGGGTGCAAAGAGGAATGAGGGAGTGCAGTCCAGAAACCTACACGGTGGGCTGCAATCTAAGGGTCCACACGGCCCAACAGTAACACACAACAATAAAAAAGAGTACCAAAAGAAATCTGGGAGGTGCTGATCCAAAACAATCGGTTGGGCTTGGCCCAACATCAAAATAACCAGCAAACTCTTCTTCTTCACTTTGGCTTGAACAAAACCCTAAATCCTCTTCTTCAACCTCCACCGCCGCTGAAACCTGTTCCCTCACCGTACCTTAAACTCTTCTTTCTCCGACTTCATGCTTTTCTGTTAACAAAACAACAAAACTAAACATCAGACAAACAAAAAGACGAAATTCGGTGATATTGAAGACAAACTGCATTTGACGGATGATTGGAGAAGATCTCATGGAGGAAAACGAAAGAGATTGAACACGGTGGGAGTTTCCGATCTATGGTGTGTTTGTAGATCTGTTGTGTTTGGTTGGAGATCGATGAGGTTCGATGAAGATCTGGATACGAGCTCGAACGTGATGAAGTTTTGACGAACATTCGGAGATCTGGATGAGGATTATGGTGATCTACGAGTTTATGGAAGAAGCTGCTTGTCGATGAACGCGTTTAAAGGTCGTATGAAGGTTTGATGAACATTGAAGAAGTTTCCGGAAAAAAAAACCGTTGTGGTGTTGACGAACGTTGAAGATGGATGGCATTTGGATCTTGAAATCTGGAAACGAATGAAGATTATGAAGGTTTGGTTGAGATAAATTTGAAAATGGTTTTGGATCCAGAGATGTTGTTGGTGTTCAGATCCGGAGATGGAGGTGATGATGTGTTTGGAAGTAGATCTGGAACTAGTTCGTTTAGATCTGGTGATTTGTTATTTGAATTTGGAAAGATGTTTAGAGATTGATGAGGATATGAAGAACATTGGTGAAGTTTGTATGATGTTTGAAGAATTTATGGAAAAGTTTGAACATGGATGAAGTTATGATGAAGGTCGTATGAATTTGGATGAGTTCTGGGAAATGAGTATAAATGTTGCCGGAAAAATCAAGAACGAAAATGATGAACACGATGAAGATTTGGAGGAAATCTGGAAAAAATATTGTTGATTCGATGAAAACATGGATGAAGTTGTTGGAAAGTGTATGGAGGTTTGAATTTCTGGAGAATCAATGAAGAACACATGATGTACATGATGGATTTGGATGAGTTTTCCGGCGAGGGTTTTGGGGTTTCCGGCGAGTTTTCCGGTGTATTTTGATCCGTGTGATTTGTCCGGCGGAAGTGGAATAGTGTTTGCATGTCCTTGGGAAACGTGTCAACATTAATTATGAGAGATTACTGTGCAGTGTATTTATAGCTGACAAGTGGCCTACAATTACCTGACCAAATTGAATTAGTTGACCAAATTAATGATTAAGCAGATAAATTAATTAAACTCCAGATATACTTAAATGAAAAACTACTTAATTAATGCAAGCTTAATAAAAAACGAACTAATGCTGATAATTAATTAAAACTGAACCAAAATTAATTGGCACTAATAAAAGCTGCAAATGATTAAATGACAACCTACTTAAGCTAACTAAAATTAGTAAAACCTAATATATTCTAAAAGAATTAATTTCTAGAAAAAACTATTTAAACTCTATTAAAAACTAGAAAACTAAAAATAGAGAAATGAATCTAAAAGTCTATTTAAAAAAACTTTAATAATATTCTAAAAAAATAAATAAATTCTAGAAAAATATTTAAAATCTATTTTCTAAGTCAAAATTAAGGAAAAAAATTCTAGAAAATGCTAATAAATCCAACGAAAATCAATTAAATCAATTAACAAAAAAAAAGTGAGAATGTAGCGGAATAAACGGTAAAACCGGACACCGAGATATCCTCAAAAATAACAGCGTAGACCGAATCACCGAGACGAGCACAAGTTCCACAATAAAACTCCTTATCCGAAACTGTTTGAATCTCCTAAGACGCGAAAAAAGAGCTGTAATCCCGATAAAATCAGTCCGGCTGAAAAAATGCACAGTATGCGATATGCAGATGCAAATACAAAATGAATCGAAACATAAGCCAAATTGTTAGAAACGGTTGGTCAAATTTTGGGGTGCAACACAATCGATTTGCACACTGGTGCAATCGATTTGCATAGTGCAGAATATGTTTTTTTGACTTTGTTTTGGGACTGTTTTGGTTCTCTTTCTTCTTCTTCTTTTTTCTCTTGATCGATGAAATCTATGGATCATGGATTGTTGATTGTCAAGGTTGTTTAATCTTCATTATTTCAAATCTATGGACAAATGATCATTGAGATAATTCTTCGTACTTTGGAATAGTGATAGATTACCTTTGTTTAATCGATAAAAATCTTGATTAAGATGAGATCACCACATTCTTTTCTTTTCGTGCGGTATTGCTTTCGGAGCGTGATTTACATATCACTTCTCTAGCATACATTAGCACTAACATTATTATTGACCGGCCTCAGATAGTCGTGGTTTCTACATAAACCCGATTACGATTGCTTAACACAATGCTAAATTGTCCCGTAATCGGAAAAATGATCATTCGTGGCTCAAACTTATGTTTGAAAGTCCAAGTATGGTTGATTGCTTATCTTAAGTCCTCTATCTATGAAACTTGTTGTTAGGAGGCTTTGACTTTATCAATCCTCTAATGAGTTTTCATTAACCTTGGTCTAAGTGCAAGAATTAACCGTCATTGATCATATATTTTAACCACTAATCACTAACTCACTAACAATATCTTTGTTTTAATTTTGTTTATGCTTCCTTCTTGCTCCCTATTTATCTTTTATCTTTATGCTTTATGTTTATCATCTCATATCATATCTTTGTTTATTTTTCCGCCTCTTTTCTTTTGTCCACATGGACCATATCTTGTTCAAAACACTAATAAAAGATAAAACCTCTAAAAAACTCGGTGCTATCAACTTTGCGGCTATGCTATTGGACTATTCTTAGATCTTAGACCTCTTGGACTATTCTTGGACCCTTGGACTTAGAATTAAGTCTCTTTACCTATGCTTGGAGTGTTGTGAATCTTTGCCTTTATTTGACTTGTTCACTCGCTTATGCTCAAGATGCATGAAATTCTTTTTGCTTGCTATGGAGTGTGCGACAAGTTGGTTATATGTTTCTTATCTCTAGCTTTTATTTTGCTTTCTAGGGTAGTCACTTCATCTCCTCCCCTTCTTAAATTTTCAAAACCGTCTCCTTTTTTCAAAAACTTTCTTGTTGTCAAACTTCAAAACCGCTTCCGCAATAAAACCTTGACTTTCATCAAGTGATTTTCAAACTTTGTTTTTGTTAATAAAAGTCAATCAGTGTTAATCATGCTTTGACCAATTTCAAAAGACATAAAAATACAAAAAAACTCATCACTCTTTTTTTGCCTTTTGTGCACTTTTCATTTTTTAAAAAATTTTCATAAAGTTTAGACATGAGTCATTTCCATAGTTGAGATATAATTCTCCTATTCCCCATAATATTAAGATGTTGAAATTTTCCACTTAGATGTTGTTGAGTGATAGACTTGTTGGTAATCCAAGCAAAATCCTCCATCTTCAGGTGATGCAAATGTTGTCTTATACTTGTGGGTGACTAGTCGTAGTTTTCTCCTTAAAATGACGACTTATCTTTACATTTAAAATCAATCAAAACCAACAATTTTTTTGTTATTTGTACCACGAACTACGGCGTTTTGATCCTATATTGCACTTTGTGGGTACGTAGGCATGAGACGATAAGTCTCTCCAAACACAAAAACCTAAAAAAACAATTATCTTCTCATCTCCCCAATCTCTTTTCAAACAAACCGTTTTGGGTGCCTACACCTTCCCATTGCGTAACCAACCCCTTACCCAGATCTCTGTTTATTTGTTCTTGTTTTAGAACTCTCAAGTTTTGTTCGCTCTTTTTTCTTTCCTTTTTTTTGGATAAAATAAAAGTGTGGTGGCGACTCTTGCATTTTGAGTTAAGTTAATCAATAGCTAACACTAACGATTTTACCGCTACAGGTTCAACCCATGAGGAAGAAATTTCCTTATTTTTACCATTTGATTTTCATGTTTTCTTCATAAACTTCAAAACATCATAACTTTGCTATTTTTCAACATTTTTGGTCCACTCTTTTTTCAAAGTGTTCTTAATCATATATACTTTCATGGGATGAGAAAAGAATTCAAGGATATTCATCCTAGAAATACTTTATATCACTTGAAAGTCTTGCACTTTTAGGGTTTCTACCTTGCACCTTGTTAGGTTCATTTTCAAAACTTTTCTTAATTTAATCTTGTAAGTTTATTTTATACTTAATTCACATATGTTTGTAAACTTGTTTGAATGTCTAAATCTTGTTTAAAGCTCAAGGTCTTATTATGTTCAAATCCTTGTTTTTGATGCATCTAAGTGATTGTCACTGCTGAACTGTGTTTGAGAATCATGTTACCTCTTAATGGTGTAATCTCTTGAGTGTGTTCTTCATGTATCCTCCACCTGTTTAAATGTCTTGTTAAGAACTCATAGATGTTAGGCCTTGCTCTGTTTTGGTTGTAACCATGAACTTGTATGCTTCCCCATGAAATCTTGAACTGTTGTAACATTTCTTGTATGTTTACTTGTATTTGATTGTCATCAATGCATGATTATTGATCTTATGTTGTTACATTTGACATTCTTTGAAATATATGACATGCCTACCTCAAGTTATTACTTGCTTGCATTAAACTTGTTTGAATTACATGTTGTTATTTGTCTTGATGGTTGTCACCTCATTTCTCTTCACCTTTGTTAAGATGCTTCAAACTGTTTTCACCTTGTATGCTTGGTCTTGTAAGAACTCATATCATCATCCCCATCTAGATATTGTAATATCTTTGTGCTTTATTGGTTGTAACCATTTGATTTTATTGTAATCTTTACTTGATGTTGTTACATGCTTGCATATCTCTTCTTGGTTGTCACCATGCTCTTTTGTTCATCATGTATGAATAAATGCTTATGTATTGCTTTGTTAAGTTATTCTCCCAAGTGATGGAACTTGTTAGTTCTCATCCAGTTGCCTCATCTCCCTTGTGTCCAAAGGAAAGTCTCTCTATTGACCCTTGGGTCATAGATAGCTCATTACCCTCCCTCTGACTTTGTTAAGTCACCTTGGACCATAACTTAGTTAAGTTAGAACCTATACCCATTTAGACTTTGCTTTAAGTCTAGAAGACCTACCCCTTGTTAGGAGTATCTTTCACCTAGAGCTTTAAGATAACTTTTGTTAACTCTATGTAAGAATCATTGTCATGGTTACTTACTCCCCTCTTGCCTCTTGTAAAAGTCAATTCTTTTGAGTGATTACTTAGAATAGAGAGTTTTGTTAAACTCTATACAAACATTGTTATATGTTTTCCCCTTTGAACCTTGATCTTAATCAAGTATTCATCCACCCTAGTGAGGTGAACTACGTTTGCTCTAATTCTATCCTAGTTAGGATACGTAGGCCGAGGATACGACATCTTTGCGAGAAAACTTAGAAACTATCCTTAGGTCTTTATTTACACCCTTCACCTTATACCCAATCCCAAACCATAACAAATATTTAGCAAATACATCATACAAACAAACAAAAGGTTCCTGTAGAATATTACAAATGTTTAGGATGTGAAATACCTATCTTAGGCATAACGTAACCCCGACCCATGATCTCTTAGCGTTGTTGTTACATCATGCAAAAGGGTTTTTCTTTCTTTAACCTTTCCTTTGGATAAATCAAAGTCCGGTTGTGAATTTAATGAATTAAGATGGAAGTTAATCAATAGCTTAGTATCACAATTCTCACTGCAACACATCCATGACGAAGGTTTATGGCACCGAAACATACGATTTCCGTCGTCACAGAGTAGTGGAGTACCCATTGGCAGAACCAAAAGCAGGAGAAGAGAGTCAAAAAGGAGGTGGCGGTGGCAGTTTATAGAGCACAATTACTGTTTTGAGATTCAACGAGACCGTCTCACTAAGATAGCTGAATCCAACTAGTTGAAAATTGGTGAGAAGAAGAAAGATTTCGATCCAGAGCTTGTTATGAAAATTTATGAAACGGAGTTGTTGGTGAAAGAAGGTCAAGGTAATAAACATGTTCCTCTTCAGAGAGTTATGCTTTTGAAAGTTAGTCAGTATTTGGAGAATTACCTCTGGCCGTATTTTGATCCTGTTAGTGCTACTTGTGAGCATGTTATGTGAATCATCATCATGGTAAATGAAAAGGTTAATCTCATCATCATTATTTGATTTATATTTCTTCAATTGTTTATTTTATTTTCCTAAATCTAATTCGTGGGTGGGTAATTTTATTGAAAAAATTATGTGTTTGCGAGCATTGCAATTCCGAGAGAATGTTGCTGCTTGAGTTTGCTTCCATGATAGGAAAGATGTTTTCAAAGAATTTCTTGAGAGAGTTTTTCGATTAAAGGAGGTATTTATCTATCTCTTTCTTTATGCATTGCTATATCCTAACTAGCACTTTAGTCAAAGCACGTACAAGTGATCGATACAACACTTAAACTTGTAATTCATATAGTTAAAGCGCCATAGATAAGTTTCATTTTGTTGCTATCATATGCTTGTTTGTCTGTTTGAGTTTGAGAGAGGAATTTCACTCATTTTGACAAGAATATAATTTTTTTGAGTAAGTGCCATCTCACGGGGTGTCATAATTTCATTTATTTTCGATTGCTAGATTTCAGTTTTTCATTATTTTGTTAAGTGTACATCTGTCATTTGATTATTGAGTTGGACTTTCAACTGTTTTTTTTCCTATCTCTTTTCCTTTATCTAATGAAGTGAGTGGCTCGTATTTGATGGCGGAACCATAAATGTATTTTGACATTTTGCTGAATCTCATGTTCAAATCTTACTGTAGGGAAGAGAACTGAATATTGCAGAGAAGACAAATTACCTTGTTTTCATGATAAATGCGTTTCAGGTATGCTGGCATTGCAATTCTTCCTTCAGGGCTTAAGTCATGTGTTGTTGGATTTAGTCACACATGTTTAAGTAGTTAGTGTGTAGATTTATTTTATCAAATTTTGTTGAAATACAGGCTTCCATTATTGTTGAATTGTTACAATCTTGCATAATCATTACGTCTTCAACAAATATTCCATTAATTTTCCAGAGTTTCTAAAAGATTGGTATATATATATATATATATATATATATATATATATATATATATATATATATATATATATATATATATATATATATAATGAGTGTTAGTATTTTTTGTTCAATGGAAAAAGACGTAGAGGTAAAAGAAGAATTGCAAATTCTTCAGTCACATTCTTATATCTGAATATGCATGATATTGGAGTTCGGCCCATTGTCTTACTCCTAGAAAGTTCATTTGGTAATTAGAATTTAAATATTAGTTAATGATTGTTAGTTGGTCTTGCTTGAAAAATTGACCTGGCAAGTCTAATACAGGAATGTAATGAAATCGTCATTCAATTATAACAAGACCTTTGAAATGGTCATTTTATTCCATTCCATCTCCTTTCTCATTCTCATCAAAATAATTTCCAGTGAATCAAATAGGTCTGTAAGATATTGGATTAAACTCTACTATGATTGAAGGTAGCTTTTTGGTTTGACAATTCGATAAATATTTAACATGCAGTCGAAGACCGCTCACATGATGTTGTCGAAGTAGTGTATGTTGTAGTCGAAGTAGGGTCAAGCATGCAGTTGTCGGAAATGTTAGATTTGTTAATATGTCGAATTAGGCTTGTTTATTATGTCCAATTGTTTAAGTTAGCTTGTAATGGGTAATCGTTAAAAAGTCAATTAGTTTAGTATGGTAGGTTTTATTATAAACAACATACTAGTCTCTCGTTATAAGTGTGTCAAATTCTAATTAGGGTGAGAGGGTTATTTGTTATTCTTGAGTACTTATAATCTAACAAGAAGAGAAAGTAAAGAATAACAGTTATAACCAATCGTTGTTGTTCTTCTTTTTTTACCATCTTTTCTATCCCTGTGTTTTTCTTGATCATAATTGATGGACACAACACTCGTGCTTAAAAGCTCATGTGTGAATAATGAACAATCAACCAACTCAATGCATTAAAACTGATATAAGAGTGACATACAAAATCACAACACACTAAAAGAACTCTCAAACCCTAAACCCTTATTTATGCACACACGATTTCTTCAATGATATTGCTTAAGTTTCTAGGTTTAGTAAGTCTCTTTATATAGACTCTTGCAGTATGGGCTTGGACTCTTCAATCAAATCCAATCTTCCAGCTGTAAATCACCTGTAGGATCTTTTCCCAAATAATAGGAACAAATCTTTAAATTTCCCTAAAAAGTCTCCAAGATCCTTTTCATCAAATATGAAATGTTCCTAAATTATTCATGCTTAGCTGTGCTTGTATGAGAACTAAAACCATCCAAAATCTCATATTTTAACATCATATGTTCAAGGATTTAAAATGCCAAATTGTTCTGATGTTCTGGTATAACATGTCACAAAATCTTTCAGAACATCTATAAAGAAAAGTAAGAGCAGACTTTGCTGTATCGGTTGGTCAAGATGTCATGACATCTTGCTCAACATCTGGTTGTGATACATGTTTTTCCAAATTAAACATGTTTTAACAAAATTGTTGTCAATCATAAAATCACAGACCTAACAAAGGTGAGGGAAATTATCATGTCTATTTGTTTAGATTTTGTGGATGTTCAAGAGACCAAGTTGTTAGAGGTTTTTTAATCTCTCGTGTTTTCCTTGTGGGGAAGTACTTACTATGATCTGAGTTTCCCTCCATCTGTGGGTAGTAAGGGAAATATTCTCTTTATTTTATGTAATTCTAAGGTTAAATCCCTTTTTTCTTACTCGGGTTCCTGGTTTTCTATAAGTTTGTCTAGAAATGATTGCTTATAAGATTGTCTGTTTTGTTTTTAACATTTACTCTAATAGTCTCTTGATTGATAGAGGGGCTAAGTGGTTTGACCTTCGCTCCTATTTATGCCAAATAAGGTGGTGTCATTTGGCATATTTTGAGTCTTTTCAATTCTATTTTCTTTCTTAACAAGAGGTTAAGGGGTCAACGTTCCATTATTCTTTCTGGAATACTGATTGTTTGGCCTTTTCTAATTTTATCTCTCATATGGGGTTGGTTGATCTTCCGTTCTTAGATAGGAAATTCAATGGGTTTCAACCTAAAGGTGGTGCGACCAGTAGATTAGATATGATTCTTGTTTCTAATAGTTGGTAGAATTTTGAAGGAATGATGACTCATGGGATTTTTGGGGAGTGATTCTTGATATATATATATATATATATATATATATATATATATATATATATATATATATATATATATATATATATATATATATATATATATATATATATATATATATATATATATATATATATATATATAAATAAATAGTATATATTACATGTCATCTTTTATGATATTTCTTCGATTATGGATAGCTAAAAGGATCGCATGCCCCATTTAAGTCCATCCGACCATAAAATAGGTTTGGCTGAAAACGTTAAGAGGGAATGACGAAAACCTTGTCTCGGTCTGCAAAAATTGGGTGGGTCGTGTCACCTATTAAACTTGAAAGCAACAAAAAGTTATGTCCGCTTCGTTTAGGTCTACATTCATCAAAGTCTGTAAGAAATTAGAACGAAGGTTACAAAATATAGATGGTAGAGTAAAAATTTAACTCAACCTGTTAAGAATATTTCTAAAAAAAAGACTCGTTTTACTAACCCTACGTTCATTATTCATGAATTTTTCACCAATCATGATGAAGATGAATAAAAACAGAGAAAAGAGATAGGTGGTAGTTGTCGCTTTCGCGAAAATAAGGTGCCGGCACAACAGAAGAGTCGCCACCTTTCGTTATTTATCCCTCAGAGCGGGAAAGGAAACGATCGGAAAAACCTGACGAAAAAGGGTAAGACAAAGTCATCGCAACCATTGTCTGGGTTCGGGAGTCGGTTACGCAAGGGGAAGGTATTAGCATCCCTCACGTCCGTCGTACTCGACGGGATCCTCGCTTGTTGTGTTTACTTGGACGGGTTGGTTTTAATCTATCTACCTATCAAGGCTGGCTAAAAAAGAAAAAGAAAATGACTCGGCAAAGCGTCGCGCTTTATGCCTACGTATTCTCATCAGAGAATGAGAAATCAGAGTCAACGTAGTTCGGCCTACGAAGGGTTATGGGGGAAGGTAGCTCGCCAAGACATCGCCATCTTGTGCCTACGTACTCTCAACAGGCATGAGAGATCAGAGCTCACGTAGTTCGGGAAACTACGGTTTATTTCCTGTCTTTTACGAAAGAAGTGTTTTTTATTGTGTTTGCGATTTCAACCGCACTAGAGACTATGTCCTGAGAGTGAATGCGTCGCATGTCACCCAAAGGGTACCATGCCAAACATCCAGACTGTGGAAAAGAAACTCTCCCACAATCCTTTCTCAGATAGCTTAAGGCTCGTAACGTACGAAAGAAATCATTCATGATTACTGTATCTTAAACTGTTTTGAGATGAGAAGAGAACATGCCCAACTAGGAGGGAGACTATCAAGCCCTACTGTTATCATGCCATGGATTCATCCTATGGTTGAGGTTTGAACAAGGAACTCCTAGAAGTTGTCATGCATAGGTTTCAACCTAAAAGTTTATCATCAAATCCTTATCAAAGGAAATGAGAGTCATAAGGGATCATGTCAATGATACACCAAAACAGACAAAGCATCAGCTTAACAGTAAAATGCATGCAATGCAAGTGAGGGAGGAAATGTGTGTGGGGCTTCAGCCTCCACAAGCTCATCTCAACCTTAAGCCAGAATGAAATAACAGTAATCATACTGAAACATAAACAACATGCTATCAAGCAATAAACAGTAAACTGCAATCATACAGATAAAAATGAAATGAAATGCCATCAGGCAAACAAACCACATGGGCAAGGGAGCTGGGCTCTACCGAATACCCGCAAGCAAATCCACGCAATAACAATACAAGCAGAGGGAGCAACTCAACCTCTAATGCAATCAGGCTCCTAGATTCTACTCATTCTAGATGAACTTAATCTATTGCAACAGACAAGTCAAACAAAACACACAATACAGAAAAGAAAACAAAAGAAAGCCTCAGCTCCTCCAGCAGCAACTCAGTCTTCAGACTTCAGATATCAATTGCTTTCTAGGTTTCAACCTTACAACATGAGTTTCAACTCATCTTCTCCCCTAAGCTTCAGCTTCTTGATCAGCTCCACCTTTAGGCTTCACCTAATCTTCAGGGATCTCCAAGTATCAACTTGATCTTGTTGCTCTTCAAGCTTTAGCTGGAATGGCAATCTTCAAGGATTCATCCTCTTCAATACTCCTCAATGAAGTCTTCATCTTCATGCTCAGGCTCTGCATCTCTCAAGACAATCAAAACCAGAGAAAATCACTTACTGGATAAGCTGGGGGATATTGAACTGCTTATTTGATCACCAAAAGGTGACCTATAAGGGTTCAATATCAAAGGAAAGGTTCCCTCAAAAGTTCTACCTCCTTGGTATATCACTTATCCCTCCAAAGGAGAGAGGTGTGTACCATGGAGGGACTTTGAATCATAGGGAGGAATGGAGGTGAATGATACCATCCATGTTTAAGAAAGAAGTTTTCTACATCTAAGCTCTTCCTAATTCCTAACCCTAAAAACAAAACAAAAAGAAGAAAGATCAAGCCCACAAGCCCTTAATGCATCTTCAAGTCTTTTAGTATGCCCCACCAAGAGATACCAAGCTCCTCAAGCCAAAGGAAAACTCCAAAGCAAAGCAAACTAAACAAACATGCCCTAAAGGCAACACAAACAATCATTCAATACAAAAATCAACCAAAAATAGCATACTATTATATTAAATCCTAATATAATTTCTAAGGGGTCCTACATAACTACCCTTAAGTCCCATATATGCCCCATAGTCTAAATTGTCCTAAAAACCCAAAATCTAAAGTTGTTATGAACCTATGTTGAAGTTTTAACCTAATTCTACACTACCTAGAATTACCTAATCAAAACTATCCTAAAAATCAACACAAAAATATGGAATTAATTCAGAGGGAACCTAAAACATACATCTAACTACCCTAAAAAGATTGAACTAAAAATATAAAGGGAGCTATCCTAACTAAAATCTACAAATTCACATATCAACTAAAAGAATTAAAAATGCATTAAAAGAGAAAATATGCAAAAAATATAAAAATGAAATAAAATGGCAATTTTATGATTTTATATTTTTCTTGACAAAAAATGGAAAGTGGGAAAAAAATCCCATTGAAAAATATTCATTTTTCAATTTATTATGAATTTTTAAAGTAAAATAAAATTTGGAGAAAAATTAATATGAGAATGATGCATGGGGGTGCCAATAGAAATAATATGCAGTTATTTTCATATCTGGGCCCAGATAGGGGGGTGGCGTTAGAAATGCGCCTGGGCCCAGTTTTAATATCAGAAAAAACAAAGTAAAATGAAAAGAAAAATATTAAAACGACGGTGTATAAAGCAATAAATTGCAGTTAAAAAATGACATTGGGCCTGAATGGGGGTGGGGAAAGCATAAAATTACTTAAGCCCAAAATTTGGGTTAAGTGAAACGCGGCGTTTCAACGCCAGCTTCCCTCCCAATTTCGTCTTCAAATCTGGGCCGTTGGATGCTCTTCTGGTTCAACAAGTCATGCGCGTATCCAACGGCAATGAAGTCTTCTTCTTCCTTGGACAATTAGGGTTTGCAGAAACCATTGAAACACACTTCCATGCACGAAACTTCCAGCTCATCGTGTGCGCTCATTTCTCCACCAAATCTCAAAGTATAAAAACCAAATTCGATCAGAATTCCGCGCTGAATACAACCATGGCATTGGTTTGAACAGAAATAACCTCTATCAAGCAACCCGAATGGTATAACCCCATGGATTCAAAATATCCTCAGTTTTCGACCTCAACCAAATTCATCTTTCTTTATACAAAAATGGTCCTCATGTTGCACTCATTAAAATCAGCCATAAATCTTGCCCTAACACTCAATATATAGCATGTTCTAGCTCCATCAAGAATTGACCACCATTAATGAAACTTCTCCAATTGGTCTCAAACTCACCAAAAATGACCACCTAATTGTCTCTAATAGTTTCACACTAATAATTAACCCTAGCCATGTCTAGAATAGGGTGTAGGAATGATTTTGCATACCTTGCTTCTTGAAATGGTAGGTGATGAAATTCTTCAATCCAAGCCTTGTAGCTCCTCAAGAATGGTCCTTAGATGATGAATATTCCTCTGCTTGCACAAGATTTGATGTAGAGCACTTGTACTTCAAGATCCAATGCAATTTGCTTCCTTGCAATTTCAATGAGAACTCTTTCAATTCTTCATCAATGGAGTTTCACTCTAGCATGAACACACTCAGCAATGTTTATGGAGATGATTTGTGAAGAAAAATGAAATGGTAATGAAGAAGAATATGAAGATTCAATGTGATTTGCAAATGGAGTTTTTGGATTTCAATCTCTATTCTTTTCCACAATTAACACCAACTATCACCAAACTTTCACCAATGGAAGTTGTATTCAATATATAGAGAGGTTTAGAAAAGTCTAGAACCTCCTAGAACCATCTAGTAAGAACTTGAAGTTTTCATGATATGGTAATTTACATTTTCACTTCTCATAATATGGTATCTCATGCAAAAACCCTTGTACACTTGGTAACCAACTTGAATTTATCCCCAAATGATATTTTGGACAAGTTACCATGCATCTCTTCCTTGCTTATTAAGCTTTTCCTTGTTTTGGTTTGGTGCCTTATTATGCAAGCAAGACTTTTACAAAGCAACCCTATGATGCAAGCATCAAATCAAAATTGTGGCTGAACCATTGTTCTTAAAATGTCATTTGGAGTCAAAATGACCTATCATATGACATGGTTTGGACTTATAGCTTATGATTTATGATTTTCCATTTCACTTGAATTAACTTATGCCTCATTTTTAGGCCATTTTTATCACTTTTTGCTATGAGCCTTTTCAACATCTCATGACCACCCTACTAGCCTTAAAACATCATTCTAAGAAAGTTTTATGTTGAATATTTTTCCATTTGAAGCTTGGAAGTAGGAGATATGGCCTTATGCTTGAAATGACCTATAACTTCCAAATGACCAAAATGCCCTTGGCTTGTCAAAGCCATAAGTTGTGTTCTACAAATCCTATCAAGGACTTCTAGTACTCTCTAGAAAGCTAAGAAGATTCTCTTCAACATTCATGTTGACCAAGAATCCATAGGAATCATCCTACTAGGGCAAACGTTGTCTGCAAGTTGGGTGACTTTCAAGGACCCAGATTCACATACCTCAGATGACCTGTAATTTGTCAAAACCATAACTTGAGCTCTGCAAATCCTATCAAGGACTTCTACCACTCAAATTAAAGCTAAGAACAAGCTCTACAACACTCATGTTATGGGGAAGATGAGATGACAATCACATCTTGAGCTAAAACTTCCTGGAAGATAGGGATCAAACTAGGGGATTTTACACTGTCAATCCTTAGAAACCCTAGCTTAAAACTTCTCAAAATCCTCAATCATGATGAGTTGGTCTAGGAATCATCCTTATAGTATCTCAATACATCATTCCATGATCACATGGCCCTTGGATTAGGTCTCAACCTTCTCCAAAACTTCAGTTGACCTAGGGTTGACCCAGTCAAACCCTAATTCTACCATTCATGGTTGAATCTTCTGAATTCTTGTATAATGACCTCTCTGGGCTTTATGATGGTTTTCAATACATCTCTTAAGCTTTCTCAAAGCTTCAAGCCTATCCTCATAGTCTCAGAATCATCTGAGGAGCACCCACAACTCTCCAGTTATGAGACACACAACTCTGGTTTCAACCAATTCCTCTGAGGATTTCTTGAGCTTTTTGATGAAGGTATCAACCTTCAAACACTTGATGGGTAAATAAATGTTGGTCAAATTTTGGGGTGCAACAGCTGCCCCTATTCAAACGGCTTGAACCTGACTGGGTGAGGAGCGAACGGCTCTCAGCCAATCAAGGTGCGAGACGGTTGAATACCGGTAAACCCGAAAATTTGCCAACTGCACGAGTACTGGAATAATAGCTGCACGGCAACTATATGGAGAAATACTGATCTGACATCGCCATCGGTTATCCACGTTAAATCATCATCAGACAACCAAACACCCAACATCGCCGCTGGAGAACTAGAGAACCCGACATCGCCGTCGAACAACAGAAATACCCAACATCGCCGCTGGAGAACTAAAGGATCTGACATCGCCGTCAGACAACCAAAATACCCAACATCACCGCTGGAGAACTAAATCTGACATCGTCGTCGATCAACCAAAATACCCAACATCGCCGCTGGAGAACTAAATCTGACATCGCCGTCATAAACAAACATAACTCTGAGAAACATCCAACATTGCCGCTGGAAAACTAGATCAACTGACCTCGCCGCCAGACACAAAATACCCAACATCGCCGCTGGAGGACTAAAACATCTGGCATACCCAACATCGCCGCTGGAGGACTGAGGAATCTGACACCGCCGTCGGAAACAAACATCACTCTGAGAGACACTCGACATCGCCGTCGTACAAACATCATCTCTGCTGGGGATTTAAAGAGTCTGACATCGCCGTCGAACATAATCTTCTGACATCGCTGCCAAAACAAACATCCAACATTGTCGCCGGAAACAAACATAACCTGACCTCGCCGTCAAAACAAACATCCAACATCGCCGCCGGAAACAAACATAACCTGACCTCGCCGTCAAAACAAACATCCAACATCGCCGCCGGAAACAAACATAACCTGACCTCGCCGTCAAAACAAACATCCAACATCGCCGCCGGAAACAAACATAACCTGACCTCGCCGTCAAAACAAACATCCAACATCGCCGCCGGAAACAAACATAACCTGACCTCGCCGTCAAAACAAACATCCAACATCGCCGCCGGAAACAAACATAACCTGACCTCGCCGTCAAAACAAACATCCAACATCGCCGCCGGAAACAAACATAATCTGACCTCGCCGTCAAAACAAACATCCAACATCGCCGCCGGAAACAAACATAACCTGACCTCGCCGTCAAAACAAACATCCAACATCGCCGCCGGAAACAAACATAACCTGACCTCGCCGTCAAAACAAACATCCAACATCGCTGCCGGAAACAAACATAACCTGACCTCGCCGTCAAAACAAACATCCAACATCGCCGCCGGAAACAAACATAACCTGACCTCGCCGTCAGGGTGAAGAAACTTCATTGGGGAATGGGTCACACGGTAACCGGTAATTCATAGTCGATCATACCATCAGGCATTCAGAGAAACTGAGAAAACCGCTTCATTAACACGGTCAGACTTCAATCATGGAGTCTTCAAGGGAGATTTCAACTTCGCCGTTGGAAAACCTGTTGGGGAGGACGCTTCGCCGCTGGGGAATCTGGAGAAATATCAAGCAACTCCGTTCCAGGGGGTCCAGAAATCATTCTGGATGAATCAACTCTACTGAGGACTTCAAGAATCATCTTGAACAAATAACTTCGTCGGGGACCTTCAAGAATCATCTTGAACTGATAACCATTCTAAGCAAACACTCTGCTGGGGATTCCAGGAATCCTCCTGGACAACTCTTGCCGAGGACAAACCAATCATGGCTTGAGCAGCTTCCAAGGATTCGGCTCTCTTGGGGCTTTAGGAATCATCCTGGGCGATCTTAGCTGGGGACTCTAAGTATCAACTTGAGCAACCAACTCTGGAGACTGCACTAGGGTCTTAAGAATCGTCTTAAGCAAACGGCCCTGCTGAGGGATTCGAGAATCATCTTGAACTGCAGACTTCACTAGGGATCTCAAAAATCATCTTGAGCACGCGACTTCGTTGGGGAGAATGTCAGGAATCATCCTGAGCAACTGATCCTTCGGCAAAACACCTGTAAAACAAGAACGGTAGCAACCTAGATCATGTTTATTATGCATATGCTTCGGCGCCATGCTCCACACGGTGGAAATGCTATGCGTTTATGATGAATGCTATGCAATCATGCACAATGATGCGATCCCGTCAGCAAAATAAATGCCGAAGGGAGAATCCTCCTGTCCAGGAGCGCGAACTACTCAGATAGAGGAATCATCCTGCTGAGGAGAACGTGGTCACGCCAATATCAATTGGACTCCGTCTGAGGAAATGATCTTCAGTTGACTACTGCGGGGAAAACCACTTCAGTTGATTGCTGCAGGGGAACGAAGCTCTACGAGAACCTGGACCTGCTGAGAGAAAAGCGATATCAATCGCGGGGGTAAGCTGCGTGGCCGCCTCGGCTACTCTTCTGGGGATAACAACTCTGTGGGGAAACAACTTCGGCTGCTCCACTGGGGAGAACCAGTCATGTTCTGATCAACTTCCAAGGATTCGGCTCTCTTGGGGTATCTGCAAACTCGGCTGGGGAAGGAGAAATCATTCTGCTTCGCTGGAGAGAGTACGACTCTGGGGAAATACAACATCAGCTGTTCAACGCTCTGCTAGGGAAAACCAATCATGGTCCCTACTGCTTCCAAGGATTCGGCTCTCTTGGGGTTTGCGAACTCAGCCGGGGAAGGAGAAATCATTCTGCTTCACTGGAGAATACAACTCTGATGAGGAATTTCAATTCCGCTGGGGAAGAAGGAATCATCCGACTTCGGGAGAGGGTACGAATTTGGTGGGGGAATCTCAATTCCGCTGGAGACTTCAGTCTGGCACCATCATTTGCTGCATACTTCGGCGTACGAACAGTTTCCTACGAAACCTGCACTTGTGACCCGGTGCTGGGGTATGAATTCATGCTTCGGCGCCTGACTCAGCTGAGGAGGCGACGTTCCTTCAGGACGCGTCTGCTTGGGGAAAGGGAATCATCTCTGCCTGGGGAGACATATCAATGCTCGCGGTCTTGCGTTCAGACTCTGCGGGGGAGAGGCTACTGAACTCTGTTGGAGAAGAAGGAATCATCCCGCTTCGGGGATATCAATCCTGGTCTGCTAAGGGTAATCTTGCATATGCCTTACGAAGACTGACCCTTCTGGGTAACACTTGCTGGACTATCAAGTCTGACGTGGAATACCTGCGTATCAACACTGCTGGGGACATCAATCCTTAGCTACTCATGGTATAACTCTGTTGGAGATGTACTGATCCTATCAAGGAAACACCTTTGACATCTGCGGAAGATAACAATCGATCACTAGAATTGTACCTCACTTCACCGAGGAAAACGACCCTGAACGGTCTTTTTAGATCACCCTAAGTCCTTATAGGGTACGAAGCCATCTGCTGAGAAATGACTCTTCTCTGGCTGACATCAAGATCTACCCGTCTAGAGATTACTCAATGAGGGAATCACCGTTGACTTCTGCTTGAGGAATGAGTCAATGACCTAGACTCTGAGGGAAAGGGAGTCAAACTCGGACTCTGTGGGGATACAACATTGCATCAGTCCCACTGCTAGGGAAATAAACCCAAATCTGCCAGTCAGGGAAAGCTTCAGTCCCAACCTGCTTGGGAAAATAGCGCATCAGGCTAATCAACGTTCAATGCTTGGGATGGCCATACTCCGCCGGGGATATCAATCCCGCCCTACTGAGACTAATCTTGATCCTACTCTGATAAGGGATGAATGCCATCTCAATTTGTTGCAGTCTCAAACTGCTCAGGGGAAACAATCTCAAACTGTACATCTCTGCTGAGAAAATACTCCTGATTCAACAACATCAGCACATGGACGATTCCCCGACATTCAACTCTTGCTAGGGTGAACCAACTCATTTGAACAACTTGCCCCAGTACAGTTCAACTTGCCCCAATCCGACTTTTGGGAATAATTCATTCTGAACAGAAAACAGCTGGCAACAAGACAATCTTCAGATGGCTTGCCCCAACATCTGTACAACGGAAGGATTCATCCTCCACTAATCAATTCTCAGCATGGTTGGCTTCAATATCTCTGAAGTAGTTTGCCCCTGAACGAGCGATGAACGACTCAACATGCTCTGATTGAACACTGGAGGGATCTGCCCTCAAACCACAAGAATTCTGGATAACTGCCCCTGATTGGGGTCTCGAGAAGATTCACTTCCGATCAACCGTTTCCTGCATAAACTGTCCCATAATCAACTGATACTCTGGGACTTGTCCTCAGACAAACTGATTCCAAACTCACAGGAAGTCAATGCCCCAGATTCACAGGGCTTCACCGCATACCGTTCTGATCCCGACTGCTACGATTCGGTCCTGATTGACTATTCTCTGTTGGAGTTCTTTCGTATCAATTACTGACCTGCAAATAAAATTGTTTATTCACGGATGGTAATTTTAATGCAGTGTTCATGCAAATTTCGAAAAAAATGTACTGTCACTCATTTACGTGTCATGCTAGTGAGAGACGAATGAACCAAAGGGTTCAAACGTAGTACTGATTCGATCAGCGAAAAATACAATAAGGATATGATTAGCAAATCATGAAGGAGTCAGGTTACTCAACCTTTGTTGCACCCCAAAATTTGACCAACCGGGTCTCGTATCTGGCTCGATGTTTCGACGCATAATCGCATTCGCATCTGCATATTGCATACAGTGCATTTTTTTTCATTTGTTTTGATTTTATCAGGATCACAGCTCTCGTCTCGCGTTTCAGGTGTTTTTTATCAGTTTAAATAGATAGAATCGATTTTTGGGGATATTTCGGTGCCCGTTTATTTTTACCGGCTATTTTGGTGCGCTCTCGCAGTGTTATGTGTCGTTCGGTGTTATTGTGATTTTTCTGGATTTTATTGGCTATTTTTAGGGTTTAATTAGCTTTTTAATCATTTTTAGGATTTAATAGGATTTTTAATAGTTTTAATTCTTTTTTAAATAGATTTTTAATATTTTTAGGATTTAATAGGATTTTTAAATAGATTTAAATCATTTTTAGATTAGTGTAGAATATTAGTGAATTTTTCTTTTAGCATTTAATAGAAATAAGTAGATTTTTCTTTTATTTTCTTTTATAGAATTTAAATAAATAACATAGGTTTATTAGGATTTTTTCTTAGTGGAATTATTAGAACAGTATTAGTTTAGAAGTTAATTAGGGTTAATTAGTTAATCATTGGTTAGTCTTAATCAGCTTTTTAATCCATTTTTTTTATACTAATCCATTTTCATGCAGCTTTTTGTGAGTTTTTTTAGTCATTTTCGTGTGGGCTTCAGTTCAAATTCGCAGGCCCAGAGTACATTTTTTGTCCAGAATGTTCATCCAGGTTTCCAGAAAAAGTCCAGCATCAGTCCACGTTAGTCCAGTAATTCCCAGAAATATCTAGAACATTCCAAAAGCACCCAGATTTCTCAGTGCTATAAATAGCCAGGAGCCACGTGTAGCTTCGAGGCTGGCCCACGCTCCATCATCACCATCACGCCACCTCACAAGTTCATCACCTCTCTCTCTGCCACGCATGGGCACACGCGTCCCACATGCATCCCTCCTCACCACTACTCCACCACGCGTCATCCCCATGACCATCGCCTGAAAACACCACCGGCCGGCCTGCATGGCCGGCGGCCACCGCGCCCCCCACCGGAGAACGTCCAAATCCCAGAGACCTCCCTCATTCACCTTCCTCCGATCACCAACCTCCATCTCCGATCATGATTCATCGTCCTCAACCCAGAAAAATTCCCAGAAACCTCCCATCTTCATCGTGTTCATCACGAACCTTCAACCACATTCATGCAATTTTCCCAGACTTCGTCCTCAACCATCACGATCTTCATTATTCATCCAAGATTCATCAACAAGACCTTCAAGAAATTTCCAGAAATAATCTTCCATCATCAGTTAAGTCCAGAAAACCAAAATCTCCCATCGCAACCCTCATCAAACTTCAATGCTCTTTTCAAATCCGTCACCAAGGATACCTTCAGATCATCATCTCCAGAACTAATCTCAGCAGAAGATCTTCATCCCTTCAGATCTCCCCAGATCTTCATGCAAGAGGACCGCAACCTTCAAACACATCCTCAGATCTTCAATGTGTTCATCCACTGGATCTTGCATTTTTCCAGATCCTTCGAAGATCTTCGAACAAGCCTTCAAGATCCATCAGCGAGTACCAAGAATCGTCATTCGTTCATCCTTCAAGAACCAGGTTCTCCAGAAAAGAAGCTTCCAAGACGAACATCATCAAGGGTTCTTCAACGAACCTTCATCTTCTTAAGAAGTTTCTGTTGAAATCTTCAAGCTGCGATTGGAATCTGTACAGGTTGAGTGTTTGATATTGAGTATGAGAGAAAGGCTGAGAGAATGGAGGAGAAAGACGGAGACGAGGAGAGGAAGTTTACGGCGGCGGAGGGAGTTAGAGAAGAGATTAGGTTTTTTTTCAGAAAGGGAGTTGGGAGAAGAGAGTGGGCCTCAGGGCCCAGTTCCATTTTTTTGACACAAACACTCCCCACACGTTTTTTTGATGAATGGGCTGGGCCCAATGCACGTTGCTGGCCAACACTCCCCATTCACTCTTCTCACCCCCCTTTCGCTTCCTGTGTTGATTGGGCTGGGCCCAATCTTAATTTGCTGTTTTATTTTTTATTTTCTGCTAAACCCCCTTGTAACTGTAACACCCCCCTCCCTTTATATTTGTCTTTTATTTTCTTTTATATTTTTTCTTTTCTTTATAGTTTTATAAAAATATGAGAGGAGAAAATATATTGAAAAGAAATAAGAAAAAAGAGCATGGAAGAATAATAGAAAAAGAAAAGTAAAAAGAAAAGAATATTATTGAAAAATATTAGAGAAAAAGAATATTAGAAAAGAAAAAGAAATAAAAGAAAGAGAAGAAAAATAGTAAAAAAAAACAATAAAAGAATATATGTTGAAAAGAGAAAAATAGAGAGAAAAATATATTGAAAAAGAAAAGAAAAGAAGAAAAAAGAGAAAAAATATTAAAGTAGGCTTAATATTTTTTAAGTACATTTTTCTTTTAGGATTTATTTTCTTTTTAGGGATACAATTAGAAGCCCATTTGTTAGGGGGCTATTTTTCATTCGATTTTTTAGGATAGAATAGGATAGCGTTTCCTAGGAGATTTATTTTTCAGTATGCAATCATTGTAATCATTTTTCAGAGATTAATAAAACGAGATTTGAGCTGTGGTCCCGAAGTAGCCGAACTACAGCTGCTCTGATTCTTCATACCAGACGAAGATATGTAGGCATAGGATGCGATATCCTAGCGAGCACACTAACGACTGACTTTTGTTCTCTCGCGGCTGTGCGATCGAGACTTTCCCGCTGACGACTAATTGTAACCCTTTTTCTCTCTTGCCCGAGTGCATTTGAGACCAAGCCATAGTTTTGCCCACAGGTTCCCGACCCTGTGAAACCAGTTGTTTTTCTCACTGTTGTGTGAGAATGTTTGTTTAGCCGTAGTTAGTCTGAACTACGTAAAGCTCTGATCTTCCATTGTGGAAGTACGTAGGCACAAGACGCGAGGTCTTGGCGAGCCATTCTCCCTGTAGTCCCGAACTACGTTGACTCTGACTTTCTCTCCTGAGAATACGTAGGCATAGAGTGCGACGCTCTATCGAGTCAATTCCCTTCCGTTTAGATTTAGCAGCCATAGATAGATTGTTTTGCATCCTTTAGACAACCCAAGCAAGCGTGGATCCCGTTGAGTACGACGGACGTGAGGGGTGCTAATACCTTCCCCTTGCGTAACCGACTCCCGAACCCAGGTTTTGGTTGCGATGACCATACCTTTTCCCCGTTTTTTGCGAGGTTTACTTCGAGCGTTTCCTTTCCCGCTCTGAGGGATAAATAACGCACGGTGGCGACTCTTCTGTCAGCCGGCGCCGATTTTCGCAGTAGCGACAGCTGGCGACTCTGCTGGGGACTAGATAGTTTCCTAGGGATCCAACGTCCCGAAAGCGAGTCAATTTTGGGATCCAACGTCCCCTAAGAGAGAGTCAATCCTAGCGTTTGTTTGCTTGTCTTTTGGTGCTTATTTATCGATATTATCTGTTGCTGTTGGGGTGTTACGGGTGTTCTATGATGAGAGATAAGCCGGACCTGGGCTTGAGTGCACCCTAGACTTAGAGTGGAAATTAGTGGGCGCGTGCTTGCTTTGCAGGCACTAGTGTCTCATGAAATCCACGCTCAGACGAGGTTCATCCGGTTGGCTTCACTTTCAACCCTTTGGGTTGAGACGGTTGCTGGTTTGGTGGACTGTCGACTCTGGGGACCGATCATTTGTGATTCAGCTAAGTGAGGCCTCTTCAAAGCTTGATGATGCCACTCCTTCTGGGAATCGTATCATCAGTTTTGAAAGTCTGTGACGCTGATGAACGCATAGGATGCCGTACCTTGTCAGATATAGGTCCATACCTGTGAGTGGGGGGGGTTTTTTTTGCAGGAAACTTGACTTCCAACCTACCCGTTATTCTGGTCTTCTCTTCAGAGCAACCGTACTCCGTCAGCAGTGCAGCAGTATTTAGATTGTGTGGGGGCTGTGATCCCGTGTTCGTTGCATTGCATTGCATTTGCATATACATCTTCGCATCATATTGCATACCATTCGCCAGCTAGTCAGAGATCTTATCCAGCCGTTATTTTGATTCTGAAGGTGAGTGTTGAAGACGACCAAGGGGTTGAAGCAGGTTTAAAGCAGATTTGATCAGAGTCAAGCAGTGGAGTCAGCTGACAGTTGTTGGTAGCTATGTCAAAGAGCAGCTTCTAGTTTGTTGATACCTTGTCAGGTTTCACCGTGGCGTCTAATCCTCTGTATGGATCTCCTCCCGACGAAGACTGTCCGCAAGTGAACAACCTTACTGCAGCTCAGCTTGTGCAGCCATCTGTTGAAGACCAAGGTCTGCGTGAGCAGTTTGTCGCCCGAGGTGAACGTTCTCCTTCTGCTGATGTCTCAGACTACCAGGGTTTTGCCTTCCCTGTGCCAAAACCCCGAAGAGAGGTCCCGACGGCAAAGAATGAAGACCCATTAGCTCCCGTGTATGCTGAAAGGTTTCGTGCATTAGATGAGAGATTCAAAGCCTTGAAAGGTAAAGACGCTGTTACTCCTAGTGCTGCAGATATGTGTCTGGTTCCTGGCCTAGTGTTACCTCCGAAGCTCAGAATGCCGAGGTTTGAAAGGTACAAAGGAGATAGTTGCCCGAAGCAACATTTGGTGATGTTCTGCCGAAGAATGACTTCATTTGTGCACAACGACAAGCTGATGATTCATTGCTTTCAAGATAGTCTGACTGGCGCACCTCTGAGTTGGTATATGCAGTTAGAGCGTGATCAGATCCGATCATGGATGGACTTAGCCAATGCCTTTCTGAAGCAATACGACTATAATCTTGACGAGGCTCCTATTCGCATGCAGCTGCAAGAACTGTCTCAAGAGAATAATGAACCTATCAGGAAGTATGCTCAGAGATGGAGAGAATTTGCTGGTAGGGTGCAACCACCGCTCCTAGACCAAGAGCTGAAAGGCATGTTCGTAAATTCCTTGCAGAGCCCGTACTTCGAAAGAATGCTTGGAGCCGCACCAAATTTCACTGAGTTGGTAAGGACAGGAGAGCGCATCGAGTATGGTGTAAAGACTGGAAGAATCCCGTATGTTTCAAGAGGTCAGGCCAGTGAAACTGAATCTCTCTATGGCTCTCAATCTGAAGATGAAACTATGATCAATGCAGTTCTGACAGATGTTGGATATCCTCAAGTCGAATCGGTGAAATCTGTTGGTTCTCCGTCTTCTCAGCGGTCAGTATCTCCTGTGTCTCGTTATTCTGGACAGACAGCTGTGCCTGGGGCACCCTATCAGGAATCTTATGTCGCTCCTCTTGCAAATCAGCGAGCCCGTGGCCAAGGTTATCAGAATCAGCGTCAGAATCAGAACCGACCTCGTAACAACTTGGAACGAAGGAATGCTCCTTTTCACCCAGTGCCGATGCCGTATAGCCAGTTGCTACCATCTTTGATTCAGAAGTCTTTGGTGGAACCTAAAGCTCTTAAGCCAGTCCCAGAACCTTACCCTCCTGGGTATAATCCCCACGTTCAGTGTGGTTATCATGGTGGCTCACCGGGGCATTCGACGGAAGATTGTAAAGCATTTCAGGCGAAGGTATAGCAGTTGATTGACCAGGATCGCATTTCCTTTCGAGAAGGGTTTCTGTTTGTTCATCCCAACCGCTCAGCTGTATAAGCTTGTAGATTCGGAAAGTATTCTCCAGCAAAGAAGCCAGTGGTTCAGACAGGCAGGCGCCTCAGCATTTGGCAGTCCTCAGACTTTTACATCATTTGCATTTGTAGTTTCTTTTTCTGTTAGTTACTACCTGCATTTAAACATTGTATGTTTCGAATGGTGATAATAATAAAGTGACTATGCATTTTTCTGAATTAGTCATGTCGCTGTCGCTCATTTACTGCATTACACTGACACTTGCATTTTTTCACTCCACTTTATCACTGTGACTAGCAAAGATTGGAGGGAGGAGGATGAAACTGAAACTCATAACCGATGATCGTATGCTTTCAGATAAGACCGTACCGATGACGTACAAGGCATTGTTTCAAATCCCCCAAACACTGGAGATATAAGGAGTTAGTCCCTTGTTAACCACTTCGAGCCAGGAAGTAGAAGTTTCTTTCGGACTTTTTAACCCTCACATCTTAACCCGGGGCAGGGTAGTTGTTAGTCAGCTTGATCGAGCGTTCAAGCCTTATAGAGGAGTGTTGTCCTTCGAGGACCAATCACATCATATTCCTCTCCAGAGGTCGTACCTCATCAACCACAATGGTTAAACCTCACCAATCAGGAGTGAGACAGTTATAATCCTTTCGGAGCAATCAAGACAGCCAGTGTCACACGACTCGTTCCAAAAGAAAAAAGAATAAGAAAGCCCGCTAAGTAAAAAAGAAAAGCTAGAAAGCAAATACTTAGGCAAAAATCAGGGCATCCCGCTGGACTTCAAAAGAAAAATCGAAAAAAACTCTGAAGAGTCAGTCCAGGCAAAAATTAGGGAATCAAAATAATGAAAAAGAAAGGATATAAAAAAGAAAAATCCTCGAACAAGGACGAAGTCGTGTAGACACAGACGCCGAAAACGAAAAAGGAGTAACTGTCACTCCAAAACACCTTGTGAGTTCTTTAACCAGTTGTTCCCAATGTTCAAGAGGCGAGCGCTCGACCCAAGTTAACTGAACTTTAGGATCGGAGATCATCACGTAGAAGGGGTGGGTACAAATCATAATTTGAGCCAAACATCCTTTGTTTCACGAACCGTGAACCCGACCACGATACAACCCTTAAAAGACCTAATTGAGGTAAGGTTAGTTTGAAGCGCATTATGATAAGGTTGAGTAACCTGACTCCTTCTTGACTTGCTAGTCACATCCTTGTTGTATTTTTCACTGACCACGTAAGCACTACGTTTGAACTTTGGTTCACTCGTCACTCACAATCATATGCATGTAAATGAGTGACAGCTCAAAATTTTTTCAAAATCTGCATAACCACTGCATTAAGATTACCATTCGTGAACAGACGATTCTAATTGCAGGTTAGTAGTTGGCATGAGAGAAATTCCAACAGGAATAATCAAGCAGGACTGAGTAATTCAGTAGTCTGAACCAGAATGGTGAATATTGTGAAACCCAATGAATCAGGGGCATTGACTTCCAGTAAGTTCAATATCAGTTAGTCTGAGGACAAGTCCCGAAGCTTCAGTTGAGCAGGGGCAGTTTGTTGATCAGAAGTGAGTCTTCTCGAGACCCAATCAGGGGCAATCATTCAGAGCGTTGATAATCAGATCAGGTTAAGTCGCTAGAGCGCTCATTCAGGGGCAAGTCAGTTCAGAGGATGATGAAATCAACTGAGTTGTTAGGTGTTTAATTGGAGATTGAATTCTTTTGTCGTGCAGATGTCGGGGCAAATATTCTCGAAATATTCTCGAAGTATTCTCGTGGCAAGCTGTTCAGAGCAAGTACTCCCAAGAGTTAGATTGGGGCAAGTTGATTGTATTGAAGCAAGTGGTTCGAGCCAATCTTTGTATCCCCAGCTGAGTGTACTGGGGCAAGTTGTTCAAACCAGCCTGTTTATCCCCAGCCAGAGTTGAGTATCGGGGAATCATGTCAATACCCTTATCAAAAACCTGAACCTTTCAAATAAAAAGGTCTTGTTGTCATTGGATCATTATCCTGCAGTTTAAACCTGTTGCGTGTCAGTAACCAGTCGTTTCCAAAGTCCAGTTCTCGTCTGGCAAACCGGTAACCAGTTCTCGTCTGGCCCACCGTCCGTAAGCATCAGTTCCCGTCTGGCGCAGTTTATTGTAAGCAGCAGTTCCCGTCTGGTGCAGTTTATTGTAACCAGTTCTCGTCTGGTTATCGTTTCTTCAAGTGTTGTATCAGTTCTCGCCTGGTACATATCGTTGCATAACCAGTTCTCGCCTGGTCATCGTGTGTTTTAACCCAAGTGTTATACCAGTTCTCGCCTGGTGTACGTTAGCTTTCAGCCAGTTCTCGCCTGGTTGTCTTTTTCTCAGTCTGTTATCCAGTCAGCCCCGTCTGATGTTCAAAAACACAAAAACCAAAAATCAATTTTCCTAACCTATTTTCCTATCAGTTCTCGCCTTGTAGTCTACCTTTGAATGCTAGTTCTCGTCTAGTATTTCCATATCTTCCACTGTGTACATAATCCATGTTTATCCTAAACCAGAAAAAACAAAAAAAAAACCTAAAGGTATCGGACACAGTATTTCCCGATGACCCGCATGTTGTCATGTTTCCCGATACGAAGCTCGACAGATACCAGCGCTCCGAGTAATGTTTGAATTCCTTGTGGATGTTGTTAAATCAGAATTGCTACTCTTCAGCAGATGAAAGTTGCTTGTTATCCCCGGAAGAGTCGAGACGGTACTTTACCCCGTATCAGAGTAGGATCAGAAGGATCCTCAGCAGATTAAGATTGATATCCTTGATAGTAAGGGCATTTCCAGCAGCGTGCCGCGCGCAATCAACCTCAGTTTGGGTCAATCCCCGCAGAGCACAATCAGTTGCCAATGGTTTGAAGGGAGCATCCCCGAGCAGAGTTGTTTTCTTTCCCCAGTGAAGCCGCCAAGCAGGGTTGCCTTTTCATTTCTCCAGCAGGACGGTTATCCCCAGCGGATTTGATTTCTCGTTTCTAGCATTTATTTTGCTGAGATGATTCTGTGACTTCAGTTCATCCCCAGTAGAGTTGGCATTGCCTTCGACATTTATTTTTCCAAGTGGTTTTCAGACCTGGTGTTCTCTGGCAGCTCGAACCTGCATTAGCATTTGCATATATAGTCATTGCATCCATCAAACTAAACGCATAGCATTTACATGTCATATAGGACATTGCATCATTATCAAGCATACGCATGTCGAAACATAGACCAGGATGGTTACCTATTGGATTTCGAATTTGTTCACCTGCAGAGTTGTTTGGTTCAGCTTCTCGACTTCCCCAGCGGAGTGATTCTTCATTTGGTTTTTACGTCAGCATCGGGAAAAAAACAACAACAACGAAGATTGACATATATCAGACTTCTGAAGCTGCCGCCTTCGTCAGAATAGGTGCCAAGCAGTTCCATTCAGAATTCCCCCAGGAGAATTGTCCTCAAGTTCGCAGTGAACTGTGAGTTGACCGGATTTGATCCCATGAGAGAGATGGGAATCAAGTCGTTTGCTTTTCCGAAGCATTATTTCAATACTTGTGGCGTTACACAGGTGTTGAAAAGGAGAAGAAAATGTTATCAGAAAATTGACCAGTTGTTGCCGTGACAACCAAACTTCAGTCTATTGGAAGCTATTCCTCAAGCAGCTTTGCAGTATATTCCCGCGGTTGGCAAATTTCAGGGTTCCATTTGTATTCAACCGTCATCTACCTTGAATGTTTGAAGGCTGAGCGCTCTTCACCCATTCAGGTCGAAGTCGCTTGAATAGGGGCAGCTGTTGCACCCCAAAATTTGACCAACCGGGTCTCGTATCTGGCTCGATGTTTCGACGCATAATCGCATTCGTATCTGCATATTGCATACAGTGCATTTTTTTTCATTTGTTTTGATTTTATCAGGATCACAGCTCTCGTCTCGCGTTTCAGGTGTTTTTTATCAGTTTAAATAGATAGAATCGATTTTTGGGGATATTTCGGTGCCCGTTTATTTTTACCGGCTATTTTGGTGCGCTCTCGCAGTGTTATGTGTCGTTCGGTGTTATTGTGATTTTTCTGGATTTTATTGGCTATTTTTAGGGTTTAATTAGCTTTTTAATCATTTTTAGGATTTAATAGGATTTTTAATAGTTTTAATTCTTTTTTAAATAGATTTTTAATATTTTTAGGATTTAATAGGATTTTTAAATAGATTTAAATCATTTTTAGATTAGTGTAGAATATTAGTGAATTTTTCTTTTAGCATTTAATAGAAATAAGTAGATTTTTCTTTTATTTTCTTTTATAGAATTTAAATAAATAACATAGGTTTATTAGGATTTTTTCTTAGTGGAATTATTAGAACAGTATTAGTTTAGAAGTTAATTAGGGTTAATTAGTTAATCATTGGTTAGTCTTAATCAGCTTTTTAATCCATTTTTTATACTAATCCATTTTCATGCAGCTTTTTGTGAGTTTTTTTAGTCATTTTCGTGTGGGCTTCAGTTCAAATTCGCAGGCCCAGAGTACATTTTTTGTCCAGAATGTTCATCCAGGTTTCCAGAAAAAGTCCAGCATCAGTCCACGTTAGTCCAGTAATTCCCAGAAATATCTAGAACATTCCAGAAGCACCCAGATTTCTCAGTGCTATAAATAGCCAGGAGCCACGTGTAGCTTCGAGGCTGGCCCACGCTCCATCATCACCATCACGCCACCTCACAAGTTCATCACCTCTCTCTCTGCCACGCATGGGGACACGCGTCCCACATGCATCCCTCCTCACCACTACTCCACCACGCGTCATCCCCATGACCATCGCCTGAAAACACCACCGGCCGGCCTGCATGGCCGGCGGCCACCGCGCCCCCCACCGGAGAACGTCCAAATCCCAGAGACCTCCCTCATTCACCTTCCTCCGATCACCAACCTCCATCTCCGATCATGATTCATCGTCCTCAACCCAGAAAAATTTCCAGAAACCTCCCATCTTCATCGTGTTCATCACGAACCTTCAACCACATTCATGCAATTTTCCCAGACTTCGTCCTCAACCATCACGATCTTCATTATTCATCCAAGATTCATCAATAAGACCTTCAAGAAATTTCCAGAAATAATCTTCCATCATCAGTTAAGTCCAGAAAACCAAAATCTCCCATCGCAACCCTCATCAAACTTCAATGCTCTTTTCAAATCCGTCACCAAGGATACCTTCAGATCATCATCTCCAGAACTAATCTCAGCAGAAGATCTTCATCCCTTCAGATCTCCCCAGATCTTCATGCAAGAGGACCGTAACCTTCAAACACATCCTCAGATCTTCAATGTGTTCATCCACTGGATCTTGCATTTTTCCAGATCCTTCGAAGATCTTCGAACAAGCCTTCAAGATCCATCAGCGAGTACCAAGAATCGTCATTCGTTCATCCTTCAAGAACCAGGTTCTCCAGAAAAGAAGCTTCCAAGACGAACATCATCAAGGGTTCTTCAACGAACCTTCATCTTCTTAAGAAGTTTCTGTTGAAATCTTCAAGCTGCGATTGGAATCTGTACAGGTTGAGTGTTTGATATTGAGTATGAGAGAAAGGCTGAGAGAATGGAGGAGAAAGACGGAGACGAGGAGAGGAAGTTTACGGCGGCGGAGGGAGTTAGAGAGGAGATTAGGTTTTTTTTCAGAAAGGGAGTTGGGAGAAGAGAGTGGGCCTCAGGGCCCAGTTCCATTTTTTTGACACAAACACTCCCCACACGTTTTTTTGATGAATGGGCTGGGCCCAATGCACGTTGCTGGCCAACACTCCCCATTCACTCTTCTCACCCCCCTTTCGCTTCCTGTGTTGATTGGGCTGGGCCCAATCTTAATTTGCTGTTTTATTTTTTATTTTCTGCTAAACCCCTTTGTAACTGTAACACCCCCCTCCCTTTATATTTGTCTTTTATTTTCTTTTATATTTTTTCTTTTCTTTATAGTTTTATAAAAATATGAGAGGAGAAAATATATTGAAAAGAAATAAGAAAAAAGAGCATGGAAGAATAATAGAAAAAGAAAAGTAAAAAGAAAAGAATATTATTGAAAAATATTAGAGAAAAAGAATATTAGAAAAGAAAAAGAAATAAAAGAAAGAGAAGAAAAATAGTAAAAAAAACAATAAAAGAATATATGTTGAAAAGAGAAAAATAGAGAGAAAAATATATTGAAAAAGAAAAGAAAAGAAGAAAAAAGAGAAAAAATATTAAAGTAGGCTTAATATTTTTTAAGTACATTTTTCTTTTAGGATTTATTTTCTTTTTAGGGATACAATTAGAAGCCCATTTGTTAGGGGGCTATTTTTCATTCGATTTTTTAGGATAGAATAGGATAGCGTTTCCTAGGAGATTTATTTTTCAGTATGCAATCATTGTAATCATTTTTCAGAGATTAATAAAACGAGATTTGAGCTGTGGTCCCGAAGTAGCCGAACTACAGCTGCTCTGATTCTTCGTACTAGACGAAGATATGTAGGCATAGGATGCGATATCCTAGCGAGCACACTAACGACTGACTTTTGTTCTCTCGCGGCTGTGCGATCGAGACTTTCCCGCTGACGACTAATTGTAACCCTTTTTCTCTCTTGCCCGAGTGCATTTGAGACCAAGCCATAGTTTTTCCCACAGGTTCCCGACCCTGTGAAACCAGTTGTTTTTCTCACTGCTGTGTGAGAATGTTTGTTTAGCCGTAGTTAGTCTGAACTACGTAAAGCTCTGATCTTCCATTGTGGAAGTACGTAGGCACAAGACGCGAGGTCTTGGCGAGCCATTTTCCCTGTAGTCCCGAACTACGTTGACTCTGACTTTCTCTCCTGAGAATACGTAGGCATAGAGTGCGACGCTCTATCGAGTCAATTCCCTTCCGTTTAGATTTAGCAGCCATAGATAGATTGTTTTGCATCCTTTAGACAACCCAAGCAAGCGTGGATCCCGTCGAGTACGACGGACGTGAGGGGTGCTAATACCTTCCCCTTGCGTAACCGACTCCCGAACCCAGGTTTTGGTTGCGATGACGATACCTTTTCCCCGTTTTTTGCGAGGTTTACTTCGAGCGTTTCCTTTCCCGCTCTGAGGGATAAATAACGCACGGTGGCGACTCTTCTGTCAGCCGGCGCCGATTTTCGCAGTAGCGACAACCTTATCACAATGCTCTTTCAGAATAAACCCTGCCTCAATTAGGTCTTTTAAGGGTTGTATCGTGGTCGGGTTCACGGTTCGCGAAACAAAGGATATTCGGCTCAAATTATAATTTGTACCCACCCCTTCCACGTGATGATCTCCGGTCCTAAAGTTCAGTTAACTTGGGTCGAGCGCTCGCCTCTTCGAGAGGTGTGTTGAACATTGGGAACAACTGGTTAAAGAATTCACAAGGTTTTTCGGAGTGACAGTTACTCCTTTTTCGTTTCGGTGTCAGTATCCACACGACTTTGTCCTTGTTTGAGGATTTTTATTTTTATATCCTTTCTTTTTCATTCTTTTGATTCCCTAATTTTTGCCTGGACTGACTCTTCAGAGTTCTTTTCGATTTTTCTTTTGAAGTCCAGCGGGATGCCCTGATTTTTGACTAAGTATTTGCTTTCTAGCTTTTATTTTTTACTTAGCGGACTTTCTTATTCCTTTTTTTCTTTTGGAACGAGTCGTGCGACACTGGCTGTCTGGATTCATCCGAGAGGTTTATAACTGTCTCACTCCTGATTGGTGAGGTTTAACCATTGTGGTTGACGAGGTACGACCTCTGGAGAGGAATACGATGTGATCGGTCCTCAAAAGGCAACACTCCTCTATAAGACTTGAACGCTCGATCAAGCTAACTGACAACTACCCTGCCCCGGGTTAAGATGCGAGGGTTTAAAAGTCCGAAAAAAAACTCCTACTTCTCGGCTCGAAGTGGTTAACAAGGGATTCTCTTCCTTATCTCTCCGGTGTTTAGGGGATTTGAAACAATGCCTTGTAAGTCATCGGCAAGGTTTTATCTGAAAGCATACGATCATCGGTTATGAGTATTTAGTTTCATCATTCTCCCTCCACTCATTGCTAATCATAGTGATAAAGTGGAGTAAGAAAAATGCAAGTGTCAGTGCAATGCAGTAAATGAGTGACAACGACATGATTAGTTCAGAAAAAATGCATATTCACTTTATTAATATTACCATTCGAAACATACAATGTTTAACAACAAGTAGTAACTAACAGAAAAGAAACTACAAATGCAAATGATAAAAAGTCTGAGGACTGCCAATGCTGAGGACGTCTGCCTGTCTGGACCACTGGCTTCTGGAAATAACCCTCTGAATCTGCGAGCTCAGACGGCTGAGAGGTTGTTATGCACAACCAAAACTCCTTCTGGAAAGGAAATGCACCCTTTATTGATCAACTGTTGTACTTTCGCCTGAAAAGCCTTGCAATCTTCAGTTGAATGCCCCGGAGATCCACCATGGTAACCACACTGAGCATGGGGGTTGTACCCTGGAGGGTAAGGCTCTGGCACGGGCTTGAGATTTTTAGGATACACCAACGAACTCTGAATAAGACATGGCAGAATCTGGCTGAGTGGCACTGGAACATGATGAAGGGGATCATTCCTTCTTTCCAGGTCGTTGTGAGGCCTCTTTCGATTCTGGTGCTGGTATTCTTTCCGCCAAGGAGCAAGAGGTCGTCGTTTCTGAATGGCAACGGTCCCTTGTTTAGGCGCTTGCGTCCTTGAACTTGATCCAGGTAGAAACTGCGAGCGAGGCGATTCAGTCACCAAAAGTCGCGGGACATATTCAAGATTTTTCTCAGCTTCAGGCAAAGGAGTGGAATCATTCACCTCTTCTGCAGGGTACGGGATAAACTTTCCCGATGCTCTCATGCCGCCCGACACAAACCTAATTGTCCTTGAGTCAATAAGGTCTTGAATCTTATTCTTGAGAGCTTTACATGTTTCAACATGGTGCCCCGGTGCTCCTGAGTGGAAATCACAATCTGTGCTGAGATCAACGTCTGATGACACGTCATTCGGTGGATCCAAAGTCTGAAGCTTGAGAACATGGTTCTGAACCAACAGTGGCAACAGCTGGGCATAACTCACAGGTATTGGGTCCACAGCTCTATCAAGTAGCTTCTTCATTTGATTATGCCCTTCAGGGTTATTCTGAGATGCCTGGCGCGGCTGCTGACGAGACAGGTCTTGAGCTTCATGTCGTGTAGAGGATCCATGAGGTCCACTTGGCTTCATCACAGGCGGCACTGACGGCAATGGAGGAAGCACTTTGGTCTCCACCTTGGGTGCTTGACCACTCTCCTTCTTTAGCATACTTCTCACCACTCCCATGAGAAAGCTCAACTGATTCTGCAGCTGCTGGTTCTCTTCTCTGAGTACTTGCTGGTCCAGGCGCACTGCCTGTTGTTGCACCCCAAAATTTGACCAACAATTATTCATCCATCTAGTGTTTGAGAGTTGATACCTTCATCAGATAATTCAAGAGATCCTCAGAGAATGGGTTGAAACCAGGGTTGTGTGCTTCACAGTTTGAAAGTTGTGGGTGCTCCTCAGATGATTCTGAGACTTTGAGAATGAACTTGATGTTTTGGGAAAGCTCATGAGATGTCTTGATAGCCATCATGAAGCCCAGAGAAGTCATTGTGCAAGAGTTCAGAAGATTCAACCATGAATGGTAGAATTAGGGTTTTGACTGGGTCAACCCTAGGATAACTGAAAATTTGGAGAAGGTTGAGACCTAATCCAAGGGCCATGAGATCATGGGATGATGCATAGAGATGTTATAAAGATGATTCCTAGACCAACTCATCATGATTGAGGAGTTGGAGAAGTTTTGAGTTAGGGTTTCTGAGGATTGTCAATGAAAAAACCCTAATTTGATCCCTATCTTCCAGGCAGTTTTAGCCCTAGATGTGATTG
The DNA here is from genome assembly GCA_963859935.3 of Lathyrus sativus. NCBI lineage: Eukaryota > Viridiplantae > Streptophyta > Magnoliopsida > Fabales > Fabaceae > Lathyrus > Lathyrus sativus. Next base: position 558,686,746 of record OZ012737.1, read on the forward strand.
ATATCTCATCTTCCCCACAACATGAATGTTGTAGAGCTTGTTCTTAGCTTTAATTTGAGTGGTGGAAGTCCTTGATAGGAGTTACAGAGCTCAAGTTATGGTTTTGACAAATTACAGGTCAGCAGAGGTGTGTGAATCTGGGTCCTTGAAAGTCACCCAACTTCCAGACAACTTTTGCCCTAGTAGGTTGATTCCTATGGTTTCTTGGTCAACATGAATGTTGAAGAGGATCTTCTTAGCTTTAATTTGAGGGGTAGAAGTCCTTGATTGGATTTGTGGAACTCAACTTATGGCTTGTGCAAGACAGGGGTATTTTGGTCATTTGTCAGTTATAGGTCATTTTAGCCAATGCCTAAAACTCCTATTTCCAAGCCTCAAATGGAAAAACTCAAAACATGAAAGTTGCTCAAAATGTGATTTTAAGTCTAGAAAGAAGGTCACAAATTGTTGAAAAAGCTCATAGCACAAGATTCCATGATTGGTCAAAAATGAACTAAAAATGACTTATAACTTTGAAAAGTTGAAATAGAAAAGTGATTTGGGAGATCCACAAATCCAAAATAGGTCATCCAATATATCATTTTGATTGGAAAAACCATTTTGAGAAGATTGGTTTAAGTAGAATTTTCATTTGAGGCTTAAAAAATGTGGTTCCTTTGGAAATTTGTTACTTGAAAAAGAAGGTAGCATTGAAAAACCCTACACAAGCCAAAAATACACTTGTTTTTCACTCATCCCTTCTCAATATCTCACATAAGGACATTTTGAGGCCAAATAACAAGGCATGGCATATGAGATGAGATAACTATTATGGAATATCATGGAATTTTCAAGAAACTTCCACACCCTTCTAGATGAATCTAGAAGCATCCAATCAATTGTTATAAAAAGAATGCATCAAGGAGTGTTAGGGGTTGGTGAAAGTTGGAATCAAGTCAGAGGAGAGAGAAGGATACATAGCCATTGGAGAAGTTTCTTCAAGTTGAAGCAACTTGAGTTTTCTTTCATTTCAAGCCACCACCTTCACATCAAGTGCAAACAGAAGGCTCTTCACCATTGTAGGATCTCATTGAAGCCATTTCAAGCTTTGGAACCATCTCTACATCACTGCACCATAACCTCTTGACAGGTTCTTTCTTCACTCTCTATCCCCTAAATTATGTAGTTTTAGTTCATTCTTTAGGTGTATAATTGATGTGTTAGGGTAGAGGATTAATTCTTGAAAGCTAGGGCACGATCCGTGAGGTTGCATAACAGAACCATAATTCTTTAATCTTCCATGACTGGCTGTTTAAAGAGTTTTAGGTAGCATAAATTGGGTTAAAATGATCAGGATAACATCAAGAATAAGTTTGTAGCTTTGGTTTTGAGTTTAGCGAGGATTGACATCAGTTGGAAATTCTGAACCATGGTTGTACCCGGATCTTCAATCCCTCTGTTAGGGCTATCTAGGGCGATTTAAAAGAAACTGTACGTAGGGTTGTGTTCCCCTTGAGATTTAGAGCAACTTTCATTTTTAAGTCGTGGCAAACCGTGGCGTGTAGAGGGAGATAATAGAGCTCGAAGGTTGGCTCATGGAGGTAGGGTTCTGCAAACCCTAGGGTTTTGATGGAGACGATGAAGGAGCGCCCTTGGATGGGTCTCAGCGTTTGACTAATTCCTTAGATCCAACGGTCGTGGATGCGCCTGAGAATTGGAGGGAGATTTGAAATATATGAAACGCGGTCGTTTCATTAAAGACCGGTTCTGGGCTTGGAATTCTATCCCCACCCCCCTTATTTGTTGGCCCAATCCATTTTAACTGGCACGCTTGCTATTCTGACCCCCCACCCCTTTAATTCATTTAATTTCTTTTATTTCTTTTAATGTTTTTTCTCTGTTTTGTAAAATGCATTAAAAATAGATAAAAAATGTTTTTTAATCTCTTCTTTTTTTCCTGAGTAGATTAAAATGTGTAGAAAATTATAAAAATAAAATTGAGATTTTATTTTTAGGTTTAATATTTTTAGTAGGTTTTCCAATTAAATAGCTTTTTAATTGTTTCATTTTGATATTTGATTTTGTAGGAATTATTTTAGGACATTCCCTTAGGGTTTTTTACCCATTCTTTTTTGTGCAATTAGATGATGAGTCATACTTCCCCATAGGATTTTTTCTAGATCTTTTCAGAATTAATCTTGATTAGTTTAATTAGGGTTGACTTAGGATAGTCTAATTAGGGTTTAGAATTGTGCATAGGTGATGATTCCTTTCTTTGATTGAGTTTTATCTTGATTTTTAGGTAGAAACCTTTGTAGATGTTATGAGTAGGTGTTGAGGACCCTTATGAATATTTGTTAAATTTTTCCCCATTAGTTTAGTATTTTTAGGTATTTTCTGAGATTGCCTGATGATTTGGTTTGTTCAGTGGGTTATCTGTTCATCTGTGGGGTTCATTCTGAGGAATTTGTTGTGGGGCTTGTGTTGTCTTGAAGACCTTGATGGAGAGCATCATGAGGAGAAGCTTGTAGATCAAGATTCAGAGACCCAGAGCTTGTCTTGTTCCCAGTCTGTGAGGTTTGAGAGCCTGAAGTTTGAAGGAAGTTCATGGTACTTTCCTGAGGAAGGCACTATGAATGACTTTCATTCTTCCTTCTCACCTCTTTCTTAAGTATCCAATGATGTTGGAGCCAACTTGTGAGTTTAATTTCTCCTGAGGAGGAATGTAAACTGATCACATGTTGTTGAGCCACATGGGATACAACTCCTAAGTGGAAGCCTCCTAGTACTTTCCTGAGGAAGGTCCTAAGGGTCTATTCACTTAGTTCCACTAGTTGATCTAGGATTTCTTAAGTATCCAATGATGTTGGAGCCAACTTGTGAGTTTAATTTCTCCTGAGGAGGAATGTAAACTGATCACATGTTGTTGAGCCACATGGGATACAACTCCTAAGTGGAAGCCTCCTAGTACTTTCCTGAGGAAGGTCCTATGAGTCTATTCACTTAGTTCCACTAGTTGATCTAGGATTTCTTAAGTATCCAATGATGTTGGAGCCAACTTGTGAGTTTAATTTCTCCTGAGGAGGAATGTAAACTGATCACATGTTGTTGAGCCACATGGGATACAACTCCTAAGTGGAAGCCTCCTAGTACTTTCCTGAGGAAGGTCCTATGAGTCTATTCACTTAGTTCCACTAGTTCAGATAGGATTTCCTAAATATCCAGTGATGTTGGAGCCTGCTTGTGAGTTTAATCTCTCCTGAGGAGGGATGTAAACTGATCACAGTGGTTGAGCCACATAGGGTATGATTCCTGAGTATACACCTCCTAGTGCTTTCCTGAGGAAGACACTATGAGTCTGATTGCTTAGCTCCCTGTCTTTGGTAAGCTTGTGCTGAAGCTTGAAGACTGGGAATGATTTCTCTTGTTTAGGGTTTTGCTTGAGAGCTTTGCTTAGATTTGTTTAGGATCCTGTGATTAGGGTTAGGATTAGAGAGTAGATGATTCTTTCTCAAGTGTGTTGGCTTGCCTGATGGTGCTTCATTTCCTTTATCTGTATGATTGCAGTTTATCTGTATATTGCTTGATGGCATGTTGTTTATCTTCAGTATGATTACTGTTATTTCATGACTGGCTTGAGGTCGAGATGAGCTTGTGGAGGTTGAAGCCCCACACACATTTCCTCCCTCACTTGCATTGCATGCATTTTACTGTTAAAACTGATGTTTTTGTCTGTTTTGGTGTACCATTGATATGATCCCTTAGGACTCTCATTTCTTCTGATGAGGATTTGATGATAGACTTTTAGGTTGAAACCTACGCATGATAATATCTAGGAGTTCCCTGTTCAAACCTCAACCATAGGATGAATCCATGGCATGATAACAGTAGGACTTGATAGTCTCCCTCCTAGTTGAGTTTTCTCCCGTAGTTTCCCGAACTACGTTTGCTCTGATCTTTCATACCAGATGAAAGTACGTAGGCATAGGATGCGATATCCTAGCGAGCAACCTTCCCCATCTTCCCCCGTAGTTAGCCGAACTACGTTGACTCTGATTTCTCATTCTCTGATGAGAATACGTAGGCATAAAGTGCGATGCTTTGCCGAGTCGTTTTTCTTTTCTTTTTCAGCCAGCCTTGATAGGTAGATAGATTATAACCAACCCGTCCAAGTAAACAAACAAGCGAGGATCCCGTCGAGTACGACGGACGTGAGGGGTGCTAATACCTTCCCCTTGCGTAACCGACTCCCGAACCCAGACAATGGTTGCGATGACCTTGTCTTACCCTTATTCGTCAGGTTTCTCCGATCGTTTCCTTTCCCGCTCTGCTGAGGGATAAATAACGAAAGGTGGCGACTCTTCTGTCATGCCGGCACCTTATTTTCGCGCAAGCGCCAGCTGGCGACTCTGCTGGGGATAAATAGCATCTAGGGACTTTTCCCATCCCTTATACTGGGACCGTTTCCCATCCCCTACGCGAGTCAATCCTATCGTTTGTGTGTTTGCTTGTTGGGTTGCGTTTATTTATCGCATTTTTACTTCCCGCACTTTACTTCCCGCATTTTATTTCCCGCATTTTATTTCCAGTTTGATATGATTATCTGTGCTACTGTGGGAGAGGGATGTTACCGTGAGTGAAAAGCCGGACCTGGGCTTGAGTACACACCTAGATATAGTTGCGGAGAAGTAGTAGACGAACCTGTCTGTTGAGCAGGCACAGTTCCCTACGAAAATCTGCGCTCAGACGAGATTCTTGCAGAGGTGCTCCTTTCCGGTCCTGAGGATCTGAGGGGAGTCCAGACGTGAGGGTTGTCGACTCTGGGGACCGATCATTTGGAAGTCATCTAAGAGAGGCCTCTTCATGACTTGACGATGCCACTCCTTCTGGGAATCGTATTGTCACTCATGGATGTCTGTGACGCTGACGACCGCATAGGATGCCGTACCTTTGTCCGTGGATTAGGTCCATCATACCTGTGAGTGGGGTTGGGATATTGCAGGAAACTTTGACCTCCAGACCACCTGGTTTTCTTGACAGTGAATCAGTTATGTTGGGTTCTCAGTTGCAGATATGTTCTCGATAGAGCAAGGGTTTGATCAGAGGATCTTATCATCAGGTGTTTGTCTGTTCTTGATAGGGCAGGCTTTGATCAGAGTATTGTTATCAGAGGTTTGTTCTGGATGGAGCAGATTTTTGAGTGAGGTCAGAGGATCTCATCAGCAGTTGTTATTTGTTCTTGATGGAGCAGATTTTGAGTGGGGTTTGAAGATCTCATCAGCAGCTGTGTTTTTGTTCTTGATAGGGCAGATTTGTGAGTTGGGGTCTGAAGGCTTCATCAACAGATATTCCTTGATCTTGCATCCGGGGTCTTTATTATCAGGCCTTCGTTCTTGACAGAGCAGGAATTTGATCTCGATCCTATCAGATGGTTATTCACAACAGATCAGATCAGGGGTTTTACACCGGGGTTTCCTTCTCATCAGTGACTGTTGACATCGAATCTCCACAGCAGCCACCCGGATATATTGTTGCATGCCTGCATTTTGCATTAGCTTGCATAATCATTCCATTAGCGTGTGTCTGTGACAGGTTACTGTTTCCATGATTGGGCCCGGATTCCTCTCCTTATTATTATCAGCAGATGCCAGGACCGGGGAAATCTCTCAAGCACACAGACACACGCATGCATTTGCATGAAGCATTCTTGCATGACATACATTCTGTTGCTTTTCCTAACCTTTGGTCTTGACAGGTTTTTCAGGTACTCAGGTTCCGAGCTGCTTTCAATCTCCAGGATTGATCAAAGATTCATCCACCGCTACTCAACTCGCGCCAACCAAACGAGAATCATGGAACAGGTTCAATCAGATGTTCAGGAGCTTCGTGAAAGGATGGATCGTTTTATGGAGTTGATGCAAGTAGTTGCAAACGGGCAAGATCAGCTGCGTACTTTGGTTCAACCTCTCATCTCCAGGGTTGACAGCAATGGAATTCTTCACGGCGGGGCCGTACCCACTCCTCCTCCTCAAGGTGATACTCCTCAGAACGTTGTTCCTGCTGCCGGGGGCAACGGTAGTGCTAACGGCAATCTTATGACTAATCTCGGACTTAATGCGGCGGGCGCCGTCAATGGTGGTTTGGGAGCCAATGTTACCGTGGGGCCGGTCAACGGCAATGTTGGTGCAGGAAATATGGTGGTGCCTCAACCGTGGCTGGAGGACCATCAGGATGACATTTTCTCTCAGAGAGGTGTAGAGGCTGAGCTGACTGCTGAAGCTAGACTCAGGTTCAAGGCACTGGAAGATAAAATGAGAGATATAGAAAATCAGAACACATTGGGCGTTGACATGTCCAAACTCGGGTTGATTGCTGACTTTAAGGTACCTCACAAGTTTAAGGTGCCTATCTTTGAGAAGTATAGAGGCACTACTTGTCCCCGTGTTCATCTCCGATCGTATTACAGAAAGATGTCCGCTTACTCTGATGATGAGAAGTTGCTGATGCACTTCTTTCAGGATAGTCTTTCTGGCCCATCGCTTGAATGGTATATGGGTTTGGAACCCGCTGCTGTGCGTACGTGGAAAGATCTCGCTGAAGCGTTTGTTCTCCACTATCAGTATAATAGCGACTTGGCCCCCAACCGAGTTCAGCTTCAGAATCTCTCGCAGCGGAGCAATGAAAGCTTCAAGGAGTACGCCCAGCGGTGGCGTGAATTGGCTGCTCGGGTTCAACCGCCGATGGTTGAGCGTGAGTTGGTACAAATGTTCGTGGCTACTCTTCCCGGAGTCTATTATGAGAAGTTGGTTAGTGGCATGTCCGGGACATTCTCGGCCCTCATCACTTTGGGCGAGCATGTTGAAAATGGTATAAAGATCGGCAAGATTCAAGGCGAATCATCCTCATCTGGAGGAGCCAGCAAGAAACCTTATACTGGCAAGCGTCGGGAGGGCGATGCCAGTGCCGTCTCTAATGCTAGGAGAAAGGGCAAGGGCCCTCAGTCTCAGATCGCTAGCATAAACATCCCAGCTGCTCCCCCACAGCCGCAGCAGCAGCCTCAGCAACAGAATAATCCGGGATATAAGAGATATCAGAATCGGGGTCCCCTCGCAAACCGTCATTTGGAAACTCCTCCCATGTCATATGCACAGCTTCTGCAGACGTTACTTCAGCTCCAACTGGTTCAGAAAAGGACGCTAGCTCCCTTGACAGGGGCACCACCACCCGGGTACGATGCTAATGCTACATGTGAATTTCATTCTGGGGCACCTGGCCATACAGTTGAGAACTGCAAAGCTTTTAAGCATAAGGTCCAGGACATGATTGACGCCAAGATAATAAACTTTTCTGACAGCGTGCCCAACGTCACCAAGAATCCAATGCCTCATCATAGGGGCGGCGGAGTAAATGCTATTATCACTGAAGAGAATTCAGACTTGCTGACTGATGTCAGAGATTTGAAGACGCCATTGAGCTTTGTTAAGGCTAAGTTGCTAAAGAAAGGCTTCTTTCCCGGATGTGGGGAATTTTGTATGGCATGTGCTGCACTTCCTGATGGGTGTGAGCAGTTGGGTGAAGGCATCCAAAGTCTGATGACCGAGGGTATTTTGCAGTTTAGTCGAAGCGTTGAGAATGCGTCAGGGGAAGTCGTGCTGGAGCAGGCGGACGAAGTCGCTACTATTACCATCCCTCGCCACCCTATCACTATTTCTGCACCTCGTCCGCCTACTATTACCATCACCAGGGCTGGACCAATCCCGTTCGAGAGCACCAATGCCGTTCCGTGGCATTACGGCGCTGAAGTGTATTGTAATGGCCAGAAGGTAGAGATTGAGCCGTCCAGATCGACTGCGCAGAATCTTGCTGAGGCCAGTGGTATCACCAGAAGTGGTAGAGTGTTCGCGCCGGCAGAGGTCGCCGCAGAGAAAGTAGTCAGGGCTGATGCTGCTGACAAAGGCAAAGGTAAGGCTGTTGAAGAGGTTCCTGCAGGGGCAGAGAAAGACCTGTTGGTTAAAGATGCAGAAGAGTTCATGCGACTGATCAGGAAAAGTGACTACAAGATTGTAGATCATCTGCACCAGACTCCGTCGAAGATCTCGATTCTTAACCTGTTGCTGTGTTCTGAAGCGCACCGCAACGCATTGCTGAAAGTATTGAATGCTGCATACGTGCCGCAGGAGATATCAGTTAATCAACTTGAGGAAGTAGTAGCCCATGTCAACGCTGGTAATGGGCTGGGTTTTACAGATTTGGAGCTGACGCCCAAGGGGAGAGACCACAATAATGCCTTGCACGTCTCGATAGAGTGCAGAGGCACGATTATGTCACATGTTCTAGTAGATACGGGCTCCTCGCTGAACGTGCTTCCGAAGAAAGCACTGATGAAGTTGGATACCCGGGGACTGCTGTGCACGCCCAGTGATCTGGTCGTGAAGGCCTTTGACGGAACCAAACGCCACGTCTTTGGAGAATTGACTCTGCCGATTCAGGTTGGTCCAGAGACGTTTAATGCGGTGTTCTATATTATGGATATCATGCCCGCCTATAGTTGCCTCTTAGGTCGGCCATGGATTCATTCTGCTGGTGCCGTGACGTCCACGTTGCATCAAAAGCTTAAGTATGCTGTTGGGGGCAGCATAGTGACAGTTTGTGGAGAGGAGGACATCATGGTAAGCCACCTGTCGTCCTTCAAATATGTCGAAATGGATGGTGAGATCCATGAGACTCTTTGCCAGGCGTTTGAAACCGTCAGGGTGAAGGAAGTAGCTCCCGTTGTTGCAGAGAAGCAAGAGGTGAACCTCTCTTCATTTAAGGAAGCTAGGGCTGTTGTCGAAGCCGGTTCTACCCCAGGCTGGGGGCACGTCTTGGATATACCATTCAAACAGGATAGGTTTGGATTGGGATATTCTCCTGAAGCTGAAGCTTCAACTTCTTCTGGTAGCTCATCTCGTGGAAAGGGGCCGATCCTATTCACCAAGGGAGGAGTAATATTCGAGAGTGTCAACGCAGCGTCGGAGGACAGCGGGGACAGTGACTGTGATCTCGATGCCTGGATTCAACCGAGCAAACCAGGCGAGCGCCTTCACAACTGGACCATCAAGGAGATTATCGAACTGACAAGTGAAGAGTAATGATTTGCTTTTTACAATCTTTGTACAACCCTATGTCCTGCCCGGGGCATAGTGGTTTTACTGTCAGGGCCTTGTTGGATTATGTGTACACATTTTGTTAATAAATAAAAGGGCGTTTTCTTCGTAATCAAATATTGTGTTCTCTGTTATTCATATTTTATGTTTGTTTTGAAAAACAGCAAAATGGCAACGAGGTTCGTGCTAACCTGCATATTCCTGCTTTAAACTTAACCCTTGTTATTGCAGGATCCACGTAACAGATGACATCGACTCTGGACCCTCTACGGCTCACTACGACTTTGATTGCCCGATCTATCAAGCCGAGGATGAGATTGATGAAGATGAAGACCTTCCGGAAGAATTGGCCCGCTTGTTGAGACAAGAGGAGAAGGTTATTCTGCCTCATGAAGAGGACATTGAGATCATAAATCTGAGTTCTGAGGAGCTTATCAGGAATGTCAGAGTTGGGGCTGCGCTGCAGAATGATGTCAAGCATAGACTGGTCGAGATGCTTCGAGAGTATAGTGACGTCTTTGCTTGGTCATATGAGGATATGCCCGGACTTGACACAGATATCGTGGTTCATCGCTTGCCGTTGCGAGAAGATTGCCCTCCAGTCAAGCAGAAGCTCAGGAGGACGAGACCAGACATGGCTGTAAAAATCAAAGAAGAGGTCCAGAAGCAGCTGGACGCAGGATTTCTAGCCGTTACCACTTACCCTCCGTGGGTCGCCAACATAGTGCCTGTACCGAAGAAGGACGGTAAGGTACGCATGTGCGTCGATTATCGGGATTTGAATAGGGCGAGCCCTAAGGATGATTTCCCGTTGCCTCATATCGATGTGTTGGTCGACAATACAGCCCAGTTTTCCGTGTTTTCGTTCATGGATGGCTTCTCCGGTTACAATCAGATTAAGATGGCGCCGGAGGACATGGAGAAAACGACGTTTATTACCCCCTGGGGCACGTTTTGCTACAAGGTAATGCCCTTCGGTCTGAAGAACGCAGGGGCCACTTACCAGCGAGCAATGGTAACTTTGTTTCATGATATGATTCATCATGAGATCGAGGTCTATGTTGATGACATGATTGCAAAGTCCCAAACGGAGGATGAGCATCTGGTCAATTTGCTGAAGCTGTTTGAAAGGCTTAGGAAGTTCAAGCTGAGGCTGAATCCTAACAAGTGCACTTTCGGGGTGCGGTCCGGAAAGTTATTGGGGTTTATCGTTAGTGAACGAGGTATTGAAGTTGATCCTGCAAAGATAAAAGCTATCCAAGAAATGCCAGCGCCGAAAACAGAAAAAGAAGTTCGTGGTTTCTTGGGCCGAATAAACTACATTGCAAGGTTTATCTCTCAGCTCACGGCCACTTGTGAACCGATGTTCAAATTGTTAAAGAAAAATCAGGCGATTACTTGGAATGAGGATTGCCAGAAGGCATTCGATAAGATAAAGCAGTATCTTCAAGAACCTCCGATCTTGATACCCCCAGTGGCTGGACGGCCATTAATCATGTACTTGACAGTTCTGGAGAATAGCATGGGGTGTGTTCTCGGTCAGCACGACGAGACGGGCAGGAAAGAGCATGCCATTTATTATTTGAGTAAAAAGTTCACTGAGTGTGAATCTCGATACTCGATGCTGGAGAAGACGTGTTGTGCACTAGCTTGGGCTGCCAAACGTCTACGACAGTATATGCTCAATCACACCACTATGCTAATTTCGAAGATGGATCCGATCAAGTATGTCTTCGAAAAGCAGGCTCTTTCGGGCAGGATTGCCAGATGGCAGATGGTGCTAACGGAATATGATATTCAGTACGTCTCCCAGAAAGCCATCAAGGGAAGCGTATTGTCTGATTACCTTGCCGAACAGCCAATCGAAGACTATCAGCCGATGAAGTTTGAGTTCCCTGACGAGGACATTATGTTTCTCAAAGCGAAGGATTGCGAGGAGCCATTGCCCGACGAGGGGCCGGATAGGAAGTCTCAGTGGAAGTTGATATTCGACGGAGCGGTTAATTCCTATGGAAGTGGTATCGGGGCTATCATTACGACTCCTCACGGATCCCACATCCCGTTTACTGCGAGACTGACGTTTCCAGTTACCAACAACGAAGCCGAGTATGAAGCATGTATCATGGGTCTAGAAGAGGCAATTGATTTGAGAATCAAGAATCTAGACATATATGGTGACTCAGCGCTTGTGATCAATCAGATCAAAGGGGAGTGGGAAACTCGTCAACCGAATCTAGTGCCGTACATGAATTATGCCAGGAGGCTGCTTCCGTTCTTCGACCGAGTAGAACTTCATCATGTACCCCGGGCTGAAAATCAAATGGCTGATGCTTTAGCCACGTTGGCTTCAATGTATAAGGTCAATCTTTGGAATGAGGCTCCAAGCATTGTCCTTTCGCGTCTTGACAGACCAGCATATGTGTTCGCAATCGAGGATGCCACTGACGGCAAGCCATGGTTCCACGACATCCAGACCTTCCTTATGACTAAGGAGTATCCTGCGGGTGCGTCTACCCAGGATAAGAAGACTCTGAGGAGGCTATCTGGAAACTTTTACCTCAATCCTGATGGAGTGCTGTATAAGAGAAACCACGATCTCGTGCTACTCAGATGTGTAGATGAGAAAGAGGCAAGTATGCTCATGGAAGAAGTCCATGAGGGCACATTTGGTACGCACGCCGGCGGGCATGCCATGACGAGAAAGATCCTGAGAGCAGGATATTACTGGTTGACTATGGAGTCGGATTGCTTCAGATTCGCGAAGAAATGTCACAAATGCCAGATTTATGCTGATAGAGTTCATGTGCCGCCGTGCCCCTTGAATGTCATGTCCTCCCCTTGGCCGTTCTCCATGTGGGGCATTGACATGATAGGCAAGATCGAGCCCACTGCATCCAATGGTCATCGTTTCATTCTGGTAGCCATCGACTACTTCACCAAATGGGTAGAAGCAGCCTCGTACGCTAATGTGACCAAGCAGGTGGTAGCTAAATTCATAAAGAGGGACATCATCTGTCGCTATGGAATTCCCGAGCGGATCATTACTGATAATGGTTCGAATTTGAATAATAAGATGATGAAGGAGCTGTGCCAGAGCTTCAAGATCGAACACCACAACTCATCTCCTTATCGGCCGAAGATGAATGGCGCCGTTGAAGCGGCCAACAAGAACATCAAGAAGATTGTTCAGAAGATGGTTGTGACGTATAAAGATTGGCACGAGATGCTGCCGTTTGCCTTGCACGGTTATCGTACGACGGTGCGTACGTCGACCGGGGCAACTCCTTTCTCCTTGGTGTACGGTATGGAAGCTGTCCTACCGCTGGAAGTGGAGATTCCCTCTTTGCGAGTTTTGGTTGATGTGAAACTTGATGAGGCAGAATGGGTGACAAATCGCCTGAACCAGCTCAGCCTGATGGACGAGAAGAGATTAGCATCGATTGCATTTGGTCGCCTGTACCAAAGCCGAATGAAGAAAGCTTATGATAAGAAGGTGCGTCCTTGAAGCTTTCAGACGGGTGATCTCGTCCTGAAGAAGATCCTTCCGCCACACTCCGATCACCGGGGCAAGTGGACTCCGAATTACGAAGGGCCGTATGTCGTCAGCAAGGTCTTCTCGGGAGGAGCTTTGTTGTTATCCACGATGGATGGTGAAGATTTTGCATCCCCGGTGAACGCGGACGCAGTTAAAAAATACTTTGCTTGAAAGCGACCCGCTGGACAAAAAAAAGAGAGTCCAGGCAAAAAAGGGGCATCCCGGCGAACCAAAAACAGAATAAAAGGTTCGGGCAAAATAGGGATATATTGAAAAAATGTACACCCGCGAAGTCGAAAACCTACACTGGGCGGCTTCGGCAAAAAAGGGTATCCCGGTGAACCGAAAACCCGAAAGGGCGGTTCACGCAAAAGTTAGGGATTTGAATAAGCAAATGACTGCGTTCCGCGTATGGACTTTCATTGTTTAGTGGTTCGGAAGACCTGAGGGCCGTTTATCTGAATCAATCTCTTCCAAAGCTGAAGCATCGGAGAAGTATCGAAGTCGAGTGGGTCTTAGAGGGATCAACTCATGGTGTTCGTCTACGCCTCGATTGCCGACATTTGTATATACTGATGTATATTTATGTTTTTGTTTTCTTTTTTGCGCGGCTTCCTCATTTCAGGAGCTTGCCTCTGTTGTAAAACATTTTTGCCCATTCAGGGGTTCATCATCAATAAAATGCACATTATTCAGCAATTCTACTTGTCTGTTTAGCATTTATCTGTTTTGTTTGCGAACGATAACGCCGATGTGTTTTTTTTGATAAAATGCGCATACATAAACTTGCGGGCCTAAGCCCATTGATTGTTGAAACAATTAATTAATTGAACGTTGTCGCGAGATAATAACCCTGATAGGCCCCTTTGAGGAGGGTATCTTGTCTGTTTGTTTGTTGCAGGTGTGACACCTCGCCAGAAGATGTGCCGCGCGTATCCCCGAAGCAGGATGAGTCCTCCTTCTTCAGCAGAGTTCAGTAATCTCTTCTCCGTAGAATCAGAATCAGAATAGTGAGCATTGATATGTCTTCCCCAGGTAGAGGTGATTCTCTTCCCCCAAGCAAATGCGTCCTGAAGGAATGTCATCTCATCAGATGAGTCAAGCACCGAAGAATGATGATAATCCCCAGCACCGGGTCACAAGTGCAGAGTTCATAGAAGTGTTCGGGAGCTGAAGCTCGTGTTTCCCCAGTAAAGTCGCTGAAGCAGGATTTTCCCCAGCACCGGGTCACAAGTGCAGGTCTCGTAGGAAATTGTTCGTATGCCGAAGGATGCAGTAACTGATGATGCCAGACTGAAGTCTCCAGTGGGATTGAGATTCCTCACCAGAGTCAGGCTCTCTCCTGAAGTTGGACGATTCCTTCTTCCCCAGTAGATTGTTGGAATAACGGATGTTCTAGTCCCCGGCAGAGTAGTGCTCTCCCCCGAAGTCAGATGATCCTTTCTTCCCCAGCGGAATTGAGATTCCCCATCAGAGTCGTGCTCTCCAGCGAAGTAGAGTGATTTCTCTCCCCGGCTGAGCCCGCAGAAAAGCAGAATCCTTGGAAGTTGATCAGATCATGATCAATTCTCCCCAGCGGAGCGTGGGGCAGCTGATGTTGTGTTTCCCCAGAGTCGTACTCTCTCCAGCAAAGCAGAATGATTTCTCCTTCCTTAGCCGAGCTTGCAGATGTCCAAGAGCTCTGAATCCTTGAAAGTTGATCGGATCATGATTGGTTTTTCCCCAGCGGAGCGTGAGCAGCTGAAGTTGGTTCCCCGCAGAGTGGTTATCCCCAGAAGAGTAGCCGAGACGGCCGCACAGTTCATTCTCGCGATTGATATCAGCAGATCCAAGTTCTCGTAGAGCTTCGTCCCCTGCAGCAGTCAGCTGAAGTGGTTCCCCTGCAGCAGTCCGCGGAAGATCAATTCCCCAGACAGAGCCTGATTGATATTAGCGTGTTCACATTCTCCTCAGCAGGATGACTCCTCTACCTGAGTGGTTCTTTCTCCTTGACAGGAGGATTCCCCCTTTCGGCATTTATTTTGCTGACGGGATCGCATCATTGTGCATGATTGCATAGCATTGTGCATGATTGCATAGCATTGTGCATGACTGTATAGCATCTGACGTTGCAATAGCATTGTGCATGATTGCATGGCATTTAGCGTAAATGCATATCATTCCCACTGTGTGGGGCATAGCGCAGAAGCATATGCATCATAAGCATGATCTAGGTCATTATTATTCTTGTTGTACAGGTGTACCACCGAAAGACCAGTTGCTCAGGACGATTCTTGATGTTCTCCCCAGCAAGGTTGTTTTCTTAGATGATTCTAAAAACCCCGGTGTGATCCCCGCAGTCGCCCGCTCAAGATGATTTTTGAGATCCCCAGCGAAGTCCTCGGTTCGAGATGATTCTCAAGTCCCTCAACAGGGCCATTTGCTTAAGACGATTCTTAAGACCTCAGTGCAGCTTCCCGAGTTGTTCGCCTAGTATGATACTTGAGCTCCCCAATAGCGTCTCCAGCAAGAGTCGCCCAGGAGGATTCCTGGAATTCCCAACAGAATGGTTGCTCCAGAAAGGTTATTAGTTCAGGACGATTCTTGAAGATGCCCGACGGATCTGTTTGTTCAAGATCGATTCTTGAAGTCCTCAGCAGCGTGATGTGTCTGCTCCAGCAACGATGTCTAATCTGAAGATGGATTTCGTAAAGCGCCCGAAGGCGATATTAGAAGGTTCCTGTGAAGCCAGAGTTCCGTGTGGAAGAATCAACGGGTGGATGAAGACAAGGTTCCAGAGTTTGTAGATACAACAGAGTGATTCGTGTGAGTCTGAAGACCAAGTCAGTTGTCCTGAGGTGATGATTGAGCGCGATCAAGTGAATGATACGTCTTCTGATTGAAGTCGAAGATGTTTCTCCAGCTGAAGCGGAGTTTTGCCTGAAGGCAAAGTGTTTGAATCCCCATAGAGGCATGAATGGCTCAGGATACCATTTCTCTGACTGAAGTCACAGATTTCTTAAGCTGAAGCGAAGGCGCCTAAGGGCAAGGTTATCCCCCAAGGTTATGAATGACCTAGGATTCATTTTTCGGACTGAAGGCCGAAGTATATCCCTGACTGAAGTCTCGGATACTCTATAGCAGAGGCGGGGTTGCCTGAAGGCAGGTCCATGTATCCTTGAAGGTTAAGGATCATTCTCTTCAGACTGAAGTCGAAGATACCTCCTGCAGAGTGCCATCCTTGAAGGCCAAGGATGCTTATCTTCAGAAGTACTTGAAGATCTTTTCTAGCTGAAGCTGGAAGTGGCCAGGGGCCAGGGTTCCATATAGTTTTTATGATTGAAGTTCTACGGTGGGCAGTGTGCAGCAGTATTCCGATGTTCGTTATGGTTATGAGGGTGAACCCCAGATCAGAGTGTGCTCGGTTAAGTCTCTCATCCCCGGCAGAGTAGTTTCAAATACGCAAGTGTACCTTTTGTTCCATTTACCAGGGGTGAACCCCAGGTCAGAGTTGTTCAGTGATATAGTTGTCCAGCAGTAAGGTTGGGTATTTTGATTATCCGACGACGAGGTCAGATTATGTTTGTTTCCGGCGGCGAGGTTGGATGTTTGTTTGACGGCAATGTCAGACTCCTTAAATCCCCAGTAGAGATGATGTTGGTACGACGGCGATGTTGAGTGTCTCTCAGAATGATGTTTGTTTCCGGCGGCGATGTCAGATCAGTATCTCTCCAGCTAGTTGTTGAGCAGCTAGTGTTGCAGTGTTCAAAGATTTATTCTCCGCAGAGTACCGTGTGCTTGTGCAGTTGGCAAATTTTCGGGTTTACCGGTATTCAACCGTCTCGTACCTTGATTGGTTGAGAGCCGTTCGCTTCTCACCCAGTCAGGTTCAAGCCGTTTGAATAGGGGCAGCTGTTGCACCCCAAAATTTGACCAACAATTATTCATCCATCTAGTGTTTGAGAGTTGATACCTTCATCAGATAATTCAAGAGATCCTCAGAGAATGGGTTGAAACCAGGGTTGTGTGCTTCACAGTTTGAAAGTTGTGGGTGCTCCTCAGATGATTCTGAGACTTTGAGAATGAACTTGATGTTTTGGGAAAGCTCATGAGATGTCTTGATAGCCATCATGAAGCCCAGAGAAGTCATTGTGCAAGAGTTCAGAAGATTCAACCATGAATGGTAGAATTAGGGTTTTGACTGGGTCAACCCTAGGATAACTGAAAATTTGGAGAAGGTTGAGACCTAATCCAAGGGCCATGAGATCATGGGATGATGCATAGAGATGTTATAAAGATTATTCCTAGACCAACTCATCATGATTGAGGAGTTGGAGAAGTTTTGAGTTAGGGTTTCTGAGGATTGTCAATGAAAAAACCCTAATTTGATCCCTATCTTCCAGGCAGTTTTAGCCCTAGATGTGATTGATATCTCATCTTCCCCACAACATGAATGTTGTAGAGCTTGTTCTTAGCTTTAATTTGAGTGGTGGAAGTCCTTGATAGGAGTTACAGAGCTTAAGTTATGGTTTTGACAAATTACAGGTCAGCAGAGGTGTGTGAATCTGGGTCCTTGAAAGTCACCCAACTTCCAGACAACTTTTGCCCTAGTAGGTTGATTCCTATGGTTTCTTGGTCAACATGAATGTTGAATAGGATCTTCTTAGCTTTAATTTGAGGGGTAGAAGTCCTTGATTGGATTTGTGGAACTCAACTTATGGCTTGTGCAAGACAGGGGTATTTTGGTCATTTGTCAGTTATAGGTCATTTTAGCCAATGCCTAAAACTCCTATTTCCAAGCCTCAAATGGAAAAACTCAAAACATGAAAGTTGCTCAAAATGTGATTTTAAGTCTAGAAAGAAGGTCACAAATTGTTGAAAAAGCTCATAGCACAAGATTCCATGATTGGTCAAAAATGAACTAAAAATGACTTATAACTTTGAAAAGTTGAAATAGAAAAGTGATTTGGGAGATCCACAAATCCAAAATAGGTCATCCAATATATCATTTTGATTGGAAAAACCATTTTGAGAAGATTGGTTTAAGTAGAATTTTCATTTGAGGCTTAAAAAATGTGGTTCCTTTGGAAATTTGTTACTTGAAAAAGAAGGTAGCATTGAAAAACCCTACACAAGCCAAAAATACACTTGTTTTTCACTCATCCCTTCTCAATATCTCACATAAGGACATTTTGAGGCCAAATAACAAGGCATGGCATATGAGATGAGATAACTATTATGGAATATCATGGAATTTTCAAGAAACTTCCACACCCTTCTAGATGAATCTAGAAGCATCCAATCAATTGTTATAAAAAGAATGCATCAAGGAGTGTTAGGGGTTGGTGAAAGTTGGAATCAAGTCAGAGGAGAGAGAAGGATACATAGCCATTGGAGAAGTTTCTTCAAGTTGAAGCAACTTGAGTTTTCTTTCATTTCAAGCCACCACCTTCACATCAAGTGCAAACAGAAGGCTCTTCACCATTGTAGGATCTCATTGAAGCCATTTCAAGCTTTGGAACCATCTCTACATCACTGCACCATAACCTCTTGACAGGTTCTTTCTTCACTCTCTATCCCCTAAATTATGTAGTTTTAGTTCATTCTTTAGGTGTATAATTGATGTGTTAGGGTAGAGGATTAATTCTTGAAAGCTAGGGCACGATCCGTGAGGTTGCATAACAGAACCATAATTCTTTAATCTTCCATGACTGGCTGTTTAAAGAGTTTTAGGTAGCATAAATTGGGTTAAAATGATCAGGATAACATCAAGAATAAGTTTGTAGCTTTGGTTTTGAGTTTAGCGAGGATTGACATCAGTTGGAAATTCTGAACCATGGTTGTACCCGGATCTTCAATCCCTCTGTTAGGGCTATCTAGGGCGATTTAAAAGAAACTGTACGTAGGGTTGTGTTCCCCTTGAGATTTAGAGCAACTTTCATTTTTAAGTCGTGGCAAACCGTGGCGTGTAGAGGGAGATAATAGAGCTCGAAGGTTGGCTCATGGAGGTAGGGTTCTGCAAACCCTAGGGTTTTGATGGAGACGATGAAGGAGCGCCCTTGGATGGGTCTCAGCGTTTGACTAATTCCTTAGATCCAACGGTCGTGGATGCGCCTGAGAATTGGAGGGAGATTTGAAATATATGAAACGCGGTCGTTTCATTAAAGACCGGTTCTGGGCTTGGAATTCTATCCCCACCCCCCTTATTTGTTGGCCCAATCCATTTTAACTGGCACGCTTGCTATTCTGACCCCCCACCCCTTTAATTCATTTAATTTCTTTTATTTCTTTTAATGTTTTTTCTCTGTTTTGTAAAATGCATTAAAAATAGATAAAAAATGTTTTTTAATCTCTTCTTTTTTTCCTGAGTAGATTAAAATGTGTAGAAAATTATAAAAATAAAATTGAGATTTTATTTTTAGGTTTAATATTTTTAGTAGGTTTTCCAATTAAATAGCTTTTTAATTGTTTCATTTTGATATTTGATTTTGTAGGAATTATTTTAGGACATTCCCTTAGGGTTTTTTACCCATTCTTTTTTGTGCAATTAGATGATGAGTCATACTTCCCCATAGGATTTTTTCTAGATCTTTTCAGAATTAATCTTGATTAGTTTAATTAGGGTTGACTTAGGATAGTCTAATTAGGGTTTAGAATTGTGCATAGGTGATGATTCCTTTCTTTGATTGAGTTTTATCTTGATTTTTAGGTAGAAACCTTTGTAGATGTTATGAGTAGGTGTTGAGGACCCTTATGAATATTTGTTAAATTTTTCCCCATTAGTTTAGTATTTTTAGGTATTTTCTGAGATTGCCTGATGATTTGGTTTGTTCAGTGGGTTATCTGTTCATCTGTGGGGTTCATTCTGAGGAATTTGTTGTGGGGCTTGTGTTGTCTTGAAGACCTTGATGGAGAGCATCATGAGGAGAAGCTTGTAGATCAAGATTCAGAGACCCAGAGCTTGTCTTGTTCCCAGTCTGTGAGGTTTGAGAGCCTGAAGTTTGAAGGAAGTTCATGGTACTTTCCTGAGGAAGGCACTATGAATGACTTTCATTCTTCCTTCTCACCTCTTTCTTAAGTATCCAATGATGTTGGAGCCAACTTGTGAGTTTAATTTCTCCTGAGGAGGAATGTAAACTGATCACATGTTGTTGAGCCACATGGGATACAACTCCTAAGTGGAAGCCTCCTAGTACTTTCCTGAGGAAGGTCCTAAGGGTCTATTCACTTAGTTCCACTAGTTGATCTAGGATTTCTTAAGTATCCAATGATGTTGGAGCCAACTTGTGAGTTTAATTTCTCCTGAGGAGGAATGTAAACTGATCACATGTTGTTGAGCCACATGGGATACAACTCCTAAGTGGAAGCCTCCTAGTACTTTCCTGAGGAAGGTCCTATGAGTCTATTCACTTAGTTCCACTAGTTGATCTAGGATTTCTTAAGTATCCAATGATGTTGGAGCCAACTTGTGAGTTTAATTTCTCCTGAGGAGGAATGTAAACTGATCACATGTTGTTGAGCCACATGGGATACAACTCCTAAGTGGAAGCCTCCTAGTACTTTCCTGAGGAAGGTCCTATGAGTCTATTCACTTAGTTCCACTAGTTCAGATAGGATTTCCTAAATATCCAGTGATGTTGGAGCCTGCTTGTGAGTTTAATCTCTCCTGAGGAGGGATGTAAACTGATCACAGTGGTTGAGCCACATAGGGTATGATTCCTGAGTATACACCTCCTAGTGCTTTCCTGAGGAAGACACTATGAGTCTGATTGCTTAGCTCCCTGTCTTTGGTAAGCTTGTGCTGAAGCTTGAAGACTGGGAATGATTTCTCTTGTTTAGGGTTTTGCTTGAGAGCTTTGCTTAGATTTGTTTAGGATCCTGTGATTAGGGTTAGGATTAGAGAGTAGATGATTCTTTCTCAAGTGTGTTGGCTTGCCTGATGGTGCTTCATTTCCTTTATCTGTATGATTGCAGTTTATCTGTATATTGCTTGATGGCATGTTGTTTATCTTCAGTATGATTACTGTTATTTCATGACTGGCTTGAGGTCGAGATGAGCTTGTGGAGGTTGAAGCCCCACACACATTTCCTCCCTCACTTGCATTGCATGCATTTTACTGTTAAAACTGATGTTTTTGTCTGTTTTGGTGTACCATTGATATGATCCCTTAGGACTCTCATTTCTTCTGATGAGGATTTGATGATAGACTTTTAGGTTGAAACCTACGCATGATAATATCTAGGAGTTCCCTGTTCAAACCTCAACCATAGGATGAATCCATGGCATGATAACAGTAGGACTTGATAGTCTCCCTCCTAGTTGAGTTTTCTCCCGTAGTTTCCCGAACTACGTTTGCTCTGATCTTTCATACCAGATGAAAGTACGTAGGCATAGGATGCGATATCCTAGCGAGCAACCTTCCCCATCTTCCCCCGTAGTTAGCCGAACTACGTTGACTCTGATTTCTCATTCTCTGATGAGAATACGTAGGCATAAAGTGCGATGCTTTGCCGAGTCGTTTTTCTTTTCTTTTTCAGCCAGCCTTGATAGGTAGATAGATTATAACCAACCCGTCCAAGTAAACAAACAAGCGAGGATCCCGTCGAGTACGACGGACGTGAGGGGTGCTAATACCTTCCCCTTGCGTAACCGACTCCCGAACCCAGACAATGGTTGCGATGACCTTGTCTTACCCTTATTCGTCAGGTTTCTCCGATCGTTTCCTTTCCCGCTCTGCTGAGGGATAAATAACGAAAGGTGGCGACTCTTCTGTCATGCCGGCACCTTATTTTCGCGCAAGCTCTATCAAGTAGCTTCTTCATTTGATTATGCCCTTCAGGGTTATTCTGAGATGCCTGGCGCGGCTGCTGACGAGACAGGTCTTGAGCTTCATGTCGTGTAGAGGATCCATGAGGTCCACTTGGCTTCATCACAGGCGGCACTGACGGCAATGGAGGAAGCACTTTGGTCTCCACCTTGGGTGCTTGACCACTCTCCTTCTTTAGCATACTTCTCACCACTCCCATGAGAAAGCTCAACTGATTCTGCAGCTGCTGGTTCTCTTCTCTGAGTACTTGCTGGTCCAGGCGCACTGCCTGTATGTCATTCATGACTTGCCCCAACTGGCTTTGGATTTTCCCCAACTCAGCTTGTACCTGCTCCATTAGTCTGAGTTGCTCGATTCTGAGTCAAACCTGCAAACACAAGGGTTAGAAGACAAGCCCCGGCTTCTGTCATGCAAGATGAATTATGCTAATGCCATGGGTGTCTGTACGTTTAGGAGATCACCCCTAATTCTGGTGTCAACGTGCCAACATAGTGTCAATGCAGTGATAAGACTGGATCCATTCATGGAAGAAAATATCTCATATTGCTCGGGACACCAGAATCAGGGTACGAAATGCGCCTGCAGCACAGACACCTGCTAATGGAATGCAAAAATGAATATGCGAACTAATGCAAAATGCAGTCATGCAATAATATATCCAGGTAACTGCTGTTGTGGAGATTTTGTAACAACAAAACCATGACCACTGATGAGAAGAAGACCCCGGTGTAGGACCACAGATCTGATCTGCCAAGAACAACCATCTGATAGGACCATATACATAGGATTATAATCCTGCTCTGTCGAGAACAAATGTATGATAATAAGGACCCCGGATGTATGATCAAGAAACATCTGCTGACGAAGTCTTCAGACCCCAAATCAAAAATCTGCCCTATCAAGAACAAACATACAGCTGCTGACGAGATCTTCAGACCTCACTCAAAATCTGCTCTATCAAGAACAAACAACATCTGCTGATAAGATCTTCAGACCCCAATCAAAATCTGCTCTATCAAGAACAAGCAACTGATGACGATACTCTGATCAAACCTGCTCTATCAAGGACAGACATACACCTAATGATAAGATCCTCTGATCAAAACCTGCTCTATCAAGAACAGACAAATCTGCAACTGAGAACCCTGGTACCAACATAACTGATTCACTGTCAAGAAAACCAGGTAGTCTGAAGGTCAAAGTTTCCTGCAATAAACCCAATCCCACTCACAGGTATGGACCTAAACTGACTCAAGGCACGGCATTCTATGCGTTCATCAGCGTCACAGACTTTCAAGAGGGGTGATACGATACCTAGAAGGTGTGGCATCACCAGCTCATGAAGCAGCCTCACTTAACTGAATCACAAATGATCGGTCCCCAGAGTCGACAATCCACCAAACCAGCAACCGTCTCAACCCAAAGGGTTGAAAGTGAAGCCAACCGGATGAACCTCGTCTGAGCGTGGATTTCATGAGACACTAGTGCCTGCAAAGCAAGCACGTGCCCACTAATTTCCACTCTAAGTCTATGGTGCACTCAAGCCTGGGTCTGGCTTCTTACTCATCAGAACTCCCATCCCACAACAACACAAATAATCATATTATACTGAAAATAAAATGCGGGAAATAAAGTGCGAGAAGTAAAATGCGATAAATAAACGCAACCCAACAAGGTAAACATACAAGCGGTAGGATTGACTCGCAGGGAACCATTGGATTCCCCAGCAGAGTCGCCAGCTGCTGGGGATGGTCCCAGACAGCCAGGAAGAAAATCCAAGGCGAGACTCGCATAGGGAACCCTAGTAGTCCCCAGCAGAGTCGCCAGCTGTCGCTTGCGCGAAAATAAGGTGCCGGCACAACAGAAGAGTCGCCACCTTTCATTATTTATCCCTCAGAGCGGGAAAGGAAACGATCGGAAAAACCTGACAAAAAAGGGTAAGACAAAGTCATCGCAACCATTGTCTGGGTTCGGGAGTCATTTACGCAAGGGGAAGGTATTAGCACCCCTCACGTCCATCGTACTCGACGGGATCCTCGCTTGTTGTGTTTACTTGGACGGGTTGGTTTTAATCTATCTACCTATCAAGGCTGGCTGAAAAAGAAAAAGAAAATGACTCGGCAAAGCGTCGCGCTTTATGCCTACGTATTCTCATCAGAGAATGAGAAATCAGAGTCAACGTAGTTCGGCCTACGAAGGGTTATGGGGGAAGGTAGCTCGCCAAGACATCGCCATCTTGTGCCTACGTACTTTCAACAAGCATGAGAGATCAGAGCTCACGTAGTTCGGGAAACTACGGTTTATTTCCTGTCTTTTACGAAAGAAGTGTTTTTTTATTGTGTTTGCGATTTCAACCGCACTAGAGACTATGACCTGAGAGTGAATGTGTCGCATGTCACCCAAAGGGTACCATGCCAAACATCCAGACTGTGGAAAAGAAACTCTCCCACAATCCTTTCTCAGATAGCTTAAGGCTCGTAACGTACGAAAGAAATCATTCATGATTACTGTATCTTAAACTGTTTTGAGATGAGAAGAGAACAAGCCCAACTAGGAGGGAGACTATCAAGTCCTACTGTTATCATGCCATGGATTCATCCTATGGTTGAGGTTTGAACAGGGAACTCCTAGAAGTTGTCATGCATAGGTTTCAACCTAAAAGTCTATCATCAAATCCTTATCAAAGGAAATGAGAGTCCTAAGGGATCATGTCAATGATACAACAAAACAGACAAAGCATCAGCTTAACAGTAAAATGCATGCAATGCAAGTGAGGGAGGAAATGTGTGTGGGGCTTCAGCCTCCACAAGCTCATCTCAACCTCAAGCCATAATGAAATAACAGTAATCATACTGAAACATAAATAACATGCTATCAAGCAATAAACAGTAAACTGCAATCATACATATAAAAATGAAATGAAATGCCATCAGGCAAACAAACCACATGGGCAAGGGAGCTGGGCTCTACCGAATACCCGCAAGCAAAGCCACGCAATAACAATACAAGCAGAGGGAGCAACTCAACCTCTAATGCAATCATGCTCCTAGATTCTACTCATTCTAGATGAACTTAATCTATTGCAATAGACAAGTCAAACAAAACACACAATACAGAAAAGAAAACAGAAGAAAGCCTCAGCTCCTCCAGCAGCAACTCAGTCTTCAGACTTCAGATATCAATTGCTTTCTAGGTTTCAACCTTACAACATGAGTTTCAACTCATCTTCTCCCCTAAGCTTCAGCTTCTTGATCAGTTCCACCTTCAGGCTTCACCTAATCTTCAGGGATCTCCAAGTATCAACTTGATCTTGTTGCTCTTCAAGCTTCAGCTGAAATGGAAATCTTCAAGGATTCATCCTCTTCAATACTCCTCAATGAAGTCTTCATCTTCATGCTCAGGCTCTGCATCTCTCAAGACAATCAAAACCAGAGAAAATCACTTACTGGATAAGCTGGGGGATATTGAACTGCTTATTTGATCACCAAAGGTGACCTATAAGGGTTCAATATCAAAGGAAAGGTTCCCTCAAAAGTTCTACCTCCTTGGTATATCACTTATCCCTCCAAAGGAGAGAGGTGTGTACCATGGAGGGACTTTGAATCATAGGGAGAAATGGAGGTGAATGATACCATCCATGTTTAAGAAAGAAGTTTTCTACATCTAAGCTCTTCCTAATTCCTAACCCTAAAAACAAAAACAAAAAAGAAGAAAGATCAAGCCCACAAGCCCTTAATGCATCTTCAAGTCTTTTAGTATGCCCCACCAAGAGATACCAAGCTCCTCAAGCCAAAGGAAAACTCCAAAGCAAAGCAAACTAAACAAACATGCCCTAAAGGCAACACAAACAATCATTCAATACAGAAATCAACCAAAAATAGCATACTATCATATTAAATCCTAATATAATTTCTAAGGGGTCCTACATAACTACCCTTAAGTCCCATATATGCCCCATAGTCTAAATTGTCCTAAAAACCCAAAATCTAAAGTCTAAATTGTCCTAAAAACCCAAAATCTAAAGTTGTTATGAACCTATGTTGAAGTTTTAACCTAATTCTACACTACCTAGAATTACCTAATCAAAACTATCCTAAAAATCAACACAAAAATATGGAATTAATTCAGGGGGAACCTAAAACATACATCTAACTACCCTAAAAATATTGAACTAAAAATCTAAAGGGAGCTATCCTAACTAAAATCTACAAATTCACATATCAACTAAAAGAATTAAAAATGCATTAAAAGAGAAAATATGCAAAAAATATAAAAATGAAATAAAATGGCAATTTTATGATTTTATATTTTTCTTGACAAAAAATGGAAAGTGGGAAAAAAAATCCCATTGAAAAATATTCATTTTTCAATTTATTATAAATTTTTAAAGTAAAATAAAATTTGGAGAAAAATTAATATAAGAATGATGCATGGGGGTGCCAACAGAAATAATATGCAGTTATTTTCATATCTGGGCCCAGATAGGGGGGTGGCGTTAGAAATGCGCCTGGGCCCAGTTTTAATATCAGAAAAAACAAAGTAAAATGAAAAGAAAAATATTAAAACGACGGTGTATAAAGCAATAAATTGCAGTTAAAAAATGACATTGGGCCTGAATGGGGGTGGGGAAAGCATAAAATTACTTAAGCCCAAAATTTGGGTTAAGTGAAACGCGGCGTTTCAACGCCAGCTTCCCTCCCAATTTCGTCTTCAAATCTGGGCCGTTGGATGCTCTTCTGGGTCAACAAGTCATGCGCGTATCCAACGGCAATGAAGTCTTCTTCTTCCTTGGACAATTAGGGTTTGCAGAAACCATTGAAACACACTTCCATGCACGAAACTTCCAGCTCATCGTGTGCGCTCATTTCTCCACCAAATCTCAAAGTATAAAAACCAAATTCGATCAGAATTCCGCGCTGAATACAACCATGGCATTGGTTTGAACAGAAATAACCTCTATCAAGCAACCTGAATGGTATAACCCCATGGATTCAAAATATCCTCAGTTTTCGACCTCAACCAAATTCATCTTTCTTTATATAAAAATGATCCTCATGTTGCACTCATTAAAATCAGCCATAAATCTTGCCCTAACACTCAATATATAGCATGTTCTAGCTCCATCAAGAATTGACCACCATTAATGAAACTTCTCCATTTGGTCTCAAACTCACCAAAAATGACCACCTAATTGTCTCTAATAGTTTCACACTAATAATTAACCCTAGCCATGCCTAGAATAGGGTGTAGGAATGATTTTGCATACCTTGCTTCTTGAAATGGTAGGTGATGAAACTCTTCAATCCAAGCCTTGTAGCTCCTCAAGAATGGTCCTTAGATGATGAATATTCCTCTGCTTGCACAAGATTTGATGTAGAGCACTTGTACTTCAAGATCCAATGCAATTTGCTTCCTTGCAATTTCAATGGGAACTCTTTCAATTCTTCATCAATGGAGTTTCACTCTAGCATGAACACACTCAGCAATGTTTATGGAGATGATTTGTGAAGAAAAATGGAATGGTAATGAAGAAGAATATGAAGATTCAATGTGATTTGCAAATGGAGTTTTTGAATTTCAATCTCTATTCTCTTCCACAATTAACACCAACTATCACCAAACTTTCACCAATGGAAGTTGTATTCAATATATAGAGAGGTTTAGAAAAGTCTAGAACCTCCTAGAACCATCTAGTAAGAACTTGAAGTTTTCATGATATGGTAATTTGCATTTTCACTTCTCATAATATGGTATCTCATGCAAAAACCCTTGCACACTTGGTAACCAACTTGAATTTATCCCCAAATGATATTTTGGACAAGTTACCATGCATCTCTTCCTTGCTTATTAAGCTTTTCCTTGTTTTGGTTTGGTGCCTTATTATGCAAGCAAGACTTTTACAAAGCAACCCTATGATGCAAGCCTCAAATCAAAATTGTGGCTGAACCATTGTTCTTAAAATGTCATTTGGAGTCAAAATGACCTATCATATGACATGGTTTGGACTTATAGCTTATGATTTATGATTTTCCATTTCACTTGAATTAACTTATGCCTCATTTTTAGGCCATTTTTATCACTTTTTGCTATGAGCCTTTTCAACATCTCATGACCACTCTTCTATCCTTAAAACATCATTCTAAGAAAGTTTGATGTTGAATATTTTTCCATTTGAAGCTTGGAAGTAGGAGATATGGCCTTATGCTTGAAATGACCTATAACTTCCAAATGACCAAAATGCCCTTGGCTTGTCAAAGCCATAAGTTGAGTTCTACAAATCCTATCAAGGACTTCTAGTACTCTCTAGAAAGCTAAGAATATGCTCTTCAACATTCATGTTTACCAAGAATCCATAGGAATCATACTACTAGGGCAAACGTTGTCTACAAGTTGGGTGACTTTCAAGGACCCAGATTCACATACCTCAGATGACCTGTAATTTGTCAAAACCATAACTTGAGCTCTGCAAATCCTATCAAGGACTTCTACCACTCAAATTAAATCTAAGAACAAGCTCTACAACACTCATGTTGTGGGGAAGATGAGATGACAATCACATCTTGAGCTAAAACTTCCTGGAAGATAGGGATCAAACTAGGGGATTTTACACTGTCAATCCTTAGAAACCCTAGCTTAAAACTTCTCAAACTCCTCAATCATGATGAGTTGGTCTAGGAATCATCCTTATAGTATCTCAATACATCATTCCATGATCACATAGCCCTTGGATTAGGTCTCAACCTTCTCCAAAACTTCAGTTGACCTAGGGTTGACCCAGTCAAACCCTAATTCTACCATTCAGGGTTGAATCTTCTGAATTCTTGTATAATGACCTCTCTGGGCTTTATGATGGTTTTCAAGACATCTCTTAAGCTTTCTCAAAGCTTCAAGCCTATCCTCATAGTCTCAGAATCATCTGAGGAGCACCCACAACTCTCCAGTTATGAGACACACAACTCTGGTTTCAACCAATTCCTCTGAGGATTTCTTGAGCTTTCTGATGAAGGTATCAACCTTCAAACACTTGATGGGTAAATAAATGTTGGTCAAATTTTGGGGTGCAACATTAGTAAAATCTCATTCACTCATTTGATCAAGTTAGTTACAAAAAGTGGTTATATAGAACCCTAGGATCTAACAACCTCTAAATAACTGTAACAAACTTTAACTTAGGTGGGATATGATATGGAAAAAGTGTAATAAGCTATGGTGTTCATTTTCTGAAAGTAGCTTCTGAGTGCAACTTTTGAATGCTACAACTTTTGAAAGCTTATGCAGCTTCAACATCCTCCCTCGAGCTTAACATGATACAAAACAAGCATGTTAAGCTTGAAAGTGAAGTAGTTCAAGCTTTTGGGTGGTAGTTGCTTTGTGAAGAATTCAACAAAATGGGCTTTGCATTTAAAAGGTAGGAATCTGAATACTCCCTGTAGTTACTTGTCTCTCACGAAATGACAGTCAATCTCCAAATGCTTTTAGTGCGCGTGAAAAACTAGATTAGTCGTAATATGGATTACACTTCATTTATCACAATATAATACATGTGGCTCACTGCATTATGTGAGGGCAAAGTTCTTCCTAGTTAGCTACACTTGTTTTAATGATGTCAAAACTTAGATAGGTAGAAAAATATACTTTGGATGGTATCATTGTGTCACATATGCATGCCTTATTCCTCTTGAGTCAAACATCGGTAAAAAACATTGTTTGATACATATAGAAATTGTTGTATATATGCTCCATATAAGTTTGGTCATATTTTTCTAGCTTACTATATGGTGGAGTATCTCAAAAGTAGCATAATACATGAAAATATGATTTTTTTTTCATATTTTCTATCTTTGAGCCGACACAAACTTTGATCCAGTCGACTCATACAGAAGATATTTTGCATGGTCTACTCTCAAGAGTGCTCGCGTTGACCCTTCGGTCGACTCATACTGTGTCCATTTCTGTCTGTCAAATTTGGTATGCTTTGCGTCGATGCATGACCTGTTCTGGTCGACGCAAGGTGCTGTTTTCTGCATAATCTGAAATTCGGGTGAGCTCAGGTCGACCCCTCCCTATGTATAAGTCGACCACTCATGCGTTTTTAGTTAAATTTATGTTATGTGAAACTGTCTAGGTGGTAGTTATGTTGGTTAATTGTTTTTGACTTGTATATATAATGAGTTAGCTTATTCTTAAAAAAAACAACAACAAGAAAAGTGAAAATAGACACTGATTTTGTTCTCATCATCTTCATCCTCTTTCTTGCATTTTCTCAACAACTACACATAATCATTCTTGCTGCGCATTTTGAATTTTAGAGGTGATAACGTCAAAACATAGGATTGGTGTAATCGGGTTTGGGTTGAGAAATCAGTGGGTTTTTCTTGAATAAAACCGTTAGGGTTTAGTCCTCCAAGAATCTTAGATTTTGGGGGGTTTTTGCACGAATCGGTCCATCACAGATTCAGCCGAGCGAAGGTAATCAAAGAACGGGTTATTCTGCAGTTTAGTAGCAGTAACCGGAGGATTGTAAGAGGAAGATTCGGTTTCGAACCGTTTGGTGATTGAAATCAGTCGGGCAAGATTTGAAGACCGTGGGGTTGTTCAAAGGGTGTGCTGTAATCAGAGGTTTATTCATCGCGTTTGAAGGACTTGATTCAGTTTGAATCAAGGGAAGAGAAGGAATAGGCTCTGCATCAACAATTGGGTTTGATCGTTTGAATTCTATTGCTTCTCTTGTAAACATTTACCAACATGTTATATATATATATATATACAGGTCTCAATCCTATTTTTAGAATTGAGGGCAGGCGTACCCCGAGCGAGGACGACGGGGGAGTTGCCTCAATAAATTTGTGCTCTCTCTTTATTTTTTAATTGCTTAATTTCTGAGTTTGTGTGCAAAAAATTTAGTTAATCAAAATTCTGATGTGAGTAGTGCTGAACCATTTTTAGAAGCCTATTACAATCCTTGATTATAATTGAACACTAAGCACTTCACCCACATATTGGAATTCACTTGTAGTGCCTTGCACACCAAGTGTTTGACTAATTATGTGAACAACAAACGCTTGTGCTGTCTTTTCAATTTGGTTATATTTTTCAAGCATTGGAAATAGTCCAACCTCATAGTGAATAAATTATGGTTGACGTGTGTTTAAATTAGTGATTCTTAATCTCGTTTTTATCGAATTCCATAGGCTTTGCGTATATCCAATTTTTCGGTAAAGGTTCGTTTTAGACGAATATAGTTCCTCAGCCGCTTCCGTCTAAAAAATTTTTAAAACCAAATATTGGTAGCACCGACTCTATTTTTAACAAGTGATCTATTCAACCCCCATTCTAGATCTGCGCCATCATCTAACACATTAAAATCCTAGATCATTTAACAAATAGAGCAGCCATTGTAGTTCACAACTTGCAAAAGATAGTGCCCAATATTCAAAGAGCTACGAGAAACAATTTTTTGTTTATTAGCTCTCCATGAAATCAAGGAAGAATCAACAAAGAAACAATAATATGAAGTAGATCTCCCAGCATCTTAACATCTAGCCCAATCAACATTTGTAAATCCAATAAGTTGAAGATTTGAATCTCTTATGAATGATAACCCTCTCCCAAGTGAACCTTTAAATTATTTCACAATTCCGCAAGTTGTGTCATAATGTGTAATGGTTGATGATGCAAGGAATTGACTCAGATGCTGTGTCACAAAAGCAATGTCAGATCGGGTGGTTATGAGATAGAGCAATTTCCCAACCAATATTCTATAATAGAGTATGTCTTCAAAAGGTGAACTTGAGTCTTGATGTAATTTGACAGATGGATCAAGAGGAGTTTTGGTAACATTGGAACCAAGAAGGTCTGTGTATTTTAACAAATCTAAACAATACTTTCTTTGGCATATGCTAATTCTAACTTTAGAATGTGCAACCTCTATGCCTAGAAAATATTTCAGCTTTCTAAGATCTTTTAATTAAAATTTAGTGTCATGTATGACCTTCACCCTGTTGATTTCATCCATAGAATTTCCAGATAGGAGGATATCATCCACATACACTAACAAGGTAGTGAAATGTGAATTTGTATGAAGAGTGAACAGAGAATGGTCATAATTTTAATTTTTGTAGCCTTGAGTAAAGCTAAGCAATAACATGAAGTTACACGCTTACTTGGATTTCTTACTGGCTTGAATGGCTTGTTTGATATGGTTCGCTCTCTGGTTTTGTTAATGAATCCTTTACCTAACACCAACAATTTTTTTTTTATGGTGATGCAACATGAAGGACATATCAAAGTCTTGATTTATGATGAATCCAAGATTCTCATTAATGTTTTTTATTACAATAAGTCTCAAGACAGAGGGCATGGCAATGGTTTCTCATCCCTCGAAAATAAGAAAATATGCACACATTATAGAAAAAATGGACACACAGTTGATGTATATTATAAGAAGCATGGCTTTCCTCCTCATTTTTACCAAGGCAATGTTGCGGCTAATAATTCTTCACTTAAAGAAAAAGATGATGTTGATAGTTCAAAAAGTTATAAAGGAAATGATTCTTACACTTTCACCAAAGTTCAAAATGACCAGCTTGTAAATTTGCTGCATTCATCAAGCTCCCTTGGAAATTCAAGTGCATCCTTTAGCAAAGTAAACATGGCCTCTTATGCTAATCCTCATGTTATATCAGGTATCTCCAGAATTTTTCATTATTTGAATCATGTTAACGTTGGATCATGGATTGTGGAATCTAGTGCTACTGATCATATATGTTTATCCATGATTTTTTTTTATTCTAGTCAACATACGAAACCTATTAAAATTAGATTACCTAATGGTAATATGACAATGGAAAAATGATATGGGATTGTTTTTTTCTCACCAGGTTTCACAATTCACAATGTTCTGTTTGTACCTAACTTTAATTTGAATTTATTGTCAGTTCCAAAATTATGTTTTGATCTTATTGTGTAGTGATTTTTAATAATGCAAAGTGCTCAATTCAGGAAAAGAGAAGCTTGAGGATGATTGGTTCGACTGATTTAGTTGAAGGATTATATTATCTTCCCATCACACAAGCCTCACATTAATCCAACACCGCCACATCACAAGTTCCACCTCAATCTACCTTTATTTCTGAGACAACTCTATGGCATTTCAGACTAGGTCATTTATCAAATAGGAGAGTTAATAGTTTACACAAACTCATGTTTTTTGTAACTATAGACATTATGTTTGTGATATATTTCATTATATAAAGCACAGAAAAATTACTTTTCAACTTAATGAAAGTAAAGCTGCTCAATCTTATGAGTTGATCCATTTTGACATTTGGGGGCCTTTGTCTATTTCATTTATACATGACCGCAAATATTTCATAATTGCTTTTGATGATTACAACAGATTTATTTGTGTTATTCTTTGTAAAACAAAATATGAAGTTACTCATCTTGTTCAAAGATTCATACTTATGATTGAAAACCAATATAACAACAAACTTAAAATTGTTAGGACATATAATGTTCTTGAGTTTCTCATGCCTGAATTTTATTTTTTCAAATTAAGGCATTAAACATCAAGCTAGTTATGTTGAAACTCCCCAACAAAATGGAAGAGTTGAGAAAAAACATCAATTTATTTTAAATGTAGGAAGATCCTTACATTTTCAGTCTAAGTTATCTAAACACTTTTGGTCCTATGCGATTCTTCATGCTACCTACCTCATAAATCGCATATCTAGTCCTTTACTTCATGACAAATCACCATTTTTTCATATATTTTAAACTGAACCTCACTTATCTGAGTTAAAAGTTTTTGGATCCCTCTATTTTGCTATCACCTTACAAAACCATAGAACAAAACTGGATTCTAAAGCTAGAAAAAGTGTTTTCTGAGGATACAAACAAAATGTCAAAGGTGTTGTAATTTTTGACTTAAATACCAAATCCACCTTTGTTTCTATACATTTTATAAACATTGATCATGTTGTTCCTTATTCTAACCAAAACCTACCCTTCAATTGGACATATCATCATGATCATAATGTTGATATTGACTTTGTCATAATTCCTACTGCTACTGATCACCAAGCCACAATTCCTATTAACCAAACTGATATTGACCATACAATAATACTTGATGATGATACACTTCAACATGACATTATCTCTAGTGACGCTTCTCTTAAAACCATCATCACTGACATACCTCAACCTGAAACAATTCCCGAGCCACATATTTTGAGAAGATCCAATAGATCTACTCAACATCCTAGCCATTTATCAGATTGAATATGTAACCTTTCAAAGAAATAATTTGATCATCATTCTTCTGATATACTCTATCCTATTGAAAACTTTCATTCATTAAATCAGTTGTATACTGCACAACATCATTTTGCTTTGCCTATCGATGTGCTAGCTGTGCCAAATAGTTACAAAGAGGCAAGCAAGCATGAATGTTGGGTTAAACCCATGAACTATGAGCTAGAGGCTTTGAAGTTTAACAAAATTGGGTTTTTGTTGATCCTCCGCCACATGTCAAACCCATTGGAAGCAAATGGGTTTACAAAGTGAAACATAAAGTTAATGGATTCACAGATAGATACAAAATAAGACTTGTAGCTAAAGATTATAATCAAGTTGAAAGGCTTGATTTCTTTGACACATTTTCACCTGTGACAAAGATAACTACTGTCAAGACCTTGTTGGCATTAGTATCAATCAATATTTCATGATATCTACATTAGCTAGATGTAATAATTCCTTTCTACATGGAGACATATATGAGGATGTATACATGTCAAGTGCCACATGGTGTTACTAGCCTCAAACCAAACCAAGTGTGCAAATTGCTAAAATCCTTGTATGAATTAAGACAAACTAGCATGAAATGCTATGAGAAATTGACAAGTTTTTTTATTACTCAATCATAAAGTTTTTACAAATAATGATGAATATGAATGAAAACAGAGAAAAGAGATAGATGAAAACAAAATCTCATTTAATCATTTGATCAAATTAGTTATAACAAATAGTTATATAGAATCATAGGATCTTACCACCTTTAACTAACTGTAACAAATTTTAATTTAAGTGGGATATGATATATCAAAACTACTAAACTAAAGTATTCAGCTTTTGAAAGCATGCAACTTCTTAGTGCAACTTCTAAAAACTTCAGTTTTTAAAAGTTTGTGCAGCTTTAACAACTATTTCTCAAAGAAAGGGGGTAGAAAATAATAAAGGATTCTTTAATAATTTATTCTTAATAGCACTTATCCCCACCTCTTCATATAAACCTATTCCACCATATAGCATTATCATGTGCCCCATGTACTTTATTTTATATATATAATAACACCTCTCTAATAGTATTATTTTACCTAGGTTTCAGTTTCATTTCAAGTTTCAACAAAACATTTTGTTATTTCTTCTATAGTGGCATTGGAATGGAAGATAAGATGCAACCTGACCCCCCCAACAACACTCCAAACCAACGTGTTTCCGAGAAAAACGAACCGGTTAGGTCAAGGTGGACACCAAAACCAGAACAAATTCTCATACTTGAGTCCATCTTCAACAGTGGCATGGTGAATCCCCCCAAAGAAGAAACTATCAAAATAAGAAAACTTCTTGAGAAATTCGGCAACGTCGGCGACGCCAACGTCTTCTACTGGTTCCAAAACCGCCGCTCTAGATCTCGCCGCCGACAACGCCAGATGCAACAGGCTACACTTGATCAGCAAAAAAATCAGATGGTGATGATGCAACCACAGCAAGGTGTTAATAATGGTGCAAGTGCAATTCCTTGTGATAATTTTCAAACCAATTCAACCATGGTTTTTGGTGATGCTTCTGGTTCATCCTCTTCATCATGTGGTGGTGTTTTTGGTGGCCAACAAGGCATGGATGGTTTCTTTTCGGTTTCTTCTCAAATGGGTTTCCTTGGAGCTGATCAAAGTTTAGCTGCTTCATCAATTTTCAACACTCCTCTTTCTCCCAATTTGAATTATCACTCTGGTAAATAAGATCATCTTTGCATGTTTCTTATTTATTTTTCATTAAAATAATAATTGCTCAAAATTATCTAGATTTTCTACAAATCATTTGCCTAAAATAAGAAACTTGAAATCATTTTTTAACAAATAAAATTTATCAATTAGCACAAAAGATACTCAAACATATTACATCAAAGTATAGACCAATTTCCTTAAATTTTAAACTCATTAGAAACTGTTTATTATAGGCATGGATATTTTTCTCAATTTAAATTTTCATGAATTTCTTTTGATGAAAAAATGAATAAACATATTATTAAGAAAGGCACATCAAATGCAAGGTAAGAAAGAACCATCAATTTTATTATAATTTCACCTACGATAGATCAGTTAAACATCAATCTAAATCACCATGTGTATTCAAGAGTACTTAGATGAGATCGTAAGTATCTCTTCTAACTTGACTAGAGGTCTAGGACATGCATCAAATATTATATTTCGAAGAAGAAAATTTTGCGGTGATATTTACTAGCTTAAGATTACTCGATTTATATTGAAATTTTCAGTCAAATGTGTCAACCATAATCAATTATTTTTTGGACTTTGGCATCAAATATATATTTTATTAATTTGTTTAAGATTTTCTTGCTTGATTTCCAAATTCAATGCTACTAATTTCATTTAAATCATGAGGGTGTTATTATTAAATTAAAATGCTTTTTTGTATGTAAAAAAAGTTGATGTTTGTTTGTGGAGCAATTGATTAGGTTTGATGTTTGGCACAAAATAAAGTTGAAACTTTTTGTTGATTAGACAGTTCCGCGTTTGAATTGTTGCATGAAAGTTGTACTTTCCGGAAAAACATGAACACTACTTTCCGGCTGCAGTTTCTGTTCCTTCCTTTTCATTCTCTCACTTTTCTTCAATAGTAACACTCCTGCACCAACATTTCAAAACCCTAGATATATTATTTTTTCTCATTATTCACCATTTATTACTATTTTTTTGACCAATATATATTGTGATGTTCTAATATATTTTTTTATATTAAGGATATGGAGGTGCTAGTGCTGTTACAGGATTGATAACAGTGTTTATCAATGGAATAGCAACAGAAGTTCAAGCGGGGCCTATAGACATGAAAACAGTATTTGGAGAAAATGTCATGTTAGTTCATTCCTCTGGTGTGCCAGTTCCTACAAATGAACATGGTATTTTGATTCAGAATTTGCACCATGGTGAAAGCTACTTTCTGGTACTTTGCCACATACTATCATAGTTTCTGTTCCAAATATTGTCTTGTCACATCTTAATCCTTGTTCTGAATTTTGTTCATGAAAACGTTAATTTCAAAGTATTTGGGGAGTGGTGATAACATAGAATCAATAATGTACGGACACGTCAAACACGACTTTTATATAAACACGACGACACCGATAATAATATAAAAATAATAAATTAAACCTAATCATAAATATCAATATAAATATCTGAAGACACAGGCACAATTTATTCAGACATGTCAGTGTTTCATTAACATAACATAGAATTAGAAAAAGATAATTATGATTTGTAAATATTTTAACTTTAATTTGGTTTTATAGGTATCAAAGTCAAGACAAGTATGAAAGGAGGATGAGGCTATACTGCTGCGGTGGAAGCTTCCTATATGGTCTTTCTTTGGTTGATGTTCTTCTCTTTTTAGCAATTACCAATGTTGTAATTTCATGTGCGGTCAAAATAATAAAGATATCTGTTGTGTGATAATTTTTCAGTATCTATATATCTATCTTAGCAAATATATATTATGTATTATATATATATCTTGGTCTTAGTACAAAAACATGTACTTTGGAAAAGCAAGTTGTTCAATCAGTTTCTTGGATATGTTTATGATCTGAATATTTTAATTTTCTGATTAGTTTTTTATAAAGAATGCACCCATGGAGTATATGAGGTTTTTAAAGCTTAGTATAAGAAGTATTTCAATCTGTGTACAAGACTAAAGCAACGTATTTAAGTTATATGTTTTAGTAGGCTATCTATTATATCTGATCTACAATAAGAAATACTTTGGATATTTTTGTGTAATTTCTAAAATAAATATGATAATTTTTTAATTATTAATATTTTGTTCAATTAGAGATAA
The DNA here is from genome assembly GCA_963859935.3 of Lathyrus sativus. Classification (NCBI taxonomy): domain Eukaryota; kingdom Viridiplantae; phylum Streptophyta; class Magnoliopsida; order Fabales; family Fabaceae; genus Lathyrus; species Lathyrus sativus. The sequence continues at coordinate 558,724,356 of OZ012737.1, forward strand.
GATATCACATAATATTGAGATAATGTGTGAGAGAATAAGATTCAAAAAGAGGGAAGAACAAATAAGCAAATCAAATAACATAGATAATTGTCAATCTAATTTACTGCAATATCACATACATTTGGAGGGCATCAATCATATAAAAGAAAATTCACTGAGTTAGTAGTCAATAGTACACGACGGTCTCATTTGAACTCCTCACTACGCCAGAAATGAGTTTTAGCAGCGCATTAAAAGACAGCGTTGCTAAAGAGTCATGAAAAAAAAAAGAAAAAAATAGCATACCTAAGACAACGCTTGTTAAAAAAGCGCTGCTAAAAGGGGGGGGGGTGTCTAAGAAAGCGCTGCTAAAGGGGGGGGGGGGGGGTTCCTAAGGCAGACCTATAGCAGCGCTTTCTAAAAGTGCTGCTAAATGCCATGCAAAAGCGCTGCTATAGGTTTAAGTAGCATAAATTTAAAATACTCCAGTATTTTCGCAGAATCAGAACAATCTCCTTCTTTCTTCTTTCCACTCGCGAACGTTGCCCTATTCACCGTCAACGCATTTCATCCGTGCCTCCGTCCGTCGCCTTTCCTCCGGTCATTCCGTCGTCACCTCATTCTGCCGCCGTCCGTCCATTTTTGACGGTCATCTCCGTCCTCTACCAGCGCATTTCTACCATTTTAAGGTATTTGAAGTTTTTCATTTTTCATTTTTATTGTTCTCATAGTTGAATGCATTATTGGAGTTTGAAACTTTTAGTTGCTTTAGGTTGACCTCAAATGTAAATATGTTGTAGTTGAACTGATAAGATTTGAACTGATATCATATTTTGTTTTTAACATTCTCCATAACCATTCCATAACTATCTTACATTCTGTTTTTATACTGATAATATTTGAACTGATATCATATTCGAACAATTATAGAATTTTATAATGAAATTTCTAATACATCTTCTTCTTGAAATCATTCTCCATAACCATTCCTAAAACCTTCATTTCAACTGTCATCAAACCAACACCATGTAAACCTCTGCGATTTCGTGTTTTCGGTGTATATGTTATTGATATTAAATCTTTGTTTTGCAGCGTGTATATTTAAATCTTGAGAGATGAAGTGAACATGATTTGTATTTTTGTTTTGGTGTATATGCTTGTTAGCTTTTTATATGTTTAGTTAGAATTTCTCAATGTTTAGTTTTTGGTGAATATGATACGTTATTATAGTTTTATATGTTGATGGCTTGAGAGATGAAGTGAACATGATTTGTATTTTTGTTTTGGTGTATATGCTTGACAAGGTTGAGGGTGGATAGTCACAAAGAGAGTTATTGGCTAGCACATCATACCAAAAAAGAAGATACTAAAACACCATAAAGAATTGAATTTAATCAATAAAGACATTATGAATTTAAGTGGATTATCTAGTAGTAAGGGTGTCATTTTAAGTTTAAGGATATAATTCAATTTTTATTGATTTTTTATTATTATTTATATTTATTTTTAAATTCTGTAATTAAAAATCGGTTAATTATTAATATGATTTTAATAAAATTTATATTTTGTATGTTATAGGGGTTACCTTTGAAGAGCAAGGTTGTGATCGTTTCCAATAATCCTACTGTGTAGCTTTCTTAGAAGTTGGTTATTTCTTCACAGGTATTCGCTGTTTTTGTTTAGCTTTCTTAATTTAGTTTAGCCTACTTATTTAGTATGGATAGAAAATGGATGTCTTATAATCGATTGTCAAAAGAGTACGAGAATGGGGTATCAAAATTTATTAAGTTTGCTGTTGAACACGCCAAAGACCCCAGTAGGATCACATGTCCTTGCTTAGGTTGCTGTTATGAGCGTCGGAATGACGCAGTTCAGTTGGAATCTCATTTAATGAGACATGGAATTGATTGAAGTTATACATGTTGGACATTACATGGTGAAATAAGTAACGAGAATGTCGAACCGGGGGATAATACGACCTATGCTTCAAAGGACAATGACACGGATACATATGATTGTGATCGAGTCGAAGAGATTGCAGAAGCACTTGAAGAAGATCTTCAGGATTGTCCCAAGATGTTTGAGAGGTTGGTAAGCGATGCAGAGAAACTGTTGTATAAAGGTTGTACTACTTTCACAAGATTGTCAGCGGTATTAAAGTTGTACAACTTAAAGGCGGGAAATGGATGGTCGGATAAAAGTTTCACAGAGTTGTTAGCCCTACTACAAGAGATGTTTCCAGAGGATAATGTTCTTCCCAATCGAACCTATGAAGCTAAAAAAATGTTATGCTCTATTGACATGAGCTATGATAAGATACATGCTTGTCCAAATGATTGTATTTTGTTTCGAAACGAATATACATCATTAAACGAGTGTCCTAAATGCGGCAAAAGTCTTATGGTATTTTCCTATAATTCTGAGATTTAGACGCATGTTTCGTAGTGAAACAGATGAAAAACACTTGACTTGGCATGCAGATGATCGAATTATAGATGGGAAGTATCGACATCCGGCAAATTCACCACAGTGGATGAAAATTGATAATGAGTATCCTGGTTTTGGAAAAGAAGCTAGAAACCTTCGCTTGGCATTATCGACTGATGGAATGAATTCGCATGGTCTACAAAGTATCTCAAATTCCACCTGGCCTGTAATTATTATGATTTATAACCTACCTCCATGGCTATGTATGAAGCATAAGTACATGATGTTATCTATGTTAACTTCTGGCCCTAAACAACCAGGGAATGACATAGACGTATACCTGACACCTTTAGTCGAAGACTTAAAGAGTTTGTGAGAGAACGGTGTGGAGGTTTATGATGGATATAGGAAAGAAAGTTTCAATTTGAGGGCGATGTTATTTGGTACAATTAATGATTTTCTAGCATACGGAAATCTATCGGGGTATAACATTAAAGGTCAATGTGCGTGTCCTATCTGTGAAGAAAACACAGATTGGACGTGATTGGAATTTGGTCAGAAGAATGTCTTTCTTGGTTATCGTAGATTCTTAAATTCTAATCATCACTACCGTGGGTGGAGAAAAGCATTCAATGGAAATTCAGAACAAGGTAGAGCTCCGCCTACATTGACCGGGAACAAATTTTTGAAAAGGTAAAAGATGTGAGTACTCAGTTTGGAAAGCCTTTTGCTCATACGCTTGTCACGCGTGGGTGGAAGAAGAGGTCAATTTTGTTTGAGTTGATGTATTGGAAGTCGTTGTATGTAAGACATTTTCTTGATGTTATGCATATTGAAAAAAATGTATTTGAAAGTGTTATTGATACTGTTGCGGTGAGAATCGGGATACCAAGCTATTGATTAACTTGAATCTTTAATTCATTGAATTCACAACCGGACTTTAATTTATCCAAAGGAAAGGTCTAAAGAAAGAAAGAACCTTTTGCGCGATGTAACAACAACGCTAAGAGATTCGGGGATCGGGGGTTGGTTATGCATAGGGTAGGTATTTCACATCCTAAACATCTGTAATACTCTACAAGAACCTTTTGTTTGTTTGTATGCTAAGTTTGCTAAAGGTTTGCTATGGATTGGGATTGGGTAAAAGGTGTAGGTTAAGACCTAAGGATAGTTCTAAGTTTGCTCGCAAAGACATCACGTCCTCTGCCTACGTATCCTAACTAGGATAGAATCAGAGCAATCGTAGTTCACCTGGCGAGGGATAAACAACACCTGATTATGTTCAAGGTTCAGAGGGGAACAAACATTATAATGCTTGTGTAGAGTTTAAGAAAACTCTCTAGATCTAAGTTGAATACTCAAAGAAGGGAAGTAAGTAATCATCTCCATGATTCTTACATAGAGTTAACAAACTCTATCTTAAGTTTTAATTGAAAAGAACACTCCTAACAAAGGGTAAGCTTTTTAGACTTAAGCAATGTCCAATGGATAGGTTCTAACTTAACTAAGTGTACGGATGACTTAACAAAGTCAAGGGAGGGTAATAAGCTATCTATGACCCAAAGGTCAATAGAGAGACTTTCCTTTGGAAGGAGAAAAGAGGAGGCAACTTGGATGAGAACTAAAGAGTTCCATCACTTGGGGAAACTAAACTTAACAAAGGAAAAAAATCAAACAAACATGATGAACATAAGAGACATGGTTACAACCAAAACATGCAAGCGTATTACAATAAGCAAGCAAAGATTATGAGTAAAGCATATGGTTACGACCAAAGCATGCAAGCGTATTATCATAGGCAAGCAAAGATGAGTAAAGTATATGGTTACGACCAAAGCATGCAAGCGTATTACAATAGGCAAGCAAAGATGAGTTCTTACAAGACTTAATGAAAGGTAAGGAATTAAGCATATCTTGACAAAGGCGAAGGTAACAACCAATGCAAACAAGTACAACTTCATGGGGATGCAAATCAAATGAATCAAACATAATGCTCACTAGCAACAAGTAATTGTAATTACATACACAAGGGTTGACAAACATAGAACTCACATCACAACAACCAACTTAAGAAAAATAAATCAAAATTTTGAAATGATTAGGAGGGTAAAACCCTAAAAGAAACATGAACATTTTCAATGCAAAGTTGTTTTCAAAAAAGATATTTTTAGAATATTAGTGTATCATATGAAAATATGCACAAATACAAAGCTAATGCAAAAAGAACCAACCCAAAATGACAAAAAAATGAAGGAGTTATGATTTTTAGAAATTTAATAACTATAAAATAAAAAAACAAAAGATATAAGTGATAAAAAGAGAGGGAGGCGCCTAGTGGGTGTTGAACCCACCCCCTTATGGCTACCAACTGAAAACTTTACCAAGTGAGCCAAGGCGCGCGCTTGTTTAAGTGAGAGGAAAGAAAGACAAAAACATGAAAACATGGCAAAATGGGAAAATAAATAAAAGGGTTGATCTCCACTATGGATCGAACCCAGGTCAAAGAGATTGCAAGGCGCTTAAGAGTGAAGGTTTAACCACTGGGTGGCGATACATCCGTGTATTATGCGACCCCTAAAACTTAAGTACTTAAACAAGCAAATGAAATGGGCCATGGCAAGATGAACATGGGAGGCAAGCCAACACATGAAAACGACAACACCATAAGTCATTCAAAACTTAACCAAATTTAACAAAATTTTAGTCTATCTCACATGAAATTTCACAAGGAATTTAATGGAAATCTCAGTTTTTCAAGATAATGCACACAACTCAAAACTCGAATGCAAATGCAAGGTTAAGCTTATGCAATGCAAAAGAGTAGCTACAACTCATGACAGCAAGGATTATGATCAAATGAAAACATGCACACCTATCAAATACATCATTCAAGGAATTTAGATGTCAAGATCATGTAAAGACAACTCCAAATTAAAACTGGTGTGTGGAATGTCATGATGTGAACAAGAATTGCTTAAAATGCTGTTGGAAAATGAAAACAATCATGATGCGGCCTCTGTACTCACTTCAAAACATCACACACAAAATGATTCATGCACATAAAATCAAAGATTCAAACATGATGCAAGAACTTGACAACAATGATGATACATGAATTGAAACAATTAAGAAGCATGACAGCAAAACATGTGGCAAGCCAAAAGAACAAAATTCAAACAAACCACACATACAAATCTGTAATGCCTTAACAAAAGCACAACAACTTAAGAAAATTGTATCAGCTCCACAAAATGGTCTATTCTTGACAGTCTAACAGTTATGGCTCATGGACTAGCAACGAACAAATTGGTTCCAATATGTAAAAAGCACTCATATACAAAAAAGCCACAAATGGTCCTCAATCAAAAATCATGTCAAACATATTACATTCAAATCAAACCTTGAAAAGCTATGGTTACAACCATAGGAACAATAACCTAGACATATTCCTAACAAGAACACCATGCTGACAGTTAACACCAACAAGGCATGCTAAACAGATCACAAATGCAAAACTTAACAAAAATTTGAAGTAAGGCAACATCATAGCAGCACAAACTTGACAAAGTTAAAAAAGGAATCAAGGCATCATGGTAGCATAAATTGACAAAGTTTGAAAAAGAAATCAAAACAGCATGGTAGTGTAAACTTGACAAAGTTGAAAAAGGAATCAAAATAAACTTGACAAAGTTAAAAAGGGATCAAAGCATAAAGCAGCATGGTATTGTTATGAATTCAGGCAGCTGGCAGCAACATATGGTAATATCAAAGATCAAAGAATAACCCTAGTTCTATATGCACAAGTCATTTTGCAAGCACATGTCAATATGAACCTACAATAAAAGTGGTGCTATGGCAGTCTCAAATGAACCTAGGCAGTTGGCAGCAGGCATGAATTTCACAAAATGGCAAGGTTGGCACAAATCAACAAATGGTCCTAATGTTCCTAATGCATACAATAGTTGCAAGCTTAACACAATCATCATGGTAGTTGGTCCAAATAGAAAACATAAGGCACAAAGATGCAAGTACTCATGAAATTAACCAAAGAGGATGACTAGCAAGTTCAAAACAGATTCATAACCAAAAGGCTTGCAATGTATCAGAACAAAACATACAAGTTTAACACAATTGGTAATGTAAAAATGTGAATAAAACCTGATTACAACCAAAACCCTATCCTAGTGCCTAAATGATGACAATGGTGATGCAAGAGATGAAACCATGCCATGATCAAAAAAGTATCAGATTTCATGTTAACAAACATATGCCACAAAAGACAATGGTAGGCAGCAACTTTGATGAACATATTAAGCTTGAAAACAGTCATGCCATATAAACTGAAAGAAAAACACCAACTGATGCAAATATCACAGTGCCAAACATAACACATGATTTCAAGGTAACAAAAATCTCATGTTAACAAACACACATCAAACACAAGGCAAAGCTCAAAGCAATATAAAGGCATGCTTAACATATCAAAAGGCAAGTATCAAGCTTAAAGCACATGTCAAAACAATTACAAGCATCAAGGCATCAAAACTAGGTTTTGGTCCTCATTACTCTTATGAGTCATTCCAACAACCTTTGGCAAGTTCAATGAAGCAGAACCACTCACAAACATGTTCAAAATGTATTAAAGACCAAGTTTAAACACACATATAACCTCAAAAGATGGTAGAACCAAAAATGACTTGTTGGTGGAAAAGTGTACATGGGCTGAAAAATGCAAGAACAAAACTGCTGCAGAACCAAAACCAAACTTGTTCTCAACAATGCAAATATCAAATAACACTTATATGAGGGTTTATAAATCAAAATGCTAACTAACATGATCATGATATAAAAGTGGCTGCTGTAACAGAAGCCAGTTAATATAAACAGAACCAAACAGCATTTACTTCAAAACATTTGCAACATTTTCTCATATGTTCATGCCATACAACAACACTTAAGAGACCTTAAAGCTTAACGTATAGCCACATAGCATATTGCATGAGGATTGTAAGAATAAAATACATTAATGAGTAGGCAAGCAAAATGTGACAGATTCAAACATGAACATACACATAAAGCGCATTGTAACAACTAATGTATTTTGAACATGTTCATGACAGTTGGAAAGAAAGATAGTAACTACAAACCTCTTGTAGACTTCCAAGCAAGCAAATATAAAAGGAAAACCTTGGAGCTTCCAAATAAGATTCAATCCAATGCTTTGATGAAGATGGTGGCCTTTCTTACACTTGAAGTAAACAAGTGGATCTTGGACTAGAACTTGAAATAAGTGAAGATGATGAGATTTTAGGTTATGGAAAGTTGGTATAACATAAACCTAAGGTGTTTGGAGGTTTTCACAGATCAAAGCAGGCTTGATGTGTGTTTTGGCAGATTTTGAGTATGAAGTCAAACTTTCCTTGGTTGAAAGTTGACTTTTGGGGAAATGAGGGGTTTTTTTTTCTGGTTTAAAGGCTTGAACACCTTCCACACATCATTTGTGGATTGTGTGGATGGTTTGTGGTGATTTTGGTTAAGTGAAAATGGTTTTGGTGGCTGTTTTGCTCAAGACAGATATTTGAGGCTTTTTGAGGTGGTTTTCTTCACTTGTAAGAAAATGCAAGGAAGTATGAGAGCAATGAGTTTCTCTTGGGTTGTAGAGTGCTCTGGTGTGTCTCTCAACATAGAGGAAACCTCTATTTATAAGCAAGGCAAGGCTTGGGGCAGATTGGTAACCTGACACTTTTGGAGGGAGTTTGAAAAAGTAATCTTGCTTGAGATTTTGATGCAACTGCAAATTCAAATCATTGGCTCAAGCTGATGCATTACTCAAGTGGCATGAATGACATAATAGTGATTGAAGTGCCTAGGCAGTAGGAGGGCTGTTTGCTGCAAGTGTTCCATAAAGTTTCTCTTTCTTCCTTTTCTTTGATTAAAATATTATCACTTGCCTCCAACTTGCAAGACTCACCAAACCTCCTCATTTTCTGCATTTCGTCTCCTCATATCCTCTAAATATCAGATAGAAACATGATCCAAGGGATGAGAATAGCTCAAGTGATCCAAGGATGAGTTTGTGAAAAAATGAAAGTGTTGGACTCAAGTGTTAAAACCTCATCTTGTTGAATTCATAACTCTCAGCTCATAAGGGCTATGGAGGAGTTCTGGTACATTTTGGAAATCCGTCATGTAGCTCTACAACTTTCATGTTTTCATGAGTTTCATATTCTCAAAGGAACCTGGCCAAAAAAACCTCTCAAAGTTGCTGAAAAACATGCCTAAAAGTGAAATAACTTAGAATTTTTCTAAGTTACTTTTCCCTCTTGTAATGAATTTGGTCATAACTCCAAATCTTTGCATTTTCTGCTCATGGACCACTGTAGGACTTTTGTAGGACTTTTCAAGAGATTTTCAATGAGTTTTGAACCAACTCAATTGGATGTGTGGTTAAGGAGTTATGGTCTTGCCCCTTTCAAAATCCTAATTCCCGATTTTTGCGATTACTCCCCAATCCTTGATCCAATGGTCATGAAACTTCATGGGTAGGTGAAATATGTCATTAGGAACATTTTTTATTCCCACCTTGAGGTCAAATGCCTTATGAGTGAAGAGTTGACTTTTTGGTCAACCGAACGATCGATCGGTGACTACCGAGTCGACTGTTGATGTTCTGGGTCTTTTGAGGCCTTGAAACTTCTTGAGTAGACTTTACCAATCAATATGAACTTTATGGACCATGATCTCACCATTGTAACACCTTTTAAATCAAAAGTCAAACCACAGTTGACTTTTCCTGATCGATAACCTTAATCGGGTATCCTGAACTGCACTGTTCTTGATTCTTGGGTGACAACCTCAAATTGTATTCATACTTGATCCAATGGATTATGTTTGATGATGTGGAAACTTACTTCATGGAGAACCAATCCAATACGTTGACTGATTAACCATTGAAACCTCGATTCTCGGTTGTACGGAACCCTGATTCACCTGTATCTTAACAAAGACAAACTTGAAACAGGTTAAGGTTAGATAATCAAATGAATATGATCCTAAAATGATGATGAAGACCTAAGGGGTCAAATTTTGGGGTATGACAGGTACGTTACTCAATATATAAGGAAATTCTAAGGATGGCCTTAAAGCAAGAAAGGACTTGGTAGCAATGGGAATAAGAAATGAATTAGGACCCTTGAAGAAAGGAAATCACACGTATCTACCACCTGCTGCTTATAATTTATCTAGAAAGGAGAAAAAGATATTGTGTAAGTTTTTGAGTGAAGTTAAAGTTCCAGAAGGATACTCTTAAGATATTAGAAGACTTGTTTCTATGAAAGACCTCAAGTTAAAGAGTTTAAAGACACATGATTCCCATGTTATAATGGAACACTTTCTACCAATAGGTATACGTTCTATTTTGCCAGAAAAAGTGAGAAGCGCAATAACTAAATTGTGTTTTTTCTTCAGGTCAATTTGTAGTAAGGTGATTGATCCTGCGATCTTACCAACATTGCAAAAAGAAATAGTTATTACTTTGTGTGAGCTTGAAATGTATTTTCCTCCATCATTTTTTGAAATAATGGTAGATCTAGTTATTCATCTTATGAAAGAGACGCGATTGCGCGGACCAGCTTATATGAGATGGATGTACCCTGTTGAACGTTATATGAAAATATTGAAAGGGTAAGTGAAAAACCGAAGTCGACCAGAGGGATGTATTGTTGAACGATACATTGTTGAAGAAGCTATTGAGTTTTGTACTGAATATTTGTCCAAAGTTCAATCCATTGGCCTTCCAAAATCTCATGTTGTTGAAAAAATAGTAGGTAAACAGTTAATTGGAAATAAAGTTGTGACAGTTTCAAGGGATGAATGGGAGCAAGTGCATTTGTATGTTCTGCATAATGACATTGAGGTTGAGCCGTATGTTGAAATGCACAAGGACGTTCTCCGAGGTTTAAATCTGAATCGAAATGAAAATTGGATAGTACGTGAGCACAATCGAAGTTTTATAACATGGTTCAAGGATCATATATTTTCAAAGTTTTATTCTGATCCCGCTTGAATAATAGAAAGGTTGAGATGTTTAGCATATGGTCCAAGTTTGCATGTGTTTTCTTATAGCGCATACGCATTTAATGGATACACATTTTATACCAAAGAACAAGATGATAAGAGTACAATGCAAAATAGTGGTGTCACCGTGCTTGCCGAAGCAATGCACATTTCAAGTGTGAAGGACTTAAACCCCAAATATGTGAATCTGTCGTATTTTGGGGTTATGGAGCACATTTGGGTGTTTGATTATGAAAAGTTTCAGATTCCTATCTTTGGATGCAAGTGGGTTGAAAATAATAGTGGCATACGAATGGATAAGTCAGGATTTTTGCAACTGGATCTTAATAAGGTGGGGTACAAAGATGAGCCTTTTATTTTAGCCACGCAAGCTAAACAAGTGTTCTATGTCACTGATCCGACAAGTACGAAATGGTCTATAGTTCTTTTTTCTAACAAAGTAATCGATGATAACATTGGAGACAAGGGGGATGTTGATGTTGAGAAGGAATCTTATATTATAGATGATCCATATGAGAATATTAGAGCAGATGAATCATATATTAGAAATGATCATAACGAGGGAATTTGGATCAATCCATCCGTCCGTGTTGTTAAGAGACAAGTAAACCACGTTCCAACGAAGAAAAGAAAGAGATGTTAGTAACAAAGGTACTTGTAAAATTACATACTGTCTCATTCAATAAAATTACATATTTATATCATGCAATAAAATTACATATTATGTCATTCAATAAAATTATGTATATGTTTTTCTTATTTATACATTTCTTATGTATATATTTCTTATTTATATATTTGCATGTCATTCATTTGATACTTTGGTTTTTCTGAATTACAGGTATTATGGCTACCAATGAGGAAACATCACATGATGGAAACGAAACAACAAAAGACATGGAAGGCGATATCAAAAGAGGAATAACGATTATGAAAAAAATCATCTGTGCGAGAGATAAGGGTGTAAAGTATGATGTGCATTGGAATGAAAGAAATCAATTAGTTGAGTCTAACGGTGCGATGCTGACAAGTTACATTGGAGCACTTGTACGTTTGCAAATTCTGATTACTTGTGATAATTGGAGAATTCCTTCGCTACAACCGGCTAAAGACAAAATTTGGAGCGAGATACAGGTATGATATTTGATTATTTTTAATTGTGTTGACGGTTACATCTTTAAATTAATTATACTAACATGTTATATGTATGTGTATTTGTTTGCAGAGATCTTTTAATATTGATGATTGCAGGAGAAAATATTGTCTTCAATTGGCCGGAAAACGACTGAGGGGATTTAGAGCGTTTTTAACGAAAAAATTTCTTAAAGATTCTGATGGAAACTTTGTCGACTCGGAGCGTCCAAAGAAGTATGCTGATTTGATTTCAGATGAAGAATGGGAGACATTTGTTTCCAAGCGAAGAACCAAAGAATTTTGCGTAAGTACAACTTATCATGAACAATGTATACTATATATACTTCTTCCACAAGAGTTCAGATATGACTTAAACTTGTTTTTTCAGGTTGTGAGTGGCGTAAATTGGTAACGAGCATCAAAACCCGTGTAAAGGGGGGCCTAAGAAAGCGCTTACTAAAAGCGCTGCTAAAGGAGGGGGGGCTAAGAAAGCGCTGCTAAATGGGGGGTCTAAGAAAGCGCTTTCTAAAAGCGCTGCTGAAGGGGGGGGGGGGGGGAGGGGGAATAGGCAGCGCTGCTAAAAATGCTGGAAAAGGGGGCCTATAGCAGCGCTTTTTCCATAAAAAAATGCCGCCTTTACCTTTAGCAGCACCACTTTTGGCAGCGCTTTTATGTGCTGCTAAAAGCCAAAAAAAGCGCTGCTAAAGGTATTTTTTGGCATAGTGCCTTCAATTCAGTGTCTTTTTTCTAATACTACCCGCGAATTTCAATTTAGGCTTTTCATAATACGAGACCCTCACTTTTATTCAAACACTCTCACAAGTGTTTGCAAGAAAACAATTATATGTGGCGTGACTCAATTCACAATTACAGGCTAAAAATTGTATCCTTCTAAAATTACAAAGACCCTCAAGAATGGAGTATTATAACAAAAATACAAAGAATTCCTAAAATAAAATATGACACACACATGACTAAAAACTTGTTCTTCAAACAAGGAGAATCATCTCCTTAAATAATGAAAGTAATCCAGCCGAAAAACTAACCAGGGTTAGGGTTAGATAAAAATAGTCTGAATCCCAAAAACAACAAATCATATTTGCTTCATTAAAACCTAATACAAATAATATCCAATTACAATATATGATTTGATATAATCTTCTTCAAATTAATTTGATAAAAAATACTTCTTTTAAACACAATCTTTTTATTCTTCTAGAAGGATTAAAAGCGAAAGAAGTCTTGAATCATTAGTCTGAAGCTAATCAGCGAGTGTGTGCTAGAGATAATCAATCAGAGAGTGTGATCTAGATATCATTAGAGATTCGATGTCTTATAACTAGTCAAGACATCTTGCTTAACAAATTGTCTACAAAAATTAGTACACCAGTTGTAATAACAAACTCTCATTTGTCTATTTTTTAGGCAAAACAAATATCCAAAGATATTAGGCACAATCATTCTTATCTCCCCATATTTTCCTCAAAAGAGACAAAGGTAGAAGAACTTAGTAAAAATAATAATCAATCAACAATATGTCACAAAACTCCAACAAAAGGAACAATAAAATCTAGCTGAAATAGAACGAAAACAACAATAGATTATCAAATCACTCAAACATAGTAAAAAAGTCATCATCTGAAGAAGTGTCGTACATATCATCACCATCAAATTCCTCATCAACATGTGACATTGACACACAACTTCATCGTAATCCTTTAGCACAACATCATTTATTGACATCAAGAATAATATCTAAGAAGAAAAGGCGACATAAACTTGCAGACTAACATTTTTATCAGGCTTTCACATTCATCTTTTCTCATAGTGGATGTGGCAATGATTTTCTACAAAGCTTAGGTTCCATCGATGAATACCTTGAGAATGTGTCTTCTCACAGGCTAAGACATAGGAGTCACATCAAGCATTTCCTTATATACAGCTAAATCATTTTTATCAATAAAAAGAATATTGTGAAGTGTAATGTTAGAGACATGTTTCCTAATGAATCATTTGTCACTGAAATTCAACAAGCCATGTGCAAAACCAACTACATCTTCACTGTGAGGGCAAGGTTCCTTAGTCCTTGTTTTAATGATGTCAAAACTTGTATTATCTCATACTTGTACTTTGGACGGTATCATTGCGTCTTAGATTGCACTCATTCTTTAATATGCATACAATATTCTACGTATATGTGTCTATGCATATAGGAGCATCTTATATGTGATATTTGTGCACTTAATCATGTTAGATACTTTAGGTCATCTCAAGTTTAGGTCGATCAAAATACTCAAAAAAACTTGTTTTTGGATTTGTAGAGTCCTTATGTCGATTCACATACATGTGGAGGTCGACGCATGATGTTGAGTAAACACGTTATTCCTCTCGGGTCTCCATGCATCGACCCATAGGTTGACTCATACTGTAGGAATAACAATTTTCTATTTTGAGGTAACCTTGCGTCGATGCATCGCTTGCAATTTTGTGTAGTTTTTGATTTGGGTGCGTTTAGATCGACCCACAAAAGGGATTAGGTCGACCTCTCGCTGATGTAAATCAATTTTTCTGATCTTTTATGATTCAAAAAGGTGTTATGTCAGTTATTGAGTCTTGGCATCATATATATTCATTTGTCTCGATATTGTATATACATAATAAGAAAAGTGAAAGATATACACTGATTTTTTCTCATCATCTTCATTCTCACGCTTGCATTCTTCAACAATTACACATAATCATTTTTGTTGATATTGTGCATTGTCGAGGTGATAACGTTCAAACGTAGGATTGTGTATCTAGTTTAGGTTGAGAATTCAATGGGTTTTTCTTAAATAAAACTGTTGGGGTTTTGCACTCCAAGATCTTGAGGATTTGGGGGGGGGGGGGGTTGCACAAATCTTTGCCTCACAGATTCAGCTGAGTGAAAGGTTTGAAGGACAGTAAGTTAGTTCAAACAAGTAGTGGTAACCGGAGGATTATGACGAAAGATTTAGGGTCGAAAGTATTGCAATCGAAATCATCCGACCAAAAGGTTTGAAGAACGGTGGGTTCGTTCAAACAAGTAGCGGTAACTGGAGGTTTGTTCGAACCATTTGATGCACTTGATTCGACTTGAATCAAATGGAGAAAAGGGAATAGTATCAACTTCAATAATTAGGCTTGAGTGGGTGGTGACTACTACTTCTCTTGTATAAAATTTACAACTTGATAAGTAGATCTCAATTCTAGTTTTAGAATTGGGGGAAGACTTACCCGAAGTGAGGACGAAAAGGGGAACTTCCTAAATAAATCTGATGTCATTCTCTCTTAATTTATATCTTTATTTTGTGTTGATTACATTTGTATGATATTAATTGTTCGATAAATTTCTACTGTTGTGCAGTTCTGAAAATATGTTTTGAAAATTCATTACAATCACTTGGATTGTAATTGTAAAAAATTATGCACTATCATTTCTTTAAAAATTCAACGTGAGGTGTTTTGCACACCAAGTGTTCGACGCATTGGTCGCACACAAATTGTTTATGAATTTGTCAAGTTATATGTTAAATTTTATAATTCATTGGAAACTGGTTGATTCAAAGTGATCATTATTTGTGTTGATTAATTGGCGACGTATTGAATCATTTTCTCATTGAATTTATTTGATTTGGCTACGCATATTCGATCTTACCAATAACAGTTTGTTTAGACTATTAAAATCCGTGACCTATTCTACACATTTTTGAAACAATTTTTAAGTGCCGATTTTTATTAAAAATTAGTGATCTATTCAACCTCCTTCTAGATCATTGTCATCGTCTAACAAGTGGTATTAGAGCCTAGTTCATCTAGTGTTTCACATATAGATTATTAAAAAATGGCTAACGAACCAAAAGGGGTGTACAATAGAGCAATGATTTTTATGGGTGAAAACTATAGGTATTGGAAAGATTGTATGCGGGTGCATATCAATTATATTGATAGAAAGGTACGGAACGTTATTCAAAATAGTCCTATGTAAATAACCATGACCGATGCGAATAATACTATTGTGCCCAAGCCGGAAGCACAATAGAACGAAGAAGATGAGAAAAAGTATAGTTACTATTGGAAAGCTAGAAATATTCGCATTGGACTACTTCTAAGGCTATGTGGGATGCATTACAAGTTGCCCATGAGGGAACTAATGATGTAAAACTAGCTCGAATCAATACTTTGACATAAGTGTTTGATCTCTTTCACATGAAGCAAGGTGAAACCATTGCTGAAATGAAAAAGAGATTTTCTCATGTAATCAATCTTTTGAATACACTTGGAAGACCCGTTTCCAATGAAGATGCTACTAATAAAATTTTGAGATGTCTTAAAAGGGAATGGAAACCAAAGGTCACAGCGATTAAGGAAGCCAATGATCCTACTACATTAGACATCACAACTTTCTTTGGTAAGCTTGATGAACATGAGAAGGTGCTCATTAGTCTTGACAAACATGAGAAAAGAGAAAAGAAGGAGAAATCGAAAGACACAGACAAGAAGTCTATTTCTCTTAATGATTCTAGCTCAAAATCCTCAACACAAGAGCATAATGAAAGTGAATCTAGTGATGATGATAAAGATACGAGTGAAGATTTGGGACTGTTTTTGAGAAGATATAATAGTTATATCCGGAAAAACAGAATTCAACACTCAGACAAGAATCTCAACCACGTTCGACAATAATCAAAGTCCTCTAAGAATGAAGGTAATAAGAGTGGTAAATTAAAAGGGTCATGCTACAATTATGGAAAGGTCAGTCATTACAAGCTGAATTGTCCATTGTTAAAGAAAGACAAAGGAAAAGAGAAGAATTGTCAACAAAAGAAATCAGGCAAACCTAGAAGAGCATACATTTCTTGGGAAAGCGATAATGGAAGTGAATCTAGTGATGATGATGAAGATACGAGTGAAGATTTGGGACTGTTTTTGAGAAGATATAATAGTTATATTCGGAAAAACTGAATTCAACACTCAGACAAGAATCTCAACCACTTTCGACAACAATCAAAGTCCTCTAAGAATGAAGGTAATAAGAACGGTAAATCAAAAGGGTCATGCTACAATTATGGAAAGGTCGGTCATTACAAGCCAGATTGTCCATTGTTAAAGAAAGATAAAGGAAAAGAGAAGAATCGTCGACAAAAGAAATCGGGCAAACCTAGAAGGGCATACATTGCTTGGGAAAGCGATAATGAATCCTCTAGTGAAGATAGATCAAGTGATGAAGACGAATTCGTCAATCTTTGTCTCATGGATCATCAAAAGAATAAAAAGGAGGTAAGACAATCTAAGTATGGGCACTCTAATAAAATGTCTCATTCTGAGTTGCAAAAGGATTTTGATACTTTACACCATGAAGTTAAAGAAGCTTTTAAACGCTTAGCTTCAAACAAACAATTTTTTTTGGCATTTAGAGAAAAAGGTTTCTGATTCCGAAAAGGAATTAGAAGCTCTTAAAAACTCTATGGTGGAAGCAACAAAAGATAAAATTGAGGATGACAAGTGTACTTGGTTAAATTGGGCAGGTTGTGAAACTTGTCACATTTGGCAAAAGGAGGTTAGAACTCTTAAAGTCAAATTAGACAAGGCTCTAAAATCTAAAGTCATATTTGCTATTGATCGGTCAAATTTTAGAGAAAGTATGAATAATCTGTATCAAAAATACACTTATGTGATTATAGACAAAGATAGCAAAAGTAATACCCATGTCAACCTTACTTGTCTATATTGTTGCAAGAAGGGTCACACCATTGATAAATGCTGATTTAGGAGATTTTTGGTTCCTAATGATATTTTCTAATGGTTGCCAAAATGAAACCAAAGATTCACTCACACCCAAGAACCTATTTCCCTTGTTTAAATTGTGTAGGTACAATGTCTTAAGTATACAGAGAGAAGATTGTTTCTCGATAGTGGATGTTCAAGACACATGACGGGAGACATTTCCTTATTCATTGACTTTCTAGAAAAGAAGAAAAGATTTGTGACCTACGGTGATAATAACAAGGGAGCTATACTCGGAAAAGGTAGTGTAGGTAATCCATATTCTACTACTATCTCAAGCGTCCTATTAGTTAAGGGTCTTAAACACAATCTAACTAGCATCAGTCAATTATGCGACAGAGGTAATAAAGTTTCATTTTCAAAATATTGTTGCATGATTGAACATAATGATAAGAAGGATGATGTGTTCAAAGTTCTGAGGGTTAACAATGTCTATATGCTTGACTTGAGTGAACTATCATAGAGTAGCACTAAATGTCTTGTCACCATGAGTGAATATTCATGGCTATGGCATAGGTGTTTAGCGCATGTCAAATTCGATTTTCTAAATAAAGTAGTCTCTAAGGATCTATTAGTCGGCTTGCCCAAAATAAAAATTTCAAAATATCACTTGTGTAATGCGTGCCAAATGGGGAAGCAAACAAGGATCTCGTGTAAATCTAAAAATGTTGTTTCTACAACGAGACCTCTTGAACTCCACCATATGAACCTTTTTGGACCATCTAGGATTAAAAGCTTAGGTGGTAATTACTATGGTTTTGTGATAGTAGACGACTAACCTAGGCTTTGTAGGACTATTTTCTTGGCAAGCAAGAGTGATACTTTTTCAGCTTTTGAGATGTTTTCCAAGCTCTCTCAAAACAAATTGAATACAGGGATTATAACAATCCAAAGCGATCATGGAGGTGAATTTGAAAACCACCTCTGTGAAGAATTTTTGATAAAAATGGCATTGTTCATAATTTTTCCGCACCACGTACTCCTCAACAAAATGGAGTAGTGGAACGTAAAAATTGTGTTTTAGAAGAACTTGGAAGAACTATGATCAATGAGAGTGACCTTTCTAAATAGGGTGGTTATCCGTCCTATTCTTAACAAAACTCCATATGAGCTATTAAACGGAAGGCAGCCTAATGTATAACATCTTCATGTTTTTTTGATTTAAATGCTTTGTGTTGAATAATGGTAAAGAAAATATTGGCAAGTTTGATTCAAAAGTCAATGAAGGTATTTTTCTTGGATACACTAAAAATAGTAAGGCATACAGAATATTCAATAAAAGGTTACTTACTGTAGAAGAATCCGTACATGATACTTTTGATGAATCTTATTCGAAAAATCTCGTAAAAGGTATTTCTTTTCATGGTGCAGGTGTATCTTCAGATGATATACTCAAGGACACTGAAAAAGGGACAGATCAACCTAAATCGGTGAAAGTTGAGGAGCAGGAAGATCACAACTTTGAAAAGATTGAGAAGGATCATCCAATTAGCAACGATGACCTTCCTCTAGCTTGGAAATCCTCTAAGGATCATCCCATCGAGATCTAAGCTAAGTAACTTTTGTTATCACTTTGTTTTCGTCTCTCAAATTGAGCCTAAAAACTCCAAAGAGGCCTTACTCGATGAAAATTAGTTTTTAGAAATACAAGATGAGTTAAATCAATTTAAAAGAAATGAGGTTTTGGATATTGTCCCCCCTCTGTGAGATCATCGAGTGATTGGCACTAAATAGGTATTTAGAAACAAGCTTGACGAAAACTGAGTTATAGCTAGGAACAAGGTGCACCTAGTGGCGCAAGGCTATAACCAAGAGGGGGGCATCGACTATGAGGAAACTAATGCTCCCGTTGCCCGCCTTGAGGCTATACGCCTATTTCTTGCCTATGCTTTTTCCAAGAACTTCAGATTATTCCAAATGGATGTTAAAATTGCTTTTCAAAAAGGGTACATTAATGAAGAGGTTTATGTATCTCAACCTCTCGGTTTTGAAAGTTATGAGTATCCTAACTATGTTTATAAGCTTAAGCTTAAGTGTGCTTTTTACGGTCTTAAACAAGCCCCTAGGGCTTGGTATGAGCGTCTTAGAAATTTTTTACTAGATCAAGGATTTTCAAAAGGGAAGGTTGATACTACCCTCTTTATTAAACGTCAAGGAAAACACTCCATATTAGTACAAGTTTATATAGATGACATTATATTTGGATCTACTAACATGCATTGGGTCAAGGAATTTTCTAAGTTGATGCAGGGTGAGTTTGAGATGAGCATGATGGGGGAGTTAAACTACTTCCTTGGACTTCAAATCAAACAACTCAAAGAAGGAACATTCGTGAGCCAAATGAAGTATTGCAATGAGCTACTCAAGTGCTTCAATATGGCTAACTCTAAAACAATTGACACTCGAATGCCTACTGACGTAAACTTGGACCGAGATGAGAATGGTAAGGTCGTAGATGTAAAAAGGTATATAGGTATGATAGGTTCTCTTCTATATCTCATCGCATCTCGTCAAGATTTCATGTTTGGTGTATGTATGTGTCCTATGTATCAACCATGTCCTAAGGAATCGCATCTAAAGGTCATCAAGTGCATACTTAGATACCTATGTGGTACTCCCAAGTATGGACTTTGGTTGGCTATTCCGATTCTGACTTTGTGGTTGCAAATCGGATAGGAAGAGCACTAGTGGAACATGTCATTTCTTTTCAAATTCCTTAGTGAGTTAGCATAGCAAAAAGAAAGTTTCTGTTGCTTTGTCAACAGCCGAGGTAGAGTATGTTGCAGTTGGTAGTTGTTGTTCCCAAATCTTGTGGCTCATGCAACAATTACTCGACTTCTATGTTAAACTTGAAAGTATTCCCATTTTGTGTGACAATATGTTAGCTCTCAATTTTCGATGCTAGTTGATTTTGGAATCATCTCAAGACAAAATGTTAATTTAAAACATGTCAACCTTTCGACACAATCAGGGAGCAATCCAAGTCGAAAAGAGGTGGACAAAGCTATTAAAAAATGCTAAGTATTGGAAAGTGCTCGACAAGGGTCATGATGAAGAGAACGCGCAAAAGTTATAACAAAAATTGGAGGGAGTTATTAAGTGTTCAAACTTCAAACCAAGAGTGGACGAACGTGGGAACGGTTGAGATAGTGGAAAAGCGCCAAAAGGGACACGTTGTGAATCCTCAACCTTCATTTAGTAGTTAATCTCTAGTACTATAAATAGTTATCATTTTTATGTAATAAGGGTGTTAATTCATTTTATACTAGTCACTCCAAACAACTCAAAGTACCCGCGTGTAGACAAACGAGTTAGCGAGAATGTATGTGATACAACACCAACCCTTTTCCATTAATGCAATTTACTTGCCTTTACCCTTTATGCACCTTTACTCATTCTGCACTTTAACTTTCAGCTTTTACGTTTAAACCGTTTTACAAGCTTTTTCTACGTTTTACTTTCAAAGATCCCTAGTCGAATGTGGATTCAAATTAGAGTTATTTTATGCCATTTAACTTTTCTGCACTTTTAACCTTTCACACATTTATTTTCAAAGCTATTTACCTTCTTGAAATTTAATTTCCAAAGATCTCTAGTCGAACGTGGAGTTCAAAATAGACTCTTTTGCACATTTATTTTCAAAGAACTTTACTTTCTTGCACCTTTATCTTCAACGCCATTTACTTTACAAAGACGTTATAGTCGAACGCGGAGTTTGATTGTAATTTCTCGTCCTTTACTTTATAGCATTTACTTTCAAAAGCTTTTACATTACTGCACTTTTATATTTTGCTTTTAATCTTCGATGCATTACTTGCTTTCTTTTAATCTTCAAGTCATTTTACTTTTCAAAAGGTTTCACAGTTGAACGTGGAGTTCAACTTAGGGTCTTTTTTGCATACGTAGCATATGTTCTAGGATTTAGTATGGTCAATCCTGCAAGTTAGTCAATTTTACCCTAAATTGATAGACCAGCGGTTGTTTACCAAAATTCACAGTAAACAAATTGGCACACCTGGTGGGACCCAGTGCTAAGCATTTCAAAGTTTACATTAATCTTTTTTGGGCGAATACTTCGTTGTATGATATTAAGGAGCGGAAAGCTCGCCACAACGCACGAAGGAGTACCAAAAAGAAGATACACTAAAAGAATGACAACAAATGCTAATCAACAATTTGATCCTCAGGGAAGCATTTCAAATGCTCAGTCGAGCATGGGGTCTCAGAATACTCCATATCCAGTTTCTTCGACGGGAGGACAGACGTCACCACCGGTAATGGTGTCTGAACAAGTGCAGTCCATGGTGAACCCAAGATCAACATGTGTACGAACGTACATTCAACCTGTGTTGGAATATGTAGGACCCCAGAGTCCTAATTCGCCAACACCCCCAGGAAGTTCCATATACAGGCAAGTTCCTCCTCCAAGTTTCTCACAACCATTATCAAGGAACCTACCATATGCTATGCCTACGTCAATAATGAAGAATTTGCATAATGCTCCACCTATATTTTTAGAAAACATGGTCTCTTCGCCAGTACAAGGATCTGGATCAGGTGGTCGAAACAACCAGAGCATATGTGTTGGTTACTCCGGGCAAGCACCTAGTCTTACAACTACATCTATAAACTACTTAAGACAGCAAATGGATGAAAGCAATATGCAAATGGTGCACACGTTGTCTCAGACGATGGGAGAAATCTTTCAACCCCTAATTCAGAATACTACTCAAACCAACCAGCAGGTGGTGACACAATTAGCTCATATGGTTGATTTCATGAGAGTGCCATCATTTGAGCAAAGAGTAACACTTGTCAAGAACGTCCCACGGTATCAGCAATAAAATGTTCACGAGGCGAATATGGAGGATCATGAAATGGGCGAACCTTTCAGAGTCAAACCATAAAAGAACCAGGTACCAGCCTATATGGAGGAAGAACCTAGAGTAGTCATGGTGAACAAGAATCAGAATTCTGACGAAATACTTTGACGTCATGATGCAGCGAAAGAAAATAACCTTGCAGCTATGGTCGAAAGAATAATGACTAGAAATGGAGCAAACTTTGGCTTTACAAGGCCAAATTATACTTCACCTATAGTGGATTATATTTTGCAGACTGAGTTACCTCCTAGGACAAAAGAATAAGGATCTTTTGTTTATACCTTGGTTGAACATTTTATCATATTAGGGATTGTTTGAGTTAGAAGTTAACCCTGTAAAAAGATTTGGTATGAGGATTGTGTGATCAAACCCATGTTTAGGTTCAAAGGCTCAACCCATGATAAAATCCTTCATAGGTTCTTGGTTAGCCCGTGGTAAAACCAAATGAAGTTTAAAGCATAACCTGATATTAAAAGCTTGCTTAGGTTCGATATCATCATGATATTAAAATCTCATATTGGTTAGTTCGGTATAAAATAAAGATTAAAGATTAGTGGGCTCAACCTGGTGTTAAAAGCTCCTAATGTTTGTTTAGAAGCTCGAAGACTATCCACTCCAAGATTCTTGTAGAAAGGAGACTAACCTATTTGATCCTCCATTTGGAAGAAAAACTCACCGCTTCACTCCATAATTTAATGTTAGCCTTAAACTTCATTTTTCTTTGTATATGGGAGTTCAAAAGTATAACCTACTAAAGGCTCTCAAGTTTATTGGATACTCTCAAGATCCGAACCTCTATAACTTTTGGTGTTCTTTCTTTTCTCTCTACTGTTTATTTTCCTCACTTTAAAATGTTATTTTTCTGCTGGTTAATATTAAAACAATTTCCAAAATGTTTTTAAACTATAATTTTAATTCCAAAAGTTTAAAAAAAAATATTTTTATGAAACACACAATTCACCCCTCTTGTGGGTGAAGTTACATGTCCAACAAGTGACATTAGAGTCTAACTCCTGTTTAAGAACTAGTTGCCTCAGGAGGAAGATGACTTCTGACAAGAAATATTTCTAAACACACCACCATTTGTTAATATTAGATTTAAGATACGGCAAGTTAGCTTTAAAGTTTTAATCAAAGTACACATCATGAGTTGTGGAAAATAATAATCAATGGTATGTTATTTTTATGTACCAAGTAAATATAAAAGTAGTAGATAAACCTGATTCTCTTTGGACCAAAGAGAAAAAAGAGAAATTTTAAGATAGATTTTAAAAATAAGAGCCTTATAACAATGTTTCTAGATGATAGTAAACTTTACTATGTTCATCAATGTAATACCACCATGAAAATGTAGGATACTCTTGAAATGATATATGAATTTTCTTTGAGTATCGATCAAGAGAAGATGAACACACGAGTAGAAGAAAATGAAGACACCATTATTAAATGTTTTGCAAAGTTTAGAAATATTAGAAAACATATTGGAACCTTCATCACTGTAACGCCCTATATAATATATGTCTAGAATCATATAATACAAGAGTTATTATTTGGTATCATAAGTGCATATTGACATAATTTACATACTTGACCATTTCTAAAACATAAAAGACAACCTATGGTAGAAGATGAAAGTGGCAAAATAATAAAAACTAAGATCTAAGTACAATATCCTTAATTGTACGAGATACACAATAGATAGCAGAATAAACATAAGCTAGATTTCCCATGAAACACCCAAGCATAACTCCACTTGTAAACTAAACCTGCAACAATACCTGAAAAGCAACAACAATAATGGGGTGAGATGATAACCTCAGTGAGTTCCCCTATCTTATGGGTTCACTCGGCTCTACAAGGTTTTAATCAATTTCTATCTTAAGTCAAAAGGGAAAAGGATAAGACTTGAGTTCACAAAGTTCGCATTGTATGTAAACATGTCAAAGTAGTAGTGCGTACATTCTAGAGGAGCGTTCTACATAGGCCTTAACTCTTGGAATGACACATCTCTAGGGATTGTTTCCGACTACGTGATGAAGCATAACATAACGTCGAATGGATTAGGATTCTAAGGTACATATAATTGACCTTATGAATCTTGACTTCTCATGGGCCTTCCCTTATCACAAGTCTCTTTACCCGTATGCTACATTCGCTTATGTAATTACTAAGGATAGCGTGATTGTATTCAACAATCACAAGGCATCACTTTTTCCTTAACCATAAACAAAAGAAACTATACATGTTCCATACAAAGCTTTCCTCACAACTAGACAACTACTTGCCAATGATGCACACCTAGGAATCATTGCACAAACATTATCATCTATGTTATCTATTGTTTCCTAGTTACATCACTAGTTCATTCCATTGTGATAAGGTTTTCCTCACTTTTCTTATACTTATTCCATTATTTTATCATAATTTATAATAAACCAAATGCTCATGGTAAGCATGTATAGTAGTCATAATAATCATGTAAACCAATCCATAGTATCATAAGTCATGCATAAGAAGCAACCAAACAAGTAAACAAACAAATGAAACAAAAATTGTCAGGCTCATTGTGCGAGCTCTGGGAAAAACAGGGGAAATTAGAGGTAGAACCAAAACCTCTCAGTGGTCGTTGTGCAAGCTCTGAGAAAAGGTCCGCCTTCACCTCGCCTATAGCTTGTTGTGCGAGTATAGTAGACTGTCACGATCATTGTTGGCTTGCTGTGAAAGCTCTGCGGCTTCTGAGTTCAGACCTGCAAAATGAGTGCGGTTCAAAGGGGTTTCCCACCCCATAACAACCCCAATCAAAACCAACATGCTATGAGCAATTACTATCATATAACAACACAATTAACATGATTAGCAATATTTCTATTCACTTCAACACAAGCCCTAAACCATAAATATTCTCATTGAATTTCTCAATTTCTTACCCCAAGTTCCTAACTAATGGAAATCACCTCTACAACAAGACGAAGATGAAGAGTTTATGATTAATGAAGATTAAATGATCAATGATGAAGACTTCTCTTTCTTCCACTTCTAGGTGTTCTTCTTCTTTCCCTTTCTCTTTTCTTCTTTCTCTTCTTACAAACTTTCTCGTCTTTCTATATTCTTTTCCATACACACACACACACACACACACACACACACACACACACACACACACACACACACACACACACACACATATATATATATATATATATATATATATATATATATATATATATATATATATATATATATATATATAAACACATATAATATATAATAATAGTTAATGACATAAATATCTCCCTTTGATATTTTGTCATCTAACACCGGTTGACCAAATATTAGAGTTATTAAAATATCATCTCTTATACTTGTTAATATTAGTCTGTCTCTTTTATCAATAATTGATTTCTTCAGAGTCCACTATTTACTCAATTGGTCCCAAATGATGACATTTAGAGCACTTAAGAGCTTCAATTATTCCAACAGACCCAAGTTAGAGTACATAGGAACTCAGTTGATCCCACCTGACACCCAATTGATCATTTAAGTAAATATGAGGTATTACATTCTCCCCCCTTAAATTGAAAATCGCCCCCAAATTTTCTCTACTCCACAAAACAACCACTTCTTGCATCATCGTCTTAGATCCACACTTGACTTAACCTCAGTTAAAACTTCTGATGTACTCGATTTTTTTTCCAACTTATTTTCACAGATCAACTTCATTGTTTTTAAAAATTCTCCAACTTCATGGTCTCAGCTATACTCTTGTTCCAACATGTGGTTAACTTCTAACTTTTCTTTTCCTTAATTCA
Organism: Lathyrus sativus; assembly: GCA_963859935.3. Classification (NCBI taxonomy): domain Eukaryota; kingdom Viridiplantae; phylum Streptophyta; class Magnoliopsida; order Fabales; family Fabaceae; genus Lathyrus; species Lathyrus sativus. The sequence goes on from OZ012737.1 coordinate 558,750,469, forward strand.
TCTGCCATGCCATTCTAAAACACTTTTTCACATTCTGCTTTTGGAATTTACAACTTCATGCTCTCCTAATGAATCGCAAAACAAAACCACAATACCTCATATTGGTTTGGAATAAACAACACTCATCATATGTTCACGAGACAATTCAATGAATCCTTATCTTCAAGAAAATACCGACGTTTTTCCTTTTATGAATCCTTCAACCTTTAGAACAACTTTATAATTCATCGATCGATATCCTTATCCATCCCACTTGATCTGATACTGTACATTGTAACCCTTACACTCGACGCTTCAACTCTTTCGTATTGTACCAATAAGATGGAACCCTTAGCACGAGATTGTCTTACATCCATCCTTACTAGAAATTATCCTTCTGATCCTTATTAATCCAACTTAACTCGTTTATCCATCACTTTCCAATGTGCAACCCTGATTCCAACATCAGAACATTTCAAATTCTTGGGCACCACTTGTTAGCTAACAGTTTGCATAGAACACACTTATCCATCCGAGTTCCCACAAACTAAACAGTACAAGAACCTGACCATAATCCATCAGTAGAGCAACTTCTTTACTAACATACAACCGTTAGAATATATTTAACACTCTCTAGATGATAGATATACAAGAGTTATGACTACAACCATAAACATATACAACCTTCAAATCCAATATGAGCTTGAAATAATTTATCCAAATTAGCTTAATAACTTTCGGTTTTGGTTATTACATTCATATCAAATCCTCTTTTGGAATCCCGGTTCATCATGATTTATGTTGACACAAGATATCAACCAATAACAACATAACATCATCATGGAGCTTCAAATTATCCGTGAGTCACCATTTCCAAAACATAAGTTATCCATAACAAAATTGAGAGTTCCACACTACTCACCGATTCACACATAATACTTCATTCGCATTTGGATATTACATTGCACTTCCAGTCTAAGCTCATTCCTCTCAACGTCTTGTTTTACATACGATAAAAGTTATATACTTATCCTCATCAATATCTCATTCTAACTTCTGCCTGGAAGGATAACTTACAAATTCCTTCAAATGGTAAAGTACATTATACACATCCAGTACCACCCCCTACGGGGTCTATATCTGATGTCATGAACTCATGAGAAATAACAATTTCCATATTCTGACTAACCGTTCATACCTTACTTACACCTACGTAAAACAAATGTTGAACTGTTCTCTGCAAGGTCATCACTTAGTGAGTCTTGTCCGAGCTCACTCTTAAGGCCCTCAGTAGTCACAATGGTGATACACCCAAGCCCTTCTCCTACTGAGTACGTTCCAATAGAGTGTTTCCCCAATGTCGAACTCCATTGGCATTCATACAGATAACCAACTATGCAATACCCTTCTAAAGATTCCAAATTTGAAACCATCAATCCGTCTTACACTAACTCACATGTTTATCCTCCACTCATACCTCCTTAACTTACATAATACTCACAAACCATGATCAACACCAGGTAACATAAAACAAAGCTAAAACATGCAGATGACACACTCCAAATAAGAAACAAAGAAAAATTCCAAACTATTTTCACGGTCGCTCAGCGAGCAGCCAGCGAGATCGCCTTCCGCTTGCCAGGGCTCGTACAACGACACTAGTAGAATTCACCAAATGATGGTATTCAAGGGTCTTAAACACAAACTCATATTTGATTCACCCACAAAAAACCTTGACAAACAACCACCTCATGATATCATATTCATCATGGACATATCATGTCAAGCACACAACCGCATACTCTTACTAGAATTCCTTTGTGAGAATCAAAACAATAAACTTTCTCAGTCCAACCAAAAGTAGATTCAGAATACTATGTTCATCCACAAATACGAAAAAATATTGCCACTCTTGACAACCAAGATAATACTTCCTCCTGATTAACCTTGACATCTCTCGCATTCTTATGGATTGGAATTCTCTTCCCGTCCAATATCCAATGAACACTTCACTACACCGAACCCACTTATTGAATGACTGGTAACTGACTACTCTTGTCAACTACCTATAAGACCACCTGGTATAGTCTGTTCCATGATTTGCACTTAGTCCGTACTAAATCTTGGTTTTCTCCTTGTTACTTACCATAATCTCACTTCTTAGAACATGATCCTCACTATTCAACAAAGAGGGTGTGATTTCGCATCCGTCTCAAGACTAGAAATCCATTACGTACACTTATGACCACAATGTTACTACCATGTATCTCATAATACCAAGGTGCAACTTCTTCCACTCTAGTTCACGTGTCAAATGTCTTCATGAGTGAACAACCATCGATTACACCTCCTTATTTAGCCTCAATAAAACTTAACAACTCCATTGTACATTCACCTAAAATAGATCTTGTTACCACTTTCATATTGCAACGCTGGCCTTGTTCTTCATTCCACGTTTGCTTCGCTGCTGTAATACCATAATTTTTTACCCCTAAGATCTCACATATTATTTTCATTTCATACAAAAAACAAGATCGCAGGCTTTGGTTCTATTTTCTTCCTATCCAGGTCTGTTCTTGAGAGATCATCGGGCACCCCTTGTTTTCTTGTTTGTTTGATGTTTGCTTATGTTTGTGTTCACTAACCTTCATTAAAATCCAAAAATATGTTTGTTTTTTTTCTTTACTAACTCTTTTTCAGGAAGAATTTGGATCAAAGATATCAAACACCAGTCCCTCAGCTCAAATGAATTTTATCTGAAAAACGTCAAAGTTGATCTGCAAGCAATTCAAAATCATTTGATCAAGAGTTTACAAAGATTTGATTGATTATTATTTAAGATACTCCAAGGTTCATGTGTTTATTTCTATGCCTTCTTTGACAAGTCAGAAAATCGAGCCAGAGCCAAGACAACAAATCAAAAGGCAAATTTTCACAATTTTCATTGTGTTAATCGATTAAAACATTTGCACATGCAAATGGATAATCGATTAACCTGTGTGTATTTTGTGAAAATTGGCAAATTCAAATTCTGCATCATTTTTGGCACCAAATTCAAATGTGTCGTCATGAAAATATTCTAGATCACTTCATTTTTATTCCCCTACCTTATCATAATCGATTCCTACCATACACCTTCACTAATCACCACTTGATCATTAATTTCCCTCCAAATTCAAATTCCATGCCTAATTTTGTTTCCAAACCAAACTCCAATCCACCAAATTTTTCAAGACTAAGTCCTATAAATAGAGGCTTCATTTCTCTCATTTCACAAGCTTTTGATAGCCAAAATCACCTTGCCAAATTTCTTCTTGACTCTTAATTTTCTCCAATTACCAAATTCACTAAAGCTCTTTATTTCTTTGAAAGTTAGTAAGTTCATCATTAGAACTTACTATCTTTGAGCTAAACATTCATCCATTCACTTTTTCATCATCAATTTCAATAGTTCGAGGCTTTGGAGTGTGGTTCTTGAAGTTATTTGAAGCTATTTCAAATTTGAAGTGGTAAACCCTCATTCCACCATTGTTGTTCTTGATCCATCCTTCTCAATGTGATCTATTGTTGATTCTTGTTGCTTGGTCTTTGGATCTTTCAAATTGTGTTTTATTGGTGGTATTTTCTGTTATTTCACTTAAAATTCCATGCTAATTCTCATTCATGATCATGAGATGTTTAACGAAATGGTTGGATCATGGATGCTGGATTTTTTAAAAAACGGTTTTGCTGTCTTAACAGTATTAATCGATTAACGCATTTGCACTGGCAAATGGTTAATCGATTAACTAGTGGCAGATTTGTGTTTTTTGCTTGTTTTTGGGACTATTTTGGTTCTTTCCTCTTCTTATTCCATTTTGTTTTGATTTTTGCCTTGGAATATGCTTTTAACGGTTCTTTTCCTCTTTAAATTCATTTGACTTAGGGTGTAGATGAAGTTGGATAAACATCCATTAATTCAAATTTATCTTTAAAGTGACTTATTTAATTTATTTTAGGTGCTTTGAGTTAATGATATGTTTAGTGCTTTAATCCACCAAGATGAGTGGATGAACTTAAAGGTGGAATGATCTTGAACTTGTAATTCAATTTGGCTTTTCCTTTTCTCTTCTATTTTTTCTTTTGATCAATGAAAATCTTCAATATCGTTTGAACTTATTTCAAGTTCTTGATGAAGATGATATCGTTACCTATTTTCTTTTCGTAAGGTTTCACTTTCGGAGAGTGATCTACATATCACTTCTCTAGCATGTATTAATACTAAAATTGTTATTGACTGGCCTCAGATAGTCATGGTTTCTACATAAATCCGATTACGATTGCTTAACATAGCGCTAAATCATCCCGTAATCGGAAAATGATCATTTGTGGCTCAAACTTATGTTTGAATGTTCAAATATGGTTGATTATTTGTCTTAGGTCCATTACCTATGAAACTTGTTGTTAGGACGCTTTGAGTTTATCAATCCTCTAATGAGTCTTCATTAACTTTGACTTAAGTGCACGAGTTAACCATCATTGATCAATTGTTTTAACAACTAATCACTTACTCACTAACAATATTTTTGTAGTAATTTTGTTTATGTTTCTTTCTTGCTCCCTATCCCTCTTTTATTTTTATGCTCCATTATTATCATCTCAGATCATATTATTGTTTATGTTTCTGCCATTTTTCCTTTGTCCACTTAGACCTTTTGTTTATATTTATGTCCTTTTTCTTTTGTTCATTTGGACCAAAAATATTAATAAATGCTTAAACCCCTAAAAAACTTGTTTTCTTAATGGTGGACTATGGTTATTATTCTTTGCATTGGACTTAAACCTTGGACCTATGGAATTATTCTTGGACCCTTGGACTTGGAATTAGATCTCTTTCCCTATGCTTGGAGTATTATGGATCTTTGCCTTTATTTGGTTGCTTATTTTCTTATGCTTCAAATCAGATGGAATTCTTATTTCGCTAGGTATGAAGTGTGCTACAATTTGGTTAGATCCTTCTTGTCTCTAGATTTTATTTTTCTTTCTAGGATAGTCACATCATCTCCTTCCCTTCTTAAATTTTCAAAATCTTCTCTCTTTTTCAAAAACCTTCTTGTTTTCAAACTTCAAACAACTTTCATAAAAAACCTTGACTTTTTTCAAGTGATTTTCAAACTTTATTTTCTTTAATAAATGTCAATCATTATTAACCCTATTTTGACCAATTACAAAAAGAGTTAAAAAATACAAAAAACTCATTCAAATATTTTCTTGCCTTTGTGCACTTTTCATTTTAAAACTTTTCATAAAGTTTAGACATGAGTCATTTTCATAGTTGAGATGCAATTCTACTATTTTCCATAGTATTTAAGATGTTGACATTTTCCACTTAAATGTTGAGTGATATACTTGTTCATTTTAATCCAAGCAAAATCCTCCATCTTTAGGTGATGCAAATGTTGTCTTATACTTGTGGGTGACTAGTCGTACTTTTCTCCTTAAAATGATGACTTGTCTTTACAATTAAAAATCAACCAAAACAAACCATTTTTGTTATTTGTAGCATAAACTACGAGGTTTTAATTCTATATTGCACTTTAGGGTACGCAGGCATGAGGCAATAAGTCTCGCCAAACACAAAAATCTTAAAAAATAATTCTCTCCACATTTCCCCAATCTCTTTTCAAACAAACCTTTTCAAACCAAAAAGCGCAAATATTTCAAAGGTCTCCTATAGAGTAATATAGACGTTTTGGATGCTAACACCTTCCCATCGTGTAACCAACCCCCTTACCCATTCTCTGTTTGTTCTTATTTTAGAACTTGTTTAGGTTTTTTTGCTCATTTTCCTTTCCTCTTGGATAAAATAAAAGTGCGGTGGCGACTCTTACATTTTTTCAATAAATTTAATCAATAGCTTACACTCACAAATTTTCCCGCTATAACTACCTATGACACTTTTCTTAATTCCAATTCCTAAAATCACCCTACTAGAGTTTCGAATCCAATTGGCTTATTGTATCTTTCATCACAAACCTCCTTTTCTCGTACTGTTGGAATTTATGTTACTATAAAATACTTGTTCCTTCTATAACACATTGTCTCATAGTTGATCCTTGGGTAACTTATCATTTCCAAATTGGTCTCTCTCTGAATATTGAATTCCTGGAGAACTATCCTGAACTCGAACACCCTTCACAGGCTTAACACACTTGATTTATCTGTTGTCACACCCTAATTCTTGACTTTAAGATTCCACCTCCTCGTGCGTTTTATTATTTATCTTTATACTCTTGCGTGCATGTTATCCTAACCAACTTGTGCAGGTGTATTAAATCCAAATCGAGGTGATGTTCGCATAGTTTTGTCAAGAATTTACCAAGATATCAAGATTGAATTCCGAGTTGCATCTCCTCTACCAGAGATCCCTATTGGTTGTTTACATGCTAGATTTAATACAACTATATTATACCATCTTGGCGGATAGATGGGGATGGAGTAAGACAAATGTTGTGAAGTTAATCACACGGTAAAAAAGGAACTTTTCCTAAGCAAAGAGGACGGATCTCTAGTGATAAATATGAGTTTTACTACAAGAATTTCAGACTACAAGAAAAGATAAACTACAAGATATTACGCTTAATAACCACTTATGGACCAAAGTTACTCTTGATGCCTCAACCGCAATAGTTACCGCTGGACTCACAATTCAAGACCATTGACAAATATCTTTCAAAAGTCAAAGTTAAAGATACAAATTAGAAGAAAATTCTTTGTTTTGAAATTTCAAATCTATTGCTTCGAATTGATTCTGGAAATATGAGTTTCAATATCCATACAAATGTAAGAAGGTCCTAAATTATTTCTAAACCTAAAGACTAGAAGAACAAGTCGATGAGCTTCATTCCAAAGTTGTTAAAAGCCTTAGAAGAAGTCCCGCAGTTGAATTTCGTAGAGCAAATCCCAACAGTTATCTTGTTGACAGCCCATTAAAGCTCCTTTTGTTACCATGTTCAAAACAAGAAAATGAATGGTGAATTAGTTCAGTAGCAGTAAACCAACATAAAGTGGAAAATATCAACTTTCTAAGTTTTGTGAACCAGAGAAGCCTTACGACCTTCTTGTCAACAACAGAGAAATTCTCTCCGGAAATAAGAGACTTAAGGAATACAGCTGCTAAGTTCGCTTCCCGCCCTGCTTGGTTTCCCTCATCAGCCATGTGCTCCAAGAACGTTGTACTCTCAATGCTTCCTCTGCACCGCCATGAATTTCAAGAGGAAACGCGAACCCGACTACTGCAAAAGCCAAAGAGAATTGTTAGCAAAACTCAAATACCGTTAAAGAATTGAATCCTCATCCAACATCTGGGAGTTCATCCATAACAACTTTTTTTCTCTAAAAACCAGGCACCATTAGCATAAATATTGTGGAGTCAAATACAAAAGGAGCAAGAATTGATTTCAAGCCCTCAGTTCAATTCATCATCGGGCTAAGCTTCGAGCATCCAGGAGGGCGACAACTGGGGTTGTCGCCAGCTCCCTACCAAGCATCGAAAGCAACAAAGTCTCGGACAAAGAAACAGTTAACTTCAGACGATTCCCAATATAATTCAGAACATCATAAACCAGCCCGCACGACTCAGACCATCAAGTCATCATCACCGTTGAACCTTTCTCGCCCCTGGCATACGACCGACAGCCTCCAAACTTAAGGATGAACCCTGAAAGAAGGAGAGGAAAAGTCAGCTTGTTTCCAAACAGCCCAATATTTTGCCACAAGCAAAAACAACAGCAGCAAGTTGCAATAAACAACTTCAGGCTGCAATTAACATTTCGCAAGGCTGCAATCAACCTCAAGCAGGCAATACCAGCTGCAACAAGCATGAATCATAGCAGGAAATATCAGCTACAATAGGTATTAAATCACAGAAGCAACACGAGTTACAACAAGCAAACAGAAGCAACACGAGTTACAATCGTCAACAACAAAGTAGTATCAGCTATAAGCATTACAACAGGGCAATATCAACAATCATCAACAACAAGTATTCAACACCCAAAATAATTTGAAGATAGGGGTTAAGAGAGGATAGTGGGTTGCATTTTTCAGCCCTCAGTTCAATGCATCATCGGGCAGGCGCTCGAGTAGCCGGAAGAACAACAGAAGATTTGTCGTCAGATCCCTACCAACTCGAAAGCGTTAGCATACATCCGAAAACAACGGCAACCACGGTTTTGTCTAGCTCAAACATCGAGTCATCATCGCCGGCCACCGCATCTTTCTCGGCAAGCATCCAACAAGTGTAGGTTTCGTCCTGCGAAGAAGAAGAAGAGGAAAACGTTAGTTCAAAGCAGCCGAATCAACAGACATCTCATACGGTTTCCAAAATTAGCAAAGCAACGTGGAAGAAGAAAATTTTGGACTTCCCCAAATCAGAAAATAACGCTCCCTCGACAGAATCGGACGAAAAAGGTAAGATTGGAGCAAGTCATCAAAAGGGAATCAGACAACTTTTGCCTAGAAGGGAAGGATTTTAAAAGGGATTTTTATGGAGGCCCATTCCTTTCCTCTACTAAAGCCGCAAACCCTCATCGAAGAACAAGAGGGAGAGATCGAGCGAGAACGAAAGAAACCGCATCAAAAGAAGAGAACCCACGCTAAAGGCTCAGAGCAAGAAGAAGTTGGTCATCACAGAGAAGTTTGAAGCTCCTTTTCGGAGTCATCATTGCCTCTCCGTCGCCGTCAACAAGTTGCCGATGAATCTCGTTCATGGGTAAAATTTCATTCCGTAATCACTATGAATGTTTGCTTTGTATAGGTTTAACATGTGATCGGAGAACGAAGAAGATGCCGCGATCAACCAAGAAAGCAATGAACACAGATTGATCGAAGAACGAAGAAGATGATTTAGGGATTTGATTCCCTTTCGTTTCTGTTTTGGTTGCTTTTTCTGTTTTTGTTTAAGTTTTTTTTAATTGTAATCAAATAATGCACATGCACGGTAGTTACGGTGCACCTCGTTTCACATCACCAACTGCACGATCCAACGTCCCCCAGCGTAGCGCGTGATGCACCCTCACCACACCCAATCACTCGCCTCTCTTAATTAACCCCAATTAACCATTATCTGCTTTATTAATCAATATAATCCTAACTTAATTACTAATGTCATTTAATTAATCTAATTAATCAGGCCATTTTAATTAACTAATAAATCTTTTTAAAATTAATCCCTCTAATTAATTTTTTTTATTCCCACACTTTAAATTACTTTATTTAATAATTTCTTTTTTTTTTAATTTAATCATCAATTTTAATAACCCTTTTTCTTATAATAATATTTTTTTTTTAATTTAACTTCTATTTATTTAAAATCTTTATAATAATAACTTAAAACTGTATTTGTTTATTAGAGAGGTTTATTAATAATAAATAATTATTATTTATTTAAAATCTAGAAACTTAATCTTTTTTAACTCAATTTAATTTTAATAAAAAAACCTTTTATTTTATAAAAACCGATTTTATTTATCTAAAAATATTTCTATCTAAACTTAAACCGTAACCAAATAACTCTTCTAAAATTAATGTATCACCTAACTTTTTATTAAAACTAATTGATACAACCTTTTTTTATAAAATCAATTTCACAAAGATAAAATTCAACTAAGATTGACAATCTCACTAAAAATAATCAAGTTACGTTTTTCTTAAAATTAATTTGTCATCACTTTTATCTAAAACTAATAAAATAAATTCGGCTCTTTTCTTAAAATCAATTCACTAAAATAAATCAATACATCGCAACCAATTAATCGTGCACGCTTACGCTTATGATCTGACTCCGTTCACATATGCACAATTCACACACTTTAGCGCTTTCATGCGTTTATATATGCTTTTACTTATCTGTCTTTACCTTCCCGCAATTTATTTTACCGCATTGCATTACGTCCAAAGGAAGAATCTGCGCATAACTTAAACAATTGTGCGTATGCATCATATTCCCCATTGATCCTTGATCCCATTCAAGTTGATCTTCTAAGTTTAGATCCTACCTCATAAGAAGGACCTGTCATCTTTACAACTTAGATAAAAACATTTCAACTCAATTCAAACTATTCAAACACATTAGAGAATAAGATGTTAATCATCTTAAGCGAGATAAAACTCCTATCCCATAACAATTCAATCAATATGTAGAGACTTTGCCTTAGGAGAGATAGAGGCGTACTTGTTGACAATCTGAGTACTTGAGCCCTTCTCTTAAGACGATGCAAAGACTATTTTCCTACAAAGTTGTGGTGGTTAAATCAAGTAATCTCCCTTAAAATGACAACTCATCTTTTCTCCTAAAATCAATCAATCAACTACCTTTATCCCGTAGGAACTTTGACCACAGTCAAAGAACTCCTCAAACCCTTTAGGGGAACTACAAATACTCTGATTCCACTTCCGTCAGGATATGTAGGCATAAGATGCGATATCTTATCGAGTATACTTAGAATTAAACCACTAGGTCTTTTATCCTTAAGCAGATAACCCTTAGCAATAAACAACATAAAACAAGAGGTTCCTGTAGAGTACTACAGAAACTTAGGATGCTAGCACCTTCCCTAAGTTTAACCAACACCCGAACCTATAACTCTCTAGCTTGCATTGCATTGTGGTTATTTCGATCTTTTTCCCTTCCTTTGGACAAATCAAAGTTCGGTTGCAAAATGAATTAAAGATTCAAGCTAATCAATAGCTTGGTATCCAAATTTCACCGCGACATCTGCTACCCTTTGTCTGGTGCATACATGGTTCACTTGGAACATGTAGTTGGGCCTTAGAGTCTCCTCTTACACTTCACTACTGCACTAGACTCTTATAGGGGTGTTGAACGCCCTCATCTCTCACGTTCTCCACCATAGGGAGGGTACCATTCTGAGCGTGCTCCCTGAAATACTCTTGTTCTTTCAAAATATTACAAAGACCTTAGAGACTAAAATCCTAATAAACTACCTCATCTCCCAAGTTCACGTCGTATGCTAAACAAAACTCCCTTTCTTCCCCACTGAATGGAATTACTTAAAATTCTTGTCCATGCTAGTGGTCAATCTGGTTTCATTAGAAAATCCTCATATTCCTCCATACCATGACCATTCATCCGACAGAGATCTTTAACTTTCCAACTCCGTCAATTCTAAAGGATTGCTGGAACCATTCACCTTCCTTCAATTCCATGTTACCAGAAGCACAACTTCTACTAAGACCTCAATAAGGTTGACCAGTTCTCCCACCTTCTAACTCTTGGCTTGAGTCTACCCTCACATCACAAGTTAAAACAACACTTCGAAGTCCTCGTGGTTACTCAACCAAGATCCTATCTACCACATGCATAACATTAGGTTGATCAGGCCTGATACTACATAGTATAATATTAAGAACCATGTTGGCAAGACACACTTATGAGGCAAGAATAAATTTACTTATGATTTTTCAAGGCTAGGTCAAGGATACGATCTGCTCTAATACCAACTGTAATGCCCTGTATAATATGTCTAGAATCATATGATACAAGAGTTATTATTTGGTACTGACAACATCATAAGTTCTTATTGGCATAATTTACATACTTGACCATTTCTAAAACAAAAAGATAACCTATGGTACAAGATATGGGAAGTGCCAAAACAATAAAAACTAAGATCTAAGTACAATATCCTTCATTGTACGAGACACACAATACACAGTGGAATAAACATACTCTAGGCTTCTCTTGAAATACCCAAGCATAGCTCCACTTGAAATCTAAACCTGCAATAATACCTGAAAAGCAACAATAATAATAGGATGAGATAATAATCTCAGTGAGTTCCCCTATCTTATGGGTTCACTCGGCTCAACAAAGTTCTAATCAATTTCTATCTCAAGTCAAAAGGGAAAGGGATAATACTTGAGTTCACACAGTTCGCAATGTATGGAAACTTGTCTCTTGAGTTCATCGACTCAAATAGCTACTAATCATAGACCACATCAAGGTTTCTTTCCCTGGCCAACCATACATCTAGAGTTATCAACACGGGTCACAAGTACTTGTATCTACTTTGACATACAAAACGGATTCAGATCCAAGGGAAACATTATCCACAAGAATCGTTACTTCACATGGGGCATACCCTATCACAAGTCTCTTTACCCGGAGGCTTCATTCGTACTACACAGGGAATCAAACCTGTCAAAGTAATAGTGCATACATTCCAGAGAAGCGCTATATATAAGCCTCGACTCTTGTAATGACACATCTCAGGGGATTGTTTCCAAATATGTGATAAAGCATAACATAACATTGAATGGTTTCGGATTCTAAGGGACATATAATCTACCTTATGAATCGTCACTTCTCATGGGCCTTCCCTCATCACAAGTCTCTTTACCCGTCGACTCATTCGCTTATGTAATCAATAAGGATAGCGTGATTGTATTCGAAAGTTGTCATCTATGTTATCTATCATTTCCTTCTTCTTTCCCTTTCTATTCTCTTCTTTCTCTTCTTACTAACTTTCTCTCCTTTCTGTATTCTTTTCTACCAAATATATATATATATATATATATATATATATATATATATATATATATATATATATATATATATATATATATATATATATATATATATATATATATATATATATATATATATATATATATATATATATATATATATATATATATATATATATATATATATATATATATATATATATATATATATATATATATATATATATATATATATATATATATATATATATATATATATATATATATATATATATTTAACATATATAATAGTTAATAATAGTTAATGACATAAATATCTCCCTTTTATATTTTATCATCTAACACCAATTGACTAAATATTAGAGTTACCAAAATATCTTCTCTTATACTTAATATGTGTCTGTCTCTTTTATCAATAATTGATCTCTTCAGAGTCCACTAGTTACTCTATTGGTCCCAACTAGTGATATTTAGAGCACTTAAGAGCTTCAATTATTCCAACTGATACAAGTTAGAGTGCATATGAACTCAGTTGATCCCAACTGACACCCGAATGAGCATTTAAGGAAATATGGGGTATTACAGTCACTAACCAATGTTTAAGAGTTAAAAATTGGAACTTTAGTATAACTCTTAAATCAAAAGATAGGAGTCTTCATTAGTTTTAAGAAAAATGAAGAAAGAAGGAAATTATAGAGAAATTGAACGAACTAGTTCAATTACTAAAAGATAAAGAAACAAAAACCAAAGAATCATCAACTTCATCATACTCCTATCATACATTCCGGTATAATCCTTAGAAAGAACATATTCAGTAGTTGAATAATCTTCATAAAATTCAACATCAAATGAAGGAACCTCTCGTTTCAGAAATGATGAAGAGGATGAACTATCTTCGATATTCGAACGAAGAAGAGGGGGAGAGACATCAATCTCGGGGAGAAATATAAATGAAACTTCTTTCAATGAAGAAGAAGAATTTGCTTAAAAGCAACCTAAGAGGAAGATATTATTCAGGTAACTAAACCATTTTACAAACAACTCTTCAGAATGAGTGCTCAACTAGTTAAAGAAAATGATAAAGTGAAAGATACAACTCATCTTTTAAAGATTATTTAGAATCTCATTACCAAATCAATAAATCATTCAAGATAGAAATAAATAAAATTAGAAACTCAACAGAAACATATGAGACTTGTGTCTCTTTGAAAAAGGAAGTCATTGATTTGCATGAAACCCTAGGTAAGTTTACCCAAGGTAAAGAAAAGCTTGACTTGATCTTATCAAGTCAAAAGCCTTCCTTAAATAAGAATGAACTAGGACTTAAAAAGGATAAGAAGCCTAGTAAAAATTTAGATCACAATAAAAAGCGTTCAGTCTATAAATGCACATAGTGTAAAAGGACTGGTCATCTAAAACCTTTTTGTTTTGATAAATTAAAAATATCTAAAAGTAACAACCTAAGATCTTCTGGAACTAATGCACCTGGGCCCAAGAAGATATGGGTACCAAAAGTAAAACCTTAGTGTTTTGTAGGTATTCTTTACAGGTCAAAGCTTTGACAATTATTAATGAAGTTGTGCAAAGCAAGACCATACTTTTAGGTATAACTTTTATAAAGTCTCTAATTATATGATAGACGATGATGGAAAATATCAATCATTGTGATCAAAACAAGTATTCTTGAGAATATTTCAAGGTTTATATTCCTTTTTGATCAATTTAATAGATGTGTCTATAATGTACTCGTTTATTTTGTTGTTTATACTAACTCTTGTATCCAACGATGTATAGAGAAGGACACGCAATAATTGGTGTTTCTCTTTAAGGGAAGTGTTTATCAAGAATTCTTGATAAATAAGGTATACACTATTTTATGGTTAAAATTAATCAGATAACTCTAATTAATCCTTAAAAATAATGATTTTAATTTTGCTCATCTCAATAACTATTTTTTAACCCAAAAGATGAGTGTTTAGAGTGTTTTTAGAAAGAAGGTGCAAATAAGCTTAACATGGGTGCAGAAAAGAAATCAAATTTAGCACAAGGCTCAAAAATGAACCAAGGACACTGACCTCTATAAGTCCAGTCAATTGGCACATTATGGCAATCATTTGGAAGAGCTTGGCACACAAATTTGAATATCAAATCCAAGCCAAACATGTGCCTCGAGCAAATTAAATGTAACATCCTAGTTTTTTATTAAATTATATTTAGTTAAGTTATTTGTGAATTCCTTGTGCTTCATATATGTGTGAATAGATAAATAAGAGGGTAGGGGTGTATGTTCTATAGATACATGTGTAGAGAATAAGTTGTAACTTATTTAAATCTATAGAAATTATTTACATTCTTAATAATTAGAATAATGAGTATTTTAATTGAATAGATAAAAACGTGTGATGGGGGTATGTGACCTTGAGAGGGAAGTGTAGAGAGCAATTAGAAGTTGGAATATTTTATTTAGAATTATTTTACTAATTAAAATAATGCTCTATCTTTATTATTTAAATAAAATAATAAGATAAATATAAAATAAAAGTTTGTAAAGATATTGAGGATAAGCTAGGAATTAAGGGAAAATGTGAGGGTAAGATAGGAATATCCTAATGATGGAATTAGATTTTTATTTTAGAAAGATAGTTAAGAGGTAATTTTATCAAGACGTAGAAAAAGTGAAAAGAGGCAAAGAGGCAATAAGAGATAAAGAGTTAGGGCAAAGAGAAGAACAAGAGGATAGCTAGAGCTTGAAGGAGAAGAACATCATCTAATTTAAGATTCTTGCTAGGAATTAACATAAGGGGGAGAATAACCTTAATAAAGGGTATATGCATGAGGGATGGTGTAAAGGAGTCCTTAACCTCCAATAAGGTTTTTTTATCCATTGATTCATGATGAATATATGATGATGAATCTGTTGTTATATGCATTGATTTGAATAACAATGACATGTTATTGTTATAGGATTGTGTTCTTAAGTTTTGATGCGAAATTGGGATTTTTAAAGTATGAACGATTCTAGTTTTCCCCAAGTTAAATTAATGTAATAAAATGTTAGATTAATAGGAATTAACATGATATTGTGTGGTATTCATATGCATTAAGTTTCTGCATTTCTGGGTTCTATCAGCTTCGCAGAGAGCTGGTCTCGCTAGGTCTTTGCCAGAAGAGCACAGGGTATTTTTCTACTGACTTGCCTCGCCTCTAGATCATCGCGCGAGCATGACAACACTGAGTTTCTAGTTGTAACTCAAAATATCATAACTTGAGTTTCGGGACTCAAATTGAGACGCGATTTGAAACGTTAGAAAGCTAACACAATTTACCATCAAATGAAATTAGTTTCAGTGGATAAATGTATTGTGATAACATGAATAATTTTGATGTTATGATGCTTAGAATATTGAATAGAATTGGTTAGCAATGTAAATTTTGAATATTGATGGTGTTGTAAGTTGTGATAAGTATAAGTTATTGTGTGAGCCTAATAGTTGATGATGTTAATGATATTGTTGTGTACGATGTTGATGATGATTATGATGTCGTGGTGTATAATTATAATGATGATTATGATGTTGATGATGATTTTGATAATATTGTGTTATGATGTTGAGAATAATATTCATGTTGTTGATGTGATCAGTGAATGATAGTTAGGGTAGAGAAGACAATTATTGTTGGGTCAAT
Source organism: Lathyrus sativus (assembly GCA_963859935.3). NCBI lineage: Eukaryota > Viridiplantae > Streptophyta > Magnoliopsida > Fabales > Fabaceae > Lathyrus > Lathyrus sativus. The sequence goes on from OZ012737.1 coordinate 558,766,663, forward strand.
GCTTGCTTTTTTTGTTGTTGGAAGGGGACTTTAAACATTCTATTGATGTTGCATTGTCGTGTTTTGACATGCACTCATGATGTCGTTGTTGTTGATGAAAAAGGCAAGTTGTAATCCGAGATGGGTGGATTGTGACTTGTCTCGAATCTGAGCAGAGTGGATTCTGGGGTCGAGTAGAGTGAACTTGGTTCGCTAAGGAACCTTTATATGATATGGTACCACATGCATATGCATCGACTTGCATAGTTGAGTTGCATTACATACATGAGTTGTATGCATAATGTTGATTTTTGTGAGAGTGTTGAGGTTTTGCGGGCGAATGTGTTTATGAGATATTGTGATGCAATTATTGTAGAATATGTATATGTGTCGAAACTCTACCTTGCAGTATACACCGCTTACTTTTAATGTGTTCCTTTTTGGAGTACAGACAAGCAGATAACTAAGTAGCTGCTAGAGTGGAGGATGGAGCAAGGTTGTTCTTATTTTGTTTTCATTTTCATCTTTAGAATTATGAGCTCTGATTTGTAACACTAGGTGGGGCGAATAATGTCTTCTTATTCTATTTATTTTAAATGGAGAGTTGGATGTTATACTCACTTTTATGAGATACTTATGTTGTTTGGAAGATATTTTTGAAGGGCCGAGAAACACAAGAAAATGGGGTTTGAATTGGGTTTCACAAAATTTGATTTTCTTCTCCAACTTCAAACATCATAGTTAACAAGAATAAAAATAAATAGAACACCATTGTTTTTATCCTGGTTCATTATTAATAAAGTTACTCCAGTCCACCCGCCAAGGTGATTTCACCTTCAAAAAGGACTTGATTCAATAATATTGAAAGATTGCACAAGTTACAACAAGTCTAACTGACCTTGTTGCAAAACACAACTTAGACTAACCGTCCTTGTTGTAAACCACAATGGATAAACTTCATTGTCTTCTTGAGAATTTTGACTATACCCTAGTCTCTCAAGGAACTTCCAACCACTGTTGGTTACAAATATGTGTATGAAGGGATGCTTCTAGATAAGAAGATTATACAAGTTTAAGTACAATAACACAAAAGTGTTTATAACAATATGTGAACAAAATTTCCTTTCTAATCTTCAAAAATATCTTAAAATAATCTCCAAGAGGTTTGTGCAGTGTTTGCGCATAAGTTTTGTTGAGCATTCAACTTAGCTTCTGCATGGTTTAGCTTAGTTTTGCCTTGCTTGGCTTTTCTTCTCTTTGGCTTTTCTTCGACTTTTTCTCTTGATTTTCTCACATCTGGCTCACTCTTCCTCTCTGTGGCTCTTCAAGCTTGCATTTCTCTTGATTAGCTAGCCATACATCAATTACTTCAAAGTCTTCCTTTTATAACTTAAGGAATAGATCCCTTGGAGGGTATAATAGGAAACAAATTAAACATGTAATTTCCCAACAATAACTTAAAGGAATGGTCAATATCATAATACAAAAGAGTTGTCCTTGCGCCACCTTTTCTAGGTAGAGGTGACATAGTACTTTTGTACTTTTATATTCATCAAATCATGCAAACCATTTATGATTTTCTGTCTTCTAGTTCTTCAGAGGCTTCAGATGTATATTTGATAAAGCATGTGGTAGAAGGATCAATACATATAACTTCAAAACCAAAGTCTTCAGAGTCTCCAGAACTCATTCGGCAGAAACATGTCTTTGGAGTCTTCAGCATTTGCTCTTTAGAAGTTATGTCTTCAAAATCTTCAGAACTCGTTCAGCAAAACTTTATCTTCATAAACTTCAGAACTTGGAGCAATAGAAATGATATCTTCAAAATCTTCAGAACTCGTTCAGCAGAACCTTGTCTTTAGAAACTTCAGAGCTTGGATCAGTTGAAGTACATCTTTAGAGAGCCATTCAAGCTTTACACACTAAGTCATGATCAGAATCATTAGTACAATGTTCTTCAGAACCATTGTATTAGAGGCATTCCTGAGATATAACATGTAACCAATAGATGTATTCTTTTAGAGTGATGAGTTTAGATTCTAATGACGTCACACGCTTTTCCCTCAGAATATGTTTAGCAAAATCTACACACTAGAAAGAAATCATTATAGTACATAATTATTCTCTAAAATATTATGTACAATTATCATCAAAACCTCAAGATCAGATGCAGAGCAAATCGTATTCTTACGATCTCCCCCTTTTTGATGATGATAAACAATGTATTTTGATAGAATAATTTATACAGAGTAATAACCATAAAACACAGAATAAGAGTTAAGCAAACCAGCTCCCCCCGAATTTGTTACTCTAAAAATTTATTTATGCTTGCTCAGAGTCTCTCCCTGATCCCAAGACTCACAAAATAATTTTGAAGTACATAGCATAAGAACAAAGAAGGAATACTTCTCAGTGACGTCTCGTCAGAGTCTGAATAGAAATGCCTGGTCTTCATCTCATAACCTAACTTGCTATTAGAACATGATGACGTATCAGAACCTGAGTAGTAACTTTCTTGATGTATAACATCATGTATCAGAACTTAGTTATTCCAATATCTTGGACATATCACCAAAAGGTTCATAAATCAACATGTCATCAAAAGGTTCAAAACTTGAATAATTCCTGGATGACCATGTTTAGACAGAATATTTAGAACGTCCTCGACCTCTAAACGATGTGCGTTATAAAGCAGATTTGTTAATCTTTCAGAAGGTTCTCAACTTTAGAGAAACTCGAGGTATCATATCACATGTTGTCATCTTATCAAATAGTGTTCAACTTCTGAAGAATGCATTGAGTTAAACCAAGCTCATCGGAGTAGACTTCGTGCATTCTAGTCATGTTTTTCTTTTTATCGAAAGAAAAACTTCTTCCAATAGTAACTTGTCTAGAAAATTAGTGAACTTTCACAAGTTCCTGAAATAAACATCAAGCATGGTTAGTAGTAAAATCATTAGAACGTATTTGGGTTATAAGATTCTGAGACTAAGTATATCAAAATCATATATCACTTCCCCCCCCCCCCTTTGTCAGAAATCAAAAAGGAATAAAAAGAGAAATAATAAAAAGTATAGTGAGATCATTAACAAAAATACTAATGAATAATAAATAACCAATTTAGGATAAAGAAAAGGCTATTCATTATCAAGAAAAGAGTACAAGCGAAACACAATACACTACAACAAAACAACTAGGAAAAATAATAACATGACAAAAAACTCTCATGGTCTGAGGTTTGTAAGCTCCCCTTGTGTCAAATAGTCTTAGAGATGAGGTTTGTAAGCTCCTCCTAAGTTATAATTGTGAAATCTAAGAGGTGAGGCTTGTTTCCCTTATGAAAAACACCAAGCATATTCATAACCAAAACATAATCAAGAAGGAACCTTCAATGATTAATAATGGTTTCAAAATAATTCATAGCTAAACACCAATCTGGAACAAGATTGTCAATCAGCCCATCATGTTGTACACGAGTAACAACACCTTGATTAACAAGAATATGAGAAAGAACCCTGCCAAAAGGAATAAGAAATGAAACTTTCTCACGAGATGATAGAATTTTTTCTTTCAGATAATTGAACATACATAGGGGCATATTGATCTTGATTATGGAGACTAAGAACAGAATGAAAAGGTTATCATCAGAACAGAGCCATCATGTCCCCTTTTCTCCAGGCCATAGATTGGTTCCCATAATCTGGTACCAGACTTTTTCCATAGGAGAAAGAGTAGAAGAACTTTCAGCAGGACCTTCATAACCATATATGATGTGAACATCTTTTGCAAATCTATTGTTATGCTGTAATTTTCAACAGGATCTCCATCTTCCTCACATTTAATAGCTTAAGAGATAATTTTAGAGTTGATTATCACATGAAAATCATAGACAACAGACAAAATCAGACAATCATCTAGCTCATACTAATAGACACGAGCATTTGCCCAGAAATCTTTCACAAGATCTGGATAGATGGGTGTAGAAAGAATTATAAAATATTAAATCCATTACTGAAAATGAATATTTAAGGTAATTTGTAAAAGATTACTTGCCTTCAGCTCATTGAAATCTATTATGTACTCCTTTAGAACTTCTAGATTATGAATCTCTCCTTTAGAGGTTTTTTAGGACATGTTGAAGGAGAAGAACAAAACTTTTGAAGAACATAGAGATTTTACAGAACTATCTTATATAGAAGATAATTTATAAAGACGAGAGAATACATAACTAGAAACAAATACATAAAGCAGATGTATAGAAAAACTTGATTGAACATATATTAATCTGAGTAAAAACCAATGGTTAACTCAATGCACATAACAGAGGATTAAACTAATCGCTTTCGACTTAGACAAAGCACTCAAAGATATACAGACTCGAGACACACAAAGCAATTAATGTGTAACCAAGAATATGTACTATAAACATTTCCAAAGATGAAAAACTTATTGGAAACTTAAACACAAGAGACAAATATAACTGAAATTGGAAACGTTGTACTAATGACTTTTGTCATTTCAATAAAGGAATAGACGAAAGGGATACCAAAAAGGTATAAGGTATTAGGTAACTGACAAAGGTCTAGGAAATAGGTAACAGTAAAAGGAATCAATTCTGAAAAGAGATAAAGCGTAATGATTTATTGCTTGATTTCAAGAAAAATTTGTTTTCTATCACATCATATCAAGTGCGAGGAGTGATTTAAACAGACAATAGCTTTATTTCGAATCACAACCCTTACATTATCCTGCCCACTTCTTAAAGAAATAAATTCTAGAAATTGATACCAATTGTAACATGAGTGTGTGACGTTAAGTGAGTGAGTATATATAAGAGATTTTGTAATGATTAAAATAACTAGAGAAGAGCAAAAGTCTGACATTGAGAAAGTTGAAAAGATTAATAACTTAATCTCAAGAAAAATCTAGTTTCCCAAAGTGTCATGTTAAACACAAAGCGACGTTCATTAAAAGACAACTGTCTTATAATGATGTAACCTCTTCACTTTCCTGATAACTTATTAATGAAGTAAACTCTTCAGTTTCTAAAAGACAAAAAGAAATCTTAATAGATCATTTTGACCATGGATACTTCATATACATGAGAACTTCACTTGTCAGAAGCCTCACATCTCAGAAGCAAGACGCTATAAATCAAGCATTAGAAACTTATTTCTCTATTCTAGAAGACATATATACTGAGATATTCCTTTTCATTTTGGACATAGAACCGAGTTCAATTGTTTTGGAATGAGAATAAGTTTATTTTTCAGCAAAGGAATTTTGAAATAGGTAACAACCATAATAAAGGATTGTATCAAAAATGTTTTAAGAAATAGTTCCTTTCTAAACAAAATCTCAAAATTTAATCCTAGAATATAAAATAGATTCTTAGACAGTTAAGTAAAATGTAGTAAGAGTTAGAAAATCCTTACTCTCAAATATTTGGTGATCTTCTAGTTGACTCTATATCTTGAAGATATAGGTGCTTCTTCAAAATCGACACACGATTAGCTTCTGTAGTTGAGGACGTTATTGATGATTGTCTCTAGCTAGACTGTTAGATCAAATTCTCCTCAGAAAATGACATCACAATAACTTGTTCCTTTCTTCAGATCTCGAACGAGATGCACAGGAGCCTTCATTATCTTCCACTAAGATAAGATAGAACATCTTTGTAGCTTCTTTGGTCTTCTCATTCTGATGGATGGAACATCTCTCCTAATGTTTGTTGTATCTAGATCATCAGAGGGAACTAGAGAACTGGTTGAATTCTTCTTGCGTCACCGGAGTTTATTCTTTGACCATACGCTCTTCTTTAACAGATGCAAATATCTTCATGAACATCATACCACGAAATGATTCTTCAGAGGGTTTGAATGTTGATTTTGTTCTTACTGGCTTAGTCTTATCACCCATAATAAGTACTTCAGAAAGTAAATACTTCTGTCTAATCTTTCTTAGAGGGGTAAGAATTATGACAACTTCTGGTTGTTTTTGATTGAGCATATTTTGATTTCTTCATCTTGTATTTCTTTAGCAGCTTCATTACCTTGAACATTTTAAAAAGGTAATCTTCAGATCTCTCAATATTTAACAAGCTTTGGCTTCTAACTGTAAAGTTTATTATCAAGTCTAACATTAATTTAATTCATCTGTTGAAGTACATCAACTCCAAGTACTTTGTATCCTTTTGAGCATTCTAATCATGATGCATCGGAATATATCTGAAAAGAATTATGTTCTAAATAGCATGCTACAACTCCTTAGAAATGCTTTGTCATGATAGTCTCATGTATCATGATTCTAGCCATTTCTTTTCAAGATTTTGTTCTTCCTTTTACATATGTATCTAGTTGTAAATAACTAGGAGATGAAGATCTCATTCTCATCAAATAGATTTTCAAGCTTTTTATTCTCTGACTGTTGACCAAGATTATTTCTGATCTTGAATAATCTCAAACTTCCATATATGCACTTTGAGTACAGAAGGTAGATAATACAAAGCAATTCATCTTTATATTAATATCCTTCACCCATGTCTATCCTGTAGATATTAATAGTAACTTATACAATACTTCATACCATGGTATTTCACTAGTTCAGATATTTCAGTGTACATAAACTATTTCATCTTCTAGAGGGATTTTCTTTATCAGATATTCTAAAGCTAGCCAACATTGCTACGTTAGCTTATTTTTCATATCTATAATCTTTTGAGAACTCAGAATAATCCCGTGTTACCTTCAGCCTTTACTTCTTGCTTATCCGAGCTTTTTACTTGGCTTAAGGTAAACTCGAAATAACTAACAGAACATCTAGTTCCTTTAAGTCTGTTGCAATGATTCTTCTTCTAGAGACAATTAGTCCTTCTAGACAGAAGTGACAAGCTATCTTTATCTTCTTTAAAATCCTCGATCTCTTTATCTGATGAACTTCTGGTATTCTTTTGATCTTCTGATAGATTTACGCATAACATATATCCTCTCATCTGAGTTATATTGTTTTTGCTTAATCTTCATGACTTATCAAAATGAACTCACCAGCTCTTCTAGAGAGTGTTGTTGTAAATCTTCTACATGATCAGGTGATTACCATAAGCTTTCATTTCGAAGGAAAGCCTCTGATAGTCTTCTTCAAGAGATATGAAGAAATAACCTATGTTCATAACTCTAAGTCCTACAACCATGGTTTGAAAACTTTGATAATAAGATTTCAACCGTCTTCAACATCTTTCATCATGAAGTCTCCATGCTTCTGAATCAAAACATGGGCATTTGTTTCCTTGACTTAAAAGAGTTCTTAAATAGTCATTCTAAGAAAGTAAAATGTAGACTTATCTATCTTTATTTGAAAACATCTCATACTCAGTAAGAGTTAACTTTCAGTAAATAAGGAATCTTGATTTCTGATGATTCTTGTCATCCTTTTCAACTGATCATTCAGATTTACTTTCAATCTTTTGGCCAGCGTCATCAGAGAAGGATATGTAGTCATCAACTATAACTCCAAGGATTAGGAACACAAACTAGAGAGAACATTCTAGTTTATTTTTCCATTACTTAACCTTTTCACAAACTGGTGGATGAAACGTCAATGCAGATGTTTCTTAGCATTTGAGACTAAAATGGTGTGAGGTGGAGATCAATCACCAAAGTGTTTCTCAGAGCTCATCTGGATCTTTATTTGACACGGTTAATTATTTGATAACTATCAATACCAGAACTGGAGCTCTAATACCAACTGAGGGGCGAGAAACACAAGAAGGAGGGGGGGGGGGGGGGGTTGAATTGGGTTTCACAAAATTTGATTTTCTTCTCCAACTTCAAACATCATAGTTAATAAGAATAAAGAAAATAGAACACCATTATTTTTATCCTGATTCACTATTAACAAAGTTACTCCAGTCCACCCGCCAAGCTAATTTCGCCTTCAAAAAGGACTTAATTTAATAATCTTGAAAGATTACACAAGTTACAACAAGTCTAACCGACCTTATTGCAAAACCCAACTTAGACTAACTGTCCTTGTTGTAAACCACAATGGATAAACTTCATTGTCTTCTTGAGAATTTTGACTATACCCTAGTCTCTCAAGGAACTTCCAACCACTATTGGTTACAAATATGTGTATGAAGGGATGCTTCTAGATAAGAAGATTATACAAGTTTAAGTACAATAACACAAAAGTGTTTATAACAATATGTGAACAAAATTTCCTTTCTAATCTTCAAAAATATCTTAAAATAATCTCCAAGAGGTTTGTGCAGTGTTTGCGCATAAGTTTTGTTGAGCATTCAACTTAGCTTCTGCATGGTTTAGCTTAGTTTTGCCTTGCTTGGCTTTTCTTCTCTTTGGCTTTTCTTTGACTTTTTCTCTTGATTTTCTCACATCTGGCTCACTCTTCCTCTCTGTGGCTCTTCAAGCTTGCATTTCTCTTGATTAGCTAGCCATACATCAATTACTTCAAAGTCTTCCTTTTATAACTTAAGGAATAGATCCCTTGGAGGGTATAATAGGAAACAAATTCAACGTGTACTTTCCCAACGATCACTTAAAGGAATGGTCAATATCATAATACAAAAGAGTTGTCCTTGCAACACATTTTCTAAGTAGAGGTCACATAGTACTTTTGTACTTTTATATTCATCAAATCATGCAAACCATTTATGATCTTCTGTCTTCTAGTTCTTCAGAGGCTTCAGATGTATATTTGATAAAGCATGTGGTAGAAGGATCAATACTTGTAACTTCTAAACCAAAGTATTCAGAACTTGGTGTTTAGAAGTTATGTCTTCAAAATCTTCAGAACTCGTTCAGCAGAACCCTGTCTTTAGAAACTTCAAAACTTGGAGCAATAGAAATGATTGAAGGTGAGAAAATACTTAGAAGGGAGGTTGAATAAGTATCTTTAAAAACTTATAGCAATAAAAACACAATGATTTTTATCCTGGTTCGTTAAACTTAACTACTCCAGTCCACCCTATCAAGAGTGATTTGCCTTTCTCAAACAAGGACTTAATCCACTATTAATCAACTGATTACAATAGCAATCACTAAGAGCAACTATTCTTAGTCTTCTCAAGAACTACTGATCCCAACTGGATCTTCTCAAGGAACTATTACAATGAAATGTAAGATAAATACAAGTGTTTGAATGCTTCTCACAAGCTTTATCACAAGAGTGATTTTTCACTTAATGTTAAGAACAAAAGAATAAACTCAGCAAAAAGAATAAGAATATTTTATGAGAGCTTGTAAGAGTTTCTATCAAAGATTCGTCTCTTGAAGAAGATGAGGAAGGCTTGCTTTTATATGCACAGTAGTCCACAAAGTCTTGACATTGGAGGCTGTGTACTAAAAAGGCCTGAACCTTTTTGTCTTCACGTCACATGACCTTTCCTGGAAGTAGAATGCACAGAGAAATGCTTTTGGTCTGTGTTCTAGTGTCAAGCATGAAAGAGGAAAGAGTCGTTGAGCCAAATCAACGGATATGACTTTGAATTCTTCTTCAACAAGTATTTCACTGCAGCAAAGTAAACATCAGAGTCTGCGTGATCAGAGTCTTGGATACCCATCAGATTTTTCTGAATCAGAATAATGCAGCAAGTGTGCTTCATCGTGTAGTTCTATCAAAGCAGAGTTTTATGAATCAGATCCTCAGTACATGCAGCGTGTAGTACTCTCAGAGTCTTCTGAAAAACTGTGCTTCTTAACTCTCATACAAAGATCTTTAATGCTTCAGAGTCTTCAGATCCTTCTGCAGCTTCTGCTTCAGATCCTTCTGCAGCGTCTGCTTCAGATCCTTCTGTAGCTTCTGCTTCAGATCCTTCTGCAGACAACGCTCAAATTCTTCTATAAGATGATTCTGACTCTTCAGAGCCTTCCGTAGTTACATGTTCAGATTAATTTGCTCTTAGATATATATAAACTTTAATCATCTATAGCAAATATTCATGAACAAATTTTAGAGTATATAATTCTTTAATACAAAATTTCATAAGAGTTATCATCAAAACATAGAGATATTACTAAGAAACAATCTGTGTTCTTACAATCCCCCCCTTTTTGATGATGACAAAACATGAGAAATTTTGTTCAATAAAAAGCAATAATTATAACTCCCCCTGAGATTAAGAATCTCCCCCTGAAATAAATACTCTAAAGGAAAAGAATACTTCCCTTTTTGCTTGAGTGTATTTCAGAGTCAGAGTCTGATGACTTCTTTCAAACACAGAGTATGGTTTTTCGTTTAGAATCAGAGTACAATTTGCTTCAAGAATCAGAGTCTGGTTGGGTAATTCTCAGGATAACTTTAATGAATTTATTTTGTCAGATGAAACAATAGAATCTGAAAGACTTAAATTCAAAGATAGTTAGTAATATGTCTAAATTTCATTTTAGTATTTGCTTATGGATTGAACAATCAGATTCTTTTTCTCCCCCTTTTTGTCATAATCAAAAAGATGTGTAAAGACAGAAAAGATAACAGAAGAAAAGTAAAACAAACATTTTCATTCATTCAAAGGGTTCACATAACAGATGATCAAAAAACAAGCAAAAGAAAACAGATGCAGACAACAGTGCAAAAAACATGAAAAGAAACTAAGGCTGGCGAGATGCAATCAGGGTCAGAAGATCTGTGATCTTTGTAGTAGACTCTTCTTGCTTGGTCATCCAAGTCTTAATCTCTTTAGTGGTTTGTTCTTGTTTGATCATCCAGGACTTGATTTCCTTAACCTCTTTGACAAGATCTGAATTGTCAGTCTTCACTATAGATTCAGATGCATCAATGTCCATATCAGATGCAACATCTTCAGATGGAGAGTCTTCAGCAGGAGCAGCTTCCAGAAGCAGCACTGGTGGTTTGGGAATGCTCATCAGAGTCTGTCTGATCAATTCATCAAACTTTGCCGTAGCATCTTCATCACAGACTGCCTTGAGATGAGAAGCCACAATGTTGAACTTAGAGATAAATTTATCCCAAGCAGCTTCAAACTTAACAGGATCTATACTGAACAGACACTCTTCTTCCACACGTGCAATCCCCATACGAATTTCCTTTTTGAAATTCTCAAACAGTTTACCAACATCTGATCTAGGATTGGGGTAAAGGTATTCCTCAAGAGTCACTTTTTCAGCAGATTCAGCGTTTGGCTGAGGTTGTTCACAAGTGGTATCAGGAGGTGTTGGATCAGATGGTGGTTGTTCAGATGGTTGAGGTGCAAATGGTTGAGGTTCAGATGGTTGTGGTATGATGAGTTGAGGTGTAGGGGTTGTTGTAATTTCAGCTTCAGATGATGAAGGTTGAAAATCTGAGAGGTTGAATTTGGAGCGAAGTGAAATTCTACGATTGATTTGGTCAGATGCTGATAGGTCAGAAAATGTAGGTTTGAATGGATCAGGAATGCGTAAACAAGAGGGTGAGTGAACTTCTGATTCAGAATCAGATGATTCAGTGGAGTGGCATGAGGTGGATGACAAGACAACCATGGTTGCAAGTGGTTCCAAATCAAGAATGTCATTGGATGATTGAAAAATAGAGGGTTCTGGGACAGGTAACGATTGTTCTATTATTAAAGGTTGTTCAGATTGTGTTGGTTGGGGAGGTTCAGATGAAATGGGTTGAGATTGATGTTCTGGTGGTTGTTGTTATAGTTATGGTTGTGGTTGTTGTTATGGTTGAGGTTCTGGTTGAGGTGGTTCTTGTTGTTGATGTTCTGGTTGTGTTTGTTGTTAAGGTGGTTCAAATGGAGTTTGTATAGAAAATGGTTGAGAATGTGAAGGTTGAGATGGAGAGGGTTCAGATGAATGAATCCCAGATGATGGTGGTATAGATGATTGTGGTCTAGAAGGCGATGGAGGAGGTGAAGGTAATGGAGAGTGAATGGTTGGTATTGGATCAGATGTTAATACTTGTTTGATAGTTTCTCTAATGTCTTCCAGACTTGCTTCTGGAGGAGTGGGTTTCACTTTCTTTACCTTTTGAGGCTTAGCAGCAGCTTCAGAGGCTTTTCTCTTAGGCTGAGTCTTAGATCCTTCTTCAGCAATCTTCTTTGAACGTCTTTCTCTAAGGAGATTAGGCAGAACTTCTCCTTTCTTCTGTACTATGTTAGCAGGCAGAGGAATACCATCTCTAAAACATTCAACAATGTATTTCAGAATGATGTCCCTAGGTTCATCAGCACTGAACATAGGAAAATCTTCAACAGGAATCCTTTTGTTGCTGACATCCTTAGTAGCAATTTTCTTAGGTTTGCTGGCAAGCTCAGTGATAACCTTCATCCTCTTCAGAGTATTGCCATTGATGACAGAACCTATGACATAGGACAAATCCTCTGTCAATCCAGCTGCATACAGATGTTCTACCAGACGATTCTCAGTCAAAATATCTGATATCAGTCTTCCCATAGGAATCCAATTCCTAACTTTTCCAGTTTTGATTCTTACTTCTTCTCTTGTTTCCTTTATATGATTCAGAAGATGACTAAACAAAAGATAAGGCAAGTCCACCCTCTTTCCCTTGCTCATACAGAACATGAAGTAGAGTTGTTCAACACTGACATAATCTGGAGAATTTGATGATTTTCTGTGAAAGATGGAACTCATGAAAATCTTGGCCCAGATCCTGTAGACTGGCTTCAGTTCCCTTACTTTGCTAGTTGGTTCCCCAGAAATACTAACTTCTTGAAACACATCAGCAAGATCCACACGAGCAGATTGTAGACTGGTTTCACCATCAGTTTCAGAGTACCCAATAAGTTGTCTGATCAGCTTCTCAGTAATCACAATCTCCTTTCCAAGGACAGAAGAATGGATGAATTTAGGGCACACCTGAGCATGTATCCAGAATTCTTTCACCAAAGTGGGATAAACAGGACCCATAAGCCTGTCAAAATACTTTGTCCAACTCTGAGTTTGAATGGTTGAAGAAAGATTAAACCCATTTTCTTCAATGGAGTCAAAATCTACAAAGCATTCACTCAGAACTTCCAGATCAACAGTTGGAGTGAGAAGGGTTCTCACGGGTTCCTTGTACGCTTCAGCATTAGGAGATGAAACAGCAGTGGTTGATTGCATCTGAACAGATGCTGATGAAGAAGATGCCATTGTTGTTCTTGAGTGAGAGTTTTTAGGTTTAGGCTTTAGATGAAGAGCAAAGAGAAGACAGAAATGCATAAAAGATTCGTGAGATGAAAAGTGTGAAATGGTGTGATTTGTGGTATTTATAGATAAAATCAGGCACACAAACAGTCACATAAGCACGCTTCACATAACATTAAATGAAAAAGTTAAAACATCATTGCACAACATTTATGATTCTGACAGATGGGGGGAAAATCAAGAAAAATCAAATTTTCAAAGCAGTACCTCAAACGTTAATTCAGTAAAGTGCACTCTAGCTTTCCAAATTCTGAGCTACACGTGTTTGCTTGCTTGTGCTTTTGAAATCTCTTGAGAAATGAAACGTTAGCCAACGTTCAGATCCTCTGAGCATTGTTAGTTCAGATTTACACAAATAAAATAATTCAAGAAAATGAATAAATTGACAGATGAAATACTTCAGAGCATTAAACATTTTACATCTGAGAAGTTTTCCTCTGATAACTATTATTCTGGACAAAAATCCATACCAATATTTTCATAATAAACTTGAACCTATCTTCAGCAAGGGATTTTGTAAAAATATCATCCCATTGATGATCTGATCAACAAATGCTAAGTTTATAATACCCTTCTGAACATAGTCTCTAATGAAGTGATGCTTAATTTCTATATGTTTTGCCTTAGAGTGTAAAATTGGATTTTTAGACAAACATATAGTAGAAGTATTATCATAGAAGATAGATACATTACTCTCAAAGATCTGATAGTCTTCTAACTGACTTTTCATCTAGAGCATCTGTGTGCTACATCCAGCAGCAGCAATGTATTATGCCTCTGTTGTAGAAAGTGCAATTGTAGGTTGCTTCTTGCTGTACCATAAGATCAGATGACTTCCAAGGAACTGACAGCTTCCAGAAGTACTTTTACGCTCTACTCTGTCTCCAGCATAATCAGCATCACAGAATCCAACTAATGTATATTTATCAGATCTTCTGTAACACATACCCATGTTAGTAGTACCTTTCAGATACCTTAGAATCCTCTTAACAGCAGTTAAGTGAGATTCTCTAGGATCTGATTGGAATCTTGCACACAAGCATACACTGAACAAAATGTCAGGTCTAGAAGCAGTTAAGTAGAGAAGAGATCCTATCATACCTCTGTAGAGTTTCTGATCTACTTTCTTACTTACCTCTTCCTTGCCTAGTGTACTAGTTGGATGCATGGGAGTCTTTGCCATCTTACTATCAGTCATGTTAAATTTCTTCAGAAGTTCTTTAACATATTTGGTCTGATGAATGTAAGTGCACTCTGGAGTTTGGTTGACTTGAATTCCCAGAAAGAATCTCAATTCTCCCATCATGCTCATTTAAAATTCTACCTGCATACATTGAGCAAACTCCTTTCCCAGCATAGTATTGGTAGATCCAAATATAATATCATCCACATATATTTGACAAATTAGAAGATCTTTCTTAAATGTTTTACAAAAGAGTGTTGTGTCCACTTTGCCTCTGATGAAATTTTTCTCCAGAAGAAAATTGCTTAACCTCTCATACCAAGCTCTGGGAGCTTGTTTTAAACCATAAAGAGATTTCTTTAGTTTAAAAACATGTTCTGAAAAATTTTCACTCTCAAAACCAGGAGGTTGGTGAACATAAACTTCTTCTTCTATGATTCCATTTAGAAAGGCACTCTTAACATCCATCTGATACAGAGTGATGTTATGATGTGCAACAAAAGAAATGAGTAAACGAATAGACTCTAACCTGGCTACAGGAGCATAAGTCTCTGTATAATCAATTCCTTCTTGCTGACTGTAACCTTGAGCAACAAGCCTTGATTTATTTCTTTCAACTTCTCATTTTTCATTCAACTTGTTTCTGAATACCCATTTGGTTCCAATTATGTTGAATCCTTTAGATCTTGGAACCAGATCCCAGACGTTATTTCTTGTGAACTGATTAAGCTCTTCTTGCATGGCAATTACCCAGTCATTGTCTTGCAGAGCCTCATCCACAGAAGTTGGTTCAATAACTGACACCAACCCAAATAATGACGCTTCAGATGATCTGAGGAATGATCTTGTTTTAATTGGATCATTTTTCTTCCCAATGATCACATCCTTTGGGTGAGAGGCCTTGATTCTTGAAGATGATCCTTTGACAATTGAATTTTCAGAAATGTTCATGTTGTCCATTTGAGAAGCTAAAGGAATTTCATCTGTCGTTGCTTCTGGTTCCTTTATTTTAGCTTTTTCTTACTCTGAGCCTTCAAAGTCTGTGAACACTACTTCTCTATCTGCAGAACTTTCAAACTGCTTTGGCTTTTCAATGCCAAGCTTATCATCAAATCTAACATGTATAGATTCCTCCACAATCTGTGTTTCAGTATTGTATACTCTGTAGCCTTTAGAGTGTTCAGAATATCCAAGCATGAAACACTTTTGTGCTTTAGAATCAAACTTGCTAAGATTTTCTTTAGTGTTCAACATATAACAAATACATCCAAAAGGATGAAAATAAGCAATGTTGGGCTTTCTGTTCCTCCACAATTCATAGGGAGTCTTTTCCAGAAGAGGTCTTACAGACACTCTGTTTTGAATGTAACATGCTGTGTTTATTGCTTCTGCCCAAAAGTGCTTTGCCAGATTAGTCTCGTTGATCATGGTTCTGGCCATTTCTTGCAGAGTTCTATTTTTCCTCTCTATAACTCCATTTTGTTGTGGAGTTCTAGGACAGGAGAAATCATGAGCAATGCCATTTTCATTAAAATATTTTTCAAAATATTTGTTTTTAAATTCGCCACCATGATCACTTCTGACTTTGATTATTTTAACATCTTTTTCATTTTGGACTTGCTTGCAGAAGTCAAAGAACATAGAATGTGACTCATCCTTGTGTTTTAAGAACTTTACCCATGTCCATCTACTATAGTCATCAACTATGACTAATCCATGCTTCTTGCCTCTGATGGATGCAGTTTTTACTGGTCAAAACAAATCAATATGAAGTAATTCTAATGGTCTGGAAGTAGAAACAACATTTTTTGATTTAAAAGAGGATTTTGAAAACTTCCCTTTTTGACATGCTTCAAAGACCATATGAGGTGAACTTCAACTTAGGAAGTCCTCTGACAAGATTAAGTTTATTAATCTGAGATATACGTCTCATATTAATATGCCCCAATCTTCTGTGCCAGACCCATTGCTCCTCATTAACAGACAAGAGGCATTTAACATTCTGAACCTTAAGTTCTGAAAGATTTATTTTATAAATGTTGTTCTTCCTCTTTCCACTAAATAGGATTAAGCCATCCTTTTGACTAATAGCTTTACAACATTTTTAATTAAAGACTATGTCATAACCATTGCCACTTAATTGACTTATGGACAATAGATTATGCTTTAATCCTTCTACAAGTAAAACATTAGTAATAGAGGGAAGGTTACCATTTCCAATAGTGCCAGATCCAATGATCTTGCCCTTCTGATTCCCTCCGAATTTCACGTCACCTCCAGATCTAAGCTCCAGACTTTGGAACATAGACCTTTCTCCCATCATATGTCGCAAGCTTCCAGAGTCCAGGTACCATGACTGGCGTCCTGACCTTGCTGCTAAGAACATCTGCAACAGGAATTATTTTACTCTTAGGTACCCAGATCTTCTTGGGTCCTTTTGGGTTAGTTGTTCTGAAGGTTTGTCTAAACTTCTATTTTTCAACATAAGGTTTATTCTAACTAGCCTTAGATTTAAACACATGAATGTTCTTTTTAGAACGAGTGTGTTTAATATCATTCAAGTGACCAAATTTAAAATGAGAATATAAAGGAGTCTTCTTGATGATAATTTTATCAACAGGTTTTGGATTTAAATCCTTTCCATAGGAAGATTTATATCAAATTCCTTTTCTGTTATTTCTGCTAACTCCATAGATCATAGAAGCCATTTTGCTTCTGTCTATGCTTTTAGCAAGAAACTTCTGAAAGCTGTAGTTATATTTTTCCAAAATATTTTTGCATTCAGACTCAGTTTCAGAATCAGAGTCTTGTTGAGCTAATTCAAAATCATTTTTCAGTTTTAAGTTCTTTTCATTTAGCTCAGCCACCTCTGATTTGAGAATATTATTCTCAGATACAAGATTGCTTTTACGCTCCTTGTATTTGAGCTTAATATTGCTATAGCTCTTCAGAACTTCTGATAACACTTTGATAAGTTCATCTTTAGTGAGTTTAGCCATTACCTCTTCAGCGCAGAGTCAGATTCAGAGTCAGATCCTGAAATTCCTTCCTCCTGATCTTCTATGTCTGCCATCAATGCTACGTTGGCACATTCTTCTTCTGCCTCAGATTCAGATTCAGATGTATCTGAGTCATCCCAGGTTTCCATTAGAACCTTCTTCTTTTTATCAAATTTTCTTTTAGACTTTTCTTTCAGAAGCTTTGGACATTCATTTTTGTAATGCCCAGGTTCTTTACATTTGTAGCATACAACCTCCTTTTTGCCAGATCTTCTGTGTCCAGAAGATTCCTTTCTTTGGTCAGGCTTCCTGAACTTTCTAAACTTCTTTCCTTTATGCTTCCAGAGTTTGTTTATTCTTCTGGACAGCATGGATAATTCATCTTCATCTTCAGATGAGGATTCTTCAGAGCTTTCCTCTATTACCTGCAACGCTTTAGCAGATTTATTAGATTTTAAGGCAATTGACTTACCTTTCTTTTGAGGCTCATCTTCCTCAAGTTCAATTTCATGGCTCCTTAGTGAGCTGATTAGTTCCTCCAAGGAAATCTGGTTCAGATCTTTAGCCATTTTCAGCGCAGTCACCATAGGTCTCCATCTGGTAGGTATGCTTCTGATGATCTTCTTCACGTGATCAGCAGTAGAGTAACCTTTATCCAGAACCTTTAGTCCAGCTGTAAGTATTTGAAATCTGGAGAACATGGCTTCAACAGATTTAGCTTCTTCCATCTTGAAAGCTTCATACTTCTGAATTAGAGCCAGAGCCATGGTCTCTTTTACTTGAAGGTTTCCTTCATGAGTCATTTTCAAGGACTCAAACATGTCAAATGCAGTTTCTCTATTTGTGATCTTTTCATACTCAGTGTGAGATATTGCATTTAAAAATATTGTTCTAGTCTTGTGGTAATTTCTAAACTCCTTCTATGGGCTTCTGTCATAGATTTTCTATCTACTTTCTTGCCATTCCCATCAATGGGATGAACATATCCATCTATGACCAAATCCCATAAATCAGCATCATAACCAAGGAAAAAACTTTCAATCCTGTCTTTCCAATAATCAAATTTCTCCCCATCAAACATAGGGGGTTTTGTACTGATTTTGTCTCTTTCTTCATATTTGTTGGATGTTGAAACATCATAATAACAACCAAATATAAGTATCAAAGTTTTTCTCACTGGATCTTTTCGGTCACTGTGAAGTGGTAGCACATACAGAACCGGAGCTCTGATACCAACTGAAAGTGATAAAATACTTAGAAGGGGGGGTTGAATAAGTATCTTTAAAAACTTATAGCAATAAAAACACAATGATTTTTATCCTGGTTCATTAAACTTAACTACTCCAGTCCACCCTATCAAGAGTGATTTGCCTTTCTCAAACAAGGACTTAATCCACTATTAATCAACTGATTACAATAGCAATCACTAAGAGCAACTATTCTTAGTCTTCTCAAGAACTATTGATCCCAACTGGATCTTCTCAAGGAACTATTACAATGAAATGTAAGATAAATACAAGTGTTTGAATGCTTCTAACAAGCTTTATCACAAGAGTGATTTTTCACTTAATGTTAAGAACAAAAGAATAAACTCAGCAAAGAGAATAAGAATATTTTATGAGAGCTTGTAAGAGTTTCTATCAAAGATTCGTCTCTTGAAGAAGATGAGGAAGACTTGCTTTTATATGCACAATAGTCCACAAAGTCTTGACGTTGGAGGCTGTGTACTAAGAAGGCCTGAACCTTTTTGTCTTCACGTCACATGACCTTTCCTGGAAGTAGAATGCACAGAGAAATGCTTTTGGTCTGTGTTCTAGTGTCAAGCATGAAAGAGGAAAGAGTCATTGAGCCAAATCAACGGATATGACTTTGAATTCTTCTTCAACAAGTATTTCACTTCAGCAAAGTAAACATCAGAGTCTGCATGATCAGAGTCTTGGATACCCATCAGATTTTGCTGAATCAGAGTAATGCAACAACTGTTCTTCAGCGTGTAGTTCTATCAAAGCAGAGTTTTATGAATCAGATCCTCAGTACATGCAGTGTGTAGTACTCTCAGAGTCTTCTGAAAAACTGTGCTTCTTAACTCTCATACAAAGATCTTCAATGCTTCAGAGTCTTCAGATCTTTCAGAGTCTTCTGCTTCAGATCCTTCTGCAGCTTCTGCTTCAGATTCTTCTGTAGCTTCTGCTTCAGATCCTTCTGTAGCTTCTGCTTCAGGTCCTTCTGCAGACAGCGCTCAGATTCTTCTATAAGATGATTCTGACTCTTCAGAGCCTTCCATAGTTCCATGTTCAAATTAATTTGCTCTTAGATATATATAAACTTTAATCATCTGCAGCAAATATTCATGAACAAATTTTAGAGTATATAATTCTTTAATAAAAAATTTCATAAGAGTTATCATCAAAACATAGAGATATTACTAAGAAACAATCTGTGTTCTTACAATGATATCTTCAGAATCTTCATAACTCGTTCAGCAGAATCTTGTCTTCAAAAACTTCAGAGCTTGGAACAATTGAAGTACATCTTTAGAGAGCCTTTCAATCGTTACACACTAAGTCATGATTAGAAACTTTAGTACAACGTTCTTAAAAACCGTTGTATTAGAGGGATTCCTGAAACATAACATGTAACCAATAGATGTATTCTTTTAGAGTGATGAGTTCAGAGTCTGATGAAGTCACACGCCTTTCCTTCAGAATCTATTTAGCAAAAGCTACACGCTAGAAAGAAATCATTAGAGTACATAATTATTCTCTAAAATATCATGTACAGTTATCATCAAACCTTGAAGATTAGATGTAGAACAAATCTTGTTCTTACAAATTTATCGTATTTTATTTGAGTTTAATAAAATAGATTCATGAAACTTATATGGTCGCAAAGCATGTTTATCTTTATAATTCCACTACGATGACACCCTACATGAAGGTTAACACGTGATGACAGGTTTTATATGAATTAATGTAACCAGTGTTATGGAAAAGTTTATGTTTGGTGTGTGTGACACCCATGTGGTTGTACTTTTTATTAAATAATGTAATAATTTGTATGTGGGTATTTAGGGTGTTACATCAAACCATGATATTGATGAAGAATGCACGAAATCCTGAAATATCAGGCGAACTAATAAATTAGAACCCCTAGCTAATCGATTGGCACACTCAATCTAAAAATATTTTGACTTGATTTTCAATCAACAGAATCTGCATTGAATGCTTACAAGAAATACACGATTAAATCTTTAGTAGGCACACTATAAATAGGTATGGCTCCTTCACTATTTATTGCATCTCAAATTTCATACCTTCTAGCTTCTTTTCTTGTGTAAATTCTTCTGTCGTAAGTATCATCATGGGCTCCTTAAGCCAAAAATCCAGGAAAACACCGAGAAGAGATATCATCAAAACTGTGATAATGAATAAAAAAGCAAGAAGAAAATATAATGATCCTACAAAGAAGATAACAGAATTGTGGTATATGGAAGAAACCTTCATGAGTGGCTACCAGCCCTAATCTTATATCTTCCAAGCCTCATTGAGATGATTCTTTAAAAGGGTACCTAATAGAATCTTCCCAAATTTGGTAAACAAATTCTACTCAAACCTGCAGGTGATTGGAAAAACTCTGACATCATCAGTGAAAATGTGAGAATCATGATCCACAAAGAATGCTTTGGTAGAAATTTTCAAATATGATTCCTAGGAACATCCTATAAGTCAGAAAGGCCCATAGGTCTCTAAAACTTCAAGCGAACCATAGCCTTAAATACTCTTGTCACCAACCCCATGGAGAAAAGAAGATTCTAATTTAGGATAACCCTCTTAAAGATAAAAAAAGTTAAAATCATTCACTACCTTATAACAAGAATTTTGCTTCTAGGAAACATCAATAACAACTATGTTATCAAAAATGATATTGTTTTTGCTAAACACTATTTGGAGAAACCATCTTGAAGTTAGCCAAGCGAGTTCAAAATAGTCCTATTTTGTTAAGAGGTATTTGTTGTCCCTTTTCCTCCTTATAAGGTCTCCTTTTATACTCCTCACTGGCTTTCCAAGGGATGCCTCTTCATATCCCACGTTAAAGCAACCTTTAGTAACGTCTGTCGTCTTTCATAACTATCAAGTAACACTTCTTCTATTAAATTTTGTAACTCCTATATAATCATGGAGAAATTTTGTAATCGTCCTCTGTGACCATTTGTGTTGCTCTCTAACACCTTTCAAGAGATCATATCAATTTACTCCTTTGCTCAAGTTATCGTGGGACTGAATCTGACTCGCTCTGATTTTGTAATAATGGTTTACCCTTACCAGGTTCCGACTTGTCTAGGGTCATGTTATCCAACATGCTTGCTCTTTATATTCAGATTTCAAAAGCTTGGACCTTGGGGATTTTGGGATGTAAAAATATCATCCGTCTCTGGGTTCTTACTCAAAACATTCCAACAAACTAGGTGGACAGAATATTTCACCACATGTCTTACTTCAAAGGAAAACCCTCAACAGAATTTCCATATGGAGTAATGATCACAAGAAAACTATTTGAATCAAGGTCCTCTCAATCCCTCAACCTTGTCGTACTCATATACCCCAAGGTCCTCTCGTCATCAAGACATTTCTCACAACCATTTGAATCAAGGTTACACGCATTGATCACCTCCTCCTATCTTGTCAGTAACTAGATTAAGATTTTAGTCAAATGGCATTTGTGGATAGTTTTTTTGGGCAAGACATGGTTCAATGGCTCAATACGCATTTTGAGGGTTCTCTACATGTATTAGGTATCATCACAAGTCATGACAAGAGCTTCAATCAATGGAAAAGGTGGTAGGGTTTCATCTGATCAAGAAAAGTCAACTGTGGCTCAATGGGGTCAAAGTCTTGAATTTCCAGGTCAATCAATGGCATGCTATGTATTATCAAGTGTTTTCATGGGTTTGGAACAAGAAAAGTCAAGGAGAAACATAAATTAAGAGTTTGGTTGAATTAGGGTTTTGATGAAATATTTTCTAAGTTTAGAAAACCCTAATTCTAGCCATTTTGCAACATCCATAACTTTTTCATCCTTGACCCAATGGGAGCAAACTTGTTGTCAAACTAAAAAGGACATCATGAACTACAAGTTTGTAGAAGAAAGAAAGTCTAAAAGATCCATAGTTTTGGAGATATGGAGAGCTAAAGTTGAGAAAATGAAGATTTTGTCATTTCAACACTTAGAAAATTTTCTAAGTATAGAAATTCAGCTCGAGGTACATGTTGTCAAGCCTATCTTTCATGGTGATACACGTTTCAAATGAATTTTCCTCCAACATAAAAGTTTTAGAGAATCCTCCAAGCTTTCTTTTTAGTACTATAACGCCTCCATTGGATGTATAGAACTCAAGTTATGATGTCTCCAAGTTAGGGTTTCAAAGATATCTAGTTGGGCAAGTTTCTAGGCAGATTTTTGGGTCAATCTTCAAAGGCATTTTTCACCAAGATCATAGCTCCATTTCAATTTCCTTTGAACATGAAAGTTGAAGATCATTATTCAAGCATTCCAACCATAGCTAAAATGTATCATTTGACTCATTGTAGTTCAAGTTATGGAGCCTCAAAGGAGGTGTCACAAAGTTGTCAAGATGCATTTTGTTACTTAGAATTTTTCATGGTGTCTAGACAGATTTTTTGACACAACTTTGGGACACTTTTCAACATGATTATAGACACCATTTCAACTTGCCATTAACATGAAAGTTGTTCCATTCATTCCTTAATTTTCATTGAGCCAAAAGCCTCATCATTTGGGGCCATAACCATTGATTTATGATGATTTGAAATGGGCAATGTGAAGTTGCTTCAAGATACATTTTGGCATGTTTCTTGGCATTCTCCTATAATTGATCATGCACCTCTTTTGCCTTGCCATTTCATACGCATCATGTGCTAAGATTTTGTTGCCAAAACACTACCCAAAAAAGCTAGACATCACGTGTACCATTCATGCCCTTTTTTCACATGTTTTACCAAAAGAAGCAAGTTGAAGCTTGCTCACCAAAGACAATGTTTCCACTCTCTCCATTCTATTTTCTACAAGGATAATAAAAATCACCATAATACACTTTGAAGGTGAGATAATACTTAGAAAGGGGGGGATTGAATAAGTATAGAAAATTAAGACTTGAAAATAATCACACAATTATTTTTATCCTGGTTCGTTTAACAACTACTCCAGTCCACCCTTCCAGAGTGATTTGCCTTTCTCAATAAGGACTTAATCCACTATTAAATCAAACTGATTACAATAGTATCACCTAAGAACAACAGTTCTTAGTCTTCTCAAGAGCTACTGATTCTAACTGAATCCTCTTAAGGAATATCCTTTACAATCAATGTAAATTAAATACAAGAGTTTTTAATGCTTCTATAAAGCTTTTATCACAACAGTGATTTTTCTCTTAAGTTTAAGTACAATGAGATTCTATGAAGAATAAGAATGAGAGCTTTTAGAATATTATGATTTCTTTTCAGCAAGTGTGTCACTGAAGAATGAAGTGAAGATCTCCTTTTATAGGCAGCTGAACCAAGCAAGCTGAACGTTGAAAAGAGAGTCCCAAAAGGTCTGAGCCTTTTTGTCTTCACATCAACTGACCTTTCCTTGAAATAGATGGCACAGAAAAATCCTTTTTGTCTGTGTAAGTGTGTCTAGCACAAATAAGGAAAGAGACGTTGAATAGTTCCAACGGATATATTCTTGAAAATACTTCTTCAGTTTCAGCAAGTTCTTCAGAGTCTGAATGGATCAGAGTCTTCTAATGAGATTCAGAACTATGCTGTATCAGAGTCTTCTGCAGCGTGTGTGCTTCTAGCGTGTTGATCATCAAAGCATTTTGACACAGAACTTCAGTACTTGGCAGCGTAGGTACTATCAGAAACTTCTGTAGACTAATGCTTTGAGAAACTCTTCAATCAATATTCTTCTATACTTCTGATGCTTCAGCTTCAGATGCTTCTGACTATCTTCAGATGCTTCTGACTCAGAATGTTCTGGAGCTTCTTTCTTCAGATCCTTCTGGAGACTACGCTCAGGATCTTCTATGAGGAGCAAACAAATTCTTCTGTAAGGTGCATCTGGCGCTTCAGAGTCAGAATAACTTCTTGTATTCAAGGCAGATTTGCTTCTAGAGAGTCAATATAATTTCAATCTGCAGTAAAACTCTCAAACAAATTTTAGAGTATATAATTCTTAAATATAAATTTCCTAACAGTTATCATCAAAACAAAGAGTAATTATTAAGAACCAATCTGTGTTCTAACAATCTCCCCCTTTTTGATGATGACAAAAAGTATCAGAAATTTTATTTAATTGAACATAAAGAATTATAACTCCCCCTGAGATAATGAATCTCCCCCTGAGTTGAATATGAAAAAGGAATAGAAACTTCCCTTTTTATCTTGAGTAATCTTCAGAGTCAGATCTTGTTTGTCTTTGTAATAATTAAGGGTCAGAATATCTTGCAGATATGAGATTCAGAGTTTGATAAAAAAAAAAGATCTGAGAGACTCAGAGATCCTTTTATAGAGTGTTCTTATCAAGTGTTCTGAAATGGTCAATTTAGATATTAGAAAGAGTAGATATGTCTGAAGATTCATTCTAGTGAAATTATATTAAATAGTTCAGATCTTTATTTTCTCCCCCTTTTTTGTCATAAGCAAAAAGTAACAACTTTTAATAAAGACAAATAAAAGGAACAAAAAAATAGATAATTCAATGGAGAGTAACAGACTGATTCATTTAACATAACAGAGCAAAAGTACATTGGAAAATATCAGAAGATATAACAAGAACATTCAGATGCAAAACAACAGATGCACAAACATAAGAAAAAAAATCTAAGAGTGTTTTGACAAAAGCATCTTCAATAGGTCTGTGATCTCAGATGATGATTGCTCTTGCTTTGACATCCACTTAGTCATTGTCTCATTCTTCTCATCTTGTTTAGACATCCACTCTGACATGTCCTCAGATTTCTTGTCTTGCTTCACCATCCAAGATTTTATTTCAGATTGACCAGCTTCCAGAGCAGCAATCTTGTCTCCAAGATCTGGATTTTCTGTCTTTATCTCTGATGAAGAAAATGGAGGTTCTGCAGCCTGAACAGAGTCAATTGCCATAGGTTCTGGAGATCCTGAAGAGGGTTCTACCAGAGTCATAGTCAATGCATTAGCAGTTGGTTCTGGTGGAGGAGGAGGAGGAGCATCCAAACAAAGCAGAGGTTCAGTCTTGTTGACAATCCAGAATTGAGTTCTTTCAGCTCTGAGCTTGGCATCATCAGAACAGATGTTCTTCAGATTAGAAGCTACAGTGTTGAATCTATTGACAAAACCTTTCCAGATGATGTCAGTCTCATTTGCATCCATAGTTTCAGAGCATCTCTTCTGAACAGTACCTAAAGACATCTGTATTTCTTGCAAAAACGTTTGAAATAAATGATCAATATTAAGTCTGGGTGGTGGTTTAAGCAAGGTTTCCAGAGTCATCTGTTTAGGTTTGGGAGTTGATGGTATCAGTGATTTTGAGATGGAAATCAGAGGAGGGGAACATATGGAATGAATGGAATTTCTGGTTTTTGAGGTAAGGATCTGTTTAATGCATTAATCAGATTTGGTTGAGGTCTTGTGTGTAGGTAAACAACATCAAAGGATGCATTGGAGTATGGTACGAAAGCAGAGTTTGATGGTTTATCAGATGCAACTGTGTTATCAGATGCAGGATGCAGAGCTGAAACATCAGCTTTACCAGATGTAGCAGATATGGTGGCTAATGATCCTTCATTGTTCATAGATTGAATATATGAAAGGATTACAGATGGAAGGGCCTGTCTGAGTTTTGGTTTCAGAGGTTCCAAAGGTTCAGAAGGCTCAACTCTATCATAAAAATCTTTTAGTTTGAAACCATAAGATAAATTATGATAAAGAGAAGACACTTGGGCACAGGATATTCCAGATGATGATGGATTGGAAGTAGGAACAATCATCTCAGATGAAGTTGAAGGTGGAGGCATAGGGTCTGGAATGGTAGTTTTAGCAGGAAAGGTTGATTCAGGTTCAGGTTCATGTACAGGGTATTTGTCAGATGGATTAATGAGAAAGTCTGGATGAATTTCTGATTCTGATGAGTTGGAGGATGTTGTAGGTGTACAAGAGGTAGAAGAAACTTGAAACACTGTTTTTAATGGAGTGATATCAAGAACTTCTGTCTCAGGGATATGAGTAGGTTCTAAAGGGGTATCAGATGGTTGTGATGGTGGTTCGGATGAAACAGGAGCAGAAGTTACTTTAGTGGGTTCAGAAGTAACAGGTGCTACAGGTTCAGAAGATGGAGTATTTGATGGTGGTATGACAAAGTCTTTTTTTGGTTGATTTTCTGTGGTTTGTTTTTCTGGATGATCAGAAGTTTTTGGTTGATTTTCTGTTTGTGGTTGAGCAGAGTTTTGTTTATCAGAAGTTTGTTGTAGTTCTGATTGTTGTGATTCTGTTTGTGGTGGTTCTGCTGGTTGTGGAACTGATGGTGATGGACATGGAGTGAAGTGTTTGATGTGTATTTTGGGTTGAGGTGGTTTTGATACAGAGACAGTGGTTTGTTTCTGAGGTGAGACAGAACTAGGGGCAGCAATAGATGTTGTTTGAGTGACAGGTGGTTTGGGAACAGACTTAATAGTTGAATCATTAATAACAACATTTTTAGAAATAGCAGAAGTCTTTGTACCTTTGAGTTTAATCCTCTTAGCAGATGCAGAGGCAGCTTCTCCAGAATCCTTTCTCTTTAAAAGATCCTTGGGTTTCTCAGCAATCTTAGCCTTCTTCTGGACAGGTTCAGATTCTGCTGCAGGCTGAGACCTTCTCCTCTGAAGTGGAACTTCTTCTTCTTCTTCTTCTCCTGCATCTGGCAGTGGTTGCTTGACCAGTTGAAACACATTGGCTGGAACAGGCACTCCTTCCTTTTTGCATTCCTCTATATACATCAGAACAATGTGTCTAGGTTCTTCAGCAAAGAATAGAGGAAAGTCAGATACTGGAACCCTTTTATTCAGATCAGACATATTTAACCTCTTTGGAGCAGTAGAAAGTTCATCTACAATCTTGAGTCTCAGAAGGCTTTTAGCGTTCAGAGGCTTTCCCATAATGAACTCTAATTCTTCTGTAACACCAGCATCATACAGAGCAGCCACTAAACCATTTTCAGTGAGAAGATCTGAGAGCAACCTTCCAAAAGGTATCCAAGTCCTGATCTTCTGGCCTTTTTCTTTTACAGATTCTCTAGATGCATTGATGTGATTCCACAGATGCATGAACAAAATGTAAGGCAGATCTACCTTGTTGCTCTGACTAAGGCAGTACATAAAATAGATCTGTTCATTGTTGACATAATCTAGGGAATTTGTTGACTTTCTGTGATGTATGCATCCCATGAAGATCTTGGCCCAGATCTTGTAATCAGGCTTCAGATCTTTGAATCTGTTAGAGGCTTGTCCAGCAGTCATAACTTCCTCATAAACTTCATCCATATCCACACGCCCAGCTGGCAAGTGTGAAACACCATCTGTTTCTTCATAACCAATCAGTCTTCTAATCAGATCCTCTGTGATGATGATCTCCTTTCCCAGCACAGATGATAAAATAAACTTTGGATACACAGATGCATGAATCCAGAATTCCTTAACAAGTAGAGGGTAAACTGGTCCAAACAATCTATCAAAGTATTTCACCCAACCTTGAGCTCTAACAATGGAGCGAAAATCAAACCCATTGTCAGCCAGAGAATCAAATTCAACCATGGATTCACACAACACTTCTAATTTATCAACAGGTGTGAGAAGAGTTCTCTTTGGAGGAGTATATGGAGCAGCACCTAGGTTATCTGAAGTCACAGCAGCCATTGTGGATTGAAACTGTGCAGTTGTTGATGAAGAAGACGCCATTGAAGAATGCTTTTTAACACACTTAGGTTTTGAGTTTTTATGCAGAGAGAACAATAGATGAAAACGCATGTAAATTCTGAGAGTGAAAAGTGTGAAAGTGAATACACAACAAGTATTTATACTAATCACATAGGCACACCAAAAGACAGAAAGAACGCACGTTTGAGCAGCATTAAATGAAGAGAATAAAATCATTTCAAATAATAAATGCTTCTGACAATTTTGGGGGGGAAACCAAGATATTTACTATTCAAATTTCACCTCAAACGTCTTTTCAGTTGTGTACACGCCACCTCTTCAGATTTTGTGTGACACGTGTTTGCTTGCATGCTGTTCTGAATTCTCTCAAGAAATGAAACGTTAGCCAACGTTCAGATCTTCTAAAGATGATTAGGTCAGATTTTCACATCAGAAATATTAATCATAAGAGAATAAATAAACAGAAGAAATACTTCAAATGAATTAAGCATTTTTGCATCTGGAACAATTTGCTTCTAATAAATATCATTCTGGACAAAAATCCATACCAATATTTTTCAGAATAAAATTGAATCTTTCTTCAACAAGGGGTTTTGTAAAAATATCTGCCCATTGATGATCTGTATCAACAAAGGCTAAATTTATGATTCCCTTCTGAACATAGTCTCTGATGAAGTGATGCTTAATTTCTATATGTTTTGCCTTAGAATGTAAAATGGGATTCTTGGACAAACATATAGCAGAAGTATTGTCACAAAAGATAGAAATGTTACTCTCAAAAATTTGATAATCTTCTAGTTGACTTTTCATCCAGAGCATCTGCGTGCTACATCCAGCAGCAGCAATGTATTCAGCCTCTGTGGTTGAAAGTGCAATTGTGAGTTGCTTCTTGCTGTACCAGGAGATTAGATTTCTTCCTAGAAATTGACAACTTCCAGAAGTACTTTTTCTTTCCACACTGTCTCCAGCATAGTCAGCATCACAGAATCCAACTAATTTGAAATCATCAGATTTTCTGTAACACAAACCCACATTAGACGTACCTTTCAGATACCTTAGAATCCTCTTGACAGCTGTCAAGTGTGATTCTCTAGGATCTGATTGGAATCTAGCACACAGACAAACACTGAATAATATATCAGGTCTAGAAGCAGTAAGATAGAGAAGAGAGCCAATCATACCTCTGTAGAGCTTCTGGTCTACTTTCTTACTTACCTCTTCTTTCCCAAGTGAGCTAGTAGGATGCATTGGAGTCTTTGCCACCTTGCTGTCAGACATGTTGAATTTCTTCAGAAGTTCTTTAACATACTTTGTCTGATGTATGTAGGTGCATTCTGGAGTTTGATTAACTTGGATTCCTAAAAAGAATCTGAGTTCTCCCATCATGCTCATTTCAAATTCTGCCTGCATACATGTAGCAAACTCCTTTCCAAGCATAATATTTGTTGATCCAAAAATAATATCATCTACATAAATTTGGCAAATTAGAAGATCTTTCTTTATTGTTTTACAGAATAGAGTTGTGTCCACTTTGCCTCTGATAAAATTCTTCTCCAGAAGAAAATTACTCAATCTCTCATACCAAGCTCTGGGAGCTTGTTTTAATCCATATAGAGATTTCTTTAATTTGAAAACATGATCTGGAAATTTTTTATTTTCAAAACCAGGAGGTTGATGGACATAAACTTCTTCTTCTATAATACCATTAAGAAAGGCACTTTTAACATCCATCTGATACAGAGTGATGTTATTCTGTGCAGCAAAAGAAATAAGAAGGCGTATAGATTCTAACCTTGCCACTGGAGCATATGTCTCAGTGTAATCAATACCTTCTTGCTGACTGTATCCTTGAGCAACCAGCCTTGCCTTATTCCTATCAACTTCTCCTTTTTCATTGAGTTTATTTCTGAAGACCCATTTTGTTCCAATAATGTTGAATTCTTGAGGTCTTTGAACTAGATCCCATACATCATTTCTGCTGAATTGGTTAAGCTCTTCTTGCATGGCAATAATCCAATCATTGTCTTGCAGAGCTTCTTCTACAGAAGATGGTTCAATTTCTGACACTAGTCCAAATAGTGATGCTTCAGATGATCTAAGAAAAGATCTTGTTCTAATGGGATCATCCTTCTTTCCAATAATGACATCCTCTGGATGAGAAGCTTTAATTCTGGATGATGATCCTCTGATAGTTGACTCTTCAGAAATTTTTAGATTATTCATCTGAGAAGTTAAGGGAGTAGCATCTGGAGTTGCTTCTGGTTCCTTCACTTGAAGTTTGTCTGCTTCTGGAACTTCAGAGTCAATAAAGACTACTTCCCTATCTGCAGAGTTATCAACCTGCTTTGGCTTTTCAGAGCCAAGCTTATCATCAAATCTGACATGAATGGATTCTTCCACAATCTGTGTCTCAGTGTTGTATACTCTGTAGCCTTTAGAGCGTTCAGAATATCCAAGCATGAAACACTTCTGTGCTTTGGAATCAAACTTGCCCAGATTTTCCTTAGTGTTTAACATATAACAGATACATCCAAAAGGATGAAAATAAGAAATGTTGGGCTTTTTGTTCTTCCACAATTCATAAGGAGTCTTCTTCAGAAGAGGTTTAACAGATACTCTGTTCTGTAGGTAGCATGCTGTATTGATTGCTTCTGCCCAAAAATGTTTTGCCAGATTTGTCTCATTGATCATGGTTCTGGTCATTTCTTGCAAAGTTCTGTTTTTCCTTTCTACAACCCCATTCTGTTGTGGAGTTCTAGGACAGGAAAAATCATGAGCAATGCCATTTTCAGAAAAATATTTTTCAAAATATTTATTTTCAAATTCACCACCATGATCACTTCTGACTTTTATAATTTTGAAATTCTTTTCATTCTGGACTTGCTTGCATAAGTCAAAGAACACAGAATGTGACTCATCCTTGTGTTTTAAGAACTTTACCCATGTCCATCTGCTAAAGTCATCAACAATGACCAATCCATACTTCTTGCCTCTGATGGATGCAGTTTTCACTGGTCCAAACAGATCAATATGAAGTAGTTCTAATGGTTTAGAGGTAGAAACAACATTTTTTGATTTGAAAGATGTTTTTGAAAACTTCCCTTTCTGGCATGCTTCACAAAGAGCATCTGAAGTGAACTTCAGATTAGGGAGTCCTCTGACAAGATTTAGTTTATTAATCTGAGATATACGTCTCATATTAATATGGCCCAATCTTCTGTGCCAGACCCATTGCTCTTCATTCACAGACAAGAGGCATTTAACATTTTGAACTTTGAGTTCTGAAAGATTTATTTTATAAATGTTGTTTTTCCTCTTACCACTAAATAGGATAGAGCCATCCTTCTGACTAATAGCTTTACAACATTTTTGATTAAAAGTTATATCATAACCATTGTCACTTAATTGACTTATGGACAATAAGTTATGTTTTAACCCTTCAACAAGTAAAACATTAGTAATGGAGGGAAGTTTACCATTTCCAATTGTGCCAGATCCAATGATCTTGCCCTTCTGGTTCCCTTCAAACTTCACGTCCCCTCCAGATCTAAGTTCCAGGCTTTGGAACATAGACTTTTCTCCTGTCATGTGTCGTGAGCATCCAGAGTCCAGGTACCATGATTGGTGTCCTGACCTTGCTGCTAAGAACATCTGCAACAGGAATTATTTTGTTTTTAGGTACCCAGATCTTCTTGGGTCCTTTGGGGTTAGTTGGTTTGTAGGTTTGTCTAAACTTCTGTTTTGCAACATAATGTTTATTCTGACTTGCCTTAGGTTTAAACACATAAGTACTCTTCTCAGAGCTTGTGTGTTTAATGTCATTCAAGTGACCAAATTTGAATTGAGAATACAGAGGTGTCTTCCTGATGAAAAGTTTGTCAACAGGTTTTGGATTGCTTCCAGATGAAGACTCATATCCAATGCCTCTTCTGTTGTTTCCACTAACACCATAGATCATGGAAGCCATCTTGCTTCTGTCTATGCTCTTAGTGAGAAATTTATGAAAACTAGAGTCATATTTTTCTAAAATATTTTCACATGACTTAGTCTCAGATTCAGATTCTTGTTGAGTTCTATCAAAGTCATTTTTGATTTTTAAATTTATTTCTTTCTGCTCAACAAGTTCTGTTTTCAGAAGATCAATCTCAGATTCAAGATTGCTTTTTAGCTTCTTGTATTTGAGTTTGATGTTGTTATAACTTTTAAGAACTTCTGTTAAAACTTTAATGAGTTCTTCTTTGGTAAGTTTAGCCATTACCTCTTCTGCATCATCATCAGATTCAGATTCTGATTCATATCCTGGGGTACCTTCCTCTTGATCCTCTGTCTTGGCCATCAGTGCAACGTTTGCACATTCTTCTTATGATTCAGAAGATGATTCACACTCATCTGAGTCATCCCATGTTGCCATCAGAACCTTCTTCTTTTTGTTGAACTTCTTCTTAGGTTTTTCTTTCAGAAGTTTGGGGCAGTCATTTTTGTAGTGCCCAGGTTCTTTGCACTCATAGCACACCACTTCTTTCTTGGCAGATCTTCTGTGACTAGAAGATTCCTTTCTGTTGTCAGATCTTCTGAAGTTGTTGAACTTCTTTCCCTTGTGCTTCCAGAGTTTGTTAATCCTTCTGGACATCATGGATAACTCATCTTCTTCTTCAGAGGAAGACTCTTCAGAGCTTTCTTGAATGACCTGCAAAGCTTTAGCAGTTTTGTTAGATTTTAATGCTACAGATTTACCTTTATCTTTCTTCTGAGGTTCATCTTCCTCAAGCTCAATCTCATGGCTCCTCAGTGAGCTGATGAGTTCTTCTAGAGAGATCTTGTTCAGATCTTTGGCCATCTTCAGGGCAGTCACCATTGGTCTCCATCTGATGGGCAGACTTCTGATGATTTTCTTTACATGATCTGACGTGGAATATCCCTTGTCCAGAACTTTCAGCCCAGCAGTGAGTATCTGGAATCTGGAGAACATGGCTTCAACAGATTCAGAGTCTTCCATTTTGAAAGCCTCATACTTCTGGATCAGAGCCAGAGCTTTTGTCTCCTTAACTTGAGAATTTCCCTCATGAGTCATTTTAAGGGATTCAAACATATCAAAAGTTGTCTCCCTGTTTGTGATTTTCTCATACTCTGTATGTGAAATAGCATTCAGTAATATGGTTCTGGCTTTATGGTGATTTCTGAAGTCTTTCTTCTGAGAATCTGTCATAGATTTCCTGTCAATCTTTTTGCCATCTCCATCTGTGGGATGTACATATCCATCTATGACAAGATCCCATAGATCAACATCATATCCTAGGAAAAAACTCTCAATTCTGTCTTTCCAGTAATCAAATTTTTCTCCATCAAACATTGGAGGTTTGGTGCTGATCCTATCCCTCTCTTCATATTTATTGTTAATATTTGACATAGAATTATCAGCCATGATAACAAATAAATATATTTATCAAAGTATATCTCTCTGGATCTTTACTGACACTGTTAAGTGATAGCACACTCAGAACCGAAGCTCTGATGCCAACTGAAGGTGAGATAATACTTAGAAAGGGGGGGATTGAATAAGTATGGAAAATTAAGACTTGAAAATAATCACACAATTATTTTTATCCTGGTTCGTTTAACAACTACTCCAGTCCACCCTTCCAGAGTGATTTGCCTTTCTCAACAAGGACTTAATCCACTATTAAATCAAACTGATTACAATAGTATCACCTAAGAACAACAGGTCTTAGTCTTCTCAAGAGCTACTGATTCTAACTGAATCCTCTTAAGGAATATCCTTTACAATCAATGTAAATTAAATACAAGAGTTTTTAATGCTTCTATAAAGCTTTTATCACAACAGTGATTTTTCTCTTAAGTTTAAGTACAATGAGATTCTATGAAGAATAAGAATGAGAGCTTTTAGAATATTATGATTTCTTTTCAGCAAGTGTGTCACTGAAGAATTAAGTGAAGATCTCCTTTTATAGGCAGTTGAACCAAGCAAGCTGAACGTTGAAAAGAGAGTCCCAAAAGGTCTGAGCCTTTTTGTCTTCATATCAACTGACCTTTCCTTGAAATAGATGGCACAGAAAAATCCTTTTTGTCTGTGTAAGTGTGTCTAGCACAAATAAGGAAAGAGACGTTGAATAGTTCCAACGGATATATTCTTGAAAATACTTCTTCAGTTTCAGCAAGTTCTTCAGAGTCTGAATGGATCAGAGTCTTCTAATGAGATTCAGAACTATGTTGTATCAGAGTCTTCTGCAGCGTGTGTGCTTCTAGCGTGTTGATCATCAGAGCATTTTGACACAGAACTTCAGTACTTGGCAGCGTAGGTACTATCAGAAACTTCTGTAGACTAATGCTTTGAGAAACTCTTCAATTAATATTCTTCTATACTTCTAATGCTTCAGCTTCAGATGCTTCTGACTATCTTCAGATGCTTCTGACTCAGAATGTTCTGGAGCTTCTTTCTTCAGATCCTTCTGGAGACTACGCTCAGGATCTTCTGTGAGGAGCAAACAGATTCTTCTGTAAGGTGCATCTGGCGCTTCAGAGTCAGAATAACTTCTTGTATTCAAGGCAGATTTGCTTCTAGAGAGTCAATATAATTTCAATCTGCAGTAAAACTCTCAAACAAATTTTAGAGTATATAATTCTTAAATATAAATTTCCTAACAGTTATCATCAAAACAAAGAGTAATTATTAAGAATCAATCTGTGTTCTAACACACTTCACATGGGATCATATTCGTGCTATGCTCATCATCCACCATCCATCATCATTTTTGTCAAAATCACTAACCTACTGTTTTCACCATAGTAACAGGCTTTTAACCACACAAAGCCCTAGTTTATAACCTTACTAAACCCTAACAAGTAGCCACACTGTTCATTCTACTAAGAAAATAAAATCCTAAGCTCTCACTCTCTCATTTTTCTCTGCCTTCGAAGCTTACTTTTCAAGAGGTTTCTTTGCATTTCCAAGCCAGACTCATCATCCTTAAGGGGTGTCAAAGCATTTGGTGAAGATTTCCTCAAGTTTAGGCAAGATTTGAAGGTGTTGTGGACACTCTCCACTAAGTAACTTTGATGATCTGGTTCCTCTCATTCTAGACACATGTTAGGATTATATTGTGTACATCTGAAGTCCTACTCATGGTAGGCAATGTTTGGATAGCTTGTTGTGTCGTTTTGATGAGTTTCAGTATGTGTGTTCAAAACTTTCTTCCTTTCGGTTCATCATGAAAACATGTTTATTTGAGAAAACTAAGGGTGGGTTTGGAACCTACATGAAATTCTGAGTGGGGGGTGGTCTTATTTTTCATTTCTGGGATTTTTGTGGTGGCTCCGGTGAGTTGTTCACTGGAGAAGACGACAGGAGCTAGGGCTCCGGCGTCTGAAGGTTGGAGAAAAGTTGATGTGGCATTGGTGTGCCATTTTCAAATTCAAATGATATTGCGTGTTTTATTTTGATTTGCTTGTTTTGTTGACTATATGCCACCTCAATTAATGAGGGCGACATGGCATCCACGCAGGCTATTTTTGGTTCTGATTTGTTTTGTAAACTGAAATGGGCCTACCACATTTGTTATTCACACCCCAGTTTTTTGAGCCCAAGTGCGCTTTAACTTTTTTTAGTTCTTTCTGCCTTTGCTGATGCACCCCATTTGTTTATTTCTTTTTTATTTTATTTTATTTTCTACTTTCATTTTATTTTTAATTGATAAAACCTTTTTAAAATACATAAAAATATGATTGTTAATCTTTGACGTCTTATTTAATTTTTTCCATATTTTTATTTTATTATTCCTTTATTTTTAGGAAAAACTTTTGTTTTAGTCCTTTAAGTTATTTTAAAATATCAAATTAGTCCCTTATGTTTTTTTTGTAACATTTTGGTCCCTTCTTAAAAATCTCCGTTACAATAAATTGCAAACTCATATACCATTTGAACTGGTTTTTCGCACTAATCACGAATATGTAATCAAATTTATCAAGCAAGTTACGTTTCATGAGAATCAGGTAAAAATGGACGAAATACATAATGGAAAATCAACAATCCGACCATAATACACAATCAAACGTAAAACTAACTACATATTCCCGATCAACACGAAAAACCAGTTCAAATGGTATATGAGTTTGTAATTTATTGTAACGGTGATTTTTAAAAAAAGGACCAAAGCGTTACAAAAAAATAATTAAGAGACTAGGGTGGCGATGTCCTATCGAGTATCTTTTTTTCTTTTTCGTTTCCATTTAGCAGTAGCTTCTAGTTAACTTACCCTTTGATTACACAACAAGCATGGATCTCATTGAGTACAACGGACGTGAAGGGGTGCTAATACCTTACCCTTGCATAACCGACTCCCGAACCCAAGATTTGGTTGCGATAAACTTGTCTTCTCCTTTCTTTTAGGTTTTCTTCTATCGTTTTCTTACCCTCCTTTGGGATAAATAACTTTCGGTGGCGACTCTTTTGTTTGTTTCCGCCAGTTATTTTTTGCAGTTGCAACACTTGCACGATTAGGATAACATAATAATGATGGGAAAATGTTAGATTTATTTTATTACCTCTTATAACATGATAATTTATTATTTATTAGGTTACTAATCGATTGAGACACGTTTCACATCGATTTGTCAGTCATAAAATGTATTAAAAACTATTTCCTTTTTGAGGTAACATCTAGCCTATAAATAGAAGTCTCTTTCCTCATTTCAAATTATTCATAAATATGGATTTCACCTCTCACCTCTCTCTCTCTAAAATTATTTTTAAATTCTCACACTAAAATTTTAGCCGAAGTGCTTTTTTGAGAAAGTTCTTTCGTGAGTGAGGAAAAGTTTAATTCTAAAAGGGTAGATTTGTATGTTCACAAAGGAACTTTTGCTTATACCTTGGTTGAACATTTTAAATTATTAGGGATTATTTGGTTAGAAGTTAAACCCGTAAAAATATTTGGTTTGGGGATTATGTGATCAAACCCTTGTTTAGTTTGGAAGTTCAGTGTGTGATAAAACCTTTCTTAGGCTTTTGGTTAGCCTGTGGTAAAACCAAGTTAAGGTTAATGTTTAGCCAAATATTAAAAACTTTCTTATGTTTGAGATCAGCCCATTATTGATATCTCACAAGTTATTGGTTAGCTCGGTATAAAACCAAGGTTTAAGGTTCATGAGGTAAACTCTGTGTTAAAAGCTCACGAAGCTTATTTAGAAGCTTGAACACTAACCACTCCAAGATTCTTGTGGAAAGGAGACTAACCTCTTTGATCTCCCATTTAGAAATGAGACTAATTGCTTCGATTCACCGTTTGATATGAAGACTTGCCACTTTACTCCATAGTTTAATGTATGGTTGGATGTTAGCCTTAAACTTCATTTTTCCTTGTATTAGGGGGTTCATGAGTATAACCTACAAAAATCTCTTAAGTTTATTGGATACTATCAAGATCAATTATTGGAGAGAAGAGTATGTCTTTTTCTATGTTTGACTTAACCTATATAACTTCCAATGTTCTCTCTTTTCCCTTAACTCTTTATTTTCTGCACATTACAATTTTATTTTTCCGCTGCTTAATATTAAAACAATTCCAATTTTTTTAAATCTTATTTTAATTCCCAATGTTTTTTAAAACAAAGTTTTATGAAACACCAATTCACCCCCTCTTGTGCGTGAAGTCACATGTCCAACAAAATTGTGTTTTGGAGTTGTGGTTGTTCAACTAGTATTGGATAACAGAAAAAGGAAATTGTTATTGACATAATTATGATCACTATTTATATTTTTAGTGATGAATGATGGTGACAATAATGGCAGAAAAGAAGGTGGTGGTGGGAGATGAAATGAAACTTTAAATTTAGTTCGAACGATAACAAGATGTCACAGAAAATTTTGAGACAACGAGTGAGACAATGCGATGAAGTATCAACAATAAAGAAATAAGAAAAATAAATAACATAGATTACCGTTTACCCAGTTCAGTGGAAAATTACCTACATATGGAAGACATCAGACCAATGAAAGGAAATTCACTAATCATTAATCAATAGTATGTGATAGTCTCATCCGAGCTCTTTTAGTCTAGTGCCATTTTCCTAATACTACCCATTAATTTTGATTTAGACTCTCCCGAAATCTGAGATCCCTCATACTTTCACCCAAACACTCTCCCAAGTTTTTGCACTATTGCAATAATATGAGGCGTGATAAATCACAATTACAATAAAATACTATATCCTTTTATCTTAAGAAATATACTCAAGAATGCAGTATTAAAAAAAGATTCAATTAAAGTAAAAAAGCAGAAAACTAAATTCTGCAAGGTCTAAGTCTTCAAATAAAGAGAGTCATCACCTTAAATAGCAACAACATCTAGTCTAAAAGGCCAATAGGTTTTTGAGATAAAAATGGTTGATTTCCAACAAAGCACAAGATGCATATTTCTTCATAAAAGCCAATTTTGAATCTTGAAGATATATAATCTAATTATATATTTATCTGACTAAATAAACAATTCCACTATCTTTAATAAATAGATTCTGAATAAATTCTTTTTCTAAAAATCACACTATTAATCAACTCTGAGGTAACCTAAAAAGGAAATAAATTTTGAACAAAAAGAGCTAAAGTGGTATTCAATCAAATAAGGAACACACATCAAAATCAGACTCTGACATAATGTCTCACATTAGGTCAGAACATCTTGCTAAACATATTGTCAATAAAATTTGTCAAAATTTGATAACAATACTCAATAAAGAGAGATAATAATAGAGAACAATTAATGCAAAAAATGAGAACAATGAAGTGGGACAAGAAAAAGGGAATATGATACACACACATCCGCACGCACACACATACACATACAAACACACACATACACACACACACACACCCACACACACACAAAGAGAGAAAGAAAGAGAGAAAGAGAGATAGATAGATAGAGAGAGAGAGAGTCAAAATCCAACAAAAAATGTATTGAAATCATACAAGCTTATTTAATCATTTGTCAAAGTTAATTGTACATAGGTGATGGACTCAATGACGAACTCACCTTAGCAACCACCAAAGAAATATATATTACAAAATAAATAAAAAGAAGAATAAAGTCCAAAGTATAAAACATCCTGGAAGTAGTATTGGGACAAAAAAATATAGCTACACAACAACAAAGTAGATGAAAATAATACAAGAAAAGTAAACCAAGAAACTACATTAAATAGTTCACATAGAAAGTGAGAACATTAAGTCCCAATAGCTAGAAAGAGGGAAAATCTCCTAACCATCTCAAAATGGAACAAAAAACCTCTTCTAAAGATGGAGCATCAGAAAGACATCGAAGTCAGGCGAGTCATAGAGGGATCAGCTCATGGTGTTCGTCTACACCACATTGTCGACATGTCTGTACACTCTTGTATATTTCTGTACATATCTATATGCTTTTGCGCAACTTCCTCTTTTCAGGGGTTGCATCTGTTGTAAAACTTTTCCTATTTACATGCCATTTATCAATAAACATATACTATTCAGTAATCTATTTTGCTTTGTTTTAACTTTTACTGTTTTGTTTGTGAAAAACGCCCGATGTTTTTGATAAACTTGCGCATGTATAAACTTGTTGGCCTTGGCCGATAATTGTTAAAACTTTGATTTAACTGAACAACGTCAGAAATGTCGACTGAGATAATGCCTTTCGTGTAGGATATCTTGTTTGTTTGTTCATTTTTGTAGGGCTGTTACCCTTGGGGAAAAAAGGTATGGATGAAATTCGCTTTCTTCCCTAACCAGGGCCCATTCCACTGCCATTGGAGTTTTCTTACATCCCCAGTAGAGTTGTATGCAGGCTAAAAGAATAGTTAAGCGTGTATCCTTATCCTCGGCAGGTGGTCGATACACATTTGATCCCCACAGATTGCAGGCATGTGCCCACTCCCCAGCAAGTCAAGATCGGACTGCTTCCCATTAGACAGGTGTGGAATCTTTCCCAGCAGTGGGTTAGCACGCAGTTTCTCCAGCAGATTATCCGTAAGTATTTAGCTCTCAGCAGTTCAGACCGAGGTCTCCGGCAGAGTTGATCCCCCTGCAGATTTGGTGATTCCCCGGCAGGTAATATGTGATCCCAGTGTTCGGTCATCTTTCCTCAGCGAAGTTTTTGTTCCCCGGAAGAGTCGTATCCTGGAAGGCTATTCATGGCAGTTGATATTCTATGTCGAGTGAGAGTGGTTGTTTAGTAGACCGTTTGCCTCCCCAGTAGATTCATCTATTTCCCCAGAAGGTTTGTATTCCGGAAGGCTGTCCATGACATTTTCCCCAGCTAAGTACTCCCAGTATCGGAGTTAGGTCTTCGCAGTTTGCGTTATTTTCTCCGGCAGAGGTACCTGTTCCCCATAATATTATATTTTGGCAGGCTATTCAGGGCTGATGTCCCTAGTAGAACGTGTTTAATCTCGGGAGGTGTATCGTTATTCCCCGCAGAGTCGTTGATTCCCTAGCAGGCGGAGGGGTTCCCGCGTGTGGTTCTTTTTCCCCGGTAGGGTCGCCTAGTCTCCAGAAGGTTTATATTCTGGAAGTTCATTCATGGCACTTTCCTCAGCAGAATTTAATATAATCCCCAGCATAGTAGAACTACTAACTGGAAGATTTGTCCTATCTCCACAACAGGTTCGTTTGTTATTTACGAAATTTCTTTCAGGAAGCTATTCAAGGCTTGCTTCCTCGATGTAAGCCCAATGGTTATTGGCACGGGTAAACTATCCCCGACAGGGTCGTTCTCTTTTCCCAACAGGGTGGTTTCTGTAGCTCTAGCATTTATTTTGTTGATTCGGTTCTGTTGCATCTGCATGCATGCATAACATCTACCCAAATGCGTAGCATTTCCATTTTGTATGGAGCATTACGTCATATTCAAACATGTGCATGCGAAATATAAGTCAGGTTGTTACCTCTTTGTTTGCAGGTGTATTTCCGACAGATGATTGATATCTTGGCCCGTAGGTCGTGCAGACGACAACAATGGGTGTTGCTATTTCCTTGTCCGTTGAGTATCCAGACTCCGGTCGACTTTCGTTGAGCGTCCAGGCTCCGGCTCATTTCGTCGAGCATTCAGGCTCTGGTTCTTATTGCGTCGAGTATCCAGACTCCGGTCAAGTACGTCGAGCATCCAGGCTCCGGTTTATTTGGTTGGGTATCCCGACCCTGACGAATAGATTTACGGTCAGTTCCGTTGAGTATCTAGACTCTAGTAAATTCCCCATTCGTGATGAATCCCTTATTGCGTCGAGAATCTAGGCTCCGGTGTTCGTTGAGTGTCCAGGCTCCGGAAGTTTCGTTGACTCGTTTTGTTCGTTGAATATTCAGTTCCCGATGATTCGAAAAGTGTTCTTTCAGCCTGCGTGGTATCTAGACCCCGACTCATATTATTCCCTAGCAGTATCCTTAGACTCCAGCTAGTCATACTGTAGAAGGCTCACTTGATATTCAGACCTTGTTAAGACTGGTGATATGTCCCCTTCATCCGTTGAGTATCCAGGCTCCGGTCTTTGTCGTTGAGTATCCAGACTCCGGCGAATTTTCAACTTGTGATGCATTCCTTGGCCTGGTATGGTAGACAGACTATGGTAATTCATGATGCAATTCATTTCGTTCGTCGAGTATTCAGACTCCGGCAATGTGAAACAGTGTTTTTAAAACAAAAAAAAAACATGTGGTATATAGACTCTAATGAGTATTTCTTCGTCCGTTGAGTATCCAGACTCCGATCAACCTCCATTGAGCGTTCAGGCTCCAATTATTGCATCGTGCATCCAGGCTCCGGTGATTTCCCAGTTGGCATTATTGCTTTATTCATTGAGTATCCAGGCTCTGGTCAATTACGTTGAGCGTCCAGCCTCCGGCTTCTCCGTTGAATATCCAGA
This sequence comes from Lathyrus sativus, assembly GCA_963859935.3. Lineage (NCBI taxonomy): Eukaryota > Viridiplantae > Streptophyta > Magnoliopsida > Fabales > Fabaceae > Lathyrus > Lathyrus sativus. The sequence continues at coordinate 558,808,843 of OZ012737.1, forward strand.
TTCTGGTGAATTTTCAATTTGTGAGGTACCGTTCTCTCCGTTGAGTATCCAGACTCCGCTAAAAGTTAGTTGGGTCTGAGATCCTGATAAGTTTCGTGGTTATATTTCTTCTCCGTTGAATATCCAGATTCTTGTAAATGTCTGATTTATGAGGTATTGCATTGTCCATTGAGTATCTAGACTCCGGTAAATCCCTAGTAAGGTCGTTTATTTTGTTGAGCATCCAGGCTCCAGCTCGGTTATTTCGTTGAGCGTTCAGGCTCCGGTTTATCCCTGTTCTATGTTGAGCATCCAGGCTCCGGTTATTACGTTGAGCGTTCAGGCTCCGGTTATTTCATTGAGCGTTCAGGCTCCGGCAAATCTCGGCGGTTAATTTTGTTCGTAGAGTATCCAGACTCCAGCACTTTGAAATGGTATTCTTAACTCGTGTGGTATCTAGACTTTGAAAAGCATGTTGTCGGCGTTCCTTTATTTTCGTTGAGCATCTAGGCTCCAGTTTGTTTCGTTGAGCATCCAGGCTCCAGTTTGTTTCGTTGAGCATCCAGGCTCCGGTTTGTTTCGTTGAGCATCCAGGCTCCGGTTCATTACGTTGAGCATCCAGGCTCCAGTCATTACGTTGAGTATCCAGACTCTGGCAATTTGAAAGGTTACCCTTCAGCCCATATGGTATCCAGACCATGACGCAGTTGTTGATGAATGCGTTCATCCTATTACTGTTTTCCCCAAGCAGAGTTACTTAGTTATGTTTCTCTTTTCTCCCTGCCAGAGTTGCTTGGTTTAAGCTTCTCTTCCCCAGCGGAGTATTCTTGTGATTATTCAGATATCTTCGGAGATTGTTATTCCTTTTCAGAGTTTGCAGTTTATTTCTGCAGTTGGCAAATTTCCGGGTTCATTGGTATTCAACTGTCTTTTACCTTGATTGTGTGAAAGCCGTTCGCTTTTCACCCAGTCAGGTCCAAGTCTCTTGAATAGGGGCAGCTGTTGCACCCTAAAATTTTCCCAACCTTTTCTTTACTTGGTTTATGTTTCATTGCATTCATATAGCATTAGCATTTGCATACCATTATCCATGTACAGGGGATTGAGAGAAGTGTGCCTAGCAAGAGAAGATTACCAAAGTTTCCAAGCCTAGGCAAAAGGTCTTATTCAAGCTATCAAGTTCTTATCATCATCAGAAGAAAGTTAAAGTTCTTTGAAAGGGCAGGTGAATAGTTATGGTTCACCTCCTATCTGGGAGGCCAGGTGAAGATCATCAGATGATATTAAGTCCATGGTTCACCTCCTATCTAGAAAGCATTGTATAAGCTCATTGGATGTCTTGAGGTCATTGAGGAGTTTGTGCAAGTAATTATATCAAGTGTAAGAAGCCACAGTCAAAGGTGGTGCAATTAGGTTTTTCATCTGGCCAACCTTAAGTCAACGGTGAATCTGAAGGAGATTAAGACTCAATTCCAAGTCTTTGTGATCATGGAATGTTGTGTTGAGATGTCTAAGATGATATTCCAAGATCAAATCTATAAGAATCAAGAGTGTGAGAAGTTGCTAAGCTAGGGTTTCTAAGCTTGTCAGTGTAAAATCCCCTATGTAGTGTCTAACTTCAAGACCACATATCTCAATATACAAGTCTCATCTCATCTTGACCCCAACATGAAACTTGTAGAGTATGTTTCTAGATTTTTTTTGAGTACTAGAACTCATCCATTGGGTTTCTAGAAAGAAAGTTATGAAGCTGGCAAGTTACAGGTCATCATATGAATGTGATTTTGGTCAACAAAAGTCAACCAACTTCCAATACATTTTTGACCTAGAAGGATGTGTCTCCTCACTTTGACCCAAACATGAAAGTTTTTCCTTATGATCTTAGCTTTCCAAAAAGTACTAGAAGTCTTTCATCTGATTTGTGAAGCTCAAGATATAAAGCTTGCAAGGTAGGGGTATTTTGGGAAACTTTGATTATAGGCCATTTTTGTTATAGGTCATTTTCACAACTTTGCATACTTCAGGTGGAACTTTGTCCAACATCAAACTTACTCCAAATTAGGTCAATTACACCACCAAACAATCACTTTTCATGGATATGTCTCATATGTGAAGAATGGTGAAGAAAATTCCATGAAAAGATGCTTAAAAGGGATAATTTGGATTAAATTCATTTTGAACCATATAATGTCAAATCTGTGCATTTTTTGATTGCCTTGAGTGTATCAATTACAATTCCAATTTCAGAATTCACTTTGGAGGGGTTTTGGTATGTTATTTTCCAACTTACTTCATCATGAAGCAACATATTCAAAATTCACCATTGGATGGTTTCAAGGGATCAATCTCATCCCTCTGATTGGAACACATCACAAGCAATGAGTTTGAATCAGTTTCAGAGCCTTTAGAGCTCCGTTTTCACGTGTATTTTGCAAGCTTCAAATTCATTTTTTGGATTTTCAATTGGATTCAACCAGGCTTTGATTGGGCCTCAATTCCATCTGGATCCGAAGTATATAAACTCAGAATCACTCACAAACTCTCAGAAGTGATCTTGGAGGGAAATTGATCAAGAAATCAGTTGCAACAACTCAAGGAAAAGTGAAAATCGAATTCTGCATTCCAAGCAATTTCAAGTAAAATTGAGGATACCTGAAGCTTCCTTGAAGATTGTAGAGTGTTTCTAGATCATTTGCTGCAAGATTCATCAAAGAATCAAGGTCCAACGGAGGTATTCCGTTAGGTAACTCATCCTTCCAAATTTCTCTGTGTGTAGGTAGTAATTACACGCCATTCTTGCATAGTCATGATCCCCTAGCATTGTAGATGGATTCTGGTTAGGATTGATTGATGTTTGTGATGATTTTTGGAAATAGCTTGATTCTTGTTCAGTTCGTTTTGGCGGATTTAGGATGAGTTAAGGATAGATAACCCTAGATTCTTGACCAATGGAGAGAGTAGATGAGTTTAGACTTTTCGTTTGTGAGTTTTGGTGAGGTTTCGTGCAACCTGCAACTTTGATGTCATCGGGGAAGATGATCGAAGCCGCCGTGCTCCGTCATCTGCATTTTCCCCCCCACCGGAGACATTTGAATCTCCAAATCCACATGTATTTCCACCTAGCGCCTTGACTTGTTGACCTAGACTGATCCAATGGTCACGATGCAATCCCCAACGCGTTGAACATTTGACCAAGCCACATGTGCATCCAGACGCATCGTTTCATTAAACGGTTGGTAGTGGACCTGGGCCTTAGGTTCTAATTACACCTCCCTCTGAGTGCAGCCTATAAAATGAACTGAATTAGTTGCTATTTGCACCAACTTTTTTTTCCAATTTCTTTTCTTTTCCTTTCTTTTTCTACTTTGAAATCTGTTTCATTTTAATTCTTTTAAAATACTTCCAACTGAGTTAAAAATCCACAAAATTAATTTTTACACATTTTAAGATGTAAATTGAATTTAGGAAATTTTTTTTTAATTTTTCTAAATATTTTTCAAATAAAAAAATAATAATTCATTTGGAAGTGTTTGAAGTGAGTTGAAATTGATATTTTGTGTGTGTTTGATTTTGTTTCTTGGTGAATTCTCAATGTTAACTGCTGATTTTTATTGGTAGCATTCTTGACTTGTTAAGAGATTTTATGGACATTTTTGGCCCTGGATAGGTGGCAATTTTGTTAAGGTTTTAGCTTGATCTTTAGGACCCTCCTTTTGCACTAGTTTTTAGGGTATTCCTTGGAACTTGCCCTCTGTTTGTCTAGTTAGGTTTACACTTTTTCCCCATAATTTGGACCCCTGGCTCCTAACACCAGAGGGGTTCCCTAGCATTTTATTTGGTATTTTTAGGATTTGTGTGATATTTTTATTGTATTTTACATTCTAGCCTGTCCTTGTGTGATGTTTACCTTGATACATGAAATAGTTTGATTCTTAATTGAGCTTTGTGCAATGTTTGAGCCTCTAATTGTTGTGTATTCATGTCATATACATAATAAGGTGTTTGTATATCCAATTTTGGGCTCTAATTGTGTTCATAACTTGTTTAAGTTTACCTTTCTTTTAGGCATTTCAATTAGGGTTTTCATGATACATGTTTTGCTTTATCTTGTACATGAACTTGCATTTTCTTTTGTTAATCTTGTGATTGATTATGTGCACTCTCCTTTCATCTCCCTTTCTGTCCAATGATGTAAGGACACCATTTGGGATGGCTTAGTCTCTCTTGAGGAGATATTTGAAGCAAGTCCTAAAATGGTGAACTTTTAGGAAAATTTTGTGCATCTTTTGCAAAAGTCATAATGAGAATTTGGTTGAATGACATTAGGGATACCATGGTTGTTTTCTCTTCTTCTCCCATTTCTGTTTTGGTTTATGATTCATCCCATGTTCAAGTTGTAGACTTTAGGGTTTGTTTTGCACTTTTGCTTGCATTTAAAGGTTGAGATGAGCTTGTGGAGGTTTTCACCCCACACAATTTCCTACTTTTGCTTGTGCGTTATTTTCTATTTGTGCATCTTTTGCTTGCATTTAAAGGTTGAGATGAGCTTGTGGAGGTTTTCACCCCACACAATTTCCTCCCTTTGCTTGTGTGTTGCATGGCATGTGCATTTATTCATAATCATATTTCATTTACTTAATGCTTTGTTCCTTTTATTCTTTTCTTAACATGTTCCCTTAGGAATTCTCACTTCCTTGATTAAGGATAGTGATGATAGACATTAGGTTGAATCCTTTGCATGATGACAAATAGGATAGAATTCCCTTCTTAATCCTAACCTTAGGACCATTTTGCATGACAACTATAGGTTTTGAACTAGTTTCCCTTTAGTTTGTTCTCTCTCTTTCTCATCTCAAAACAACTTCAAATTAATAAAGGCTGATGAGTATTGTGCGTTACGAGCCTTAAGTACTTGGGAAATGATGATTGGGTGGTTGCCTCCCAATTATCTAGAGTGTTAGCATATGTCCTTCGGACGATATGCGACGCATTCGCTCCTAGGTTATAGTCTCTTGTGCAATATGAATTACAAACAAATCAAAAACACTTCTTCTTAAAAGACACAAACAAATCATCAAACTTCTTTTGTCCTTTGGGACTCTGTAACAATGGAAAACCTTTTCATAAACAAGAGTTTCGTTAACTCTTAGTTCTACCGCAAACAGGTAACGCTTAAGTCTCCAATGGTTGAGCTGCATACACCTAACTGCTGGAACTGTTTGTTAACCCTACTCGGATAAAACAGATGAACGAACTTGTGTTCTTATTAGCCAGAACTATGTTTGCTCTGATTTCTCATACCAAATGAGAATACATAGGCACAAGACGCGATGTCTTGGCAAACAACCTTTCCCCACCTTTCATCCGTAGTTAGCCGAACTACGTTGACTCTGATTTCTTATACCAGACGGGAATACGTAGGCACAGAGCGGCGATGCTCTACCGAGTCACCTTTCTTTTCTTTTATCCTAGATCTTTAGTTAGATAGTTTCAATCACCCTTTTAGATAGATAACAAGCGTGGATCCCGTCGAGTACGATGGACGTGAGGGGTGCTAATACCTTCCCCTTGCGTAACCGACTCCCGAACCCGAGATTTGGTTACGATGACCAATCTTATCTCGTTTCGTCAGGTTTTCTCTGATTGTTTTCTTTCCCTCTTTTGGGATAAATAACGAACGGTGGCGACTCTTCTGTCATTGTCGGCACCTTTTTTCGCAGTAGCAACAAAACCCCACCCTTACCTTAGAGTTCTTGAAATTCTTCTACCTCAATAATGAAGTTTCTTATCTCATCTCCTGATCCCTAGCCTTTCTTCTCCCCTTTCTCACTTTTCTTAGTTTTCACGATTATTATTATTATTATTCCACAAATTAGATAAAAATAATATTCACCAATTTTTTGACTTATATATGATTGTTTGCACTTCAAATTGTCATCTATGATGTTTGGTCTTGTAAGAACCTTATTTTATGATCTTTTAGATGTTGTAATATATATGTGTACCTTTTGGCTGTAACCATTGGTTTTGATTATAACTACTAAGGATGGATGCTTGGTTGTAACTTTGTCATCTATTGACTTTATCAAGGTATTGCTTGATGTTGTCATATGCTTATCCTCTTCTCCTTGTTACCATGATTTTATGTCTTCATCATGTTTGAATGAGTATATGTGTGCTTGAAGCTTGATAAGGTTCCCCAAGTGATGTAGCTTGCTAACTCTCATCCTAAAGAGTTGCCTTGTGTTCCTAATTCCAAAGGAAAGTCCCTCTATTGAGTCAATGTCATAGATAGCTCATTACTATTTTAGCCTCCCCTTGACCTTGTTAGAGTCATTAGGAATTCTGATTTAGTCTTAAAATAGAACCTACACCCCTTTGACTTTGTTACAGTCAAAACCATAACATACCTTGTTAGGAGCCCTAAAACTTAAAGCTTAGATCTAGATTTTGATTAACTCTATGTGTGTATCATTGTTTTGGGTACTCACCTTTTAAACTTTTTGTCAAAAGTCAATCCCCAGTTAGATCTTTCAACTTAGACTTAGAGAGGTTGTTAACTCTATATATGTATCATTGTTATGAATACTTATTCTCTTTGGAACCTTGACCATAGTCAAGAGTTTTTCACCCTAGTTAAGAGAACTACGATTTCTCTGATTCCATCCTTGAAAGGATACGTAGGCATGAGATGCGACATCTTGGCGAGCATACTTTGTATGTACCCATAGGTTTTTACCTTTAGCACCTTTATCTTCACACATAACCATTACCAGAAAAACATTAGCAAAAAAACAAATACTAAACAAGAGGCTCTTAAAGAGTACTATAAATACTTATGGTGCTAATATCTTCCCTTAGTATAACTAACCCCCAAACCTCTGATCTTTTAGCTTTGTTGTTATGTAGCGCACTTAGGGTTTTCTTCGATCTTTACCCTTTCCTTTGGATAAATCAAAGCTCGGTGGTGAATACTTAAAGATTTGTGGTTCAAGTTAATCAATAGCTTGATATCCGATTCTCACCGCAACAATAACATTAGGTAGACTTCCTTTTTATCTCAATTTTAGGACCATTTTATATGATAACATTATGGTGTTAGTTTTCCTTAGTTGTTTTATTTTCACCTTTGAGTCTTTTCTCTTCTCATCTCAAAACAATTCTAAGACACTTAATAAAGATGATGAACATTGTATGCCAAGAGCCTTAAGCATATGTGGAATGATGAGTGAGAGGTCTCTCCTTACTTGTCTACAGTGTTTAGTGTACGTCTCATCTGGGGGCGGTATACAATGCATTCGTTCATATATCATAAACTTTAGTGCAACGTGAATCTCAAATCCAATCAATTCACTTCTCTGAAACTCACAAACAAACTTCAAACATTTTTATCCTTTTGGATTGTCTTTCAAAATCATTTTCAAAAAAGAGTACGTTATTTTTTTGTTCTACCGCAAATAAGCATCGACCCTAACTGCTGGAATGGAAACTTAACGCCGCTCATAAAAAACACTTAACCAACCTGTGACTTAGTTTGCTGAACTACATTTGCTCTGATTTCTCATACCAGATGAGGATACATAGGCACAAGACGACAATGTCTTGGAGAGCAACCTTCCCCCCATCATCCGTAGTTTTCTGAACTACGTTGACTCTGACTTTCCCATTGCACGAGGGAATACGTAGGCATAGGGCGGCGATATCCTATCGAGTATCTTTTTTCTTTTTCGTTTCCATTTAGCAGTAGCTTCTAGATCACTTACCCTTTGATTAGACAACAAGCATGGATCTCATTGAGTACAACAGACGTGAGGGGGTGCTAATACCTTCCCCTTGCGTAACCGACTCCCGAACCCAAGATTTGGTTGCGATAAACTTGTCTTCTCCTTTCTTTTAGGCTTTCTTTGATCATTTCCTTTCCCTCCTTTGGGATAAATAACTTTCGGTGGCGACTCTTTTGTTTGTTTCCGTCGATTATTTTTTGCAGTTGCGACACCTGCACGATTAGGATAACATAATAATGATGGAAAAATGTTAGATTTATTTTATTACCTCTTATTACATGATAATTTATTATTTATTAGGTTACTAATCGATTGAGACACGTTTCTCATCGATTTGCAAGTCATAAAATGTATTAAAAACTATTTCCTTTTTGAGGTAACATCTAGCCTATAAATAGAAGTCTCTTTCCTCATTTCAAATTGTTCATAAATATGGATTTCACCTTTCACCTCTCTCTCTCTCTCTCTCTCTCTCTCTCTCTCTCTCTCTCTCTTTAAAATTATTTTTAAATTCTCACACTAAAATTTTAGCCGAAGTGCTTTTTCGAGAAAGTTCTTTTGTGAGTGAGGATAAGTTTAATTCTAGAAGGGTAGATTTGTATGTTCACAAAGGAACTTTTTCTTATACCTTGGTTGAACATTTTAAATTATTAGGGATTATTTTGGTTAGAAGTTAAACCCGTAAAAATATTTGGTTTGGGGATTATGTGATCAAACCCTTGTTTAGGTTCGAAAGCTCAGCGTGTGATAAAACCTTTCTTAAACTGTGGTAAAACCAAGTAAAGGTTAATGTTTAGCCAAATATTAAAAGCTTTCTTATGTTTGAGATCATCCCATTATTGATATCTCACGAGTTATTGGTTAGCTCGGTATAAAACCAAGGTTTAAGGTTCATGAGGTAAACTCTGTGTTAAAAGCTCACGAGGCTTATTTAAAACCTTAAACACTAACCACTCCAAGATTCTTGTGGAAAGGAGACTAACCTCTTTGATCTCCCATTTAGAAATGAGACTAATTGCTTCGATTCACCATTTGATATGAAGACTTGCCACTTCACTCCATAGTTTAATGTATGGTTGGAAGTTAGCCTTAAACTTCATTTTTCCTTGTATCAGGGGGTTCATGAGTATAACCTACTAAAATATCTTAAGTTTATTGGATACTATCAAGATCAATTATTGGAGAGAGGAGTATGTCTTTTTATTTGTTTGACTTAATCTATATAACTTCCAATATTCTCTTTTTTCCCTTAACTCTTTATTTTCTGCACATTACAATTTTATTTTTCTGCTGCTTAATATTGAAACAATTCCAAGTTTTTTTTAAATCTTATTTTAATTCCCAATGTTTTTTAAAACAAAGTTTTATGAAACACCAATTCACCCCCTCTTGTGTGTGAAGTCACATGTCCAACAAAATTGAGTTTTGGAGTTGTGGTTTTTCAACGAGTATTGGATAACAGAAAAAGGAAATTGTTATTGACATAATTATGATCACTATTTGGATTTTTAGTGATGAACGATGGTGACAATAATGGAAGAAAAGGTGGTGGTGGTGGGAGATGAAATGAAACTTTAAATTTAGTTCGAACGGTAACAAGATGTCATAGAAAATTTTGAGACAACGAGTGAGACAATGGGATGAAGTATCAACAATAAAGAAAAAAGAAAAATAAATAACATAGATTACCGTTTACCCAGTTCAGTGGAAAATTACCTACATATGGAAGGCATCAGACCAATGAAAGGAAATTCACTAATCATTAATCAATAGTATGTGATAGTCTCATCCAAGCTCTCTTAGTCTAGTGCCCTTTTCCTAATACTACCCATTAATTTTGATTTAGACTCTCCCTGAATCTGAGATCCCTCATACTTTCACCCAAACACTCTCCCATGTTTTTGCACTATTGCAATAATATGAGGTGTGATAAATCACAATTACAATAAAATACTATATCCTTTTATCTTAAGAAATATACTCAAGAATGTAGTATTAAAAAAAGATTCAATTAAAGTAAAAAAGCAGAAAACTAAATTCTGCAAGGTCCAAGTCTTCAAATAAAGAGAATCATCACCTTAAATAGCAACAACATCTAGTCTAAAAGTCCAATAGGTTTTTGAGATAAAAATGGTTGATTTCCAACAAAGCACAAGATGCATATTTCTTCATAAAAGCCAAATTTGAATCTTGAAGATATATAATTTAATTATATATTTATCTGACTAAATAAACAATTCCACTATCTTTAATAAATAGATTCTGAATAAATTCTTTTTCTAAAAATCACACTATTAATCAACTCCGAGTTAACCTAAAAAGGAAATCAATTTTGAAAAAAAAGAGCTAAAGTGGTATTCAATCAAATAAGGAACACACATCAAAATCAGACTACGACATAGTGTCTCACATTAGGTCAGAACATCTTGCTAAACATATTGTCAATAAAATTTGTCAAAATTTGATAACAATACTCAATAAAGAGAGATAATAATAGAGAACAATTAATGCAGAAAATGAGAATAATAAAGTGGGACAAGAAAAAGAGAATATGATACACACACATCCGCATGCACGCACACACACACACACATACATACACACACACACACATATGCACACACACACACACACACACACATGCACACACACACACACACACACATATATATATATATATATATATATATATATATATATATATATATATATATATATATATATATATATATATATATATATATATATATATATATATATATATATATATATATATATATATATATATATATATATATATATATATATATATATATATATATATATATAGAGAGAGAGAGAGAGAGAGAGAGAGAGAGAGAGAGTCAAAATCCAACAAAAAATGTATTGAAATCATACAAGCTTATTTAATCATTTGTCAAAGTTAATTGTGCATAGGTGATGGACTCAATGACGAACTCACCTTAGCAACCACCAAAGAAATATATATTATAAAATAAATAAAAAGAAGAATAAAGTCTAAAGTATAAAACATCCTGGAAGTAGTATTGGGACAAAAAAAATAGCTACACAACAACAAAGTAGATGAAAATAATACAAGAAAAGTAAAACAAGAAACTACATTAAATAGTTCACATAGAAAGTGAGAACATTAAGTCCCAATAGCTAGAAAGAGGGAAAAGCTCCTAACCATCTCAAAATGGAACAAAAAAGAAAGCTCGACCACACGACCACTAGAAACCTGCCACTAAATGGGAAATTGAACATCACACTACTATTGACTCATGCAAATGATGTGTTTTTTTCACCAATTATAGTAGGAACAACATTACCTTGACGACCCACCAATATACCACTTAAGAACAGAAGATGCAATGTTCAAACAAGTACTGTATATTGACCGAATTTCCTCCACTCAGAGTAGAAACAAGGTTATCCAAACTATAACACCCTCAAATATACCTTGCGCAACATAAAGATAAATCAGAGTATTTTCAACAAAATATATTCAGGATGTCACATAATTCATACCACAACTGCTCATATAACAAGATATGTAACATATGCAATTTATTTAAAAGTTATTTATAATAACTATAACAACTCAACATGTCTGAAATCTCCAAAAATTTATTGAAACAACGAAAGCATCAACATAAACAATTATTCGTGGCATAATTATTTATTTAAAACAACATAAACAACGAATATTTCAGAGATATCCAAAAATCTCTATCAAACACATCAAAACACAAAATTCTCTGACCCCGGTGTTACACATCAGAGCAGGCGTCGACACTAAAGGAAAATAAAAGACTTCATTTTCTACTCACTTCAACTCCTCTACTACGAGTTATCTGCACGATGCCCATGTAAAGGCAACATTCAAACAGAAGGGTTGAGATATCATAATTAGATAAGGAAAGTATGATAATTAAGCAAGCATTTGATAATTCATGCACACACACTCATTCCATAACATACAACCATACAACAGCAGTTACAACCAACATGTCAACAAATCCAACACACCAACAAACACAACTAAAATGAAACACATTAAGGTTCACAACTCGACTAAATACATGTGGTATCATCGGTTCCTATTTCAAAACCCGATCCCTATTTCAAGATCACAATTCCTGTCGGAATTTCCTTAATGTCGCTCACACCTCACATGGGAACACGACTTCCGTGATCGCTTATATCCCACATGGGCACACAATCACCACGATCGCTCACACTCGACATGGGCACACAATCACCTCAACAATAATAATAACAACAACAACAACAACAATAATACAATTCCGCAATCAGAATCTAGATAAGACGCTCACACCCCACATGGGCACACGACTTATCTCAAAACTCATGCAACCATGAAATGCATGGCAACAACAATAATGACTAACTAAATAATGCAACATGCCACTACAGGCCAACAAAAACAAAATTCCATCCACCAACAACACTACTATTGGCGTAATCGATTACCATAAATACCGTAATCGGCTATGCCTTTGAAAAGGCCAAAAATGCAATTTTTAGACAGTGTAACCGATTACGCCCACAACGGTAATCGATTACACTGCGTTCAGAAGCAAGTTTTCTACAACTTATTATACGAAAGTCACTTTTAAACCCTCCTAAAACTTGTTTTTTCTTATAAATTGTTTGAAATATATTTTAACACAAAAAATCACTTTAAAGTTCTAAACCCCAAATCATTTTCATCAAAGTTACTCATAACCTTGTTCCGACTCTGACTTGCGATCACATAAACAAAAAACATCGACAACATATAGCAATCACTTATACAAATCTAACAACAGAATTTGCAATGATTCATCATTTTATCATCAATCACAACATCAACAACCATTCACAATTCATCAATAATTTCATCAAGCACACAATAACAATTCATCAAAATCATGAATAGAAAAAAAGCACAAAACCTACATGACATAATCTACCCACCAATCATCATGTTACCCCTTAGATAATTAGAACCCCACCCTTATCTTAGAGTTCTTGAAATTCTTCTACCTCAATAATGGAGTTTATTCTCTCATCTCTTGAGCCCTAGCCTTTCTTCTCCCCTTTCTCACTTTTCTCAGTTTTCACGATTATTATTATTATTCCACAAATTAGATAAAAATAATATTCACCAATTATTAAATTAATAATATTCAACTAATATTACTAATATTATTTAATTAACCATTCTTACCACACGACTAAGTTCTAAGCAATCGGTCATACATCTCTCACTCTTAGAGTCTATAATTCTAAGGTCACTACCCTCTACCACAACGCACCTCGACACACCAAAAATACCGATAACACACACACACACACACACACACACACACACACACACACACACACACACACACACACACACACACACACACACACACACACACACACACACACACACACACACACACACACACACACACACACACACACACACACACACACACACACACACACACACACACACACACACACACACACACACACACACACACACACACACACACACACACACACACACACACACACACACACACACACACACACACACACACACACACACACACACACACACACACACACACACACACACACACACACACACACACACACACACACACACACACACACACACACACACACACACACACACATATATATATATATATATATATATATATATATATATATATATATATATATATATATATATATATATATATATATATATATATATATATATACACACACACACACACACAATAACACATAATTAAATTACGGAAAACAAATAAAATAAGTCGAGGCGTTACACAAACAACATGCCAAGATACCATTTAAGAAGAAAAGTTGTAATGTTCAAACAAGTATTCCCTTTTTATCAACTTTCTCGGGAAAAAAAAAATCACAATGAGATTTTTAAAGGGATTAGACCATTGCGTGTCAAATCAAATTCAAGACTAATTTAGACTTAATGCTTACCCCTAAGAATCTAATGATCCTCATACAACCACCTCCAGATGTCCCTATCCATAGAGAGAATGGTTCCCTAGTACGCATGATAAGATTATTGATTATCTCAAGCTCTTAGACAAACTAGTGCTTCTTCCATTGAAGAACCCAAACCATAACCGCATCTTTTCAACGACCTTCCTCATTTACTTTTATATTTTGTTGGAGGGACACCTATTAGAGCCTAGGAAAAGTGATTTTTAGATGCTCATAAATTACCTAGGGCCACCCTTAAAAGGTATATGAAGACAAGAATCTATCATTTTGGATATACCATTCGCAAAATAGTCAGATTGGGTAGTTGGGTCAGGGCCAAAAAGGGAGTATCCCTTCCAACAGGGGAAAGCCGACCTTAGAGAAGTCACCCCACCCACATCAAGAGACAAGGCTGCAAGAAAACCTTATAAAACAAGAAGCATCTAAAACTAGCCTCCAATGTTATTTTCCAAGCATAATAGACTTGACCAGATGAAGATCGCGAACTTCCAAATATTGGTATTCTTAGGTTTATAGACACTCGTAAGCTTAACCATAGAGATTTTAGAGTCACATCTAACAACCCCTCCCCCTCCCCCAAATAAAACCAGCCTCCAACGTTATTTCCCAAGCCGAGTAGAGTTGATGGGAAGAAAACCGCGAACTCCCAAATCATTGTTATGGTTATATATCACACCGGCCCACTTATTCCAAGAGATTTTAGAGTCACTTTTGACCCCATTAGATTTTATTCTAAAAGAGAACCCTTATATATCCGTCCCCGCCCAAGAGTCATTCCAAAAAAACATGTATATTATTATCCACCTTTCATGACAAGCCATTACAAATCGATTTTTCTTGTGACTGATTAATTTAAGGATATCAATCTTACCGTCCACTTACGAGAATCCCGTTTAAAGTCAGAGTAAATCTTTATATGGACATGGACACATAAACTATTTGTACCTAGTAAAATTCGAATCTAAAACTTTGAAAAAATTACACTCTCAAAATCCAAACTCCTGTGTTCATTCTTAACTTTTCAAATTTATCATGAAGGATACAAGTCATGAGCAAGTAGTCTTGGCTTAAAGTTTATCTTTTTTAATTCGGCATTGCTTTTATATTTTATTCTAATTAAAAAAACAATGTTATTTTGTTTTTAGAAAAACATAATGATAAACATGTAAGTGCATGATTTGGAACAACAAATTAAAATAAAAAAATCACATGCATAGAAATGTTACTTTTCATATCCTTGAAGAAAAGGAATCATGGAAAGAGCGACAAGGAACTGGTGTGGGGAATTAACAAACAAAAGTGGAACGGAATATTTGAATTAGTCTATGGTTTGGTTGGGAACATATCAAACTCTCTTTGACTCGTGTTGTCTATCTTTTTCCAATCTATATATTTTTTTCTGAAGGAGCAAAATATGGATAGGCTGACAAATGTTAACCATCATACAGACAGCAGCTACTTGTCTCTCTTTTGACAAAATTCTATGAATGTTTCTTTGGCGGATCCAAATATGTTTGCGGTAGGTAGGACTCTCTACACTCTAGTAATTTTTCTAAACTGTATGAATTTTTGAAATTATCTTTGTTCTAATTTCCGAAAGCACAATGTACAACACAACAAATATTCAAATAAGTGGTTATGGATAATAATACTCAGACACGCCATCTGGATGGTAAAATTCGGAAAAATCTCTAATATAACTCACATTTTGTTTTTTCTCTTCATTCTCAAAGTAAAGCAAAGCACGTCAAGGGTGAAAATGAAAAAATATACAAACTTACATAAATATTGTAACACGTAATGGATGCATGAGATGTTATAATCAATTATTCTACAAATGATTCATATGTTTAAGGAATATATCAGGAACATCTATAAAATTGATAATACATGCAAAATATAAAACAGTTGATCGGAGGAATATTTTTTTTAGTTAGGATGAATCAGTTTGACAAATTAAATGATATTGAAAAGTGAATCACCCATTGATTTGGATGATGTCATAAATTTGGACGCGTTTAAGTTTGTATCATCAATTATATGTATACAGATATTTGTATTTTTTAGATATACAATTTTAAATTTGTATGTGTTGTAAATTTTGTTGTGAATTATGACAAAATTCAATATCAATTTATGAGACAAAGAACAATAGCAACCAAAATAAATGGTCTACAACAATAATAATTTGTACACAGATAATATAAAAGAATAAAGCAAGAAAAACTCAAATGTTTGTTTACCCAGTTCGACCAAACGATCTACTTTGGGGGAGAGAGCAACTCTCTAATTCACTATATTTAGAAAGTTGTTGCAAGAGATTACAATTGAGTTACAAAAAAATAGTCTTCGCCTTCAGGTTCCCACAAACAACCATGAAGGCGCCTAAGAACAACCCTATTTTCTACCCCAAGTGTTTTCCTACCTCTCCAAATTAATCTCAATATATGAATCACTCAAACCCAATGTGTAATCCAATGTTTTTTTGTGCATAGTTGATATCATATGCTATACCTTTAAACCCTTGCTCTCCCTTGTTGATGTAAACTCTAAAATTGTCACACGCCAAACATATAAGAGATACATATTTATAATAGCAAATATCCAAACCCCAAAATCACACGGATCCATGGAACGATTCGGAAAAAGTCCGAACACTCGAAAACGCTATTCACCGTACGAACAACACTATTCACCGTAGGATAACACTATTTATCCGTAAGGATAGTACTATTCGTCTATACGAACGACACTGTTCACCGACCGATTTTTCTCCTTTCGACTTTTCGTCTGATTTTCCCGGTAAATGCAATCTCCAAATATGTTTTATTTCTCTTGATCAACAAAGGTTTTAAGGCACATTTACAATAATCTCCATCTCGACTTTAAACCGTGTTGATACCAATTTAACAATCAACAACATTGTTGCTCTCTACCAAGTTAAAACTTTAATCAATAACTTTGATCAAATTCAAGCAAACCTTGAATCTTGATCTCATAACTTGAAGCTACTTGTTCCCAATTACCCGTTTCTGCCTAGGTAATTTAACAAGCCTACAAGTATGATTTTTCAACCACCCTTGACTCCACCTGTTTTCAAATGTCTCCCTGAATGTTTTTCTTCTTTTATTTTGCAGTTAGGGGTGTGCAAAAAAAACCAGTTCACAAGAACCACACTTAAAAATATGGTGCACCTATTTCAAAAAGTCCATATTATTTGGTTTAAAAGTTAGTACAAATTCATTTTACTAAAACCATTAAAAATCGGTGTCCACTTTTTAAAACCAATATATAAATGGTTAGTCCACTTTTCAAACATAATGTGCTCTTTGTCTTATATATATATATATATATATATATATATATATATATATATATATATATATATATATATATATATATATATATATATATATATATATATATATATATATATATATATATATATATATATATATATATATATATATATATATATATATATATATATATATATATATATATATATATATATATATATATATATATATATATATAGTAATTACTTTTTTTAAGAGAACTTTGTGTTCTCGTAGTCTCGTAATGATGCATTTAGTCTTTCATCTCACATTCAACATTACATTTTAAATACTTATTATTAGATTGAAATTATATGATTACTAAGTTGTTTTTGTATGCTTCTTACCTTGAATTAATTCAATTATTAAACTGATATTTTTTTTATAGAAAACTTTTTCACTAAAGTGATGACGGGTGAAGTCAGAAAAATGATAATTGTAAAATAGTATATAGAGAGCATTTTCTTGAAAAGGTGGGAAAAAAAAGAGATTATATATAAATAAGAGAAAATTATATGTATGTGAGAGAGATTGAGTATTTTGTAATTACTCAATTTTGATTTTTCTGATTGAAAAGTAATTGTTTTTTTTTACGGTTCCTTATCATTTTTTTTTCATAATTATTACTAATTATTTCAATTCAATTCAATTTACTGCCAATGAATGGTTATTAATTTCAAAAATGGTTGGATGGAGTTAAGAATAAGTTGTTGGATTAAGAATTAAATTTTAGTCGAAATAAGTTTGAGGAAATTTTAGTTTTAAAACTGGTCCAAACAAAAACTGATTTTTTTAGTGCAAACCAGTTATTAACCAAACCGATTCAAACATAAACTGGTTTTGAAAAATAAACCAGTTTTGTAAAAGTGGTTTTAAAAACCAAATTGATCCATATATTTGGTTCAATTTGGTTTGGTTTTAGAACCATTCACACCCCTATTTGCAGTCCTTTAACCACATTAAAAACATAATATCCAAGGCTAGCATAACCATCCCTTTGAGATGCTACAATAACACTCCTTACCTTATCATGAGTCAAATGATAATCAGAGATCTCTGTAAATGTTCCCCTCACTATTGCTAGCATCTATAGTAGGAAACTCTACCTCAAACTGAGTTTTCTCCGTTATAGTTTCTCCCTTGATTTTCACTATTCTTCTTCTAAAGAAATTCTCTACCAACCAAGTAAGTTGTTTTAACCTCAGCTCTTCCCCAAAAACTCAATAACAGCTCAACGGTAACATGCATTTTTATCTCTTGATTTATGCAAAATTCATTGTACTCCTCTGAAACTTTCTCAAGGCATTCATAACGCCTTAAACTCAAATCTCATAACTCTTCCTAGTCATGGAAGTCTCAACTAGTCAACGATGAGTGAATAATAACATTTAAACCTTCTAAAATATATAGACCACATATCTAAGACTCTTTAGCAATAATTAATTCATCACGCGAAATCCTTAACACTCCCCATTCAACTTTAGTACAATAGCCTAGATCATCAAATATATTTATAGATAACAAATTTCGCTTGAGTTTTGGAAAATACCTCACATTGTGAATAAGAAGTTCACGATCATTAAACATTTTAAATTCGATCGTACCAATACCATAAACCTTGCATGCTTTATTATTACCAAGGCGAACTAATCCACCTTGTACCATGTTCAAAGTTTCAAAGTATCTTATTCTTGGACGCATGTGATAAGAGCAATCTGAGTCAATGATCCAACTATCTTCAGTTTCCAAACTCGATACTACTAGTGCTTCGGCATCCTCATAACTTTCCTCACCCAATGCAACTACAGCTTGAACAGAATCTTCATTGACCTTTCTTTCAAGACAATCCCTTTTAAAGTGACTGATTTGCTGACAATTAAAATATTTTACCTTTGAAAATTCTTTGGATTTCACCGTCGTCTGGACTTCATCCAAAGTAATAGTACATTCCTTACAATAAAGAAGGGCATCCTTAAAATGCTCAAAGGATCTGGGTAATGAACTCAACAGGAGAAAAGTCTTGTCCTCATCATCAATTTTCACTTCAATATTCTCAAGATCATCGATAATCTTGTGAAATTTTATGAGCTGCTCAACTATGGATTTGTTCTCCACCATTCGGGATGAATATAGTTGTTGTTTCATATACAACCTGTGAGCCAAAGACTTTGTCATATAGAATGATTCAAGTTTTTCCCACATAGTAACCGCAGTTTGCTCCTTGACGACTTCTCTTAGAACTTTATCCCTGAGGCATAAGATAATGGCATTCCTGGCCTTATCCACCATCTCGGTCTTCTGTACCTGTGTAAGCCCTCCAGACATCAATGTTTCACTCTTCAAAGCATCGATACACTTCTCTTGAATTAAAATTGCTTGCATCTTAATTTTCCACAATCCGAAGTCCTTGCTACCGGAAAATTTCTCGATCTGCCATCTATTAACCATGGTGCTCAATTGTCAACAATATCTCTTTACTCCATACCCACTGCACCACTTGTTGTGAATTACGGCAAAATTCAATATCAATTTATGAGGCAAAGAACAATAGCAACCAAAATAAATGGTCTACAGAAATAATAATCCGTACACATATAATATAACAGAATAAGGCAAGAAAAAACCGAAAGTTTATTTACCCAGTTCGATCAAACAATCTACTCTGAAGAAGAGAGCAGCTCCCTAATTCACTATACTCAGAAAGTTGTTGCAAGAGATTACAGATGAGTTACAAGAAAATAGCCTTCGCCTTCCCACGAACAACCTTGAAGGTTCCCAAGAACAACCCTATTTTCTGCCCAAGTGTTTCCCTACCTCTTCAAATCTCAATATATGAATCACTCAAACCCAAGGTGTAATCCAAGGTTTTCCTTGTGCATAGCTGAAACCCTATGTTATACCTTTAAACCCTTGCTCTCCCTTGTTGGTGTAAACTTTAATCTTTTCACACACCAAGCACATAAGAGATACATATTTATAATAGCAAATACCTAAAGCCCAAAATCACATGGATCCATGGACCGAATCAGAAAAATTCCGAAAACTCGAAACACTATTCACCGGACGGATAACACTATTCACCGTACGGGCAAAACTATTCATTTGTATGAATAGTATTGTTCATTCGTATGGACGATACTATTCACCAAACGAGTTTTTTTCTTTCGACTTTTCGTCCGATTTTCGCGGTAAATGCAATCTCAAAAATAAGTTTTCTTTCTCTTCATCAAAAAAGGTTTTAAGGCACATTTACAATAGTTTGATTAGTTTAAAATGTGTTAAATTTTGAAATACTACATTAATATCAATATGTAGGGTTCCTTCTGATAAAACTATTCGGACAAACCTTTGAATTAACTATAAAACATGTTTAGAAACAATATACCACACAAGATTTATTAAAATAACACTATGTAGACAGACTCCAGACTCAATTGACAACCATATTTTTTTTATTAAAATAATTGATTAAACAAGAATACAAGGGGTATTCAATCCCATACAATAAGGAGAAAAATTCTCTACCAACTCTAATTTAGCAGACTAGAAAGGATTCATACAAAATCCTAGAAAATAAGACTTGGAATAGTGAATCTCTCTAATACACCCCCACCTCCATGCTAAAATTTTGATATTCCAACGCACATCATCAACACTACAAGAGATCAAATTGAAAATGCGATTATTTCGCTCCAACCACAAGACCCAAACAATCGCCATCCAAACTACACCATTTCCAAACTTACTAGGACCTCCACCACTCCAATCCAAAAAGAAATTCTCTACATCTCCTTCACAATACGATTCAACACCTAACCATTCTCCTATTTTAAACCACACCAAAGCAGAGAAGGAACAATAAAAAAGATGATGAACACTTTCTTCCTCACACAAGTTACACAAAACACACAAAGGATCCATTGTTATTCCTCTATTTCTTAAAGCAATATGCGACGGAATCCTACACCACAAAACTTTCCAAACAAAACCTTAAACTCTAGCAAGGACCTTAATCAACCATAACCAGCTAAATGTCAGTAACAACTCCTGCCACATCAACCGACTATCAGAAACCAACATTCTATTATACATCATATTTTGTGTACGTAAAGTTTATCTAAATAACAATATTTGGTCAAACTCCTAACTCGATTGATAACCATTTTTAAATATCCAACTTTTAACTTAACATCTCTCTTGGAAATATCTCTGACGCAACTACAAACCATGTTTAAAAATCAAATATTGCATACAAGGTGTATTCGAATAAAACTATCCAAAAAATCTCTACTTAATTGATAACCATGTTTAGACATCAAACTTTAAACTCAAGTGTATTTGGATAACATTACTCAAAGAAACCCCTGACTGGACTATATTTTGCATTTTTTTAACATAAGTAATAATGTATTGTTATACCATGTTCTATTTACACCAATAAAGTTAAAATTTAACACACATAAGTTGCATATTTTTAACACATAAAACAATATATCATACAAAAAAACTTGTATCATACATAAGTTGATTGATAAAACGAGATACACATATGACATTTCTAATACAAATGTCATAAATTAGAACTGAAAATATTTACAAAAATACAAATGGTATATATATATATATATATATATATATATATATATATATATATATATATATATATATATATATATATATATATATATATATATATATATATATATATATATATATATATATATATATATATATATATATATATATATATATATATATATATATATATATATATATATATATATATATATATATATATATATATATATATATATATATATATATATATATATATATATATATATATATATATATATATATATATATATATATATATATATATATATATATATATATATATATATATATATATATATATATATATATATATATATATATAAGAGTCTAACTATTGTATCATGTGCCTTTCATAACATCGCATGTATGATGTACCACTAGGAGGTACCTTCCTGAAACTCTCCTATATTGATGGAAGCATTGCCAATAGTGACGATACAATGACATATGAGTAAAACATCCACAACATTCTAAAATTGTATAACGGGATGGAGTTTGGGGATTCCCTTTGGTGTTGGCATCAGTTATGGGTGGGAAATTCTCTAATACCATTTGATATGAAATCATATACATACCCCGTGGACTATTAGTTGACATACTGCATACATTCTCTAATACTAAATGCTCATGGTACTCCCTAAATAACACATTAATACCTATGTGACACATTTTAAGGAACCTAACTGATATGAGGTCCCTAAGGATACCCTATAAATACCCAAACTACCTCAATACTCGACTAGGTAGACATCAATACATAGCTTGAGACCCGTAAGCTGACCAACCAAAGTACCATCAGATATCCTCTAATGGTCAAGTCTGAGGATGCTCATTGTATGGTATGAAACATATATCTTCCATCAATATGTGTTTAATACCCTGTATATGCGAATCATTCATCAGTTCCCTCCTCTATAGATTAATCATGAAAGGACGTGATAACTCTCCGTCTTAGTCGATAACAATCTACCACTTGACAATTTTAGGAAAATGATGGAGGATATATGCCTAAAAATTGATTGAGGTGAATAGAATAAATATCTACATACAAAATTTTAAAAAATGCTATAAAATTAATAGTCTACATGTAGGTATACTACCTTAAAGAGACAATTGTTTCTTGCCATTTTTCTTGTTCTCTAGTGACTTGATTCATCTAGTTTGAAGTGCAAGTAAACCAAACAAGATACTTCCCAAGTATAATTATGGATCCTCTCTGAGTCTATGAAGTAATTAATAGAAAACATCTCCATAGGTCATATTTTTGTCCGCAAATATGGTTATGCCAACAAAATACAAGAAATATGTTCTCAATGCACATTTTCTATGAAAAGGAACAAGTGCATCATCACTAGCATGAGTAACAATGGTAGTCAAATGGGCTACATAATTATCCCTTAACAATGAATATCCTGCATGTTTTCCTCACTACTTACAATCACTTCATGGGCCTCGCACGGATCCACTCCTAAATATGAAATAATTAGGTCTAGTGCATTGGGTCCTTGAATTAGATTGTGTTAAAAAATGTGTCAATGTTAGGAAGGTGACAGATACATGATACATTGTCAAACATGGTACTTGTCTAACCAATGGGAAGATGAAATGACGAAGTCAATATGCACCATCTCTTAACAAAGGCATATACAAGTCCATGATCAATGTAATCAAATTCATTCCCATAAACATTTTTCAGTCTAGATACTACTAATACTTGTTAAAACCATGGTTCATCTGATTGTTGCAGCTATGTTGTCTTCCTATAATGGTTAACACACTTTATTGTCTCACAAAACTACAAAAATTTATTCCTCAACATTAGATAATTAATGTCAATATAAATATAATAAATCACATGTTTAAAACCATAAACAAGTATTTGTTTTACTTGTCTGTTCCTAAGGTGAGAAACAACATGGCCTACATATAGTGGAAGTTGTGACATGTAAGATGACCCTCCAATAAATCCTTAAGGTAGGGGCAAAAGTAGATACATTGGCTCGAGGTCTGACCTAAGACCGAGATCCTTGACCTTGTGACGATGATCCCTCGATAGTTTCAGATGATTTCCCTACTTTGAGGGGTGGAAAACGGACCTGGCCCGTGGGGCATACCCGTTTTACCCGCACTTTAGTGTTGGGCGGGACAAGGTTTTAGGCCTGCACCCTGTAATGTGTTTTCCCCGCACCTCACTTTTTTGCGGGGCGGGCTAAGGTTTTAGGTGTGCACCCTTAAATATGCTCGCCCTGCCCAGTTATTTTGTTGGCTTTTACGGGGAAAGCATGCATGTTCTCCACATCTACCTACTTCACGCAAGGACCTAGAAGATTTAGTTTCCTTCCTATGAATTAATGCATGTTGTAATAATCGACCATGCATGTATTTTTGTTGTTCATTGGATATTTTTCTATAATCACACAATACAAGAGACAATATTAGTAAACATATCAAAATTATTATTCATATTTTTTATTGCTATTGGTCATACATATTTGTATACTTATCAAACTTGGGACAAAGACACTACTAATCTCAATAAATGAGATGTAATAAATATTACAATATAGATATTATCCATGAATAGTACTATCCAGACTGGTGCGAACAAAGTTCATTACCACACACTAACATAACCCTTAAATCAAACAACCAACAACAAATATAATGGATGCAATAGTTGAAATAATATACATTAAATCAATGCTAATAATAAAATGAATTAGAACACTAACTTGGTGCAATGTTAGGATGTGAAATCTACAGTGAGTATCTTGACACTCGGAGAGGAAGAAATCTACACTCAATCCTCTCTCTTTAATTCAATACAAAGAGAACTTCATTCTCTTTATTAAATATGTTTTTGATCTTGAATGGTAAGTGCTTTACGATAGTGAACCCTACGATAATGTTAAGCACTCGGGATAGGAGAAGGCATACGCCTAACCACTCCACGACCATTCAAGTTTTATTGTGAAAAAGAGTTTGAAAATGCACTCGGTACGAGACCGGGGTTTTAGGGGAAAAAGTTTCAGAAAGTAGTTGAAAAGAGATGTGGCGAATATAGTCGCGTCTTCGTATTGAAAGACGAGTATCGAGACCACACACTCTACAGTGAGTATCCTGACACTCGGAGAGGAAGAAGTCTACACTCAATCCTCTCTCTTTAGTTTAATACAAAGAGAACTTCATTCTCTTATTAAAAATGTTTTTGATCTTGAATGGTAAGCGCTTTGCGACAGTGAACCCTAAAGGTAATGTCAAGCACTCGGGATAGGAAAAGGCCTACACCTAACCGCTCCACGTCCATTCGAGTTTTATTGTAAAAGAGTTTGAAAATGCACTCGTTACGGGACCGAGGTTTTATGAGAAAATTTATTTCGGAAAGATGACGATGAGATAGGAGGTGAACGCGAATATATACAAAATACGGATAATATACAAGATATATAACCAACAGTCCACGAATTTATATTTTATGGTTTCGATATTGATTAGGTGTTTTGAAAGAATGTACAAGTCAGTTTGAATATTTACAAGATATGGATAATATGCAGAATATCAGTATATATACAAGAATAACCACAATAATATTTGACTGAATTTAAAGCAGTTAATATTTGACTGAAAAGTAAAAGTTAGTCGTCAGTTTGTTAGTGAATTGAATCAGGACGAAATGTAATGCTAAACCGTCGTAGCTCGACTTATGAAGGAAGTCGAACTATAGGAGGTCGCATAAATCGATATCCGTGCTATGGACAAGATAGAGAAATGATATTGAGGATCATTCTCCGATTAAATCGTGTCGCACAGACAAAAAGAGGTGGGATCTTGTCTTAATCGCAAACATTATGTCGATTAATCGAAGGTAGTCTATCACGATCCCAAAGTAAATAAAATGACCCAAATGGTCATTTTTCATAGATTTGAAATCGAGAAGGTTATCGACTTCGATAAACCGACGCTTACGAATAAAAGACTTCATAGATCGAGGAAATCTTAAATGAAAACTGAAATGAAGAAGAAATGAGGAGAGAAAAAAGTGGTCTTGGATCCAACATTATTTATCAATAGTTTGACTAGTAACGGTTTACGAAAGTCTCGTCATCGACCAAAAAGCGGTGAAAATGAATAAAGATGAAATAAATGTCGAAAATGAAAAGAAGAGAGAAAGTAAGTGGTCTCGGATCTATCGTTTTTCATCAATAATTTGACAGAAAAACAATACAGGTCTTTTCATCGACCAAAAAGAGACAGAAATACACAAAGGTGAAATAAAATGCCCAATGACATAAGAAAAAGTCAAAAATCTATTTTTTAGACAAATATGTTCAAAATTCTAAAAAAACTATTCTTAAAAAATATTAACAATCTTTAAGAAAACTAGTTTACAAATATATTATAAAAAACTTAAAAAAATAATTAGAGAACTATTCACAAAGTTTCTAAAAACTGGATTATATATATATATATATATATATATATATATATATATATATATATATATATATATATATATATATATATATATATATATATATATATATATATATATATATATATATATATATATATATATATATATATATATATATATATATATATATATATATATATATATATATATATATATATATATATATATATATATATATAAACCTATAAAAGTTAATTTATATAATAATATATATTACATTCTAAACATCTAAAAAAATGCTGTAAAAACTTCTAAAAACTACCTTTAATCTAAAAAACATTTCAGAATGAGACAAGTATACTACTGTTGTTGACAAAAGAAAAAGAGAAAACATCGAAAGTGGAAGTGTGGTGAGGCTACTGAGACGTTGTTTTGACGATGTTCTAGCTGTAGATAGAGGAGTCTTTTTCCTATCTTTTCATTCTGAACCAAAGTTTCAAACACCAGCACCAAGCAGACATCTGAGATAATCTTACTCCATTCAGCATTCATAACTCATATCTGGTAAACAAATCAATGTTATGGTGATGTGGAATCAGGATAGAAGTGTGTTTCAAAAGGGGGTTTCGTTTGGGTTTCCGCGGCTATTTGGAGATGGAGGGATGCGGGTGGAGTTTCGGAGTTTGAAGATGGGTCGTCGCGGTTGCGTTTTGCAGAGTGAAGTTTATAGTCGAAGGAGGAG
Source organism: Lathyrus sativus (assembly GCA_963859935.3). Taxonomy (NCBI): domain Eukaryota; kingdom Viridiplantae; phylum Streptophyta; class Magnoliopsida; order Fabales; family Fabaceae; genus Lathyrus; species Lathyrus sativus. Next base: position 558,835,771 of record OZ012737.1, read on the forward strand.
GTTGAGGAGAACGACGGTTGATGTGTTATGTTTCGATTTGCTGGTGGTTCGGAGTTTGGAGGAAGGAAGTTGGAAGGAAATACGGGTTGAAGGTTTGAAGTGAGAAAAATGGTGGAAGGTGGGTGACGCGAATGAAGAGGGAGAGGCCAAAAATGGGTTTCAGATTGGAGTTCGCTGTTGTCTTTGGTGAGGGGGAAGAGACGACGGCGGAAGAAAAAACGAGGGGAGGTTGCAATGGTTGTGATGAGTTGATGAAATTCGTGGAAGAAGAAAGATGAACAGTAAACATGGGGCGGCTAGGTCTTCTCCTGAAAGAAGATGAATAGTTCACATTTATACTCTGAAGCAACACGTGTATGCTTTTTCCCATTCTTTTTAATAATTTTTTTGATTAATTAGCTGTACTAATTCCTAATAAAACTTTAAGAAATTTACCTTAATTCCATACTAATATATAAAAAATTATTCTAATTCTAATATAATCTAATCTAAACTAATTAACTAATAATTAAAATCTAATTCTAACTAATTACAATTCTAATAATAAAAAAAACTATTTTAATTCTAAACTATTCTATTAAAAATTCTAATCTAGACTATTAAAAAATCTATTTCTATTTAATTAAAATTCATTTCTAATAAAATTTCTAATTCTAAATAAGTCTATTTTCTAAACTAATTCCAATTAACTCTAGTTAAAAATTCTAAATCTAATTTTAATCAAAAATCTATATTAAACTAATTCTAATAATAATAAAAAATCTATTTCTATCCTAATTGACTTCTAAACTAATTTTCTAAATAAAAACTTAATTCTATTAAAAAACAAAATAATAAATGTACAAAATATTAATGTTTTGGAAAGAAAAGAGGGAAATAAAAATGGAATTAATATTTACAAAAATAACTTCCTTAGGCCATGTGTCACGCTCTCATTGGGCAAAATAACAGAGATTTGAAAAACGCTCAATCGATGGTGGACACGTGTCTAAATGGCATGAAATCAAGCGGGTGATGCAATACTGAAAATAGAACTAAAAATGTGAAAATATTTACAAAAGGGGAGGATAAATTTAGGGTATGACACAATTGAACAATCATGAATATTGCTATGTAACATTTGAATATGAAAACTATGTTCCATTGAGAAAGTATCTTTGTTGTCTGGCATAGTGGTAAGGATAATAAGTTATGGACCTTGAGTTCTCAAGTTCAATCTTTGTAGGATGCAAAAGTTGTATTTTTATTATTTTATTCTACTAAAAGTCACAAAAATGACAAGTTTAGACTCGAATGCATGAGCTTATTTTGGATTGATGTTACCACTACACTATTATAAGTAATGTGAATTATTTGAAATAAATATTATATATTTAATAAGGGCGCACACTATTCAAAGTGTAACGATGGTTTTTATAATTGTCGCAAATAAGATTTTAGGGCGGTTGTCATATAAATCGTCACAAGTTATCTTTATTATTTTTTAAAATTCAAGAGGTGGTTGGACAAAACTGTCATGGAAATCGTCAGAATGAAGGTAGAAGGATCCCTATCAAGCAAAAAGATACTATATCTGCCACAATCCTATGCACTATAGAAGATAGAAGTTTCTAGAAAGTTTTGATTGATTTGGGAGCTAGTGTGGACCTGATGTCGTTCTCAATCTATCAAAAGCTTGGTATTGGAAAGGTCAGTAATACAAGGATGAATTTAAAATTTGCAGATCACTTCTTAAAGCATTCATATCGGGTATCGGAAGAAAAGCTGGTTTCAATAGAAAATTTTAGCTTTCTAGTTGATTTTTATGATTGTGGACATGTTTAAAGATGAAAAAGTACTTCTTATTCTTGGTCGTCCGTTCATGCTTACAAGGTGATGCAATATCTATTTAGAAAAAGGTACACTCACTTTAAAAGTTTATGATGATGAAATAACATTGAATGTTCTTGAAAAAATGAAGTAAGAAGAAGTAAAAGGTAATCCATATCAAATAAGAATGATCAAAACATGTGTGGAAAGCCAAATTCAGATACTACCACCAGAAAAAATTGTAAGAATAATATCTCAAATAGTGTCATCTCCACCAACAACTCCGAGTAGATAAACTCAAAAATCCATTACAAAAGCCAAAAGAAAAAAGAAAAGGCGACGTCGAAGTAAGGTTGTGGAAATATGGAGTAACTCGTTACACAAATTGAACTCTATTTGTCGAAAAGATGATTTCTTTGTCTTGACAAAGAAAAGCAACAAGTTATGGAAGATGAAGTATCCACCCTAACATGGATAATGATGCATCAAGCTAATGACTTTAAATGAGTGCTTATTGGGAGGCAACCCAAGGAAGGTACTCGTATTTTATATGTATTTTAGTTTATATTATGGTTTTCAATTTTAAATTAAGTTATGAGTTTTGTTCATTTTTTATTGGTTTATTCTATGTTTGTTTCCTTTCATCTGATCATCTTATATTTCATAGTAAAATAGTAGTTGTCTAATAATCAACCATCAAAGCTATTTTGGTTATCGTGCACGTCAACTAACAAAATAATTTTTATTTACTTTCTAATGTTTTAATGTGGTTTAATTAAGTTATACTAAAGGCTGAGTATGTTTATTGTAACTGACTGAAACACCACATTAAAAAAGGTTTATTGTGTAGGCTGTCATTTCTAACCAACCTAGCGAGGAAAGATAAACCCAAACATATTGTTTTATCATGAGAGAGCATTTTGGTATGTATTTATTATTCGGAACTTGTGTATACTCTTATTTGATTCCATATGCATTATTTACACACACAAAGATACATTTTTATTTTAGCCATCTTGTTTAATCATATTTAGCCTTTGTTAACCCACTTTTAGCCTGTTATCCATTTTATTGTTATTACCACACATAATAACCCTCAGCCCAAACACTAAGGAAAATCAAAGTAGAAGAAGCTCATTATGTGGATCCCTTAGTTATGAAGTAAGATGCATTAACTCAGCAAATCTTATAACTCTCCTCATGGACAACTCCTCAATAAAAACTTTATCTCGACTAATACCCCCTCTGAGAAATTTTATCTTCAACATCATTATCCCAATGTTCAAAAGTAATAATTCATCATGATGTTTACTTCCATCATACAAAAGTCAAAATATTTCATTGTTACGAATATTCAACTCAAGATTCAATCTTAGACTCGTCTCCCGAACAAAGTCAAGGGTTTTAACCATCTCCTATGCACACATGACGAATAAGCTTACAGTTTTATATGATTTTATGAATAATATGGTTTAACACGAAAACAAACTCTTCCAAATAAATAAACTCAAGCTACAAAGAAATAGATGGGTATATCCTCCTCACCTAGTGGACTAGTAACAATCGGTAAACCATGTTAAAAGTATTATAGAAATATATTGTGAGCATAGTCAAACAACCATCTGTATGTTGCTCGCTCAACTCTCTGTCGATAATGTGCAAAGTGGCCATAACACTACATAGTATTCTGACCCTGAACTGAAAGTCATCAGATATTTTGTCACATCTTTACAACCTTTTTCATAGTAACTCTGGATAAGAAGCGCCTCCAAATATAATTTATAGCAATAGAATATATACTACCATCATGCTTTAATAACAATGTCAAGGGTATTAAAGCTAAAAACTCTGTCAATTTCTTCAAAAAAGTTCCTCCAAACCATCTTGTCCTAAAAACTTCCTAGAACACTATCAACTAATTTGGCGATACCATATGAATCTGTACATGTAGCCAAAAAACCCAAAATATGATGTTGTTGTAAGGACTTCAAATTCCCAAACTTGTCTATTGTGAGGCTTGAACACTTACAAAGTGTAATGAAGAAGAAATTATGATTTAACCCATGAACCTATAGAATTTGGCTCGTATACCACCTTATAAAGAGCCTCTTTCAAGACCTTAGATAAATCAAAATGAAAATTATGACATACACTCTTCATGGTAAAGATAGGTGCTCTGAGGACTCTTTAACTATCTTGCATCCAAAGCCACCAACTTCTTCCCAATGAGGGTATCGTGGTCCTTTGTTATATGGCTCTGAAACCCATATGTCACATGAGTAAAACGAACCAGACCATCAAGATGATGATACCCGACTCATGACATTAAGATGCATAAACCTTTCACATATTCATTGTTCAAGTACCCTTAAAAAATCCTTGAAGGACATAAACAAGCTTCAGGCACTCTCACTTCTTTTTTGTATTACACTATTTTATTTGTCGTTATATAATTATATCCTCTTAAGATGAGACACCATTAAAAAAACACTTTTACTCTCATTTTTGTCATTTGAACAACAATGAAGTTTTCAAAATGAAGAATGCAAACCTTCTATTTGAATTGAAACCACCGGACAATGCAAATTTGTAACTTTTTTTTCTATACAATATACATGTCATTGAAAAGAAAATTACTAATATAACTTTAAAGTTGTCTATCTCTAATTGTTGTTGATGGAGATACATATGGTAGAAAAGTTAAGAGGAAAAAACTTAATTTAAGTGGGTTTGATGTGGCTCCTTATATGAAATGGTCATAAAAATTCTAAGTGATGCTTTTACTGAATACCTCTCTAAATATATATATTTTTTTTATAATCAAACACTCATATATTAATCAAAAGTATTAGGAATATTTCAACTCAATAAACAGAATTTAGAGCATAAAAATATCTCCAATCTCTAATGAAATCAATTATAAAAAATTAAGAGAACATTTGAGCCAGTCATAATAAAAACACGTAGCATTATATTTATTTTTAAGAGACAACTACTATCAAGATGATAGAATAATTCTATCCACTATTACATCAAAATTACACACTTTATAATTGAATATAATTTGATTCCCCGAACGCAAAATCATCAATATAACATGAACTAGATTATACAAGCCTCAGATTTAGCACATTTTGTCAACATTGCAACCGCCCATTTGAACAAATGAAATAAAAGAACTCAGTTTCTTGTAACAATTAAATCAGCTTATGATTTTGTTGCATGTGCATTGCCACTACGTGGATTTTTGTTTGGATGATTATTTATGTAGCTTGATACCCCTACCGATCAATATAACCAATGGAAATCTGATGTTCACACCGACCAACATAACCAATGCAAACCTGACGGATGTTTATAATAATTGTCTCCATTAGATTCTTTTCTTGTTTTTAATAATCTCAGATTATTAAGGAGCATGCCTCCTTAACCAAGTGATATACTAGTATATAAGTTCTATTTGTTGACATGTCTATTAAACTATACATTTGGATACTATTATAATTGATGTTCTATATAATACTACGTCTTTTTTTTTGTTCCAGATAATTATTTAAATATAGGTTGCAGTACATATCCTTGAGAAATACTACTACAGATGACCACAAACATACATCTTCATCTTCTTTAGAAAATAGGTTAATCCGAATTAAACTTTTAACAAATCTATCTATTAAAACATTCAAATTTTAAGTTTAGTCTATAATTTGTTAAAGACTTATTTTTAAGTTGAAATCTGGTTGATTTATAAATCTACTTATAAATTTAGTTTATTTAAATATATTTAAATAAATAATTTAATTAATATTTAAATAGATTAATCATTCAAAAAATAATGAAATTAAATATTTATTTGTATTGTATTATCGGATTCACTTAAAAGTATAAGTTCTATAAGATTATATATTTTTGAGAATTTATGAAAACAATTATAGAAACAATTTTAGATTTTTTTAAAATTATTTTCACAAGATATTCAAAATAATTATACTTTATTTTTTATTTTAATTCTAAATACAAAATATAATATGATAATAATTTATTTATATTTATTTAAATACATTGATTTAAAGGTTCTTTTATGGTTTGTGATCAAATATTTTTAATTAAATAACGTCTAAAAATATCTAAATACTTTTTATTTGAAATTTTTTTTGACATACTCTAAATATAAACTAAGTCATAAGTTAATGTTAGTTGGTTTGATATATTCTTTCTTTGGTGGAAATTTTAATATGTTTTTAGTAATATATTTAATGGATGTTGTGTCTACATAAATGTTAAGAATTCATAAATAAGATAGAGGTGATACTCATATTAGAGATAAACAGTATATATGAATATTCATGTGATAATATAGTGAAAAATATAAATATATTGAAAAAGATAACAAAATATGTATATTATGATCTTATTTATATTTCAATTGTCTAACTAATTGAGTAATTAACTCTTAATCAATTTCTAACCAGCTAATTAATTAACTAACTTGATTAATCTTAACACCTTCTCTTAAATTGGTAGGGATGTGAATCACAACTAACTTGAATTACATAAACCAATAACTAAAATATACAGGCCACAATGGTTTGTTTTTATGTATATTATTCTCAGACCTAAAAATCTAGTTGAAAAAATGGCCAAAAAATTGTAAACCAAAAAAAAAACACCGCAAAGGAAATGATAAAGCTTTAAGTCCAAGATTGAATTCTATATCCGGCCCAAGAGATCAAATCTAGTGTTTTTTTTTCTTCACACACAATGATAGTTGTGTTTTGTGAAATCTGCTGAAGCGAAGTATCTCACCAGCGACTCCAATCTTCAGCTACGCATTTTCACAAACACCTTGACCCGAATGGCACAAGACATTGTCATCACCGTCTACGACAACACCATGGCAAACATCGATCCAATCCAAAACAATCACTGATTCAGTTTAGCCTTTTTCCAATCCCTCCGTGAAGGTGCAATTCTCCAAGTCACCATTCTCGCTCAAGCTAAAATCGTCGAAGAAGCAGTTAGAACTCTAAATACACCAAATATGTATACAAGATATGAAGACACCGCCATGCAATTATTTAAGCACTGCAAACAAGAGAAGTAATTTTGTTAACAACGATTTAAATCTAGTGAGTTTTCAAAATCTATCCTATATAATATTATCTAGATAATAACATACTCACCCAAAACCACTCTATTTTGAGGTTAGAAAAAAACTATGTTTTAATGGCCAACAAAAATACATCTTTTACCTACAGAAAAACAAATGACAACAAAGGTCTCATATCTATTTCAAAAACAAATTAATTAATATTACACTAAAAACAAGCCTATGTTTTGGCCTTCAATCAAGTACATGATAAAATTTCAAGATATTTTAAAATCAATATATACAAGATCTTATAGATGCATAGAAAAAACATAGAAATCTTATAAGACAAACTACATCAAACTTCACATAAAAATAACATTTAAAAAGTGCTAAGGTATCATTATTTAACTTATTCAAATTCTATGCTTATAAAATCTGGTTTAATAAAAATCTGAGATTTGATGTCGTCCGAGTTTAAGAGGAGCAATTATAAACACGATTTTTTACTATCAGCATCATGTCCCTATTGTTTCATGTGTAGTCAATAACATTTATATTCTGATTATAGGCTAGAATATTATGTTTCCATATTCAGTGTATAGTCATCAATACTAGCTTAATTGTAGGATCATGCTCTCCCTTCTCATCTGTATACATGTGTATGTTACTGATCAAAAGAATCACCATAACTTTATATATATTACAATTTTTCACTTGGTATCAGAGCTACATTTCCAAAAGGCTCGTGATCCAATCAAAAACCATGGCATCCGCTGCAAATACAAACAACAAAAGTGATCTTCCATCATTTATCTCTGTCAAGTTGGATAGAGACAATTTTCCCTTGTGGCAGTCCTTAGTCTTGCCCATAATCATAGGCTGCAGACTTGAAGGATACATGCTAGGGACAAAGGAGTGTCCTAAGCAATATATCACAAATTCAGATTCAAGCAAGAAGATGAATCCTTCGTTTGAAGATTGGAAAGCTTATGACCAACAACTTCTAGGTTGGTTAAAAAATTCCATGACTGCAGACATTGCAACACAATTTTTGCACTGTGAAAATTCAAAGCAACTTTGGGAGGAGGCCCAAAGTCTAGTTGGAGCACATACAAGGTCTAGAATCACCTACCTGAAGTCAGAATTCCACAGTACCAGGAAAGGCGAAATGAAAAGGCATGATTATCTGTCCAAGATGAAAAGTCTTGCTGATAAACTCAAACTGACAGGAAATCCAATTCTCAACTCAGATCTAATCATTCAAACCCTGAATGGATTGGATTCTAAGTACAATCCTTTATTGGTAAAACTCTTTGATCAAATCAATCTCAGTTGGATTGATTTACAATCACAATTGCTGAGTTTTGAGAGTAGAATTGAGCAACTCAATTCCTTTAACAGCCTAAGTCTCAATACCTCAAAAAATGTTGCAAACAAGACTGATTACAAAGGAAACTAGAGAAACAATAGACTTGGCTTCCATGGCTCAAATGGAAATTGGAGAGGCTCCAACTCGAGAGGTTGGAGAGGAGGCAGAGGTAGAGGTAGGTTCTCTAAACCTACCTGTCAAGTATGCTCAAAGAGTGGTCACACAACAGTGCAATGCTTCTATAGGTTTGATAAATTTGACTCAGGATTAAATCACTCAGCAGAAAAGGAAGAGAAATATGCATTCCTAGCATCACAAAGAACCAATCAAGAATATGACTGGTACTTTGACAGTGGAGCAAGCAATCACGTGACACATCAAACTGAAAAATTCCAAGAAATAAATGAACATCATGGTAAGAACTCTCTGATTATTGGAAATGGTGAGCAACTAGAAATTAAAGCCACAGGCTCTTCCAAACTCAAGTCACTTAATCTATATAATATACTATATGTTCCTAACATTACCAAAAATCTATTAAGTGTATCTAAATTGGCTGTTGACAATAACATTCTTGTTGAGTTTGATAAGAATTATTGTTTTGTGAAGGACAAGTTGACAGGGAAGGCAATACTAAAAGGAATACTTAAAGATGGATTATACCAGCTCTCAGGAATTGAAAGGAGCCCAAGTGCTTATATATCTGTCAGGGAGAGCTGGAATAGGAGACTTGGTCACCCAAACAACAACACATTAGACAAAGTCTTGAAAAATTGTAATGTTAAAGTATCACCTAGTGATCACTTTAATTTTTGTGAGGCCTGTCAATATGGGAAAATACACCTCTTACCCTTTAAGTTTTCTTCATTTCATGCTAAGAAACCACTTGAGTTAGTTCACATTTATGTATGGGGCCCTACACCATAATTTCATCTTCTGGTTTCAAATATTATGTGCATTTTGTTGATGATTTTAGTAGGTTCACTTGGATTTATCCTTTAAAACAAAAGTTTGAAACAGTGCAAGCTTTCATTCAATTTAAAGCCTTGGCTGAAAATCAATATAATAAGAGGATCAAAGTAATTCAATGTGATGGTAGGGGTGAATACAAACATGTGCAGAGACTTGCAATAGAAGCTGACATAGGTTTTAGAATGTCTTGTCCTTATACCTCTCAGTAAAATGGAAGAGTTGAGAGGAAACACAGTCACATAGCTGAGTTTGGTTTAACTCTACTTGCACAAGCTCAAATGAAATTCCAATATTGGTGGGAAGCATTCTCCACTGCAGTATACCTTATAAATAGACTGCCATCTCAAGTTTCCCAAAATGAGACCCCTTACTCACTCATGCTTCATAAGGAACCTGACTATAAACTCTTAAAACCCTTCGGTTGTGCTTGTCATCCATGCCTCAAACCCTACAATCAACACAAGTTGCAATTTCATATAACCAGATGTGTGTTCTTAGGCTATAGTAACTCTCACAAAGGGTATAAATGTCTCAATTCCCATGGCAGGATCTTCATATCAAGACATGTTATCTTCAATGAAGATCACTTCCCATTCCATGATGGGTTTATCAATATAAGAGGTCCTCTAAAAATATCTAACAATCCATCATTCTCTTTTCCCTTGTGCCCTGCAGGTAATCCTATCACTGATGCATTCTCTGAAGGAGATATCTCAGATGAAGTGAACTCAGCTGACTCACAAATTGAGCAACAATCACAAGTTGACAAGAATGCCATAGAAGTTGACAACAATATCACAAAACAGTTTGAAGATATTGTACTAGATGATGCAACTCATCCAGAGATACAACCTAACATAACTCAGCAAAGTACAGGTGAAGCAAGCAATGCAGGCATCATACAAACCAGAAGAAAGTTAGGAATTCACAAGCCAAAGCTTCCTTACATTGGTCTAGCTGAGATCTACAAAGATACGTGGAATCTACAAGTGCCAAGGATGCTCTCACAAGGCCCTTATGGAAGGAAGCAGTACAAAAGTAGTTTCAAGCACTCATGTCTAACAAAACTTGGACACTAGTCCCTTATCAAGATGAAGAAAACATATTTGACTCAAAATGGGTCTTCAAGACCAAATACAAGTTAGATGGTACTATAGAAAGGAGAAAAGCTAGGCTAGTTTCCAAAGGATTTCAACAAACAGCTGACATTGATTATGAAGAAACCTTCAGCCTTGTAGTCAAAGCTAGCACGGTCAGAATCATTCTTTCAATTGGAGTCCATCTCAATTGGGAAATCAGGCAACTAGACATTAACAATGCTTTCCTAAATGGATATCTCAAGGAAACAATGTTCATGAATCAACCTGAAGGATTTGTTGATCCAACCAGGCCTAATCACATATGTAGGCTATCTAAAGCAATCTATGGACTGAAGCAAGCACCAAGAGCTTGGTTTGATAGTCTCAAGGCTGTAGTACTGAAGTGGAGCTTTCAAAACACAAAGAGTGATTCCTCTCTTTTCCTTCTAAAAGGTAAATATCACATTACTTTTCTGCTTATCTATGTGGATGACATAATAACTACAGGAAGCAACACCCAAGTTCCTTCAAGCTTTCATCCCTCAGCTTAATGATGTATTCTCTCTCAAAGACTTGGGTCAGCTATAATACTTTGTGGGCATAGAAGTGAAAAGAGATACTAGTGAAATGTATCTTAAAAAATCTAAGTACATCAGTGACTTACTGAGTAAATTCAAGATGGACAAAGACTCGCCATGTCCCACACCTATGATAATAGGTAGGAAGTTTACAGTTGAGGGAGAGAAATTAGTTGACCCAACTGTGTTTAGATAAGCCATAGGTGCCTTACAATACTTGACTCACACAAGACCGTATCTAGCATTCTCTATTAACAAACTCAACCAATACATGAGCTCACCAACACTTGAACATTGGCAAGGCATAAAAATAATCTTTAGGTATCTCCAAGGCACCATAAAACATTGCTTACACATCAAGTCATCCACTGATTTAGACATTCATGGCTTCTCTGATGCAGACTAGGCCACTAGTGTTGATGACCGAAAATCTGTGGTTGGTCAATGTGTGTTCCTTGATGAACAAAGCAAAAGATGGTATCAAGATCAAGCACTGAGTCAGAATACAAAGCCCTAGCTGACCTAGCTGCTGAAATAGCATGGATTCGTTCATTACTTGCTGAACTTAAACTCCCACTTCCAAGCAAACCCATATTGTGGTGTGATAACTTGAGTGCCAAGGCACTAGCCTCAAATCCTGTCCTCCATGCTCGCTCCAAACACATTGAAATTAATATTCACTATATCAGAGATCAAGTACTACAAAATGAAGTTGTTGTGGCCTATGTTCCTACAACTGATCAAATTGGAGACTACCTCACCAAGCCATTAAGCCACACACGTTTCAGCCAGCTCAGAGACAAACTTGGTGTTATCCATTCACCACTAGTTTGAAGGGGGAATTAGAAACATGATTCCTTAATATCAACATTGTGTCCCTATTGTTTCATGTATAGTCAATAACATTTATGTTCTAATTATAGGCTAGAATATTATGTTTTCACATTCAGTGTATAGTCATCAATACTAACTTAGTTGTAGGATCATGCTCTCCCTTGTCATCTGTATATATGTGTATGTTACTGATCAAAAGAATCATCACAAGTTTATACATATTACAATTTTTCACTATCTTAGGTTCATGGGGAATCGACACTGAAATTTTTTTAGAGGAATGAAAGGAGCAACGGATAGGCATACCCCTTAATAAGTGCGACAAAACGAAGAAAATATTTGACTAAAAAGTAGAAGGAAAATGAGAGGGAAACTAAATACTAAATGCGAAAAAATGAAGAAAAAATAAAAATTGTAAACCCCCTTAAAATACTGAAAAAAAATAACATCTCTATAAACCGCCATAGTAAACATTAATAATAACCGCGTTAAAATAACCTAAGGTTGAGGTTAAAAGGGAATAACCTAATGTTATCATGCATGGATTAAACTCCTAATGACTATCCTACTCCAAGCTTAATCAAAAATTAAGTCGGACTAGGAGGCCTTTAGAGAGCATGCAAAGATAAGACAAAAACAAGGAAAACAAGGCAAAAACAGTAGCTACAACAGTGCTTCCTGCACAAAACAACAGTAAAATCCAGCACAAAAGCACGACAGTTTTTAACGGCATATACATTTAGACAAAAGACAGGTGTAAAAGGCAGTAGGCAGCATGGATGCACAATCACAATCAACAATATGTCAAAGTCCAAAACAGCAGGCGTGAAAAGTGTAAGCAGTAAGCATACATGAACACTTAAAGAAACACCTCAAGCAAGCAACGATCATCAATAAGCATGCATAACAAACCAAAACAAGCATCAAGAGTGCAAACATCCAAGACTAAGCAACAACTGGCATTTGATCAAGTGATTCAAGAACAAAATATGATCATGCAAATCACAATTCAAGAAATGTATATGACAATGTGCGGATCGAATATGAACATGTATCAAGCACATTCAATTGATGAACATGCAATAATAAATTAAGCAAATCAAACTCCACAAGGTCGCACAATTGGATATGCAACAAGAACGTCACACACCTAACATCGATTAAAGAATTCAAACGATTAAGCAATTATGGAATCGGAAGCAAACATAAGCATGTGATACAAATCCAGAAAGATAAACATCAATAATCAACAACCTACAATGTGCAAATGATTATGCAACATGATCAACACATCAAGAATGCAACACAATGATCATAAATGTTCGTCAACAAAAAACCAAAAGGCGCGTGTCAAGAAACACAATCATGCTATCAATAATGATGGAAAAGGTCAAAAATAATTCAAATAAATGCATCACATTAATCCATGAGGTTTAAGGATGAAAAGGAACTCAAACAAGTTTGAAAATGCAAGAAAAAGGCAATATGTCCTATGGTAATTTGTTACCATGATTAGGTAATCAGTTACCCTTTGAAAATTTGCAAAAAAAAATGTGAAAAACAGGTAGGATAATCGATAACCTGATTGTGGTAATCAATTACCACTGAAACAATGGCAAAAATTCAACTTCCAGAAGCACTTTTCAACAGCAAATGACTTATCCGATCATCCAAATGAACAAGTAATCAATTATGCACAAAAATTAGGTCATATTACAGTAAGCGAACACCAATTGCATCAAACAAATCACAAGATCAAAGATCAAAGCAAGCAATGGATCACATATCAACAACAAACCAAAGATCTACATTGTAACATGCAAGATTAAGCAATATTAAAGCTAGATCTAGAAATTACTAACCAACAAAGCTGAAAGTTGCTTTGGTAAGTGTTGTTAAGCTGCAATTAACATATCCAAGTAAGAAATCCAAGGATCTATGAAGCTTTAGCAAGAAAACTTTAAGATCCAAGCAAGAATCCACAAATAAGAAAAAACTCTTCCAAAAGTGATTCCACAACTTAATTCAAGATCCAAATGAACTGCAAAATTAGAATTGAACCAAGGATGATGAGGTAATAAAGGTTTAACTCAAGGATTCAAAAATTGAAATGCAAAATTTGTGAAGCTTTTGGTTATGGAGCTTTGGTGAAAGGTTAAACATGAAGGTTGAGAATGAAAAAGTGAGAGAGAAATGAGAGCAAATTCTCAAAAATGGGAGTGAATTTTCTGAATTATCGTGAGGTTTGAAGTAAATTTGATTAAATAACCCTTAGATTAGGAATTGAAATATGGTTTGGAATATGGATTAATGTAACGAGTGGAAATTAGGAGTGGAATTAGGAACAGAGTGTTTCAAATTTGGAGGAAAATTGTGAAAATGAATCAATTTTAGATCCTTCCAATGATGCACATGTGAAATCAAAGGTTAAAAATGATTGGAAATTCTGTAGTGCTGAAAACTCAAATATTTGGGCAAACTACGCTTGAGGTAATTGATTACCCCATTGTGGTAACTAATTACCACCTTCAAAAGTTGTCAATTTTGGCGCCATGTAGATGGAAACTTGCGTAATCACCTGTTGCCATCTATTTTAATCTCCATTAAGCCTCTAAAACTTGTCTTTTGACACTGCATCTGTGAAACGCCTAAAATAAATTGTGGACTGCCTCATGCGTTCAAAATTACTTGCTGAAGAATATAATCGGGTGCTTGATTGCTGAGCAAAATAAATGCTGAAGCCTCTGATGTGTGATGTTCTAAAAAACTTGCAATAAAAGGAAACCCCGAGCCACAAAAACACTTTGATCCCATGTCTCGAGAGCCAATGCTATGATATGCAAAAATGCGAAATGAATGAAACATAAGCCAGTTACGGTTAAAACGAAAGGGAAAATTTTGGGGTGCTACAACTGCCCCTATTCAATCAACTTGAACCTGAAAGGATGATAGAAACGACGTTCAAACATTCAAGGTACATAGAGATTGAATACCAATAGAACCTGGAAATTTACAGTCTGTGGGCAGATAAAGATAGCAGATACCAAACAAAAGTCAGGATAAAAACAAGGTATTAACCAAGAGTTAGGATAAAATAGAAGACACAACCAAAAGTCGGGAAACTGCAAAAGATATCAACCAATAGTTGGGATAAGATCAAAGGATACCAACCAAGATTTGGGATTAAAACAAGGGAATTTGGCAGAGATTGACAAACTTTTGCGATTTAAATCTGAGCTTGTATTTGAGTGATACTTGAAATTATGGGTATAATTAAGTTGAGCTATTAATTTCGATTGAAATCGCACAAGATTTAAGCTCCACCGCTGCAGGCACGGAGCTTCAGCGTGGCGGAGCAGTGTTAATTGATGTAACTCACGTGTGAAGAAAAAGACGTATTACACATTTGTTTTATTTGTTTATTATTTTATTTTAAAACCTTCATCATTTGTACTATAGGCATGGCCCGTTCCTTTTGAGATCACTATGCACACCACTTAATTCCACACAGCACCTCCCTCCATTTATTTTCCATTGGTTTTTCTCTTTATCTCATTTTCCTTTTGGTTTAATTTTTTTACTACTTTTTCTTAAAAAAAATTTAATTGTTTCTTAATTTGAATATTAGATCCTTTCACCTTTTTAATCATTGTATTTTTTTTCAAATTTTATTTTCTTGATGCTTTTTATACATTGATTGTTGGTTTTTGCCTTGAATCATAACTTGTTGATCCAATTTCTCTTCAATTTCAATGGACTTTGGGTGTTGATGGGGTTGGATGGACCTTCATCAATACAAGTCTATCATTAAGTGAATAATTTGATTCATTTTTGGAGCTTTGTGTTGATGATAGGTTTAGTGCCTTAATCCACCAAGAAAGGTGATTGAAATTAAAGATGAAATAATCTTGAGTCTTGATTCAATTTGATCCTCTCTTCATCTTTCCTTCTATTTCTTTTTCTTTTAATTTTATCTTGATCAATTAGATGATGTGTTGTCCATTTTTTTCATGAGGTTTTGATTGATGCTTGATGAACTTTCATCATTTCAAATCTACCATTTTATTGATCATTGATCATTAAAGGTACTTTGGATTGATGCGTGGGTTTTTTCTAAGTGTCATAAAGAATTGATTGATGTAATGGACCAATCTCATTGCCTTAGTGGTTGATTCCTCTTTGGTTTTGACTTGTGCTACATGTTATAAAGAGTATAATCTCTATCATATCTCTAACATCTATGGTACATAAGTTGTTATTGACCGGCCTCCCATAGTATGATCTTCCTAATATATTGTGCTATGATTGCTTAACATGACGCTAAATTTGTCCCGAATCAGATTATCAACTTTAATACTAATACTAACATTATAATTGTGCTAACTTTTACTGTATTACATTTACTTTTATGCACTTGTATCTTTATTGTCATTTACTTTCTTGCTCCCTATATGTATTGCTTTATTATTGTCATTACATATCATATTTCTATTGTTTATGTTTATGCTTTTTTCTTTGTCCACTTGGACCTTTCTTTTTCTCTTTTAAGACATTAATAAAGGCTAAACCATTAAAAGACTTAATGTTCCCATTGGACTATATCTGGTGCCTTGACCTTGAGTTGTGACTTGATACCTTGGAATTCATCTGGTGCCTTGACTTTGAGTTGACTTTTGGAAGACTTGGCTCTGTTACCTTATCTTTGGCCTTGGCTTAAGCTCTTCTTTATCTGATGTTTAGTTATTTCTCTGCTTATTTGGTTGCTTGTTGCTTAATCCAAAGGATGGGAGTTTTGGCTTGACTTGTGTCAGAGGCTTGCTCTTGGTTAGATCTTTCCTTCCTTAGCTTTTACTTTGTGCTTTAGGATAGTCTCTTTATCTCTTCCCCTTCTTAAATTTTCAAAATCTTCTCTCTTTTTTAAAACCTTCTTGTTTTCAAACTTGAACCCCTTTCTTAATAAACCTTGACTTTGTCAAGTGATCTTCAGAATCTTTTCTTGAATAAATGCTAATCAATATTAAGCATATCAAGACCATTTCATAATACTTTAAAAAAATACAACTCATTCAAGTCATTTTGTGCCTTTTGTGCACTTTTCCTTTTAAACTTTTTCTTAAGGATTAGACATGAATCATTTTCATAGTTGAGATGTAATTCTCCTATTCCCATAGTGATTTTTTATGTTAATTCTTTTCCACATGAAATATTTAGTGGCATACTTATTGATCTCTATCCAAGTTGGAGCCCTTCTCAATAGTGACGCAAAGATCCATTTTCATACACTTTTGGGTGATTAGTTGAGTGATCTCCTTAAATTGACAACTTGTCTTTCCATTTAAAATCAATCACAACAAACTCTTTTATTATTTTTACCACAAAATACAAGGTTTTGATCCTTCATTGCACTTTGTGGGTACGTAGACACGAGGCTCACGAAGTCTGGTCAAACACAAAAAGACCAAAAAATATTTCTCTTCTCATCTCCACCATCTTTTGCAAACAACATCTTTTTAAGTCAAACATAGATTTTCAAGAGGTTCCTATAAAGTAATATAGATGTTTTGGGTGCTAACATATTCTCATTGCATACTCAACCCCCTTACCCTTGTCTCTATTTTTATTATTTTTGTTTTAAAACTTCCTTGAGTTTCGTTCGTTCTTTTCCCCATTCCTTTGGAAAAAAAGTGCGGTGTCAAATCTTACTTTATGAGTTAAGTTAATAAATAGCTTAATCTCAAATTTTTCCATTACACCGTGGATCAAGAAAATACTTTTATGCATCAAAAATTGAGTTTTTGTGTGACCTCAATATTCGAGTTTGTAGCCACTGTTCATGTGTCACCTCTTATAGGTTGACCTAAGACCTTTATAGATCGACACATTGCTTTGATAGGTCGAACTATAGACCTAAAATCTTGAATTTATGCTTTCTTTTCATTTCATTTTGCATGCCCCTTGCTTTATACTTGCATACATATATATACTTGATACATGCATCATTTCTAGTAAGGTTCTAGAGTAAAACCTATATGAAACCAGAATTTCAAACCATACTCATCATCTTTAATGTATACACACAATCAAACTACACGTAATCATCATTTGATTGGGTGATCATCTAGATTAGAGTTGATAATGTCGAATTAGGTTGTTGTACCGATAATATTGGGGTGAGTTCTTTGAGGGTTTCAAATAAGAAAACCGAGCAGGGGTTTTCCTTCTAGATCATTGAGGATTTGAAGTTTTTGGACAAGATTACGCAATTCGGATCCGATCGAGTGAAAGTCTTGGGACAAGGGGTGCCTTGCAAGGGAGTAGCGTGAGACGGTGGATCGTGTTGGTAAATCTTGGGTTTCAACAAGTGTGTGCTTGGGATTAATCTCGTTGGGTGAAAGCCTTGGGACAAGGGGTTCATTGCAAGGAAGTAGCAAGAACAGGTGAATTGAAGTGAAATTGTTAGTTACTTGATCAATCTTTTATCAAGGTTTTTGGAGGTGGTAGAATCAACAACAAACTTAAGGTTTGTAGGGTTAGAGTTCTCCATCTCTTGTATATACAATTTTTTCAAAGTAAGATTAATTGCAATTATCTCAATTCGAATTTGAATTGAGGGCAGACGTTGATATGCTTCGTCTGGTAGCTTATTCGCAAGTGCACGGATTTTACCAAAGTAATACAAAAGATGTCGAATCCACAGAGACCAATAGTCAATCTAGCGTTATCTATTATCTCTGTGTAAATCCAAGGCTAATTGGATATATTTTGTTTTTAGAAGGAAAAGTAAAACAGGAATAGAAACTGGTTTTAAGAAAGTATTAGGCAATTATTCTTTTTGTTCCCTTAAGTTTACCTCAGCGTCCATTTTGGTCTCTTAATTTTAAAAAATTTCAAATTGATCATTTAATTTTTCAAATAATGTCACGTTTATTCTTTTTGTCAGCATCGTTGGTCAAAGTTAATGGTAGCGTACAAGTGGCGCACACGTGTAGCTGATGTGGAATCTCTCGCCCATAAGGAATCACGCGTGGCATATAACGTCGTACATGTGTATCACCAAATTCATCAAAAAATTTCATTTAGCCTAAATTTAAACTCAGGCCATGTTGATTACAAAGGGAAACTAAGCACCACTAAACCACATTGTATTTGTTCTTTTAAAATTACAAACTGGAAATATATGCACATTTCCATAAAGCAAGTCCATTATTGCAGCAGCTACCCCATGATTTGTCATAGTTTAATACTAATATTCTACTCTTAGTGCACCAACAACTTGTTCTTTCTTTCTTATCCCAGTATTACATTAAGCTCACAATAAATAAAAGGTGAAAAAAAAGCGATGAAAAGATGCACCAACAACTTGTTGAGAGAAACCCATAAGAAACCCAACAATTGAAGTTTTTTTTAGAGAAACAAAGAGATGAAATTGGAATTAATCTCTGAAATGCAGCAACGAAATAAAAAGAGGATATTCATCTCTGAAATTCATCTCTACATTGTTGTTACTGACAAGGTTCATGATGTTTCTTAATTCTGGTTACCCTTATGAAAAGATGTTGAGTATGTACCATAATATTACTAGTCTTACAATGTTTTTGGAGAATTCTTTGGATTTGTTGTTCCTTCTACTTTTATGTTGGTAGAGTGGTACTAGTGATTGTTGCTCTATATAAATATGTGACTAAGAAGAAGGAAAACAAGAATAGTTTAGTTGTAGTTTTTGAGTCTAAGATGTTTGTTAAAATGCATTAGTTGAAGATCAGTAGTAAGTAACTTCAAAATCTTTAAATGCAAGTTTTCAAGTATTTATGATGCTTCTGGCATTTGTTTTCCAGCTCTAAGTAGGAGTTTGGTTTTGTAGCTTGTATTGAAATCACGACATAAACATGGATTTTTGCGAGTTTGGTACCTCTGATGTGAAACTAAACACATGCTCAAATTTGAAATATTTACACATCTAACAAGTTATTGTAAATGTGAATTTAAGCCATGTTGTTATTAAGTAAACATTCCATACAAATTTAATATAATTTATAAACTATAAAAAAAAATGTATGTTTTGCTGGTACAATGTAACACGTGTGATTCAATTTGACTAGTTGTTTTGAATAGACTGTAGAGAAAGTACTATAAACAACAAAATTCAAAGCTTTGTGTTCTGCTTTTTAGTACATATGCAACCATGATATGATTTCTTATTCTATTCTATTGCAATGTTACATATAATATTGGCATAAAAAAAGGATACTTATATTCTGGTTTTGGTACATATCCCATATTTATATTCCACCAGCCATTACTGATTACAATAATATTGATATAAAAATAACTGAATGTTGATGCACCTGAAGATGCTAGTTGGATTGATAGATATGTTAGAATTGTTAAGTTTGCTGGAATTGTTGTATGGATTTTGTATCAGGTTAGATATATACACTAGTTTTTTAATATATATCTAATTTATAAATTAATTAAAGAAATGTGATGTGGTCTAGTGGTACACTACCTTTCTTAGCAATCATGTTGTCTTTGGTTTGATTCCTGTTGAAAACAAATTTTTAGGATTTATTTTTGGAATTTTGGTGATAGAAAGGACCAAAATGATGTGGTTTAAAGAAATAAGGGACTAGGATTTATTTTTGGAATTTTGGTGACCTTTGTGGTGAACATATGCCACGCGTGCAGAAATAGAAATTGTTTGTTAGAATTGGATAGAAAGGACCAAAATGATGTTGTTTAAAGAAATAAGGGACTACATTGGTCCTTTTAAAAGTTAATGGACCAAAATGGATCCCGAGATAAAGATAAGGGATTGAAAAGAGTATTTTTTTTAAGTATTAATAAAAGCGAGACCGGAATGTAATTTCTAGTCACACCTTTTAGACTCAATAAATTTTTGGCATTTATTTTGATTTTAAAATATTTTTTTCCGAAGAAAATATTAACTTAAAAACACTGCTCACTTTCGCGCAGCCTGTGTTATGTTTTGAAACTGTAAATGCTTTGTTGTCGCTCTATGTGTTACAATTTTGAAACAATCTTTGAAAACTAATAGATCTTAATAAATCACTAAAGCGTTGTCGCTGTTTTTA
Source organism: Lathyrus sativus (assembly GCA_963859935.3). Classification (NCBI taxonomy): domain Eukaryota; kingdom Viridiplantae; phylum Streptophyta; class Magnoliopsida; order Fabales; family Fabaceae; genus Lathyrus; species Lathyrus sativus. The sequence goes on from OZ012737.1 coordinate 558,856,596, forward strand.
GAAATTAAATCCAATTTTTACGATCGGATACTAGTCTCATACTATCACGCTATTGACTAGTACCTAAGTGCTTTAGCTTTCACGCAAAACTTTTTTACTTTAAAACTAAAAATTGGAACCCGAAAAATAAATTAATGTACGAATTTAATGCCAATTTAATTTAACGAGTCCGGTCAACATGACGGTCCTCACATCTTAGACTCTAGAAACTTAACCGAACATAATTGACATAAACCTCATATTATTATTTTTTTTATGCATACAAAATAGAGACATAAACATGATATTGATGATGAATACAAATAATAACATCAACTAGCAATGCATTATATGTATTTTGTGATATACAATACGTGCCAAAATCAATCCAAATATATATATATATATATATATATATATATATATATATATATATATATATATATATATATATATATATATATATATATATATATATATATATATATATATATATATATATATATATATATATATATATATATATATATATATATATATATATATATATATGGAGCATATCAAATGAGAGATGAGAATAACAAACAACAACCGCTAGATCAAATTAATAAGAGAGATGAAATGAAAGTTAATAAGAGAGAGAAATTAATAGTCACATTAATAAATAAGTTTAATCATGATCTAATGGTTGTTGTTTGTTCCTCTCATCTCTCATTTTAAAATCACTCTCATTTGATATATATATATATATATATATATATATATATATATATATATATATATATATATATATATATATATATATATATATATATATATATATATATATATATATATATATATATATATATATATATATATATATATATATATATATATATATATATATATATATATATATATATATATATATATATTACTTAGAAACAAAAATAGTAACAATCCTAATATGATAAAACAAATAAAACAAGCAACTATATTAAGATTGAAAATAAACAAGTGTTGAAAGTGATTCTTCAAGTGATTCCAATTCAAGTGTTGAATCTGCCATGCTTTGCTACATGGCAAACAAAAAGAAGAAAAAGATTGTAACTCGCTATAAACTTAAAACTTCTCATGCCTTAGATTTTTCTCAATTACAAGAATTTTTTGAAAATCTACAGAGATAAGCCATAGATGCTTTTAAAAAATTAGCTTCAAACAAAAAAATAATTTCTCAATTAGAAGCTAAAATTTTGGAAAATGAAAAGAATTTGGAAGCTATAAGGAAGTTTATGCTAGATATTTTAAAAGATAAGAGTGAGGATAACAAACCTTCATGGTTTGGTTGTGAAACATGTCACATCTGGCAAAAAGAGTCAAGGACTCTTAAAGCCAAGTTGGATAAGGCTTTGCAACCTAAGGTTACTTTTGCTATAGATACTTCTAAATATGACATGTATTTTCATAATCCTTATAGAATGTATAGTTATATTAAAAAGGAACCGAATAGCAAAAGTTTATCTTCTCATAATTTGTATTGTCATTATTGTTGCAAAAAAGGTCATAACATTGCAAAGTGCAAGTTTAGGAAACTTTTTGTTCCTAAAGGTGATTTTCAATGGTTGCCTAAATGCAACCAAGGTTTCATTAATCCTTAAGGACCTAATGAGGATTGGGTATCTAGAACTATTAGTTGATCTTGCAGGAAAAATGTTTTGGCTCTATGAAGAGAGTAAGGGATCTCGTTTGTTGAGGCTCGAGGCATAATAAGAGTGACATCTCCTTATTATTTTGACTATGTGGAAAACAAGGAGGATTGTGTTACCAAGAAGGTTATCTTTTAGTGTTTTATCTTCATTGGTAAAAGTGTGTTGATTATTACTGATGTTTTATATCTGAGAAGTGTCGAAAAGTTATTATGTTTAATGATGTAGGCCTATCTTTAACAAGACATACCCAGGTACATCAAATTGGGATTGCTCAACCTAAGATGATGAAACATGAGGAGAAGCAAGATAATCATCATGATTGAACAAGAGTGAAAGTCCAACAACAAGGATGATCATCAAGTAACTTACCTCTTGGATACATTATTAATCACACTTTCAAGTACTTATACAAAGAGAAAAGTGGTAAGAGTTTTTTGGTTTTGTTTGTGTTTGTGGCAAGATTTGCATTTATTTCAACTTTCATTCGAGAGTTCATTGTGGAATGCAAGTGTGTCCTCCGCCATTCGTACGGTGAGGTAATATTGTTTCAATCCTTTTCTTGTATTGTAAGTAAGTATTTATTTTACCTGTTTATTTCTCGAAGGTATATGATGTATTATGTGTATGATATTTGTTAAATGATTTCAATCCCAAAAATTTTAAATGTGGTCATTGTGTGTTTGCATTTTACATGTTTATAGTGAATCGATTATAAATGTCTTCACATTTTATCTATATCTTGTACCATTTCATGCCTACATTTACATGTAGGCGTGATATTAGCTAACAAACCATGAAATAATATCATATGCATATGTCTCTCGTCAATTAGTCATCCACGAGTCAAATAGAGTCCTCCATAATCATTCAAAATTCACAATGTCAAATTTTCCAAGTTTTATATATTATGCGTCGGCACATAAAATAAAATTTTGAATTTGTCAAAGTTCGTTCAGTATGTGTAGACACATGTAATGGATAGGTCGACATATAAAACATTTTTTTTTAATTCCTGAGTGTTTTCTTCAGTATGTGCCGACCTGAGATCTTAATAGGTTGAATCATAAGTGCAAAATTGAGTCATTTATCTTCATTTTCTTCACTCTCTTGCATGCACCCAAACTCTTAACTTCACAAACTTCATTTGCACCTTGAATATCATTCAATCTACATCAGATCTTTATTGCTTCATCCATCCCACATCATTAACATTCACATTTTTATCATATATTTTGTGTTTTTCATCAATTTCTCTCTTTTTCCTTTCAAAAACCCTTCTTTCACCATAACACACAAAAGCTCCAAATTTTCACGTGTTTGTGGTGTATCTTCATTTCTCAGTATGTTTGTGTCATTGTTTGTCTTGGTTGAGAGTGAGGGAATCCATCAATCTCTCACACTCATTCACTTTTCATTCAAACATTTCATCAAACGCTTGGTGGGCGCACTTCATTTCAAAATTCCCATGGCTCTAAAGACCAAAGTTTGTGCTAAAGGAAAGGACAAAGCTACTACCTCTACTATTTTTGCTGAGAATCTAATTACCTTTGTGTCAAAGAAGTATGTCAAGTATTTTTGAGCTATAACATCAAACCTGACTTATGGTGAAACAATACATGTGGAAGTCAATTACGGTTGTTTGTTTATATATACCAAGTGTTGTTAAGCTTGTTGAGAATCAACATATTGACTATTTCCTATAGCTTGCTGAGGATTACAATGAGGATGCTATTTGTGTATTCAACTCAGGGCTCAATGACATGCAAGGTTCTTGCTTCAAGTTTTAGATAGGTAACAATGTTTATCAGTTTACTAATGATTTGTGGAAAACCTTATTTGGTATTATTGTGGTTGATGTTGATGAGCTTGACAAGGCTGATCTGTTGGTGATTTATGCTAGAACTTATATAAATTTTGATTGGGACATTCATACAAATGAGCTACTCAAAGCTCCATGTGCCAAGGAATGTTACGATCGTATTTCGACTGGCCAAATGAAGATGGTACCAAGAATTCTATTGGGGTTGTTGTCTCAAATACTGCGGCCAAAAAATGGTGGATACTTGATAATAGACTTTGCTAAGATTTGTCTGGTCTATATTCTCTTGTGTATCGGGGAAATTTGTGAGTGTAAGTTGTTAGTTCCATGGTTTTATGATATAAAATTGTCCATGGTTCAATGATTGGATAAATTTTTGTAAAACATGATCCTGCACTGATGTTAAGCAGGATGTTATAACATCTCATGTGGTGACAGAACTGTTGTTGAGTGTTTTAATGTGAATGTCATGTTGAATGTCGTGGCATCCATCTGCTGCCATGACAAAATTGACGTCATGTGTTTTTAAATAGGATGTCATTACCAACGTCATGACATCACTGTCTGGTGCAGTAGGAGCAAGCAGGAGTTGATGACAGTACTGCTGTCATGTGTTGACATCACTGTCTGGTGCAGCATGAGCTAGCAGAAGCTAATGACAGAACTGTTGTCATGGATGTCATACTGAATGTCATGACATCAATGTCTGGTACAACAGGAGCTGATGACAGAACTGTTGTCATGGATGTCATATTGAATGTCATGACATCAATGTCTGGTACAACAGGGGTTGCTATGTTCTATCTCTTGACATAAGTGTTTTGGTCCTGTTGGATATTCCTCGTCAGTATGTACAGGCCAAAGAGATTCATTAGGAACAAAGTGCAGATTTAATTGGTGTTTATAAAAAGGATCTCTGAGACTTTTTAGGAAACTATAATATGCTTGTTTCTACTGTTGTGAAGAAGATTTTGCAGGAGTGTTCAGCAAGGTGAGTTTGGTCAGCTAAGAGTCAGTTAAGTTGGATGTCATGACTGAATGTTATGACATTGACCGTATGACATCAGGCGTGAAGGGTTTGTTTTTCTGTTATGATACCTGATATATCTCAGGCTAAATTTCAGGAAACCTTTTATGGCTTCTTAGTTATCTTAGGCGAGATTCTAGTCAGGGCTGGACATAACATGAAGCAATTGTGACCTAATTTGACAGCATCTTGAATTATGGAAAGAGGTTTAACTTGGTTAAACCTAAAGTTTTTTACTTTGGAGCAGCCCAAGCCCAGTCTGCATTTCTATTTAAGGAGGAGCGGAAGCAGAGGAAATTAAGCACTCACATCAAGAACAACTTGAGTGTAAAATAAAGGTCTAGGGTTTGAGAGTCCCTTGTGTGTGTCTTTGCAAGTCACCCTTTGTATCTTTTAATAAATTGTGGTAGACATATTTGTGAGTGAAGAGTTTTTCTCTTCACGTGTGTCTTGTGAGTGAAGAAGTTATGTTCTTCATGTGTGAAGTGTGTCTTAGGAATACTTGTACACCAAGCAACTGTTGAAGGTGAGATAATACTTAGAAGGGGGTTGAATAAGTATGAAAGATTAAAAACTAAGAATAAAAACACAATTATTTTTATCCTGGTTCGTTGAACTCAACTACTCCAGTCCACCCTTCCTATAGTGATTTGCCTTTCTCAACAAGGACTTAATCCACTATTTAATCAAACAGATTACAATAGTAACACCTAAGAACAACTGTTCTTAGTCTTCTCAAGAGCTACTGATTCCAACTGAATCCTCTTAAGGAAATCCTTTACAATTAATGTAAATCTAATACAAGAGTAAGAATGCTTCTAAAAAGCTTTTATCACAACAGTGATATTTCTCTTAAGTTTAAGTACAATGAAATTAATTCTAAGAAGAATAAGAGAATATGAGAGCTTTGAATGTTTCAATTTGTTTTCAGCAAAAATGTCTAACTGAAGAATTTGGTGGAGTCTTCCTTTTATAGGCAGCTGATCCAAGGTGAGCTGAGCGTTGAGAAGAGTGTCCCAAAAAGGTCTGAGCCTTTTTGTCTTCACATCAAGTGACCTTTCCTAGAAGAAGAAAGCACAGAAAAATCCTTTTTGTCTGTGTTCTTGTGTCTAGCATAAATGAGGAAAGAGACGTTTGATTAACTCCAACGGATATAATCTTTGAATATTTCTTCTTCAGTTTTCAGCAAGTTCATCAGAGTCTGATTGGGTCAGAGTCTTCTAATGATGATCAGAACTTTGCTGGATCAGAGTCTTCTGCAGCATGTGTGCTTTCAGCGTGTTAAATATCAGTGCATATTTGAAACAGAACTTCAGTACTGGCAGCTTTAGTACTTTCAGAATCTTCTGTAGAAACTATGCTTTGAAAAACTCTTCATACAATATTCTTCTTAGCTTCAGATGCTTCTGACTTGCTTCAGATGCTTCTGCTTGCTTCAGATTCTTCTGGAGCTTCTGCTTCAGAATCTTCTGGAGCTTCTTGCCTTAGATCCTTCTGGAGGCTACGCTCAGGATCTTCTATTGGCAGCAATCAGAATCTTCTAATGAGTGCATCTGGCGCTTCAGAGTCTTGTTAATTTCTTGTATTCAATTCTGATTTGCTTCTAGAGTGTTAATATCTTTACTATCTGCAGTAAAAACTCTCAAGCAAATATTAGAGTATATAATTCTGAAATACAAAATTTCCTAATAGTTATCATCAAAATAAAGAGATATTATTAAGAACCAATCTGTGTTCTAACAATCTCCCCCTTTTTGATGATGACAAAAAGCATCAGAAATTTTGTTTAATATAAAATATTAGAATTATAACTCCCCCTGAGATGATGAATCTCCCCCTGAGTTAAATACAGAAAAGGAATAGAAACTTCCCTTTTGTCTTGAGTAAACTTCAGAGTTAGATCTTGTTTTTTCTTTTAACATTTGAAGGTCAGAATGTCTTGCAGATTTAAGATTCAGAGTTTGATAACAGTCAAATGATCTGAGAGACTCAGAGTTTCTTTTATAGAATTTACTTATCAAATGTTCTGAAATAGTCAGATTAAATGTTAGATAGAATAAATATGTCTGAAGTTTCATTCTGGTGAAGTTATATTAAACAGTTTAGATCTATATTTTCTCCCCCTTTTTTGTCATAAGCAAAAAGTGAAACTTTAAAGAGACAAATAAAAGGAAATAGTAAAGAAGATAAATTAGTGGAGAAAAAATACTTTGATTCATTCAATAAATCAAGAGTACATAGGCAAACATCAGAAGATATAGCAATAAAGTACAAATGCAAACAACAGATGCAAAAAAAAAATATGAATGAAAAAAAAAATCTAAGAGTGTTTGGACAAAAGCATCTTCAATAGATTTGTAATCTCAGAGGATGATTGCTCTTGCTTGGACATCCACTTAGCCATAGTTTCATTCTTTTGATCTTGCTTTGACATCCATTCTGTCATATCCTCAGACTTCTTATCCTGCTTTGCCATCCAGGACTTGATCTCTGACTGGCCAGCTTCCAGAGCAGCAATCTTATCTTCAAAATCTGGGTGTTCTTTCTTTAACTCAGATGAAGAAGTATGATTAGGTTCTGGAGCTTGAACAGAGTCAATTTCCATTGGTTCTATAGAGTCTGGAGCAGTGGATTTAGAAGGAGGGTCTACCAGAGTCATAGCCAACGGATTTTCCTCAGATGCAATGTCAGTAGATTCTGTTGAAGGTGGAGGAGCATCTGTAAGGAACAGAGGATCAGATTTCTTGACAGTCCAGAATAGAGTTCTTGCAGCCTCAGCAAATCTGAGCTTCGCATCATCAGAACAGATGTTCTTCAGATTTGAGGCCACAGAGTTGAATCTGTTGATGAATCCATTCCAGATGATGTCAGATTCTTTGGCATCCATTGTTGCTGAGCATTTCTTCTGAACAGTACCTAAATACAACTGTATTTCTTGCAAAAAGGTTTGAAATAAATGATTAACATTAAGTCTGGGCTTAGGATGTAACAGAGTTTCCAGAGTTACAGGTTTAGGTTTAGGAGTTGGTGGAAAAATTGATTTATGAATAGAGATCAGAGGAGGAGGATAATATGGAATGAAAGGTATCTCAGAAGCTTTTTCTTTTGATCTGATTAAGGCATTTAGCAAATGAGGTTTTGCTCTGGTGTGAAGGGTAACTACATCAAAAGGTTCATTTGAGTAGGGTTGGAAGGAAGATTTTGGGGGTTCATCAGATGTAACATTGTTATCAGATGTAATTGGCAGAGCTGAAGCCACAGCTTTATCAGATTTTGCAGAACAGGATATAGTTGCTAATGAATCTACATCTGATTTGGATTTTATATATTCAAGAATCACAGATGGAAGGGTCATTGTGGGTTTTGGTTTCAGAGGGTTGATGAGGTCAGATGGTTCAACTCTGTCATAAAAGTCTTTAAGTTTGAAGCCATAAGCTAAATTATGAAACAAAGATGATACTTGGGCACAAGATATAGAAGATCTTGGGTTTGAATTAGGAATTAATATCTTAGATGATGGTGCTGGAGTGGGAATAGGATCTGGAATGAGAGCTTTTGAAGGTATAATGGGTTCAGGTTAGTTTACCTCAGAGTATTTTTGAGATGGAGAGATTAGAAGATCTGGGTGGAGGTCTGATTCTGAGGTGTTTGAGGATGTGGTTGGTGTGCAGGAAGTAGAAGATACTTGAAACACAGCTTTTAAGGGTGTGACATCAAGAACTTCTGTTTCAAGAATGTGAGGTTCAGAAGTGTTGGTTGGTTCTGAAGGAATTTCAGATGGTTTTGATGGTTGTTCTGAGATGGGTGAAACAGATGGAATAGTGATTGGTTCTGATGAAACTTGAACAGGTGTTATTTTTGTAGGTTCAGAAGCAGCGGGTTCAGATGATTTTGATGATGGATCATTTGAAGATGGTTGATTATCAGAGGCTTTTATGGTTGAGATTCTTGTGGTTTTTCAGGTTGTTGTTCTTGTGGGTGTTGTTGTTGTTCAGATGGCTTTTATTTAGGTGGTTCAGAGGATTTTTGTTGTACAGAAGGTTGTGGTTGTTGTTCTGTAGGTTGTTGATCTGTGGGTTGATTCTGAGAAGATTATTTTTGTGGAACAAAATGTTTGATTTGGATTTTTGGTTGAGATGATGGTGGTACAGATACTTTTGGTGTTTGAATGGTTTGTGTTGTTGTTGGTGAACAGAACTTTGTTTTTGTGGTGATTTAGAACTAGGAGCAGTAACAGAAGTAGTTTGAGTAGAGGGTGGTTTTGGAACAGAATTAATATTAGAGTCATTTATAACAATTGTATTTGCAGAAGATACAAAAGATTTAGTACCTTTTATCTTGATCCTCTTGGCTGGTACAGAAGAAGTGTCTTCAGATTCTTTTCTCTTCAAGAGCTTCTTTGGCTTCTCAGCAATCTTGACCTTCTTTTGAACAGGTGCAGCTTCTGCTGCTAGCTGAGTCCTCTTTCTTTTTAGTTGAGCTTCTTCTTCTTCTTCTTCTGCATCAGGTAGGGGTTGTCTTGCTAGTTGTATCACATTTGCAGGAACAAGCTTTCCTTCTTTCTTACATTCATCAATGTACATAACCACAATGTGTCTTGGCTCTTCAGCAAAGAACAGTGGAAAGTCATCTACAGGAACCCTCTTCTGACTGAGTTCAGACACATTCAGCTTCTTAGGTGCTGTTGTGAGTTCATCAACTATTTTAAGTCTCTGAAGACTTTTAGCATTCAGAGGCTTTCCCATTATGAATTCCAATTCCTCTGTAACTCCAGCAGCGTACAGAGCAGAGACCAAACCATTCTCAGTTAGAAGATTTGATATCAACCTTCCAAAAGGGATCCAGGTTCTGATCTTCTGTCCTTTTTCCTTCACATACTCTCTAGATGCATTTATATGGTTCCACAGATGCATAAAAAGAATATATGGAAGATCTACCTTGGTGCTCTGACTGAGGCAATACATGAAATAGAGGTTTTCATTATTGACATAGTCTGGAGAATTAGTTGACTTCCTATGATGGATGCATCCCATGAAGATCTTGGCCCAGATCTTGTAGTCAGGCTTCAGATCCTTAAATTTGTTAGAAGCTTGACCAGCAGTCATCACTTCTTCATACACCTCATCCATGTCCACACGCCCAGCTGGCAAGTGGGAAACACCATCTGTTTCTTCATATCCAATTAACTTTCTGATCAGATCTTCTGTGATAATGATTTCTTTTCCCAGTACAGAAGATAGGATGAATTTGGGGTAAATTGAGGCATGGATCCAGAATTCTTTCACAAGGAGGGGGTAAACTGGTCCAAAGAGTCTATCAAAGTACTTAACCCATCCTTGAGCACCAATGATAGAACGAAATTCAAAGCCATTTTCTGCAAGTGAATCAAATTCTACCATGGATTCACACAAAACCTCCAACTTCTCAATAGGGGTTAAAAGAGTTCTTTTGGGAGGAGAATAAGGAGCAACACCCATGTTTGCAGAAGTTACTGCAGCCATTGAAGATTGGAATTGAGCAGCTGTTGATGATGAAGTTGCCATTGAAGAATGCTTTGTCAAACGCTTAGGTTTAGGGTTTTTATGTAGAGCGAAGAGAAGATGAAAACGCATATAATTTTCTGAGATTGTGAAAAGTGTCAAAGTGAAGATAAGTCATGTATTTATACTAAAACACTCAGGCATACCATCAGTCAGAATTTGCACGTTTTAACAAGCATTAAATGAAAAGAATAATAATCATTTCAAACATTAATTTCTTCTGACAATTTGGGGGGAAAATCAAGATTTTCACTATTCAAACTTCACCTCAAACGTCTCTTCAGTAATGTACACGCCACCTCTTCAGATTTGGTGTGACACGTATTTGCTTGCCTGTGTTCTGAATTCTTTTGAGAAATGAAACGTTAACCAACGTTCAGATCTTCTAAGGATTGTTAGTTCAGAGTTTCACAGAATAAATAATGTTAAGCAGAATAAGTAAGTAATTAGAAGAAATACTTCAGAGCTTTAGGCATTTTTGTATCTGTAAAAATTTGCTTATGACAAATATCATTCTGGACAGAAATCCATACCAATATTTTTCAGAATAAATTTGAATCTATCTTCAACAAGGGGTTTTGTAAAAATATCTGCCCATTGATGATCTGTATCAACAAAGGCTAAATTTATTATTCCCTTCTGAACATAGTCTCTGATGAAATGATGTTTAATCTCTATATGTTTTGCCTTAGAGTGTAAAATAGGGTTTTTAGACAAACATATAGCAGAAGTATTATCAACAAAGATAGAAATGTTACTTTCAAAATTTTGATAATCTTCTAGTTGACTTTTCATCCAGAGCATCTGCGTGCTACATCCAGCAGCAGCAATATATTCTGCCTCTGTGGTTGAAAGTGCACTTGTGGGTTGCTTCTTGTTGTACCAGGAGATTAGATTTCTTCCTAGAAATTGACAACTTCCAGAAGTACTTTTTCTTTCCACTCTGTCTCCAGCGTAGTCAGCATCACAGAATCCAACTAATTTGAAATCATTAGATTTTCTGTAACACAAACCCACATTAGAAGTACCTTTCAGATACCTTAGAATCCTCTTGACAGCTGTCAAGTGTGATTCTCTAGGATCTGATTGGAATCTAGCACACAAACAAACACTGAACAATATGTCAGGTCTAGAAGCAGTAAGATAAAGAAGAGAACCAATCATACCTCTGTAGAGCTTCTGGTCTACTTTCTTACTTACCTCTTCCTTGCCAAGTGAGCTAGTAGGATGCATGGGAGTCTTTGCCAACTTACTATCAGCCATGTTAAATTTCTTCAGAAGTTCTTTAACATATTTGGTCTGATGTATGTAAGTGCACTCTGGAGTTTGATTAACTTGGATTCCTAGAAAGAATCTGAGTTCTCCCATCATGCTCATTTCAAATTCTGTCTGCATACATGTAGCAAACTCCTTTCCAAGCATAATATTTGTTGATCCAAAAATAATATCATCAACATAAATTTGACAAATTACAAGATCTTTCTTAATTGATTCACAAAAGAGTGTTGTATCCACTTTGCCTCTAATGAAATTTTTCTCCAGAAGAAAATTGCTCAATCTCTCATACCAAGCTCTGGGAGCTTGTTTTAATCCATATAGAGATTTCTTTAATTTGAAAACATGATCTGAAAATTTTTCATTTTCAAAACCAGGAGGTTGGTGGACATAAACTTCTTCTTCTATAATACCATTAAGAAAGGCACTATTAACATCCATCTGATACAGAGTGATGTTATTTTGTGCAGCAAATGAAATAAGAAGACGTATAGATTCTAACCTTGCCACTGGAGCATATGTCTCAGTGTAATCAATACCTTCTTGTTGACTGTGAAGGTGAGATAATACTTAGAAGGGGGGTTGAATAAGTATGAAAGATTAAGACTTAAAAAATAATGACACAATTATTTTTATCCTGATTCGTTGAAATCAACTACTCCAGTCCACCCTCCCTAGAGTGATTTGCCTTTCTCAACAAGGACTTAATCCACTATTTAATCAAATAGATTACAATAGTAACACCTAAGAACAACTGTTCTTAGTCTTCTCAAGAGCTACTGATTCCAACTGAATCCTCTTAAGGAAAACCTTTACAATCAATGTAAATCAAATACAAGAGTATTAATGCTTCTAAAAAGCTTTTATCACAACAGTGATTTTTCTCTTAAGTTTAAGTACAAGTAATTCTAAGAAGAATATGAAAGAATGAGAGCTTTGAATAATATGATTTATTTTCAGCAAATTGTGTAACTGAAGAATTTGGTGGAGTCTTCCTTTTATAGGCAGCTGATCCAAGGATGTTGAGCATTGAGAAGAGTGTCCTAAAAGGTCTGAGCCATTTTGTCTTCACATTAAGTGACCTTTCCTAGAAGTAGAAAACACATAAAAATCCTTTTTGTCTGTGTTCTTGTGTCTAGCACAAATGAGGAAAGAGACGTTTGATTTACTCCAACGGATATAATCTTTGAATATTTCTTCTTCAGTTTTCAGCAAGTTCTTCAGAATCTGATTGAGTCAGAGTCTTCTAATGATGTTCAGAACCTTGTTGTATCATAGTCTTCTGCAGCATGTGTGCTTTCAGCGTGTTGATCATCAGAGCATATTTGTCACATAACTTCAGTACTTGGCAGCTTTAGTACTTTCAGAAACTTCTGTAGAAACTATGCTTTGAGAAACTCTTCATACAATATTCTTCTTTGCTTCAGATGCTTCTGACTAGCTTCAGAATCTTCTGGAGCTTCTTGCTTTAGATCCTTCTGGATACTACGCTCAGGATCTTCTATAAACAGCAATCAGAATCTTCTAATGAGTGCATCTGGCGCTTCAGAGTCAAGATAACTTCTTGTATACAATTCAGATTTGCTTCTAGAGAGTTAATTTCATTTCAATCTGCAGTAAAACTCTTAAACAAATTTTAGAGTGTATAATTCTTAAATATAAAATTTCCTAATAGTTATCATCAAAACAAAGAGATATTATTAAGAACCAATCCGTGTTCTAACAATCTCCCCCTTTTTGATGATGACAAAAAGTATCAGAAATTTTGTTTAACTGAACATATAGAATTATAACTCCCCCTTAGATGATGAATCTCCCCCTGAGTTAAATACAAATAAGGAATAGAAACTTCCCTTTTGTCTTGAGTAATCTTCAGAGTTAGATCTTGTTTGTTCTTATAACATTTGAAGGTCAGAATGTCTTGCAGATTTAAGATTCAGAGTTTGATAAATAGACAAATGATCTGAGAGACTCAGAGTTTCTTTTATAGAATGTACTTATCAAATGTTCTGAAATAGTCAGTTTAAATGTTGGATAGAATAGATATGTCTGGAGTTTCATTCTGGTGAAGTTATATTAAACAGTTCAGATCTATATTTTCTCCCCCTTTTTTGTCATAAGCAAAAAGTAAAAACTTTTAAAAAGACAAATAAAAGGAAATAATAAATAAGATAATTCAATGGAGAAAACTTTGATTCATTCAAAAGATCAGATCAAGAGTACATAGGTGAACATCAGAAGATAAAGCAATAAGGTACAGATGCAAACAACAAATGCAAAAACATTAGAATGAAAAAAAATCTAAGAGTGTTTGGACAAAAGCATCTTCAATAGATCTGTAATCTCAGAGGATGATTGCTCTTGCTTGGACATCCACTTAGTCATAGTTTCATTCTTTTCATCTTGCTTTGACATCCATTATGTCATATCCTCAGACTTGTTATCCTGCTTAGCCATCCAGGATTTTATCTCTGACTGTCCAGCTTCCAGAGCAGCAATCTTATCTTCAAAATCTGGATGTTCTTTCTTTACCTCAAATGAAGAATTATGATGAGGTTCTGTAGCATTAACAGAGTCAATTTCCATTGGGTCTGTAGATTCTGAAGAGGGGTCTACCAGAGTCATAGCCAATGCATTATCAGTAGATTCTGTTGATGGTGGAGGAGCATCTAAACGTAGCAGAGGTTCAATTTTGTTGATAGTCCAGAAAATAGCTCTTGCAGCCTCAGCAAGTCTGAGCTTTGCATCATCAGAACAGACGTTCTTCAGATTTGACGCTACAGTGTTGAATCTGTTGATGAATCCATCCCAGATGATGTCAGATTCTTTAGCATCCATTGTTGCTGAGCATTTCTTCTGAACAATACCTAAATACATCTGTATTTCTTGCAAAAAAGTTTGAAATAAATGATCAACATTAAGTTTGTGCTTTGGACGTAACAAGGTTACCAGAGTTGCAGGTTTAGGTTGGGAAGTTGGTGGAAAAAGTGATTTTTGGATGGAGATCAGTGGAGGGGGATAGTATGGAATGAAGGGTATCTCAGAAGCTTTTTCTTTAGATCTGACTAAAGCATTAAGCAAATGAGGTTTTGCTCTTCTGTGAGGGGTAACTACATCAAAAGGTGCATTTGAGTAGGGTTTGAAAGCAGATTTTGGTAGTTCAACAGATGCAACAGTGTTATCAGATGCAATTTGCAGAGCTGAAACAACAACTTTATCAGATTTTGCAGAGTATGATATGGTTGCTAAAGGTTCTACATCTGACATAGATTTAATGTAATCAAGAATCACAGATGGAAGGATCATTGTGGATTTTGGTTTCAGAGGGTTGATGGGGTCAGAAGGTTCAACTCTGTCATAAAAGTCTTTCAGTTTGAAACTATAAGACAGATTATGAAATAGAGAAGAAACTTGGGCACAAGATATAGAAGGTGTTGGATTGGAATTGGGGATTAATATCTCAGATGATGGTGCAGGTGGAGGAATAGGATCTGGAATGGGAGTTTTAGAAGGTATGGTAGGTTCAGGTTGGTTTATCTCAGAGTATTTGTCAGATGGAGAGATTAGAAAATCTGGGTGGATTTCTGATTCTGAGGAGTTAGAGGATGTGGTTGGTGTACAAGAGGTAGAGGATACTTGAAACACCGTTTTTAAAGGTGTGACATCAAGAACTTCTGTCTCGGGGATGTGAGGTTCAGAAGTATTGGTAGGTTCTGAAGGGATGTCAGATGGTTTGGATGGTTGTTCTGAGGTGGGTGAATCAGAAGGAATAGTTATTAGTTCTGATGAAACTGGAGCAGAAGTTACTTTTGTAGGTTCAGAAGTAACAGGTGTAATGGGTTCAGAAGGTGGATTATTTGATGGTGGATTGTGAGAGGCTTTTTCTAGTTGAGATTCTTTTTGTTTTTCTGGTAGTTCAGATGATTGTTGTTGAACAGATTGTTGTGGTAGTTGTTTTGATGGTTGTTGTTCAGATGGTTGTGTTCGTGGAACAAACTGTTTGATATGAATTTTAGGTTGAGAAGATTTTGGTACAGAAACTGTTGGTGTTGGAATTGTTTGTGTTGTTGTTTGTGTTGGAACAGGTGTTTGTTTTTTAGGAGAAATAGAACTGGGAGCAGTAACAGAAGTGGTTTGTGTAGAAGGTGGTTTTGGTACAAACTTAACATTAGAATCATTAATAACAAGTTTTGCAGAAGATACAGAAGATTTAGTACCTTTTATTTTGATCCTCTTGGTAGGTACAGAAGCAACTTCTTCAGATTCTTTTCTCTTCAAGAGCTTCTTTGGCTTCTCAGCAATCTTGACCTTCTTCTGAGCAGGTTCAGCTTCTTCTACAGGCTGAGTCCTTTTCCTCTGGAGTTGTGCTTCTTCTTCTCCTGCATCTGGTAGTGGTTGTCTAGCTAGCTGAATCACATTAGTAGGAACAGGTTTTCCTTCCTTCTTGCATTCATCAATATACATAACCACTATATGTCTGGGTTCTTCAGCAAAGAATAAAGGAAAGTCATCTACAGGAACCCTCTTATTCAATTCAGACACAATCAGCTTCTTGGGAGCTGTTGTGAGTTCATCAACAATTTTGAGTCTCAGAATACTTTTAGCATTTAGAGGCTTTCCCATTATAAATTCTAATTCCTCTGTAACTCCAACAGCGTACAAAGCAGTTACCAAACCATTCTCAGTAAGAAGATCTGAGATCAACCTTCCAAAGGGGATCCAAGTTCTGATCTTCTGTCCTTTCTCTTTCACATATTCTCTAGATGCATTGATATGGTTCCACAGATGCATAAACAGAATGTATGGAAGATCTACCTTGGTGCTCTGACTAAGGCAATACATGAAATAGAGCTGTTCATTATTGACATAGTCTGGAGAATTGGTTGACTTCCTGTGGTGGATGCATCCCATGAAGATCTTGGCCCAGATCTTGTAGTCAGGCTTCAGATCCTTGAATTTGTTAGAAGCTTGACCAGCAGTCATTACTTCTTCATAAACCTCATCCATGTCCACACGCCCAACTGGCAAGTGAGAAACACCATCTGTTTCTTCATAACCTATTAATTTTCTTATCAGATCTTCTGTGATAATAATTTATTTTCCCAGCACAGAAGATAAGATGAACTTGGGGTAAACTGATGCATGGATCCAGAATTCTTTTACAAGGAGAGGGTAAACTGGTCCAAAGAGCCTATCTAAATACTTAACCCATCCTTGAGCTCCAATGATGGAACGAAACTCAAACCCATTTTCTGCCAGAGAATCAAACTCAACCATAGATTCACATAGAACTTCCAACTTATTAACAGGGGTTAGAAGAGTTCTTTTGGGAGGAGAATAGGGAGCAACACCCATGTTTTCTGAAGTTACTGCAGCCATAGAAGATTGGAATTGAGCAGCTATTGAAGATGAAGTTGCCATTGAAGAATGCTTTATCAAACGCTTAGGTATAGGGTTTTTATGCATAGAAAAGAGGAGATGAAAACGCATGTAATTTCTGAGAGTGTGAAAAGTGTGAAAGTGAATACAAGTCAAGTATTTATACTAAAGCACTTAGGCAAATCAAAAGTCAGAAATTGCACGTTTTAACAAGCATTAAATGAAGAGAATAATAATCATTTCAAAACATTAATTGCTTCTGACAATATGGGGGGAAAACCAAGATTCTCACTATTCAAACTTCACCTCAAACGTCTCTTCAGTTATGTACACTCCACCTCTTCAGATTTGGTGTGACACGTGTTTGCTTGCATGTGTTCTGAATTCTCTTAAGAAATGAAACGTTAGCCAATGTTCAGATCTTCTAAAGATTGTTAGTTCAGAGTTTCACAAAAGAAATATTGATCAGAATAAAATAAGCAATCAGAAGAAATACTTCAGATCATTAAGCATTTTTGCATCTGTTAAAATTTTCTTCTGATAAATATTATTCTGGACAAAAATCCATACCAATATTTTCAGAATAAAATTGAATCTATCTTCAACAAGGGGTTTTGTAAAAATATTTGCCCATTGATGATCTGTATCAACAAAGGCTAAATTTATGATTCCCTTCTGAACATAGTCTCTGATGAAATGATGCTTAATTTCTATATGTTTTGCCTTAGAATGTAAAATGGGATTCTTGGACAAACATATAGCAGAAGTATTATCACAAAAGATAGAAATGTTACTTTCAAAAATTTGATAATCTTCTAGTTGACTCTTCATCCAGAGCATCTGCGTGCTACATCCAGCAGCAGCAATGTATTCAGCCTCTGTGGTTGAAAGTGCAATTGTGGGTTGCTTCTTGCTGTACCAGGAGATTAGATTTCTTCCTAGAAATTGACAACTTCCAGAAGTACTTTTTCTTTCCACTCTGTCTCCAGCGTAGTCAGCATCACAGAATCCAACTAATTTGAAATCATCAGATTTTCTGTAACACAAACCCACATTAGAAGTACCTTTCAGATACCTTAGAATCCTCTTGACAGCTGTCAAGTGTGATTCTCTAGGATCTGATTGGAATCTAGCACACAGACAAACACTGAACAATATGTCAGGTCTAGAAGCAGTAAGATAAAGAAGAGAGCCAATCATACCTCTGTAGAGCTTCTGGTCTACTTTCTTACTTACCTCTTCCTTGCCTAGAGAGCTAGTAGGATTTATTGAAGTCTTTGCCAGCTTACTGTCAGACATGTTGAATTTCTTCAGAAGTTCTTTAACATACTTTGTCTGATGTATGTAGGTGCACTCTGGAGTTTGATTAACTTGGATTCCTAGAAAGAATCTGAGTTCTTCCATCATGCTCATTTCAAATTCTGCCTGCATACATGTAGCAAACTCCTTTCCAAGCATAATATTTGTTGATCCAAAAATAATATCATCTACATAAATTTGGCAAATTAGAAGATCTTTCTTAATTGTTTTACAAAAGAGTGTTGTATCCACTTTGCCTCTGATGAAATTCTTCTCCAGAAGAAAATTGCTCAATCTCTCATACCAAGCTCTGGGAGCTTGTTTTAAACCATATAGAGATTTCTTTAATTTGAAAACATGATCTGGAAATTTTTCATTTTCAAAACCAGGAGGTTGGTGGACATAAACTTCTTCTTCTATAATACCATTAAGAAAGGCACTTTTAACATCCATCTGATACAGAGTGATGTTATTTTGTGCAGCAAAGGAAATAAGAAGGCGTATAGATTCTAACCTTGCCACTGGAGCATATGTCTCAGTGTAATCAATACCTTATTTCTGACTGTACCCTTGAGCAACCAGCCTTGCCTTATTCCTCTCAACTTCTCCTTTCTCATTTAGCTTATTTCTGAAGACCCATTTTGTACCAATTATATTAAATCCTTGAGGTCTCTGAACTAGATCCCAATCATTGTCTTGCAGAGCTTCATCTACAGAAGATGGTTCAATTTCTGACACTAGTCCAAATAGTGATGCTTCAAATGATCTTAGAAAGGATCTTGTTCTGATGGGATCATCCTGCTTTCCAATAATGACATCCTCTGGATGAGAAGCTTTAATTCTGGATGATGATCCTCTAATAGTTGACTCTTCTGAAACGTTTAGATTATTCATCTGAGAAGTTATAGGAGTAGCATCTGGAGTTGCTTCTGGTTCCTTCACTTGAATTTTGTCTGCTTCTGGAACTTCAGAGTCAATAAAGACTACTTCCCTATCTGCAGAGTTATCAACCTGCTTTGGCTTTTCAGAGCCAAGCTTATCATCAAATCTGACATGAATGGATTCTTCAACAATCTATGTCTCAGTGTTGTATACTTTGTAGCCTTTAGAGCGTTCAGAATATCCAAGCATGAAACACTTTTGTGCTTTGGAATCAAACTTGCTCAGATTTTCCTTAGTGTTTAACATATAGCAAATACATCCAAAAGGATGAAAATATGAAATGTTGGGCTTTTTGTTCTTCCACAGTTCATAAGGAGTCTTCTTCAGAAGAGGTCTAACAGACACTCTGTTCTGAATGTAACAAGCTGTGTTGATTGCTTCTGCCCAAAAATGTTTTGCCAGATTTGTCTCATTGATCATGGTTCTGGCCATTTCTTGCAAAGTTCTGTTTTTCCTCTCTACAACCCCATTCTGTTATGGAGTTCTAGGACAAGAAAAATCATGAGCAATGCCATTTTCAGAAAAATAATTTTCAAAATATTTATTTTCAAATTCACCACCATGATCACTTCTGACTTTTATAATTTTGAAATTCTTTTCATTCTGGACTTGCTTGCAGAAGTCAAAGAACACAAAATGTGACTCATCCTTGTGTTTTAAGAACTTTACCCATGTCCATCTACTAAAGTCATCAACAATAACTAATCCATACTTCTTGCCTCTGATGGATGCCGTTTTCACTGGTCCAAACAGATCAATATGAAGTAATTCTAGTGGTTTAGAAGTAGAAACAACATTTTTTGATTTGAAAGATGTTTTTGAAAACTTCCCTTTCTGGCATGCTTCACAAAGAGCATCTGAAGTGAACTTCAGATTAGGGAGTCCTCTGACAAGATTAAGTTTATTAATCTGAGATATACGTCTCATATTAATATGGCCCAATCTTCTGTGCCAGACCCATTGCTCTTCATTAACAGACAAGAGGCATTTAACATTTTGAACTTTAAGTTCTGAAAGATTTATTTTATAAATGTTGTTTTTCCTCTTACCACTAAATAGGATAGAGCCATCCTTTTGACTAATAGCTTTACAACATTTTTGATTAAAGGTAATATCATAACCATTGTCACTTAATTGACTTATGGACAATAAGTTATGCTTTAACCCTTCAACAAGTAAAACATTAGTAATAGAGGGAAGTTTACCATTTCCAATAGTGCCAGATCCAATGATCTTGCCCTTCTGGTTCCCTCCAAACTTCATGTCACCTCCAGATCTAAGTTCCAGGCTTTGGAACATAGACTTTTCTCCTGTCATGTGTCGTGAGCATCCAGAGTCCAGGTACCATGATTGGTGTCCTGACCTTGCTGCTAAGAACATCTGCAAGAGGAATTATTTTGTTTTTAGGTACCCAGATCTTCTTGGGTCCTTTGGGGTTAGTTGGTTTGTAGGTTTGTCTAAACTTCTGTTTTTCAACATAATGTTTATTCTGACTTGCCTTGGGTTTAAACACATAAGTATTCTTCTCAGAGCTTGTGTGTTTAATGTCATTTAAGTGAACAAATTTAAATTGAGAATACAGAGGTGTCTTCTTGATGAAAAGTTTGTCAACAGGTTTTGGATTGCTTTCAGATGAAGATTCATATCCAATACCTCTTCTGTTGTTTCCACTAACACCATAGATCATGGAAGCCATCTTGCTTCTGTCTATGCTCTTAGTAAGAAATCTCTGAAAGCTAGAGTCATATTTTTCTAAAATGTTTTCACATGACTTAGTCTCAGATTCAGATTCTTGTTGAGTTATTTCAAAGTCATTTTTTATTTTCAGATTAATTTCTTTTTCTCAACAAGTTCTGTCTTCAGAAGATCAATCTCAGATTCAA
The DNA here is from genome assembly GCA_963859935.3 of Lathyrus sativus. Lineage (NCBI taxonomy): Eukaryota > Viridiplantae > Streptophyta > Magnoliopsida > Fabales > Fabaceae > Lathyrus > Lathyrus sativus. The sequence continues at coordinate 558,877,430 of OZ012737.1, forward strand.
GATTGCTTTTCAGCTTCTTGTATTTGAGTTTGATATTGTTATAACTTTTAAGAACTTCTGTTAAAACTTTTATAAGTTCTTCTTTGGTAAGTTTAGCCATTACCTCTTCTGCATCATCATCAGATTCAGAATCTGATTCAAATCCTGAGGTACCTTCCTCTTGATCCTCTATGCTGGCCATCAGTGCAACATTAGCACATTCTTCTTCTGATTCAGAAGATGATTCAGATTCATCTGAGTCATCCATGTTGCCATCAGAACCTTCTTCTTTTTGTTAAACTTCTTCTTGGGTTTTTCTTTCTGAAGTTTGGGGCAATCATTCTTGTAGTGCCCAGGTTCTTTGCACTCATAGCACACAACTTCTTTCTTGCCAGATCTTCTGTGCCCAGAAGATTCCTTTCTATTATCAGATCTTCTGAAGTTGTTGAACTTCTTTCCCTTTTGCTTCCAGAGTCTGTTGATCCTTCTGGACAGCATGGATAATTCATCTTCTTCTTCAGAAGAAGATTCTTCAGAGCTTTCTTGAATAACCTGCAAAGCTTTAGCAGTTTTGTTGGATTTTAAGGCAACAGATTTACCTTTTTCTTTCTTCTGAGGTTCATCTTCCTCAAGCTCAATCTCATGGCTCCTCAGTGAGCTGATGAGTTCTTCTAGAGAGATCTTGTTCAGATCTTTAGCCATCTTCAAGGCAGTCACCATTGGTCTCCATCTGGTAGGCAGACTTCTGATGATTTTCTTTACGTGATCTGATGTAGAGTATCCCTTGTCCAGAACTTTCAGCCCAGCTGTGAGTATCTGAAATCTGGAGAACATGGCTTCAACAGATTCAGAGTCTTCCATTTTGAAGGCCTCATACTTCTGGATCAGAGCCAGAGCTTTTGTCTCCTTAACTTGAGAATTTCCCTCATGAGTCATTTTTAGGGATTCAAACATATCAAAAGCAGTTTCCCTGTTTATAATTTTTTCATACTCAGTATGTTAAATTTCATTCAATAATATAGTCCTGGCTTTGTGATGATTTCTAAAATCTTTCTTCTGAGCATCTGTCATAGATTTTCTGTCAATCTTCTTGCCATTCCCATCTGTGGGATAGACATATCCATCTATGACTAGATCCCATAGATCAGCATCATATCCTAGGAAAAAACTCTCAATTCTGTCTTTCCTGTAGTCAAATTTCTCCCCATCAAACATAGGGGGTTTGGTGTTGATCCTGTCCCTTTCTTCATATTTATTGTTAATATTAGATATTGAATTATCAGCCATTGTAACAAATAAATATATATCAAAGTATTTCTCTCTGGATCTTTACTGAGACTGTTAAGTGGTAGCACACACAGAACCGGAGCTCTGATGCCAACTGAAGGTGAGATAATACTTAGAAGGGGGGTTGAATAAGTATGAAAGATTAAGACTTAAAAAATAATGACACAATTATTTTTATCCTGGTTCGTTGAAATCAACTACTCCAGTCCACCCTTCCTAGAGTGATTTGCCTTTCTCAACAAGGACTTAATCCACTATTTAATCAAACAGATTACAATAGTAACACCTAAGAACAACTGTTCTTAGTCTTCTCAAGAGCTACTGATTCCAACTGAATCCTCTTAAGGAAAACCTTTACAATCAATGTAAATCAAATACAAGAGTATTAATGCTTCTAAAAAGCTTTTATCACAACAGTGATTTTTCTCTTAAGTTTAAGTACAAATGATTCTAAGAAGAATATGAAAGAATGAGAGCTTTGAATAATATGATTTCTTTTCAGCAAATTGTGTAACTGAAGAATTTGGTGGAGTCTTCCTTTTATAGGCAGCTGATCCAAGGTGAGCTGAGCGTTGAGAAGAGTGTCCCAAAAGGGTCTGAGCCTTTTTGTCTTCACATCAAGTGACCTTTCCTAGAAGAAGAAAGCACAGAAAAATCCTTTTTGTCTGTGTTCTTGTGTCTAGCATAAATGAGGAAAGAGACGTTTGATTAACTCCAATGGATATAATCTTTGAATATTTCTTCTTGAGTTTTCAGCAAGTTCATCAGAGTCTAATTGGGTCAGAGTCTTCTAATGATAATCAGAACTTTGCTGGATCAGAGTCTTCTGCAGCATGTGTGCTTTCAGCGTGTTAAATATCAGAGCATATTTGAAACAGAACTTCAGTACTGGCAGCTTTAGTACTTTCAGAATCTTCTGTAGAAACTATGCTTTGAAAAACTCTTCATACAATATTCTTCTTAGCTTCAGATGCTTCTGACTTGCTTCAGATGCTTCTGCTTGCTTCAGATTCTTCTGGAGCTTCTGCTTCAGAATCTTCTGGAGCTTCTTGCCTTAGATCCTTCTGGAGGCTACGCTCAGGATCTTCTGTTGGCAGCAATCAGAATCTTCTAATGAGTGCATCTGACGCTTCAGAGTCTTGTTAATTTCTTGTATTCAATTCTGTTTTGCTTCTAGAGTGTTAATATCTTTACTATCTGCAGTAAAAACTCTCAAGCAAATATTAGAGTATATAATTCTGAAATACAAAATTTCCTAATAGTTATCATCAAAACAAAGAGATATTATTAAGAACTAATCTGTGTTCTAACAACTGTGTGCTGCATTAGTTAGGTAGGTTCTAAGTTGTTGTGTCACTCAAAGCTGTTAAGCAAGAGTGTGCGTCACTTGATCAAAGCTGTGAAGCAAGATCAATGTGTGGTATTGGAGTGTATCTCCATAACTATTATGTAATTGTGTGTTAATATAACTGAGGTGATTGAGCGGGAGTGAGTGGGTATACTCAGGTCTAGAGTGTCTCTAGGCAGAAGTGTCATTGGGTAGGTTTTAAGTGAGGATTGCAAACTCGGTTGTTTGACTCTGAATTAATTCTACTAATAGTGAATTTCCTCCCTGGCTTGGTAACCCCCAGATGTTGGTGAGGATGCACCGAACTGGGTAAACAATTACTGGTATTATTTATCTTTCAGCATTTACAATTCTGCACAATTTAAATGGTTAAATAAATAGTCTGTCAGTATGTAGATGTCACAATAGAGGTCATGACATTGATCATGACATCGTTAATTCTTAAAGGAATTTAAAGTGGTCATGGTCTGTCCTCGTCCTTGTTTGAGCAGAGATCAATGTTCTTGGGACATATGAGATCGACATACCAGAATTTCAAATGGTATCAGAGTAGGCATCTTGTCTGTTCTGGATGAGATCTTGGGAGATACTTTCTGGTGGTTTGAACAAGGAGAAGTGGCAGCTGATTTGATGATCGTGCTAAATGTTTGAGTTGTTGCTTGTGGAGTTTAAGGATTCTGTGTTTCTGTTGCTATGCACTCTGAGCTTCTGTGACCTGCTGAATATTTTGCCAAAGGAGCAGTGGCTACAATGTCCTATAAGATGTTCGGACAGCTTGTTTAGGGCATGTTGAAGATGTTCTTTTGGTGGTTCCGCTGCATATTTTTCTAATGGAAGAACTCTGGTAGCCCTGGGAGAAGACTGCCCTATATTCATATTGTTGAATGTTGTAGCTGTGTTGTTTGAGTGCCTGGGCTGTTGCTTGTATGATTGAATTGTTCTGTTGTGTAGGAAGTGATTTATTTTTACCACTCATAACTTGCAAGGATTCTATCAGCATAGGAAGTTATAAGAGAGGGTGGCAGCCTTGTTGTTTCAACATTAAAGATAGTTATACTAAAGAATACTCTTGGTATTGCTGAAGTGTAATCATCTGGCTTTCTCAACAAGTTATATGGATTTAATATCAATCTCTATTTGTGGAATGCACAAGTATTTAATTGATTATCCATAATGATCAACATTGTCAAAGTTCTGTTGGCTCATCAGGTGGATGATCCAAGTTTGTCTTTTGGAAGAAGGGTCTCTTTTAATGCACAAAGCATCTGACCCTTGTTTTGTGTGGTCAACTTCAAAGGTCTGATGTTCAACCAGATGTTGAGACATTTCATTAGCAGAGATTATGCAGTTGATTCTGATGATCTTGGTACCATACACATGTGTGGTAGAATCTGTCTTTAATCTAGTAAGGTTCTTGGCAAGAAACTAAGACTAGAATGTAGTGCTGATGGAAGTGAAGATGAAGACGTTCTTCTTGGATCAATTTATTAGAGTGCAACAGCATATGATCTGTATCTAGAAAGTTTCCTGGCAAGAAACTGGTCTAGAAGATGGTGTTGGTAGCTCTGCTTGGGTCAGTTTATTTCTGATCTAAGTGCACAGGAGCATGAGATCTTGCTTAGCTTGGAGGTCAAAGATAAGTGGCAGTTATCTCTGATTTTCTGAAGAAATCTCTACTTAAGGAAAGCCTGAACTCATTAGCAGGATGTCTTATCAGATGATGTGACACCAAACAATAACTTCAGGGCCTCAATGGATGTTGTGGTACATCATTTGAAGATAATCTTCTCAGGTGTGAATGGAATTGATACTATCTCATGCAGTTTACAGGAGCTGTGTGAAAGAGTAGGTCTTACAGGTCCAAGTCTTGGTGTATCTAGGTTGCCTTGGAGCATGTAGGATATAAAGATCAAGCTTGTTAGAGCTCTGAAAGATGTTGAGTAACCAAATAGTGACATTTGGTTATTTGAGTAGTGAGCCTTTAGAAAACTATTCTTGTGTAGAAGGATAGTTATTTGAAGACCACAGAAGGTTCTGGGACTGTTCATGCTTGGAACTAATTACTCTTGTGCAGAAGGGTAGTTGGTTGAATACCAAAGGAGGATCTGTTTCTGTTCATATATTGGAGCTTGTGGTAGAAGCCCTAAGTTGTGTATGGAAGATTACCCTCTTTTGGAGATGTTTTTTATCAAGCTGGTGGAGTTGTGTTCTCTGAAGATCTTTAGTTGGATTACTAGGCAGTAGTAAGTCCAGTTGAGGGCATACCAAGAACCATTGGATGGTGTAAACATCATCTGGAGAAGGACTTGAAGATCTGTTGTGGAACTTGTGATTCACATCTTGGCTAAGAAGTACTCTATCTTTTCATACGGGAGAATGATGAGGTAAAAGGACTGTCTTGGAGTATGATGTATAAAGGTATTGTACAAAACTTGAGTGGATCATTGGTTGATTGCATTCTGATGTGATAAAGTCCCTAGTTGAATCAGATGTGTTCTAACTTATCATATGGGGGAATGATGAGTAAAGAATGTCTTGGATTATGGGGTGTCTATCTTGTACTCAGCCTAAGGTCAGAATACTTGTGGAGAAGTGGTCTCTTTTGCTACAGGTAACTCTAGGAAGAGGTGGATCAGTTTGGTAACTTCTCACTGTATGAGCATGAGGTTGATCTTGAGATATATTGTGGTGAGCTTGGAGCAACTTTTATAAAAGATAGGGGGAGAGTTTCTGTTTGATGGGTGTACTAGTTGCTTGTAGTTCAAGCAGTAAGTGAATGCGTTCAGCAGGCGTGTTGAACAAAGAGTGAGCTCTTGAAGACATGAAGATGAGTCTTATGTTTTCCATTCACGTGCTTCTAGAAAAAAAGCACTAGTTATCCTTGATATGGGGAGTCATACTTCTAGGATTTGTTGCTGCAAGAGCGCAGGTATGTATCAAGATTGTTTGTAGTTTCAAACAGTTTGGGATTTTATGAAGGAGGAATGTCAGACAAGATGTTGTGACATTGTGTTACTGCTCTAGCTCATGGTGAACTTGACAAGTGTATTGTTCTGTGACAATGGATCAAATAAGATTTGCACAAGCTTTACTGAGAGTAATATAAAGATGAAGATCAAGACATTATCAGCTCTGATTTTATGCATATGGAAGTCAAGGAAACATGGCATTTACACTAACATCTTGGAGATATTCCTAGTTGAATCTGAGTAATCTTGTAGAGAGTTTTGTCTACCTCTTCTATTATAATATGGGCTATAAAACAAGGAATGTAAAGCTGCAGTGTGTAATGAAGAGATTCTTCATATGTTTGGGTTCTCTCTTTTAGGGGGAGTGCTGATTATGTATGACAGGGGGAGTTGTGTACCTGTCTGATGCGTAGCTGCATTACTTGTGAAGCTGTGTACAAAGATTGCTGAAGCTCAGGCAAGCTTGTGTCCTTGGACCTCTGATGAGAATATTTGTGTGTCACAAATTGGGGATTTAAAATCAATTGTTACTTGGCAAGTATTTAATTGATTATCCTTAAATTAGTAATGTCAAAAGTGTCACTTCTGAAGGTGCAACTTCAAACAAGGCAAGAACTCAAGATTCAAGACTGATTCAGGGTGTACTCTCAAGGAGCTATGGTTCAGGGCTAATTTTACTGGCTGAATGAGTTCAACAAGGAGGTTAAGTCATTGTCCATGATTGTTGGTGTAGTCTATAGAGATCAAGAAATGTCAGACTTGGACACCATGTGTAGTATGTACACTTACTCCAATTTTTGTCAATTTTTTACTAAACCAAGGGGGAGTAAAGTGATGTTATCTGTTGCAACTATCAAGGGGGAGCATGATATTGTTGCTGCCCTGATAAGGTGTTTAGTTGTTTTAGCCAAAATTTGCCAAAGGGGGAGATTGTTAGCTTCATGGTTCTATGATATATAATTGTCCATGGTTCTATGATTGGATAAATTTTGGTAAAACATGATCCTGCACTGATGTTAAGCAGGATGTTATAACATCTCCTGTGGTGATAGAACTGTTGTGGAGTGTTTTAATGTGAATGTCCTGACATCCATCTGCTGTCATGACAAAACTGTTGTCATGTGTTTTTAAACAGGATGTCATTACCAATGTCATGACATCACAGTCTGGTGCAGTAGGAGCTAGCAGGAGCTGATGACAGTACTGTTGTTATATGTTGACATCACTGTCTGATGCAGCATGAGCTAGCAGGAGCTGATGATAGAACTGATGTCATGGGTGTCATTACCAATGTCATGACATCGCTCTCTGGTGCAGCAGGAGCTGATGACAGAACTGCTGTCATGGATGTCATACTGAATGTCATGACATCAATGTCTGGTACAGTAGGGGCTGCTATATTATATCTCTTGACAGAAGTGTTTTGGTCCTGTTGGATATTCCTCATCACTATGTACAGGCCAAAGAGATTCATTAGGAACAAAGTGAAGATTTAATTGGTGTTCATAAAAAGGATCTCTGAGACTTTTTAGGAAACTATAATATGCTTGTTTCTATTGTTATGAAGAAGATTCTGCAGGAGTGTTCAGCAGGGTGAGTTTGGTCAGCTAAGAGTCAGTTAAGTTGGAAGTCATGACTGAATGTTATGACATTGATCGTATGACATCAGGCATGCATGGTTTGTTTTTCTGTTATGATACATGATATCTCAGGCTAAATTTCAGGAAACCTGTTATGGCTTCTTAGTTATCTCAAGCGAGATTCTAGTCAGGGCTGGACATAACATGAAGCAGTTGTGACCTAATTTAACAGTACCTTGAAATATGGAAAGAGGTTTAACTTGGTTAAACCTAAAGTTTGTTACTTTGGAGCAGCCCAAGCCCAGTCTGCATTGCTATTTAAGGAGGAGCAGAAGCAGAGGAAATTAAGCACTCATATCAAGAACAACTTGAGTGTAAAATAAAGGTCTAGGGTTTGAGAGTACCTTGTGTGTGTCTTTGTAAGTCACCCTTTGCATCTTTTGATACATTATGGTACACATATTTGTGAGTGAATAGTGTTGCTCTTCACGTGTGTCTTGTGAGTGAAGAAGTTTTGTTCTTCACGTGTGAAGTGTGTCTTAGGAATACTTGTACACCAAGCAACTGTGTGTTGCATTGGTTAGGTAGGTTCTAAGTTGTTGTGTCACTCAAAGCTGTTAAGCAAGAGTGTGTGTCACTTGATCAAAGCTGTGAAGCAAGATCAAGGTGTGGTTTTTGAGTGTATCTCCATAACTGTTATGTAATTGTGTGTTAATATCAATGAGGTGATTGAGGGGGAGTGGGTGGGTATACTCAGGTCTAGAGTGTCTCTAGGCAGAAGTGTCATTGGGTAGGTTTTAAGTGAGGAGTGCAAACTGGGTTGTTTGACTCTGAATTAATTCTACTAATAGTGAATTTCCTCCCTGGCTTGGTAGCCTCTTGATGTAGGTGAGGATGCACCGAACTAGGTAAATAATTACTGGTGTTATTTATCTTTCAGCATTTAAAATTCTGCATAATTTAAATGGTTAGATAAATAGTCTGTCATTATGCAGATGTCACAACAGAGGTCATGATATTGGTCATGACATCGTTAATTCTTAAAGGAATTTAAAATGGTCATGGTCTGTCCTCGTCCTTGTTTGATCAGAGATCAATGTTCTTGGGACATATGAGATTTGCATACCAGAATTTCATAAACTATTGATTAACTTAACTCATAAAGCAAGAGTCGCCATCGCACTTTTATTTTATCCAAAAGAAAAGGAAAAATAGCAAACAAAACCTAAACAAGTTCTAAAACAAGAAAAAATGACAGAGACTGGGTAAGGGAGTTGGTTACGTAAAGGTAAGGTGTTAGCACCCAAAATGTCTATAGTACTCTATAGGAACCCTTTGAAATATCTACGCATTTTGATTTGAAAAGGTTTGCTTGAAAGGAGATTAGGGAGATGAGAAGAGAATTATTTTATTAGATTTTTATGTTTGGAGAGACTTACCGCCTCATGCCTACGTATCCACAAAGTGCAATATAGGATCAAATCCTCGTACTTCATGGTACAAATAACAAAAAAAAGGTTTGTTATGATTGATTTTAAATGTAAAGACAAGTCGTCATTTCTAAGCGAATAATTTCGCTTAAAGAGATGACTCATGTCTAAACTTATGAAAAAGTTTTAAAAGAAAAAGTGCACAAAGAAACAAAAAGAGTTGGTGAGTTTGATCTTTTTTTAAGTCTTTTTGAAAATAGGTCAAAATATGATTAACATTGATTGACATTTATTAAAGAAAACAAAGTTTGAAAAATCACTTGACCAAAGTCAAGGTTTCATTATGAAAGCTGTTTGATTTTGAAAACAAGAAGGTTTTGAAAAAGGGAGAAGCTTTAAAAATTTAAGAAGGGGTAGAGAAGAAGAGACTATCCTATTGCATAAAGATAAAAGCTAAGGATAAGAACAATCTAACCACACAAGCAAGCTTCATAACATAAGCATACATTCCTTTAGATTAGGCATTAATCAAAATAGGTCTTCAAAGGAGAACTTTAAGTACCCAAACATCCAAAGTTTAACATCACAAATTTCCAAGGATAGGTTAAGATCCTAGTTCTAGGTCCAAAGTTCCATGTCCAATGAAAAGGATAGTAACCATAGTCCACCATTAAAAGAACAAGTTTTTTTAGGGGTTTAAGCCTTTATTAATGTTTTTGGTCCAAATAGACATGAAAATTCTGGCAAGCACACGATGGATGTTATTCCCAAAGTTATAACATCCACTGTGACATTGACTACTATACTAACTAATTTAACTGTAAAGTAAAGCAGTAAAAACACATCAATTGTTTACCCAGTTCAGTGTCAACAACACCTGCATCTGGGGGCTACCAAGCCAGGGAGGAACTTCACTATTAGCAGAATTAATTCAGAGTTAAACAACACAGTTTGCACTCCTCACTTAAAACCTACCCAATGACAATTCAGCCTAGAGACACTCTAGACCTGGGTATACCCACTCACTCCGCCTCAATCACACCACAGTGATATATAGCACAGCATATTCTACAAACACACATTCTGACACAAGCACAAGCACATAGCAGCAGTTTATTACTAACAGCACTACAGATGTTATCACATATCTCCTCAGCAGCACCTGCAAGCATGATTATACCATGTGCACATAATAGGACATAGGCTAGCCAAGCTATCCACCTGTTCTTCACTGTTCTACATATCACCTGCACCTGTTCTTTTATTTCATCTTCTGTACTCCCTCTCTCCCCCTTTTTAGCCACAAATTAAGATCTAACTAAGGACTTAGCATAGATCATACATTGTAACATTATAATTGTTAGGGGTTACAGCAAAACTGCTCTTTGAAGAGCATCACAAATTCAGGTTATACAAAAAAAATTCAAATTGGAAAGAAACAACAGCAACACACTTTATCACTTTACCAACAGTCTGTGACACATACTCTTTTCTCAATCTTCTTCATTAGAGGAAGAACTAGAGTCACTGTCATTCAAATCTGATAGAGAGATGTCCTGGTTTCCATCATACGAGTCTTCCTCTAGAAATTCAGAGGCATAAGGTGGATCCCTGCGAGCCAGGGGAATGGTGAAGCCCTTAATAGGCAATCCTCTCTTGATGATATCGTCAGCAATTTCCCCCATGGTTTTGGCCACGTATGCAGAGCCTTCTCTATTTTGCATACGCCTAAGATTTTCTTCAGTGGGAGGAGGGTACTTGGTCTTTGGCTTTTCAGTGGAGGGAGGAGTATCTTTGGAGGATTTGGGAGGGGACTTAGAGGAAGATCCTTCATGATGAGAAGACATGTTTTTGTCGAGAATGAAGGTCTGAGAGAGATGTGGGAAGGTAATGGGGGCGGGGTGACACGTTTGTATGGAATGGAGAGCTTTATTGGTCAATGACTTGGACTGCATTGATGTTGTAAAATTCTCACGTGTCATTAATTGCTAGGCATCCTCATACATGCAAATACCTAACTTTCCTCTAAGATTTTCAAATTAGGCAGCATCTAAAGCCTTAGTAAAGATGTCACCTAGCTGTATTTCAGTGGACACATGCTCCAAGGAAATCACTTTGTCTTCCACTAGATCTCTAATGAAGTGATGTCGTATATCAATGTGCTTTGTTTTGCTGTATTGGATTGGATTTTTGGAAATGTTAATAGCACTAAGATTGTCACAGTACAATGTCATGACATCCTGAGTGACATTGTATTCAGTTAACATTTGCTTCATCTAGACCAGCTGAGAACAGTTGCTACCAGCTGCTATGTATTCAGCTTCAGCAATGGACAGTGAGATGCAATTTTACTTCTTGCTGAACCAAGATATTAGGTTGTTTCCCAAGAAGAAGCATCCACCAGATGTGCTTTTTCTATCATCAGCAATGTCAGCCCAATCAGCATCACAATAGCCACACAAGGTAGGATCACACCCATGAGAGTAGAGTATGCCATAGTCACAGGTTCCATTCACATATTTGAGAATCCTTTTCACTTGATTCATGTGACTCACTTTAGGATTTGCTTTATACCTAGCACATACACCAACAGTAAAAGCAATGTCTGGTCTGCTGGCTGTTAGATACAGCAGACTTCCAATCATGCTTCTGTATAGACTTTGATCAACCCTCATACCATTTTCATCTCTGGATAACTTTAGATGAGTGGGGGCAAGTGTTCTCTTGTGACTTGCATTGTCCATCCCAAACTTCTTGACTATATTTTTGGTGTATTTACTTTGGGAGATGAATATGGAATCATCATTTTCTTGACCTGTAGCCCAAGAAAATAGGTTAATTCTCCACACATACTCATTTCAAACTCAGACTGCATGTGATTAACAAATTGCTTCACCATCTTTTCTGACACTCCCCCAAATATTATGTCATCCATATATATATCTGGGCTATTGTGATTTCTCCATCCTCATTCTTTACAAACAGTGTCTTATCAATTCCCCCTTTCCTGTATCCCTTTGTGGTGAGAAATTCAGTTAGCCTTTCATACCATGCTCTAGGGGCCTGTTTTAATCCATAAAGTGCCTTCCTTAGCTTGTATACATGGTTTGTTAAGTTAGGATCCTCAAATCCCTTGGGTTGTGCCACATATACTTCCTCAGTTAGATATCCATTCAGAAAGGCACTTTTCACATCCATCTGAAAGAGTTTAAATTTTAGGATGCAGGCAATTCCCAACATCAGCCTGATTGACTCAAGTCTTGCAACTGGTGTAAAAGTTTCATCAAAATCAACTCCTTCTACTTGAGTATACCCCTGTGCCACCAGACTAGCTTTATTTCTGACTATGATTCCTTCTTCATCTGACTTATTCTTGTAAACCCATTTGGTTCCAATGATATTTGTTCCTTCAGGTCTTGGCACTAGTTCCCAAACTTCATTTCTTTTACACTGTTCCAATTCATCTTGCATAGCCTTGATCCAGTATTCATCAGAGACAGCTTCCTTTACATTTTTGGGTTCAACCTTGGACACAAAGCACGAATTTGAGATGACTTCTCTTGCTCTAGTCCTTACTCCACTGTTTAGGTCACCAATTATAAGATCTTTGGGATGATCTTTCAGAATTCATATAGAGGATTCTTTGTTTCCTGTTTCTGGTTCAGAATTTGGACTTATAGTTTGATGTCTTCAGTCTCCTCAGATGAAGTCTCAAGCAATGTTCCAACATCCTCTATGACATTGATTTCTTCAATTTGATCATCAATGACAACATTAATGGATTCCATTAACACTTTTGTTCAGGATTTATATACTATGTAAGCTCTGTTGTTGGTAGAGTATCCCAAGAATATTCCTTCATCACTTTTGGCATCCATTTTCCTTCTTTGTTCACGATCTGTCAAGATGTAGCACTTGCTTCCAAACACATGGGAATACTTCACATTTGGTTTTCTCCCTTTCCATAGTTCATACAGAGTGGAAGATGTTCCCTTTCTCAGGGTAACCCTATTGAGAACATAGCATGTTGTGTTCATTGCTTCAGCCCAGCAGTGCATAGGCAGCTTCTTTGCATGAATCGTGGCTCTAGCTGATTCCTGAATAGTTCTGTTTTTCCTTTCTACTACTCCATTTTGTTGAGGAGTGATAGGAGAGGAAAATTATTAGCTTATGTCTTCAGTTGCATAGAACTCAGCAAACTTGGAGTTTTCAAATTCCTTTCCATGATCACTTCTTATCATGATAACAACATTCTCCTTTTCTCTTTTGAGTTTGATGCACAGTTCTTTGAAGACTTCAAATACATCATATTTTTCTTTGATGAAATTTATCCAGGTGAATCTGGAGTAATCATCAACCACCACATAGGCATACCTTTTTCCACCAAGGCTTTCTACCTGCATTGGTCCCATCAGGTCCATGTGTAGTAGTTCCAGAACTCTAGATGTAGTTAGATATCCAACCCTTGGATGGGATGTCTTGGTCTGTTTTCCCACTTGACATTCCCCACAGAATTTTCCCTCATCATTAGTTAGTTTAGGTATTCCTCTTACAGCCTCCTTGGAGATGATCTTCTTCATTCCCCTTAAATGAAGATGCCCAAGTCTTTGATGCCACAATTTTTACTTACTTTTCTTCTCTTGCCACAGAGCATATTGTGGATTTACTAGTGTCCTTTGGCTCCCACAAATAGCAGTTGTCCTTGGATCTAATCCCCTTCATCACTTATTCATTTGCACCATTTGTGACCACACATTCTCCTTTAGAGAAATTCACACTTAGTCCTTGATCACAGAGCTGGCTGATACTGATCAAGTTGGCAGTTAGTCCTTTTACCAGCAGCACATTGGTTAAGTTAGGAACTCTAGGGCTCTCTAGTTTTCCAACACCTTTGATCTCTCCTTTTGCCCCATCACCAAAGGTCACATAACTCGAGGAATGTGGCTTGATGTCTACCAATAGACTCTTAATACCTGTCATATGCTTAGAGCAACTACTATTAAAGTACCAGTCTTCTTTAGCAGACACTCTTAGAGATGTGTGTGCTATCAGACCAACCTCCTTGGCCTCCCAATTTTTTTGCTATTTAGGCACCTCCTTCTTGGGTTTGGCACATGAATGCCTCTTTCCATGTAAACCTTGTTTGGCTTTTCCTTAACTAGGAAATCCATGCAGCCAGAAGCACACAACTTTAATATGCCCAAGTTTTCCACAGTCGTAACACCTATACCCTTAGAATTGTCTCTTGACTTGATTCCAGTTTCTGTGGGGTGGATGTTGTGACATTGATCGTGACATCCTTTTTAACTTCTGAATCTCATGTTGTAATTTCTTGAGTTTCAGCACATGATTTTTTTTATCAATAAATCCTAGTCCAGACCTATCTTCTGAGGTCTGTCCAATCTGAAGGATTTCCTCTAGGTTGTCAGTCCCAGAATTGAGCATCCTTATGGATTTTATCATTTGGTCCTTTTTACCTTTCAACTCATTCACTTTGCTTCTGAGTGTGTTTATTGTGGCTAGATGCTCTCTCTTTTCAGCTTCTAACTCCTTGATGATTTTCTTCTATTTCTCTCCTTGCTTATACAGTTATGTGCTTCTGATATGAAGCTTTTGATATGAGGCTGCAATTTCCTCAAAAGTCAATTCCTCTTTACTAGATTCATCATCAGAGATACACACACTGTTAAGGGCAGTGACATGTTTAGCTGAATCTCCTTCTAATTCACTTCCTGAGTCTTCATCAGACCAAGTGACAGTTAGGCCTTTTCCTTTCTTTTTGAGGTATGTGGGGCATTCCCTCCTAACATGTCCATATCCCTCACGCTCATGACATTGGACTCCTTTGCTTTGGCCAGCTTTGTTGATGTCAGAGGAGCTGTTTTTGACATAGGGCTTTGACTTCTGATCTATTCTTTTGATTAGTTTACTAAATTGTCTTCCAAGTAGTGCTAATGCTTCTAACAAATTTTCTTTTTTTCCCCCATCTTCTCCTCCTGCCTCTTTTGTAGTGTTTGAGACAAGGGCTATACTTTTGCTCTTTTTCTCCATAGACTGATCACACATGCCCATCTCAAATGTTTGGAGAGAACCTATAAGTTCATCCGCCTTCATGTTGCATATGTCTTGGGCTTCTTCAATGGCTCTTACTTTCATAGCAACCCTTTTAGGTATTGACCTTAGAATCTTTCTTGCAAGCTTCTCTTCAGTCATCTTTTCTCCCAGAGCTCCTGAGGTGTTTGCAGGTTCAAGAACATTCATGTAAAACTCATGAATGGTCTCATCTTCCTTCATTCTCAGACCTTCAAATTTGGTGGTCAGCATTTGAAGTCTTGACATTTTGACCTTGGAAGTTCCTTCATGAGTAGTTCTGAGAGTGTCCCAAACATCCTTTTCTAGTTCATAATGGTGTACCATCCTGAAGATGTTTTTATCTATGCCATTGAATAGAGCATTCGAGGCTTTAGAGTTCCCAAGAGCTAAGGCCTCTTGCTCTTTGTTCAATTCCTCTTCAGGAATCAAACATCTACTCCATCCTTGTAAGTCTTCATAGGATGTTTCCAGCCAGAGTTTGCAGCTCTCCAAGCCTTGTTGTCTAAGGATTTTAGGAATGCAATCATCCTAGGCTTCCAATAATCATAATTAGATCCATCCAGAATTGGAGGTCTATTAGTGAATCCTATATCTTTATCCATAGTACCAGAATTTATTTTCCTAGATCTCACCCAGAATAAACAGGCAGGGTGCCTGCTCTGATGCCAATTGAAAATTCTGGCAAGCACACGATGGATGATATTCCCAAAGTTATAACATCCACTGTGACATTGACTGTTGTACTAACTAATTTAACTATAAAGTAAAGCAGTAAAAAAAAGCAATTGTTTACCCAGTTCAGTGTCAACAACACCTACATCTGGGGGCTACCAAGCCAGGGAGGAACTTCACTATTAGCAGAATTAATTCAGAGTTAAACAACACAGTTTGCACTCCTCCCTTAAAATCTATCCAATGACAATTCAGCCTAGAGACACTCTAGACCCGAGTATACCCACTCACTCCCCCTCAATCACACCACAGTGATATATAACTCACAATTACAAAACAGTTGTGGAGATACACTCCAAACACACCTTGATCTTGCTTCACAACTTTGATCAAGGTACACACACTCTTGCTTCACAGCTTTGAGTAAGACACAGCTTAGAATCTACCTAACCAATGCAATCATCCAACAGACAATTGCTTGGAGTACAAGTATTCCTAATACTCAATTCACACGTGAAGACTAGCCTTCTTCACTCACAAGGACTCTGCAATCTTCACTCTCTATTCTTCTATCCAGAGCTGCTGTTCAGGATTGCTTCTTCTGATATTTATAGCAGTTGTCAGTCCTTTTGGGCCTTGGTGCATAAATTAGGTTTTATTCATAACAAACCTATTTTCAATAATCTGCACACTTGCCACTTAATTCAGGGATATTTCAGTCCGCCAAGGGCTTCTAGAAAATCTCCTGATATCCAGCTTGAGCTCCTATTATGTTTTCTGGTTTTTAGCTACCAAAAAGACAAACATGCGCTTGATGTCATACGACCTAAGTCATAACATTGGGTATGACATCCAGCTTAACTTGCCTTTAGCTAAGTTAACTTACCCTGAACAGACCATATTATGTATGCACTAATATCAGTCATGACATACATACATGCTCTAGTGTTTTGCCACAAAATGCAGCCAATCAAGAGCACTTACAAGACAAAAGAAAAAAGAAGATAAACATAAAAAAGTGGTCCAAGCGGACAAAGGAAAAATGGCGGAAGCATAAACAATAACATGATATGATATGATATGATATGATAACATAAAGCATAAAAATAATAGAGAGATAAGGAGCGAGAAGGAAACATAAATAAAATTAGTACAATAATATTATTAGTGAGTTAGTTGAAGGTGAGAAAATACTTAGAAGGGGGGTTGAATAAGTATGACAGAAAATAATCAAAGATAAAAACTCAAGTATTTTTATCCTGGTTCGTTGAACTCAACTACTCCAGTCCACCCTTTTCAAGAGTGATTTGCCTTTCTCAACAAGGACTTAATCCACTATTCAAATCAACTGATTACAAATAGCAACACCTAAGAACAACTGTTCTTAGTCTTCTCAAGAGCTACTGATCTAACCTAGATCCTCTTAAGGAAAACTTCCTTTACAAATTAATGTAATACAATGTAAGAGTAATAAATTGCTTCTATGAAAGCTATAAACACAACTGTGTTATTTCTCTAAGTTTAGAACAAAGTATGAACTATAAAGAATATGAGAGCTTGAGAGTTTCTTCGCTTGAGAGTAAGTTTTTCAAAATTCGTCTTCCTGAAGAAAGTGCTATGATATCCTTTATATAGCCACTTGAATATTGGAGAGAATATAATACCGTTGGAGAAGATATTTCCAATATCAAATAGTACTGTCCTTTGTACTATTGCAGCAGAGAGACGGCGCACAAAATGTGGGTGTAGCAATTGTCTGCTGAGCTGTGAATTTACCATATATGGAATGTATCAGAGGAATAATCTTCTTGCAGAGATTTATGTCTATCCCAATTAAGGAAAGATTTGCTGGCATATTCCAACGGATATATTAAAATAATCTTCTTCAAATAATTCTTCAGATAGTTCAGATCAACAATCAATATCAGAGTCTTCAGTCTTCAGAATCTTCTGGAAGCTTCAGAGCCTAAGATGTTCTTTAGATGTTGCTGAATCAGAGTCTGGTGCAGCTGTGTGCTTGAAGCGTAACATGCTCTTAGATCAGAGTCTTCACTCAGATCAGAGTCTTCTCTCATTCAGAGTCTCTTCACTCAGAGTCTTCTTTCATTCAGATTCTTGATAATATATGCAGCGTGTTGTATCTTCAGAATCTTGATGACTAAGCTCTTATACTTCAGATTCTTCTAATCTTCAGATGCTCTTGAGCCATTCAGAATTTATTGTTCACATCAAATTTGCTCTTTAAGATTAAAATCTTTTGTGCCTGTAGAAAACAGTTTAGAACAAATTTAGAGAGTATAATTCTTGTATACAAATTATCATTAATGTTATCATCAAAACATAGAGATATTACTAAGACACAATCTGTGCTCTTACAATCTCCCCCTTTTTGATGATGACAAAACATGAGAAATTTGTTCAATAAAAAATATGAATTAAAATTACTCCCCCTGAGATTAACAATCTCCCCCTGAAATGAATACTCTAATGGAATTAGATACTTCCCTTTCTGGTTGAGTACATTTCAGATTCAGAGCCTGATTGAAGCCTGGTTGACATATGTTTGACTTCTAGAGTCAAAGCTTGATGCCATATTAAAGCTTGATGCCAGATGAACAACTTCAGAACACCTGGTTGTTTATCTTGCCATTTCCTGTCTTGAGTTATCTTTTAGATCATAGTACTCAAGGTTAGATATCAGAGTCTGGTCTACTCAGATTTAGCTATTTTTGATCAGGTTCTGAAAAGATAGATCTCAGGAAAAACTTCAATGAAATTTGTCAGATTTTTTAATAATATCTGGGACACTTAAATTCAAAGAATGTTAGTAACATGTCTGACTTAGTTCAGATAATTGCTTATAGATTTGAACAATCAGATTCTATTTTGTTTCTCCCCCTTTTTGTCATAATCAAAAAGAATTTTAAAAGACAGTAAAGATGCAGAAGAAACACATATCCAGATAAGCAAAAAGATCATTGTCATTAAGTCAAGAGAACATCCAGATTCAGATAAAAGCATACAAAACATAACAGAAGAAAATCAAAACAAAGCAAAACATGAAAAACTTGTGCAAAACATCAAGTAGGTTTAGCAGATGAGGCTTGTTGAGAAGCAATGAGTTGCAGCAGTGCTGTAATCCTTTCTGAATTTTCATCTTGCTTAGCCATCCAAGTTTTCATTTCTTTATTTGTTTTCTTTTGATCAACCATAAAATCCTTAAGTTCTTTGACATCCTTCTGAAGATCTGTAGATTCTGAAACAGTAGATTCTGAAACAGTCGATTCTGAAACAGTCTGAGTAACATCAGGTGCAGGAATTACTGGAGGTGGAGGAGCTTCTAGAAGAAGAATAGGAGGAGTGTTTCTCTTAATCCGTTTTTGATAAGCAGCAAACCTTACTTTTGACAATCTAAGACATTGAGTCCTGATTTTCAAAGCCTCCCTATTCAGTCTGTAAAGATATTTCTTCCAAACAGCGTTAGCAGCCTCTTTGTCCATAGTAGTCATGCAAACATCCATAATGTCAGCAAAGTCTGAGACATTATCCTTATCAAAATCTCTTAACAGAGTATAAACACGTGATCCCAATTCTGCTTCATCAGGGATTCTGGGTTTTCTTGGTTGGGTTAGTTGTGTTTGTGGTGTTTGTTCAGAAGGTTGAGGTTGTGAAGATGGATGTTCAGATGTTTGTGGTTCAGAAGGTTGAGGATTGATTTGTGGTTCAGATGTTGGTTGGTTGGTTTGTGGTTCAGATGTTTGTTGGTCAGAATGTTGTGGTTGAGGTATTGAGGGAATTGGTTGGGTTTCTGTTGGTTGTGGAGTGTTTTGGATATCAAGAGGTTGTGGAGTGAGAGTTTGAGTTGGGGAATTTTGTGGAGAAGGTGGATGTTCAGAAGTTGGAGATTTAAACAGCTGTTTCCAAACACTCTCAGAACGAGGTTGTTTGAGATCATTCAAGCATTCATTAATGTAGCCAGATGATTCATCATCAGATGATGCATCAGAGTGGTTAGATTTTTCAGAAGTTGAAGATAAATTGACAGACTGGTTTAAAGGTGTGACATCTAATATCTCATCAGGATCAATGAGATATTCAGGTTGGTCAGAGTGTTCAGGGTGAACATCCTCTGGAATGGTATATTCTGGGATAGTGTTTTGTGGTTGTGGTGTTGTTTGTTGAGTTTGTTGTGGAATTTCTGTTTGTATGTTTGTTGGTTGCTTGGATTGTGGTGTATGAGGGGGGACAGAAGATGGTTTAGAGATAGTAGTTTTAGAAGGTCTGGATCTTCTAAATCTAAGTGGGGAGTCAGAGGGTGTGGGGGTATCAGAATGATGAACAGGATTAGAATCAGTGTTAAATACCTGTTTCAGAGTATCTCTAATTTCTTCAAAAGTTGCTGCAGGAGGATTTGGTTGAACCTTCTTCAGCTTCTTCCTTTTCTTCTTCTTTTCAGCATCTGAATGCTTCCTTTTCTTCTGATGACCTTCACTATCAATTTTTCTCTTACGTCTTCTTTCCCTTGTCAAATCAGGAAGAACTTGGCCTTCCTTCTGCAAAAGATTGGCAGGAATCTCATCACCATCTCTTAGGCAGCGAGCAACATACTCAGCAATAATTTCTCTAGGTTCATCTGAGGTGAATAAAGGAAAATCCTTAACAGGAATCCTTCTTCCCCTAACTTCTTCAGAGTTAGTTTTCCTTGGTTTCTCAGATAAATCATCAACCAGTTTCATCCTTCTCAGAGTTAAACCGTTTATTTCAGAGCCAATGATATAAGTCAGATCTTCTGTCAACCCAGCCTCTTGCAGATGCGCCACAAGTTGGTTTTCTATCAGAATATCTGAAATCAGCCTTCCCATAGGGATCCATGTTCTGACTTTTCCAGATTTATCTCTGGCTGATTCCCTTGTTTCCTTGACGTGAGACACCAGATGATTAAACAACAAATATGGAAGATCAATCTGAATGTTTTGGTGTAAACAATACATGAAGTAAAGTTGTTCAGCATTAACATAATCAGAAGAGTTTGAAGAGGGTCTGTGAAAGATGGTGCTCATGAAAATCTTAGCCCATATCTTGTAAGTGGGTTTCAAGAACTTAACCTTCTTACAAGGTTCACCAGTAGTACAGATTTCTTGACATACATCTTTCAGGTCTTCACGCGCAGAAGACAGAGAGGTTACTCCATTAGTTGCCTTAAAACCTATGAGATTCCTTATCAGGTTTTCAGTGATAACTATCTTTTTTCCCAGCACAGAGGAGTGAATGAACTTTGGAGTAGCATATGCATGGATCCAGAACTCCTTCACTAACGTTGGATACACAGGACCCATAAGCCTGTCAAAGTAACCGTCCCAGCCTTGTGCTTTGATTGAAGAAATCAGATCAAACCCATTTTCAGCAAGATCTTCTAAGTCCACGAAACTTTCACACAGTACTTCTAGTGAATCAACAGCAGTTAGGAGAGTGCGTACTGGTTCTTTGACAGTGGTAGCATTTTTGGTAGTAACAGCGTTTGAAGTAGATGCCATTGTTGACGATGATGAAGAAGATGAAGGTTTCTGAGTTCTTTTAGGGTTTGCAAAGAGAGAGAACAACAAACAAAAGCGCATATGTGTTTGAGAATGTGAAAAGTGTGAATGTGTTATGAGAATGGTTTATATAGACAAATAAAGCAAGCATGGGAAACACAACAGACACACATAGGACACATACGCACGTTTGCATTAAATGAAAAGTAATCATTTTTAATTATGATATGACATTTGGGGGAAAATCAAGACAGATTGAGATTTTCAAAGCAATACCTTAAACGTCATAATCAGTAGGTGTACTCCATCTTTTCAGATTCTGAGTGACACGTGTTTGCTTGCATGTGATTCTATAACTCTTAAGAAATGAAACGTTTTCAACTTTCAGATCCTCTGAGATGGTCAGTTCAGAGTTTCACACAAAAAAAAATAATTCACAGATAAATTAAACAAGCAAGACAGATGAAATACTTCAGAGTGTTAAACACTTAGCATCTGAGAAGTTGACTCTGAGAAATATTACTCTGGACAAAAATCCATACAAATATTTTTCAGAATAAACTTAAACCTATCTTCAGCAAGGGGTTTTGTGAAAATATCTGCCCATTGATGATCTGTATCAACAAAGGCTAAATTTATTACACCCTTCTGAACATAGTCTCTGATGAAATGATGTTTAATCTCTATATGTTTGGCCTTAGAGTGTAAAATTGGATTTTTGGATAAACATATAGCAGAAGTATTATCACAGAAGATAGAAAGATTACTCTCATAGATTTGATAATCTTCTAGTTGACTCTTCATCCAGAGCATCTGAGTGGAACATCCAGCAGCAGCAATGTATTCTGCCTCTGTGGTTGATAGTGCAATTGTTGGTTGCTTCTTGCTGTACCACGAGATCAGATGACTTCCAAGAAACTGACAGCTTCCAGAAGTACTTTTGCGCTCAACTCTATCTCCAGCATAGTCAGCATCACAGAATCCAACTAGTGAATATTCGTCAGATCTTCTGTAACATAAACCAACATTAGCAGTACCTTTCAGATACCTTAGAATCCTCTTAACAGCAGTTAAGTGTGATTCTCTAGGATCTGATTGGAATCTAGCACATAAACAAACACTAAACAGAATGTCTGGTCTAGAAGCAGTCAAATAAAGAAGAGATCCTATCATACCTCTGTAGAGTTTCTGATCTACCTTCTTACTTACCTCTTCCTTACCTAGAGTGCTTGTAGGATGCATTGGAGTCTTTGCCATTTTGCTATCCAGCATGTTAAACTTCTTCAGAAGCTCTTTAACATACTTGGTCTGATGTATGTAGGTGCACTCTGGAGTCTGATTTACTTGGATTCCCAGAAAGAATCTCAGTTCTCCCATCATGCTCATCTCAAATTCTGCCTGCATACATTTAGCAAACTCCTTTCCAAGCATAATATTTGTTGATCCAAAAATAATATCATCTACATAAATTTGACAAATCAACAAATCTTTCTTAATGGTTTTACAAAATAGTGTGGTATCCACTTTTCCTCTGATGAAATTTTTCTTCAGAAGAAAATTACTCAACCTCTCATACCAAGCTCTGGGAGCTTGTTTTAGTCCGTAAAGAGATTTTTTCAGTTTGTAAACATGATCTGGAAAATTTTCATTTTCAAAACCAGGAGGTTGGTGGACATACACTTCCTCTTCTATAATTCCATTAAGAAAAGCACTTTTAACATCCATCTGATAAAGAGTGATGTTATGTTGTGCAGCAAATGAAATAAGCAAGCGTATAGACTCTAACCTTGCAACAGGAGCATATGTTTCTGTGTAGTCTATGCCTTCTTGTTGACTGTAGCCTTGAGCAACCAGTCTTGCTTTGTTCCTTTCAACTTCTCCTTTCTCATTAAGTTTATTTCTGAAAACCCATTTTGTTCCAATGACATTGAAACCTTTAGGTCTTGGAACCAGATCCCAGACTTCATTCCTTGTGAATTGATTCAGCTCCTCTTGCATAGCTAAAATCCATTCATTATCTTCCAGAGCCTCATCAACATATGTTGGTTCTATAATTGACACTAAGCCACAGAAGGAAGATTCAGAAGTTCTGAGAAATGCTCTTGTCCTTATTGGATCATCTTTCTTTCCAATTATCACATCCTCTGGATGAGAAGCTTTCATTCTGGAAGAAGATCCTCTGACTGTTGGTCTTTCAGAAATATGCAGATTGTCAAGTTGGGAAGTTAGAGGCGTAGCATCTGGGTTTGCTTCAGAGTCTTTGTCTTCAGTCTTGTCTGCCTCTGAGCCTTCAGAGTCTGTGAGAATAACTTCTCTATCTGCAGAACTTTCAACTTGCTTTGGCTTTTCAGAGCCAAGCTTATCATCAAATCTAACATGAATAGATTCTTCCACAATCTGTGTTTCAGTATTGAATACTCTGTAGCCTTTAGAGCGTTCAGAATAACCAAGCATGAAACACTTCTGTGCTTTGGAATCAAACTTGTTCAGATGATCTTTAGTGTTAAGCATATAACAAATACATCCAAATGGATGAAAATAAGCAATGTTGGGCTTTCTGTTTCTCCACAATTCATAGGGAGTCTTTTCCAGAAGAGGTCTTACAGACACTCTGTTCTGAATATAACATGCTGTATTTATTGCTTCTGCCCAAAAGTATTTTGCCAGATTTGTCTCGTTGATCATGGTTCTGGCCATTTCTTGCAATGTTCTATTTCTCCTCTCTACAACTCCATTTTGTTGTGGAGTTCTAGGACAGGAGAAATCATGTGCAATTCCTTTTTCAGAAAAATATTTTTCAAAATATTTGTTTTCAAATTCACCACCATGATCACTTCTGACTTTAATAATTTTGCATTCTTTTTCAGTCTGGACTTGATTGCAGAAGTCAATGAACACAGAATGAGACTCATCCTTGTGTTTTAGAAACTTTACCCATGTCCATCTGCTGTAGTCATCTACAATGACTAACCCATACTTCTTGCCTCTGATGGATGCAGTTTTCACTGGTCCAAACAGATCAATATGAAGTAATTCCAATGGTCTAGAAGTGGAAACAACATTTTTTGGTTTAAAATGAGATTTTGAAAATTTACCCTTTTGACATGCGCCACACAGAGCATCTGAATTGAACTTCAGATTAGGGAGTCCTCTGACCAGATTGAGTTTATTAATCTGAGATATACGTCTCATATTAATATGTCCCAATCTTCTATGCCAGACCCATTGCTCATCATTCACAGATAAAAGGCATTTTACATTTTGAACTTTAAGTTCTGAAAGGTTAATTTTGTAAATGTTGTTTTTCCTCTTTCCACTGAATAGGATTGAACCATTCTTTTGACATACAGCTTTGCAACATTTTTGATTAAAGATGATATCATAACCATTGTCACTTAATTGACTTATGGACAATAGATTATGTTTCAATCCTTCAACTAACAGAACATTAGAAATAGAGGGTAGGTTACCATTACCTATTGTACCAGAGCCAATGATCTTGCCCTTCTGGTTCCCTCCAAATTTCACGTCCCCTCCAGATCTAAGTTCCAGGCTTTGGAACATAGACCTTTCGCCCGTCATATGTCGTGAGCATCCAGAGTCCAGGTACCATGATTGGTGTCTGGATTTTGCTGCTAAGAACATCTGCAACAGGTATTATTTTGCTTTTAGGTACCCAGATCTTCTTGGGTCCTTTGGGGTTAGATGTTCTGTAGTTTTGCCTAAACTTCTGTTTTTCAACATAGTGTTTATTCTGGCTAGCCCTTGGCTTAAACACATAAGTACTCTTTTCAGAGCTTGTATGTTTAATATCATTCAGATGACCAAACTTAAAATGAGAATACAGAGGAGTCTTCTTGATGAAGAGTTTATCAACAGATTTTGGATTGCTTCCAGAGGAAGATTCACATCCAATGCCTCTTCTGTTGTTCCCACTAACACCATAGATCATAGAAGCCATTTTGCTTCTGTCTATGCTTTTAGTGAGGAATCTTTTAAAACTGGAGTCATATTTTTCTAAAATATTTTCACTTGACTCTGTTTCAGTATCAGATTCTTGTTGAGTTGTTTCTAAATCATTTTTGAGTTTTAAATTTATTTCTTTCTGCTCAACAAGTTCTGTTCTCAGAAGATCAATCTCAGATTCAAGATTGCTTTTCAGCTTCTTGTATTTGAGTTTAATCTTGCTGTAGCTTTCCAACATGTCAGATAAACTTTCAACAAGTTCAGCTCTGGAGAGTTCAGAAAATACCTCTTCAGAGTCAGAGTCTGATTCTGACTCAGATTCAGATGATGACGTTCCTTCATCTTGATCATTTGTGTTGGCCATCAGCGCAACATTTGCACATTCTTCCTCAGATTCAGAAGATGATTCAGATTCATCTGAGTCATCCCATGTAGCCATCAGAACCTTTTTCTTTTTATCAAACTTCCTTTTGGGTTTTTCCTTTTGAAGTTTGGGACATTCACTCTTGTAGTGTCCAGGTTCTTTACATTCATAGCAAGTGACCTCTTTCTTGCCAGATCTTCTGTGTCCAGAAGATTCTCTCTTTTGATCAGATCTTCTGAAGTTGTTGAACTTCTTCCCTTTGTGCTTCCAGAGTTTGTTGATCCTTCTGGACAGCATGGATAGTTCATCTTCTTCTTCAGAAGAAGATTCCTCAGAGCTTTCTTCATTTACCTGCAAAGCTTTAACAGATTTGTTAGATTTAAAAGCTAAGGATTTACCTTTATCTTTCTTCTGGGGTTCATCTTCCTCCAGCTCAATCTCATGACTTCTCAAAGAACTGATGAGTTCTTCTAATGAGATTTTGTTCAGATCCTTGGCCAGCTTCAATGCAGTCACCATAGGTCTCCATCTGGTAGGAAGACTTCTGATGATCTTCTTGACATGATCAGATGTTGAGTAGCCCTTGTCCAGAACTTTCAACCCAGCTGTTAGAATCTGAAATCTGGAAAACATAGTCTCAATGTTCTCAGATTCTTCCATCTTGAACGCTTCATACTTCTGTATCAGCGCCAGAGCCTTTGTTTCTTTCACCTGAGAGTTTCCCTCATGAGTCATTTTGAGAGACTCAAACATATCATGAGCAGTGTCTCTGTTGGTAATCTTTTCATACTCTGTATGAGAGATTGCATTAAGAAGTATGGTTCTGGCTTTGTGATGATTCTTGAATTCTTTCTTCTGCTCCTCAGTCATTGATTTTCTATCAATCTTTTTGCCATCCTTAGTAGGATGTTCATATCCATCAATGACTAAATCCCAGAGATCAGCATCATACCCCAAGAAAAAACTTTCAAGTCTATCTTTCCAATAATCAAATTTTTCTCCATCAAACATTGGAGGTTTGGTGCTGATTCTGTCTCCTTCATATTTGTTGCTTGATGTAGGAATATCACCCATATTAGCAACCAAATAAATAACAGAGTATTCTTCTCACTGGATCTTTATCTGTCACGGTTAAGTGAATGCACACGCAGAACCGGAGCTCTGATGCCAACTGAAGGTGAGAAAATACTTAGAAGGGGGTTGAATAAGTATGACAGAAAATAATCAAAGATAAAAACTCAAGTATTTTTATCCTGGTTCGTTGAACTCAACTACTCCAGTCCACCCTTTTCAAGAGTGATTTGCCTTTCTCAACAAGGACTTAATCCACTATTCAAATCAACTGATTACAAATAGCAACACCTAAGAACAACTGTTCTTAGTCTTCTCAAGAGCTACTGATCTAACCTAGATCCTCTTAAGGAAAACTTCCTTTACAAATTAATGTAATACAATGTAAGAGTAATAAATTGCTTCTATGAAAGCTATAAACACAACTGTGTTATTTCTCTAAGTTTAGAACAAAGTATGAACTATAAAGAATATGAGAGCTTGAGAGTTTCTTCGCTTGAGAGTAAGTTTTTCAAAATTCGTCTTCCTGAAGAAAGTGCTATGATATCCTTTATATAGCCACTTGAATATTGGAGAGAATATAATACCGTTGGAGAAGATATTTCCAATATCAAATAGTACTGTCCTTTGTACTATTGCAGCAGAGAGACGGCGCACAAAATGTGGGTGTAGCAATTGTCTGCTGAGCTGTGAATTTACCATATATGGAATGTATCAGAGGAATAATCTTCTTGCAGAGATTTATGTCTATCCCAATTAAGGAAAGATTTGCTGGCATATTCCAACGGATATATTAAAATAATCTTCTTCAAATAATTCTTCAGATAGTTCAGATCAACAATCAATATCAGAGTCTTCAGTCTTCAGAATCTTCTGGAAGCTTCAGAGCCTAAGATGTTCTTTAGATGTTGCTGAATCAGAGTCTGGTGCAGCTGTGTGCTTGAAGCGTAACATGCTCTTAGATCAGAGTCTTCACTCAGATCAGAGTCTTCTCTCATTCAGAGTCTCTTCACTCAGAGTCTTCTTTCATTCAGATTCTTGATAATATATGCAGCGTGTTGTATCTTCAGAATCTTGATGACTAAGCTCTTATACTTCAGATTCTTCTAATCTTCAGATGCTCTTGAGCCATTCAGAATTTATTGTTCACATCAAATTTGCTCTTTAAGATTAAAATCTTTTGTGCCTGTAGAAAACAGTTTAGAACAAATTTAGAGAGTATAATTCTTGTATACAAATTATCATTAATGTTATCATCAAAACATAGAGATATTACTAAGACACAATCTGTGCTCTTACATTAGTGATTAGTTGTTAGAATAAATGATCAATAATGGTTAAATAATGAACTTAGGCCAAAGTTAATGAAGACTCATTAGAGGATTGATAAAATCAAAGTCTCCTAACAACAAGTTTCATAAGTGATGGACCTAAGACAAACAATCAACCATACTTGGACTTTCAAACATAAGTTTGAGCCATGAATGATTATTTTCTGATACAGGACAATTTAGCACTATGCTAAGCAATCATAATCAGGCTTATGTAGAAGCCACGACTATCTAAGGTCGGCCAATAAAAATGTTAATCTAATGCATACTAGAGAAGTTATATGTATATCACTCTTTGAAAGCAACTACAAGAGGGTACCTTTGTGAGCCAAAAAAAATACTGCCTTGAGCTTCTCAAGCAGTTTGACATGGCAAACTCCAAGGCTATCGACACTCCAATACCTACGTGTGCGAATCTTAGCTGAGACGAAATTGGTAAGGATGTAGAGGTGAAAAAGTATCGAGTTGTGATTGGATCTCTCCTCTATCTTACTGCTTCTAGATCCGACATTACGTTTAGTGTCTGTATGTGTGCGAGGTATTAGTCATCTTCTAAAGGATCCCACTTAAAAGCAGTAAAGCGCATACTTAGATACCTCTCGGGTACTCCAAAGTATGGGATTTGGTACTCTAAGGGAAATGATTGCTCCTTGGTTAGCTTTTCTGATTCTAATTTTGCGGGTTGCAAATCAGATAGGAAAAGTACGAGTGGTACGTGTCATCTGTTTTCATACTCTTTGGTAAGTTGGCATAGAAAAAAGCAGGTTTCCGTTGCTTTGTCAACCGCCAAAGTGGAATACGTTGTGGTCAGTCGTTGTTGCACTCAAGTCTTATGGCTTAAGAAACAATTGCTCGACTTTAACCTTAAACTTGAACGTGTTCTAATTTTTTGTGATAACATGAGTGCTATTAACCTAACCAAGAATCCTGTGCTACATTCACGCACCAAGCATATCAAAATGCGACATCACTTCCTTAGGGATCACGTGGAGAAGGGTGACGTGGTGTTTGAGCATGTTGACACTAAAAATCAACTTCCGAATATCATTACAAAACCACTCGCTACAAAGCCTTTCTTTCACATCCAGAGGGAACTCAGTGTTCTTGGCATTTCGGATCATGTTTAGGAAATATCTTTCGCATACTATATATCTAAATCTATGTGTGCTTTGTTCATCTTTTATTTAACAAATGAAGATGTTATATGTGAGAGCATTAGCTAACAATTGGAGCTAAGGTAATATATTTCCTTAATTAGAAACTCTCGCAATTCCATTGATCATATAATGAAATGTATCAAATTATGTGGTATTACTGTCGTGTATTCCATGATTACGCTTATTTCATCCCTTTTTATGTTTGAAATATGATTAGGCTTGGTATTTATGTACCATTGTATGCTAAATTGAACAAATTTGATGATTTTTACTGTTTTTGTTTGCATGAGGCGACCTATATAGGGTAACGGTCGACTCACAAAAGTGACATTTTTCATGCCTGAGAAGCGGGTATGCTCGGGTCGATCCTACGGTCGACGCATACCCCACTAATTTCCAACGTGCAAGTTTCCACACAGTACGCGTCGACGCATGAACCTTCCAGTCAATGCATCGCGCGGAATTTCTGAAACATTTCTGCTATCTATATTCAAAGTCATCATCATTAAACATTGGCATTGAGCATTTCAACCTACATCAAGGCTATCTATATTCCTCTCCTCATGCTTTTTCATCCGGTGTCATGAGGAGGATAGATGGGATTGTTGAAATAGCAGAAGGTCAACATAGGGCTCTTACCACCAGCTTCAACACAGTCAATAGAGCGGTCTTGGAGTACACAGAAAGAGTTGATGCACAACTGCCTCCGTAGTATCCCTCTCGAGGACGTGGCCATCATTTTAAGGGGAGGAGACCCTGAAGATGTCTTGCATACTGCATTTTGCATCTTATCTCATTATATGTTCATTAATGTTTCTTGTTGCATGGTTCGTGTACTTATGCATGTGTAAAGACATGTTTATTGTTAATGAATGAAATAGCAAATCTTATTATTATTCTATTATGTGTTGCTCTATTTATCCAATTTATATGATTTCATTAACTACATTGTATGTGAATGTCTGTTAATGTATAACCTGTTGCGAGTCTCTGGAACTTGCTTATCTCTTTGCTTTTATACACTCATTGAAAGGTTGTTTCTTTCTTTTTGATGTTGTCAAAGGGGGAGAAGAGTATCAAGCAGTAGAAACAGAAACATCACAGGTGAAGACTTAGTATTCATGCAGAAGGGTGTGTATGAACGAAGGCATCAAGCAAGGGGGAGGATGATATGATACATCATACATCAAGGTTCTATTGTTTTGCCATAATCAAAAAGGGGGAGTATGTGAGGGAAAATCCTCATAGTTAGTTGTGCTCGTTTCAATGATGTCAAAACTCATCTTTATAGAAAAATGTATGTTGGACATTGTCATCATGTCATATATACATGTCTTGTCCCTCATAAGTCAAACACTCGTCAAAAACATGATTTTTGCATATAGAGATGGCCAAATCTATGTTTCATGTAGGGTTGGTCTAGTTAGTCAAGCTTACCATGCTATAGAGTTCATCAAAAGTGTCTTAATACATGAAAATAGGCATTTTTTCCTATTTCAGAGCTTTAAGTCGACTCAAAGCTAGCTTCGGTTTACTCATACAGATAGTGGTTTCAATGAACTACTCTCAGGAGGGTTCGCGTCGACCCTCTGGTCAACTCATACTGTTTTTTGGACAATCAGGTATACGGGTAAGCTCAGGTCGACCCCCTTACTACATAGGCGACCACTCGCTATGTTAAGTCAAAATTCTGTTATGTAAAATAGTTTTGGGTGTTTGTTATGTTTGTTAAGTCAGTTATGTCTTGTATATAAAGTGAGTGGTGCTCTTCCTTTCATATCATGTAAGAAAACAAGAAAAGTGAAATTTACATGCTGATTCATTCTCATCATCTTCATCCTCTTCGTAGAATTTCACAACAATTACACATAATCATTTTTGTTGTGCATTGTGCATGTTCGAGGTGATAACGTCCAAAGCCTAGGATTGGTGTAATCTGGTTTGGGTTGAGTAGTCAGCAGGTTTTTCTTGAATAATACCGTTAGGGTTTTGCCCTCCAAGAATCTTGGATTTTGGAGGTTTTTCCACGAATCGATCCATCACAAATTCAGCCGAGCGAAGGTAATCGAAGAGCGGAAGGTTTTGTCGGTTTAATAGCGGTAAATGAAGGATTGTGAGTGGAAGATTCGGGTTCGACACGTGGGTGACTGAAATTGGTCGTGCCAGATTTGAAGACCGTGGGGTTGTTCAAAGGGAGTGTCGTAGTCTGAGGCTTACTCACCGCATTCGAAGGACTTGAATCGACTTGAATCAAGGGGCAAGAAAAAATAGGCTCTACAACAACAAATTGTGTTCGATTGTTTGATCTCTATTTGCTTCTTGTATAAACATTGACCAACAGGTTATATCTATCTATATACAAGTCTCAATTCTATTGTTAAAAGTGAGGGTAGACGTACCTAGAGCGAGGACGATGGGGAAACTTGCTCAACAAATCGTTTTCTCTTTCTTTACGTTTATATTGCTTAAATTTAGAGTTTTTAGTGCAAACGATTATGTCAATCAAATTCTGATTTGAGTTGTGCTGAACTATTTTTTAAGCTTGTTACAATAATTGATTGTAATAGAACACTTGAGCACACTACTCTCAAAATAGAATTCACTTGTAGTGCCTTTCACTCCAAGTGTTTGATCAATTGTGTGAACTAAAAACAATTGTGATGTCTTTTTAAATTATCTATATTTTAAAGGCATTGGAGCTAGTCACACCTTATAGTGAACAAAATCTGATTGAAGTGTGATTAAAGTAGTGATTCTCAAAATCTCGTTTTATCAAATTCCATAGGCTTTACACATATCCGGTTTTTTCGGTAAAGGTTCGTTTTAGACGAAAATAGTTCCTCGGCTGCTTCCGCCTTAAACATTTTTAAAAACCAATTTTTGGTAGCGCCGACTTTGTTTTAAGCAAGCGATCTATTCAACCCCCCTTCTAGATCTACGCCATCGTCTAACATTGGGGTCTTATGAAGGAAGAAGTAACACCGCTTGCACAAAAATATCAATATGAAATTCAATCCAAAACAACAATTTTTATAGAAAAACATCCAAATACATCAAATAATATTTGGTTTTTTGCGGTTTTCTATTTTTTTTATGGGTTTGCAAATTTGAATTGGTTTGGATATGAACACCTCTTGCTAAAAGCATACTCCAGTGCTTATACATGAATAAATATTTTCGAGAAGGGTTGTAGAATTGGGTGTTTTATAGAAATAACCAGTGTTAGATCAATAAGCTTGCCTTTTTACATAGTTGCATTTAAGTATAAAGGTTCTCATAGATTTTACTCAATTTGTAAAAATGTTGAAGTTAGAGAATGAATTTCAGTAGGATAAACATGATGAGTTCAGGACCATGATCAAGTCAACCAAGTGTAAAGAAGAAGAAAGCATATAAAACATTGTCATAATTTTTGTTTTTTTAGTTTCTACAACCTCGTAGTTTTTACCAAAAGTCAAATTGGTCATGTTAGTCACTGGTCAAAGAACGCAAGCCTCTTGACATTAAAATTTTCTCCTCTTGTATCTTCTTATTACAAATCCAAGATAACCAAAACTTTGATTGGTTGCCTTTGAACTACAATTAGACATATTTAAATTTTTTGATAAAATAAATGAACATAACTTGTGATTTTGGATACGGAAAAGGGACATAATTGAACAACAAATTTTGGGTAAGAATATGAGGAAGAAGTTGAAACAAAAATGAAGATGAAGACAAAGATGAACAATTTTGAAAAAGAATTATGAATCCTAGAAGTTGGAGATTTTCGATCAAATGGACTTTGAAATAGATGGATGTGTTATATGTACCAATGTTGAGTCATCGTGAGAAAAAAATACCGACTTGGATACCTAGTTAGCAAAAACTAACGTTTTTGACAAAATTTAATAGAAAGAGTCATGTTGACTAACTGATATATTTTTTAAAGACTTAAAAAGTAACGTTTATTAGCTATAGAACCAGCATAAAACCATAAATTAAGTAAAGAAACTACATGTCCTAATTAAGCCTTTGTTTTTACCAAATCATCTAATATGTAATTCAAAAACTCATCCTTACTACCTTGCTTCATTGTTATCTCTAGCGAGTAGGTACTGAAGAGGAAGACCCATAATTTGCTGAATTATTTGAGACATTGTACATTTGTCGTAGTAGTTAATTTATGTTTCTACCTTGTTTATGTATTAATTTGAGAATTTTTTTTTTCATTTATGTGTTAACTTCAGACATGTTCCTTAAAACCCAATGATATGGTTTAAATTTTACATGATGTTTTAATTACATAAAATTAAGCTAAGCTAATACTTTATGGTATTACATGCGTAACTAGTTGCCAATGTTGAAGACGTTCTACAAATCTTAACATCCAATTTATTACTATTAGGGAACAAAACTTTTTCCAATCCAATTGACTTTAGGTGACAAAAACCCTTTTTTCATATTTACTTTATTATAAAAATAATGCAAACTTTAATAAACATAAATAAAGTAAGTCATAAATTTAATAAAACCAATAATAAAAATAAATTAAGTACCTGAACCTAATGATTTTGGTTTACAAAACAAAATTAATAAATGGAGATGTTTGGTGAATGTCAACTTGTCATGGGAAAGAAAGTCATGCACAGATTTCCTAATCAACAACATGTTACTGCTCATCTATGCTTAGCCTACCAAAAAAACCAATGACCTTCTAATCTATCAGGTAAACTATGATTTTGAAGTTTACATTTTACACCAACCTTTTATCCATACCCATCTTTCGAAGATTTTGACTTGGTTTTGAATGGAAATTCACATTTTATTAGTGGAACTTTATGTTCCACTATTTGTATCATTGTATTTCTCACCTTTATCATAACAAAATATTACTTTGTTGCTTCTTTCTCTCTCTCTCTCTCTCTCTCTCTCTCTCTCTCTCTCTCTCTCTCTCTCTCTCTCTCTCTCTCTCTCTCTCTCTCTATTTATCTATCTCTCTCCCTCTCTTGAATCTATATTTGAATAAGTGATTATAAAAGTTAATTTATTTCTAATTCCAACCTCTTTAAATCCACCTTATCACCTCTTCTCGTGTATCAAATGCTTGTGTAGTTGAGAATGCATCAGAGGTATCTACACATATTCGGTTAACAAAATTCATTTTGTCGGATAACTTACAATAAGTATGTTGGTTCGCATATGGAATATCGGATAACATTGTACAAAATTATCAAGTACAATTAAAAAAAGTTACACACCTCTGATAAATACAAAGTACAAATCGGATAACATAGTTCAAGTCATCTGATAAATAAATAAATAAAATGTATTGTATGACCTTTTTGACACTTCTCCGATAAACAATTGTGAGGTGCAAACTCCTTTAAATTTTTGAAAAACATGAATAGTAAAAAGTAAAATAATAAATTAGTTAAATTCAAACAAAGATAAAGTTGAAATATTTCAAACAAAGATAAGTGTACGACAATCTGGTATGTAATTAAAAAATTTTATTCATTTTACTTTTTGGATAACACTTAATATAAAATAAATAAAAAAGAGTAGAGCAAAATAATTTTAATTTATATATGAAATAATAATGTCCCATTGAAAAATTTTGTTAGGGTGAATATATAATTATAGAACTATATAAAGTTAAAAAATTTCTTTACTACTTTTCAACTCCATCCAAAATAAAGATATTTTGTTGTTTTTCAAAAGGGAATGAAAGAAAGGCCCATTAAAAGTGAGAAAATTTTACTCCATATTCAAACATTTATCATACTACTCCTGCATTATATCATTTTTTTTTTACCAAAATGATCATGTTTAAATAGTTATTTGTTTCAATTTTTTCTTTTTCCCTCATTCGCTCTTTTAAGTTTTTCCAGCCTAAGAGAAAAACTCGCATATCGGAAATCATTTATCAAGTTTTCTTGTCCACATTTATTAAATAGGAAATTGTATAGTAAGTTATCCAATTTTTGAAAGTTGCCTGAAGTTTTAGACAATGTTATCCGAGTATATGCTTCTTTGCTACAAGTATTAATTTTTATTATTTTTATTTTTTATTAATAATATTAATTTTTAATAGTGTTGAATTCATGAGTTTTTTTGTTTTACTATTGTAAGAAGATGAGAGAATTGGAAAGCAGCTAATGGTTGTGGATTTCCTTGAGCTATGAGATGGTCGTATAAGCAAAAAGCAGTGAAAGTGGATGGGTTGAGACCTGTAATGGACGAGCTAACGTTTGTTGATATCATATAGCGCCTATTCGAGGATTATATAGTAGTGTATCCATTTGATGATATATGTTTGTATAAGGGGTGTCTAAAGTTGGGTGACACAGTTGTTCCATACACGCGTAACAGATGTATACGTCAGTTTGGATTTAGGCAGTAGGTTTCACCCCTACCTCTTGATTCTAAGACGCATGATGCTGACATTGAGTGGACTGGTTAGCATACCAGTGTCCTTAACGTGATTCATCCGAAGGAGGTGGTTACCACTCCATATGATACAAATGTTAAATATTTGGAGTGGTATTATTGTGTTTCACATCCTCAGTTGGTACCTCCCTTTGGGATGAGCAGAGAGAGGTGACAGTTCTCGTGTATGAGGCAGGATCGTCTGATCTGAGTTAGGCATGTCTTTCTACCTTGCTTAATCGTTATCTCCAACGAGTATGTGCTGAGGAGGAAGGCATGCAGTTCGCTGAATTATTTAAGGTGTTGTACATTTGTCTCAGTAGTTATTTTATGTTTTTACCTTGCATATGTATTAATTTGAGAATTATCTTTTATTTTTTTTCATTTATGTGTTAAGTTGAGACATATGCATTCAAACCCAATGACATCGTTTAAAATTTACATGATGTTTTAATTACATAGAATTAAGTTAAGCTAACACTATGTGGTACAATAGGCATAATTAGTATCAATGTTGGAGACGTCTTGCAAATCCTAACATCCAAGATGTTGCTATAGGAAAACAAAACTTTTTTCAATCCAATATGACTTTTGGCAACCGAAACCCTTCTTTCATATTTATCATATTAAAAAAAATAATGCAAACATTAATAAACATAAACAAAGTAAGTCATAAATTTAAAAAGAGCAATGATAAAAATAAATAAAGTACATGAACCTAATGATTTTAGTTAACAAATTTTAATTTACCAAATAACTTACAATAAATATATCGATACGCGTATAGAATTTCCTAGATAATATTATACAAAGTTATCCGATATAGTTAAAAAAATTACATAACTTCTCTAAAAACAAAATACAAATTAGATAACATAGTTCAAATTATCCGGTAAATAACAAATATGCACCTGATGACATTTCTAATAATTCTCCGATAAATAATTGTAGGGTATAAACTCTTTCAAAAAATTTAAAAGCATAAATGAACAGTAAAACATAAAATAGTAAATTAGTTGCAATCAAACATAGTAAAGTTGAAATATTAAAAAAATGTAAGGGGAATCTGGTATATAGTTCACAACCTTATTTATTTTACTCTTTGGATAACACTTAATTAAAAAAACATCCGAAAAATAATTTTAGTTTACATGAGAGAAAAATATTCCATATAAAAAATTGTAGGAGTGAATATATAATTATAGGACTATATAATGGTAAAATTTTCCTTTTCTACCTTTCAATTCCACCCAAAATGAAAGACCTTTGGTTGCTTTGCAAAAGGGAATGAAAGAAAGGCCCATTAAAAGTGACTATGCCAACACTAAGGAAAAAGACCAACCTAAAACAAAAGGCCCAAAGTTCTACACATGATTTTTGAAACATACTCCACAATGAAGTTCATGCTGATTTGACACATACCAGCAGTCACATTGAATTGACCTCTAATATCACGTTTTTCATAACAATAATCTACAAACATTCATTTTATGGTTACAAATCATTTCAACTTCTAATATCAATTTTTTTTTTTTAATTTTAGTATCCGATTTTACGACCGACTAATTTAATAGGATCTAATTGTACTGTTTGTTAGCGGAGGTTCCATTTAAAATCAGAGTAAAATTTCATATAAACTGACTCATACAAAAATTGATTATATTTAATAGAATTCGAACTTAAGACTTTAAAAAAAATATACTATCAATTGTTAAAAGTTAAAATTTGTTACAGTATTGTACCAAAAAAAGAGAGTTCATGTTTGAAACTCCATAGATTAACTAATTATAAGTAATTTTATTTGTAAATGATCTAAAAAAGTTTCCATAAAAAAAGAGTGTTTAAGCACATGAGTGGTTCTTTCTTTAACAGATTTCCCATGTACCATGTGCCTAATTCTCCTTTATTTCGTTAACATTAACAATCATACACCAACTAATGTCACGTTTTCCAGACGATGATACCACTTTCTCATCAATTTTGTTGTGCTTGTCATACCTAATACAGTATGTGCTTTATTCCTATTACGTATTAAGTACTTGGATAAAGAAGTCATGTTAATCTCAAGATCCACCAAGACATAAAATCTGGTTTTAAATTGTTCCTTTTAAGGTTTAAATTCAGATTCTCTAGAATGATTATTTCAAGTAGAGTTTGTTAATCGCAAATATTCAATCACATGATTACTTTTTGTATTTAGATTAAACATAGCAAAGTGAGTGGTGATAATGTATGTGAAAATAAAGAGAGATTTATCACAATTATGTATTTTAGATGTGCTATTGGTAAGTGACAAGTTCAAAAAAAAAAAACAATTTTAAAGTTCATTTTTGTAAAATCCATTCAACTGATAAAAATGCAACTGAGATCTCACCAACCGAATACTTATCCCAGCATCTAGCGCATCGCTTATCGTCATATTTAATCGAACGACTCTCTGCATCTTACGTTGGGTTAGATGGAAGTAGTGTTAACTGTTTATCATATATAAACTCAACGAAGCGACATTTCAAATATTATCTCATTTCTCGCTATCAAACTATATCTTTTAAACTTCACTTACTTGGGTGTCAAGTGTTAACCTTGCAAGACATCCGCACGCCATCGTTTTATATTCTAAATTCTAGTAGTTTAAGTGTATTTATGTTAATTCCTGCTTTTTATTGTAAATATTGTGAATATTGAGCATTTTGATGTTCCTTGACAGTTCTTCTTGCCTATTTTTGATGATAGGAACAATTGGTGAAGGAAATAAGGACCGAAAAGAAAGTTTTGAAGTTTTCGTGTTAGCAAATCACGCTAAGCGATCTTTTCAACGCAAGACCAGCGCGCTCATATATTTTCCAGTAGCTAAAGGCTCAAAACGCGCTAAGCGGGCTCCTACCACACTTAGCGCGCTTCTCGGATTTTTGGCGTGTTCTTCTTATTGCGCTTAGCGCGCCTCTGAGGGAGCTTAGCGCGGTGCCACTTACTGCACTAAATGGCCTTTTCTATAAATATCTCTTTTGGAAGATATTTTCACCAACTTGTACCTATTCACACTTTACACACTTTTCAGCATTTGAGCAAGACAGAAAGGGTTTTCTAGGTCAAAAACCTTAGAAACTTTTGGAGAAGAAAGAATAAAATCTTTGGAGCATCTATCATCGATTCTTCGACTTTGATGCTAGTAAAGCTTCTTTTCTTACTTGTCGATCAAGTTACCATGGTGATGGGTAGCTAAACACTTTTGTGTCAAGATTAGAGGTAATTAATCTTTCTTTTATGTATTTCTTTTGATCTTTTGCATGTGAACAAGGTTATGATCAATAGATGATGAAGATATTTGCTTTTAATGATGTATTTATGGTTTGAATCACTCTAGACATAGATTTTCCAAGTCTTGATCTAATTTCTTCATCTGTTAACCAACAAACTCTAGACACAGATTTGGAAGTTAATATTTGATTTGTATTGATCTTTATGTTTATTATTTTGGTTGTTATTTAGAGAAATCATCCAGCGATTAAAACAATAATATTCCCGGACCCGCTTTAGAAATGAACGAATTCACGAGGATACGCAATTGTATTGATTGAAACTAAGTTCACATGCTTGATTAATCGGATACGTTTAAAAAGGATTAACGAAATCTAATATTGACATGCTTTTCTTTGAAACAAAACTTCTTTGCCCTAATTTACTTTTTGCAACCGACTTATGTTACAAAATAAACGATCTTTAGAAAAATATTACTTAGGATGTTAAACTATTGAATGGCTAGCATCGACATATCTCGCATACAATCTCTACGGATACGATAAAACACCCCGAACTTTACCATAAAACAAAATGACGTCGTTGTCGGGGATTGCTAAGTGAGATATTGCAAGCATTGCAATAGTTTAGTGATTTTAAGATATTTGTATTGTGAATCTCTTATCTCTATAATTCTCTTGTGCTTTTTGACTTGTTTGGCTATTGTGTAGAATTTGTTTATGCGAGGGAGAGTACCTGCAGAAGAACTTCTTTTTGATCCAGAGATTGAAAGAACTGCTCGTAGACCTAATAGCAGAACAAGGAAGAGACAACAACGTGCTAGGGAAAGACAAGAGCAAGGGGAATGTTATTCATCTGCACCACTTGTTGCGCCAATCATGGCAGCCCCCCCCCCCCCCCCCCCACCACCACCACCACCTCCTATTTCGGCACCATGCACCAACAGTTCGAGACATAATGCTCAGTTTGCACGCAACGCCGACAATGGGAGGCATTCTGAGATGAAGACCGGAATTCTTGCACTTTTATATCAAAACCCTTTCACTGGTATGGATCATGAGGATCCCTTCACTCATCTTACAAAGTTCTATGAAATTGCGGGTGCAACGGGAGCACCAAAAGCTAAAGAGGAGTTGTTGTTCAAAAGACTATTTCCACATTCCCTAACCGGGAAGGTAAAGGAGTGGTATCTTGATCAATCACCTACGGTTATGACAGATTGGAACGTGTTAGAAGAGAAATTCCTTGAACAATTTTTTCCACATAATCGATCCATGGAGGCAAATACGACAATCACGGTTTTCTCTCAAGGTGGAAATGAATCTCTCAACGAAGCTTGGGAGAGGTTCAAATCCATGTTATGCAAATGTAAGGGTCACAGTTTTGATGACCTTACACAAGTCCACATCTTCTGAAATGGTCTCCAATCGGTCCACAAGACTTTATTGGATGCCACTTCGAGTGGATCGTTAATGTCCAAGAGTGTCGAATAAGCAATAGCTATTATTGATAAGATGGCACTCAATGATCATCAAGGGAATCATAATCGTGGAACAACACAAAGGAAGTTGGGTATGATGGAATTGGGAACCAACAAAACACAAGTGGAGTTATTGACACAACAAATGTCAAAACTACCACAACAAATCAAGGAAATGCAAGAAGTTCCCACCAACAAAACACAAGTGGCGAGTTGTGAGCTATGCAAGGGAGATCACCTTATCGGATATTGTCCTCCGGTTTTGGAAGAGGCGAATTATGCAGCGAATCAAAATCAAGGTTATCAACCTAGACCTCTGTATCAACAAAATTATCAAAGAAGAAATCAAGGGTATAAACAACAACCTTGGAGGCCTCAAGGAGCCGGTACTTCAAATCATCAACAACAATACCAAAAATACACTCAACCTCCACAAGCTCAAAGTGGAACTTCAAAGATGGAAAAAATACTCACTCAATTCATGCAAATGTCAATTTCAAATCAAAAGAACACCGATGCGGCTATAAAGAACCTTGAGACACAAGTGGGGCAATTATCAAAAGAATTGGCCGACCAACAAAAAGGGCCATTTCCGGCTAACACTCAAGCTAATCCTAAAGAGCATTGCAAGGCTATTCTTACTAGAGTGGTAGAGAAATTGACATGGGTATTAGTGAGGAGGTAGTGGAAGAAAAAAGAGTAGTTGAAAAAGAGAGTGAAGTTGATGAGAAAGAAGTAGAAAAAAATGTTGAAGGAGAATTAGTTGAAAAAGAGAAATTGAGAAAAAGTGAGGAAGAAAAAAGAATGAGAGAAGAAAGAGTGAAAAAACTAGGAAAGGGAAAGAGCAAGTGAGCAATATACCAATTCAATATTTTCCATATCCACATGCTCCATCAAAGAAAGATAATGCAAGACACTATGCTCGGTTCATGGATATTTTTAAACAATTGTAAATCAATATTCCATTTTCCGAAGCATTGGAGAAAATGCCAAAATATGTCAAATTTATGAAGGATATTCTCATGAAAAAAAGAGGTATACGGATCAAGAAACTATTATGGTGGATGCTAGTTGTAGCGCTATCATTCAACAGACTCTCCCGCGGAAAGAAAGTGACCCGAGACGAGTCACTTTGCCGGTTATAATTGGAAATATCTATGTTGGTAATGGGTTGATTGATTTGGGCTTTAGTATCAACTTGATACCTTTGTCCATTGTAAAAAGGTTAGGCCATATGGAGTTAAGAGCTACTCAAATGACATTGCAACTTGCCGACAAATCTACTACTCACCCTCACGGTGTAGCAGAAGATGTATTGGTCAAGGTAGAAAAATTCTTGTTTCCCATTGACTTTGTGGTAATTGATATGGAAGAAGATGAGGACACTCCATTGATTCTTGGAAGACCTTTTATGAAAACTGCTTGAATGGTCATTGATATGGATGATGGTCTCATGAAAGTGAGAGTACAACATGAGGAGATTTGTTTTAATCTATTTGAAGCCATGAAGCATTCAAAGGAAAAAGGTGATTATTTTAGAACCGATGCAACAGAAAAGGTGATTGAAGAAGTAAAATGGCAATTACAATTTCCCACTCCATTGCAAAAATTTCTTGCAAATGCTCTTCAAAGCATCAATGATAATAAAGAAAAAGAGATTGAGAAATGTTTGCAAGAACTTGAATAATTAGAGGAAATTCCTTCCTTGAAATAAATGGTGGAAATTTTGAAGAAAGAAAACAATGAAGAAATCAAACTTGAATTAAAGTTGTTGCCCTCTCGTCTTAAATATGTCTTTCTTGATGATGAGGGGCATAAACCTGGTAATCGTAAGCAAGGAGCTAACTAAGAAAGAGGAGGAAAAGTTGATTGGTATTTTTAAAAAGAATTAAGATGTGATGGGGTGGACTCTTTCTGATTTGAAAAGAATAAGTCTGTCCTATTGTATGCATCAGATATTTATGGAAGACGATTTCAAACTGGTGGCCCAACCACAACGTCGCTTAAATTCTACCATGAAAGAGGTGGTTAGGAAGGAAGTGGTGAAAATGTTGGATGCTTGAATGATTTACCCAATTTCCGATGGTCCATGGGTTAGCCCGGTGCAAGTGGTACCAAAGAAAGGAGGGATGTCAGTTATCCGAAATGATAAAAATGAGTTGATCACTACAAAAACTGTAACCGGGTGGAGAATGTGCATCGATTACTGTAGGCTAAACCAAGCTACGAGGAAAGATCATTTTCCTCTTCCGTTCATGGATCAAATGCTCGAGAGACTTTCCGGCCAAGAATTTTATTGTTTTTTGGATGGTTATTCGGGTTACAATCAAATTATTGTGAACCCAGAGGACCATGAGAAAACTGCTTTCACTTGCCTTTTCGAAATCTTCGCTTATAGGAGGATTTCGTTTGGTTTGCGTAATGCACCGGCAACTTTTCAACGGTGTATGCAAATAATATTTTCTGACTTGATTGAAAAGACGATTGAGATTTTTATGGATGATTTCTCGGTTTTTGGACCATCATTTGATCCCTATTTGAAAAACTTGGATACGGTATTAGAATGGTGTGTGGAAACCAATTTGGGGCTTAATTGGGAAAAATGCAATTTCATGGTAACCGAAGGAATTGTGCTCGGCCACAAAGTTTCTTCAAAGGGCCTTGAAGTGGATCAAGCCAAAGTGGATGTTATTGAAAAATTGTCGCCTCCATTAAATGTAAAGGGTATAAGGAACTTCCTTGGTCATGCGGGTTCTATCAGAGATTTATCAAGGACTTTGCAAAAATCGTAAAGTCTTTAAGCAATTTGCTCAACAAAGATAAGTCCTTTGAATTTGATGAATCTTGCATGGTAGCTTTTAATTCTTTAAAACAAAGTTTGACTACCGCATCCATAATCATTGCTCCCAATTGGAAAATGGGTTTTGAACTCATGTGTGACGCGAGTGATTATGTGATAAGTGTGGCATTGGGTCAACGTAGAATGAAAATGTTTCATGCCATACACTTCACAAGCAAAGTTTTGAATGAAGCTCAGGTAAACTATGCAACAATTGAAAAAGAGTTGCTTGCGATAGTGTATGCATTGGAGAAATTGCAGTTATATTTGATTGGGTCTAAAGTTATGGTCTACACGGATCTTGTTGCGATTAAATATTTGCTCACCAAGCCGGATTCAAAGCAAAGGCTAATTTGTTGGGTCCTTTTGTTACAAGAATTTGATTTGTAAATTCGTGACAAAAAGGGATTCGAGAATTTGGTGGCGGATCACTTATCCCGCCTTGTTAATATTGAGGTGACAAAACATGAAATTAAAGTCAAGGAAGAATTTCCGGATGAAAAGTTGTATATGATACAAGTTAGACCTTGGTTCGCCGACATGGCAAACCACAAAGTCGTCGGATTGATACCAAAAGGTCTAACGAGTAACCAAAAAAAGAAATTTTTATCTGATGCCAAATATTTTGTATGGGATGAGCCACATTTGTTT
The DNA here is from genome assembly GCA_963859935.3 of Lathyrus sativus. Classification (NCBI taxonomy): domain Eukaryota; kingdom Viridiplantae; phylum Streptophyta; class Magnoliopsida; order Fabales; family Fabaceae; genus Lathyrus; species Lathyrus sativus. Next base: position 558,920,850 of record OZ012737.1, read on the forward strand.
AAACTTGGTGTCGATAACATTTTGAGAAGGTGTGTGTCAAAAGAAGAGGCCAATGACATACTTTGGCATTGTCACAACTCTCCGTATGGAGGGTATTTCAATGATATGAGAATAGAAAAGAAAGTCCTCCAATCGGACTTTTATTGGCCTTCTTTGTTCAAAGACGCGCATGTGCATACAAAACATTGTGACAAATGCCAAAGGAGTGGCGAAATTTCAAAACAGAATGAAATGCCGTTACAAAGCATGTTGGAAGTTGAAATGTTTGATTGTTGGGGGCATAGACTTTGTAGGCCCATTTCCATCGTCTTTTTCCAATAGTACATTTTGGTCGCGGTTGACTATGTATCCAAATGGGTTGAAGCAATAGCATGTGCTAAAGCAGATGGAAAAGTTGTGATAAAATTTTTAAAGAAAAACATTTTTACTCGATTCGGTACTTCGAGAGTGTTGATAAGTGATGGATCATCCCACTTTTGCAACACTCAGCTAGAAAAACCCTTGGAGCAGTACGATGTAAAGCACAAAGTTGTGACACCCTACCATCCACAAGCTAATAGGCAAGTGGAGGTGTCGAATCGAGAAATTAAAAAGATTATGGAGAAAATGGTGTCGAGCTCTAGAAAAGATTGGGAAAACAAGCTTAATGATGCTTTGTGGGCTTATCGGACAGCCTTCAAGGCTCCGATTGGTCTCACATCTTTTAAAGTGGTATGTGGTAAGAATTGTCATTTGCCGGTAGAATTGGAACATAAGGCATTTTGGGCCTTAAAACTTCTGAATTTCAAGCCAAGTCTGAGCGGAGAAAAAAGAAAGGTTCAATTACAAAAAATGGATGAAATGCACCTCCAAGCGTATGACTTCAACAGGCTGTACAAAGATCTAGTTAAAACTTACCATGACCGAAAAATAGTAACCAAGCAATTTCAAGTATCGCAGTTGGTCTTACTTTTCAATTCTCGATTAAAATTGTTCCCTCGGAAGCTAAAATCAAAGTGGTCTGGTCCGTTCTGGATTTGTGAAATCAAGAGCTATGGGGAGATTATCATCGAAAGCATGCAATCAAATGAGAGTTGGATTGTAAATGGTCAGGGGTTGAAGATTTACCTCAGTGGGGATTTTGAGCGGAATACCACTACAGTGCCCTTCTGCGATCCTTGAGGTTGCATTGGACCGTCGAGCTGAAACGACGTTAAACAAAGTGCTGGTTGGGAGGCACCCCAACATTGTAAGTATTTGTTGTGTTAATTTTTTGTATTTGTTATTTCTTAATTTAATTGGCCAGATAGTCAGAGAATGCTGGTTTAAACCAACTTGTCTGGATGTGATTCACTAAGCGCGCTTAGCGCGCCTCTGAGGCTGCTTAGTGCAGTTGCAAAAATCATCCCAGACAAGTTGGTCCTGAGTGGGGTTTGTGGGCCTCGGGGTCAAATTTTAAAAAAAGAGAAGGAGGGTTTTGAAAACCCTCACTTCCCCCTCTCAGCAGCAGTTTTCCCCATTCCACACTCCCTCTTGCTCCCTCAATTTCTTGTGTTCTACCTTCGCGAATTTCGTCTAATCTCACGTCATCTCGTCTCATCTCATCTTCAGGTTAGTATCTTTTATGCGTTATTTTTAATTCGTCTGAAAAATGTGTGTTTAGGTTTTGTTTGAGATTTTGTGAAATAGTTGGAATGTTGTAGATTGGTTAGATGGTGAATTGGTTAGTATGGTTAAGTTAACTTTTTAGGATTAGATAACTTGTTTCTGTTAGTACCCAAGGTTAGGGTTGCTGATTCGTGTTCAATTACATGTCAATGATTTGGTGGGTGTGTGATTGTTTTAATTTTTGGACAGATTGATCTTGGGCACAAATGTTTTTCTTTAGTTTTCATATGCGCGCTAAGCGCGCCCCTCTTGTTTTGTCCTTGGCCAGCTTCCTTGAGCGCGCTAAGCGGGCTCTGTCCTTGCTAAGTGCGCACCCCTGGGACCAGCATGTTTATTTTTTGTATTTGCGGCGCTTGCGCGACTGTTTAATGTTGATCAAATATTTCTATTGACTTTTCTGAAATTTGCTGACTGGTGGTTTAATCTTTTCGTTATTGTTTTGGTCTGGTTTTCATTGATTGCAGATGGCTCCTACAAAGCGTGCTCGGTTCAGCACTGGTCAAACCTCTCAGCAGAGGCAACCCCCTGTGGAGTTTGATAACCACAGATTCCTAGGAGCAGAGCAGCAGGGCAGATATTTAGAGTTGACCCACAAAAGCATATGGACAGAATGTATTTTATGAATCAACTCGCACGGGGAATTCCGAGCCTGTCAGAACATCATTGAGGGACACGGATGACAAAACCTCCTAACCCTTCCAACATTACTAAACTTCGAAATTGAGCGTGAGTTTTATGCAAACGCCATTCCCACAAAAGGGCAGCTGTATACCTTTAGATCTTTTGTCAGAGGGGGGAGGTTTCTTTTTCAAGGGATGTTATAAATGAATACTTGGGAAACCCGTTGGTTTTAGCTGAAGGCGAGAAATGCACATATTATAGGTGGGTAGCTCGTAGGAATTGGAACTTGGAGAATGTGTGCTTGGCTTTGGCACACCCGGGCCGTGGGTTTGAGCTGAATGTGGCAGGCAGGCCAAAGATTCTAAAAGAGAGGAGACATGAACACAACAGCTCAGGTCCTCATGACTCTTGTCCTACACAACATCAGGCCAAGAAGTCATACCTTTTCCATACCAATTGACATCACTTACGTGATTTATTATATTATGGAGGAGATGAAGATCGGTGTGGCGAGGAACATATCTGATGAGATCCGCACTATTGCTGTTAATGGGCACCGCTTGGGAACCAAAGTACCCGCTATTTTGGTTTTTCTTGGTTTGATTATGGGTTTGTGTCAGAGAGCATGTGTCCTGATCCCGGGTGTGGTCCATAAGACCATAAAATGGGTTGTGACAGATACTTGGATCTGGAGCCATTGCATGCCTAAAGTTGACCACCCACCACCACCAACAGCCCGTGCAGATGAGCAGCCACCGGAGCAACCACTACAATGCATGTATACTTGGGATATACACATGGCTCATCAGAGAGCTTTTTCATTTTTACATTCATCTATGCAAGTCTTACATTTACAGGTGCGGGAGTCGCAGGTGGACCACCATTTTCCTTCGCAAGAGGATTATGATGCACATGTAGCTTGGCCTGTGGATAGGCCTTTTCATTTTCCGAGGGGCAGGTACCAGATCAGGTTCCACAGCCTGAGGAGGATATGGCCGATGAGGTTTTAGGTGATATTGGTGATGTTGCTGCAGATGGTGTGAGAGATGATGATGACGATGACAGTGGAGAGACCATTTGGGAGGATGAGTCAGAGTCCAGCTCCGACTATTAGCTGATTATGGGTTATTTAGTTTATGTTTATGTTTATGTTTGATCTGGCCGGATATTATGTTGGTATTATTCTTGTTTTTTCTGGATTCATTTTGTACCATCCTTGAAAGGATGAGGAACGCATTGGCGACACCATTGTTATGGATGTCGCAAATTTTGGTACTATACTATTGTTGGTTTTGAGTAGTTTTTGTTTTTGTTTAATTTATTTTTGGTTTTTATGGAATTTGTTATTTTGTTTTGTCCTAAGTTGAAATCTTGAAGGAAATTTTGAAATTTTGACAAGATTGATGAACCAATAGGCATTTGAGTGATAATGATATGATCAAGTAAAGGTACCATGCAAGGTACATTTTTATCACTTTCTAAACTACGCATGTAAATGAAACTTTTGATGAGTGTGAGAATTTGAAAACATTACTTCTTTTGAAATACTTGTTCATTTTTAAATCATTTAGAATATTGCCTTTGTGAGGAAGCTTTCATGGTAGAATATTTGCAAGATACCGACATTCATTGTTGACTCGTCCTTATTATGTTGAAATCATGCATGGGTGTTAATTTGTGGAAAAGAAAGAAGAAGATCAAGGAAATTTTTATGCACTTTGAGAAAAACCACTTGACCAAATATTAATGATCAATCTACCATGCTAGTGAGTGAGTATTCGATCCCCCTTTTCTAACCTTCATTTCAAGATCCATGTGAATAATTAGAATGTGTAAATATTGTGCACAAAAGAAAAATTTTGGAATGGATCTTGGAATTTTGTTGTGAAAGTTTTGAACCCAATCTTATGTGTGCGAGAGCATTCTGAATGATCATGTTTGGTTGTGATTCAAAGTTGGAGAGGAAAAGGTGGATTGAGGCATCATGAAAAAAAAAGAGAGAAAAATAATAAGGTGGTTTTGATGATGAAAGATCTTGAAAGAAAGAAGCAAGTGGAAAGATAGGAATTTGGGCATGGATTGCCATATTTAAAAAAATAATAATAAAAAAGATATCAAGGTTGTAATGATGCCTCTAAAGAAAGAAAGCAAGTAAGTTAAGGTTTTGAAGTGTTTTTATTTTGAGATTGGAATGCTCTCTAGGAGTAGGCAATTTTGTTTCAATGACTTCGATAAATGACCCTTCCTTGTATCGAAGCCAAGTTACAACCCTAAAAGACCTTGTGATTCCTTCTTTTTCACTCATTGATGCATGTTGTCTGTTGAATTCATAATTGGTTCCAGATGTCTGCATGACTGTTTGGTGATTGATAAAACCTTGTTTTGTTTTCATCCATTGATGAATGTGTGCCTAAGTATGATTCAATTATGAACTTGTATTGCTCAATAAGTTTTAAAGTGTGTTTTTAACACTTTGTTTTAGTTTCATCTTCATGAGGAGTTTAGAGTTTGAAAAGTTACCTTGTTGTTACTTTTGCTTTTTGAACCATGAAATTTGTCAGTGTGCTTTCAAGTTGGTTCTGATTTCTTGTGCAAGTTCTCAAGTTCGTTTTCTAAGTTCGAGACACTTTTTTTTTGAGGAAAAACAAAATAATAAGTTGGGGAGAGTTGTTAAGGGCCAAACTGTGCATACTTTTGATTCAATTTGATGGCCCTTTCAATTGGTTTTCTTGGTAGTATAGTCTAAATTCTAGTAGTTTAAGTGTATTTATGTTAATTTCTATTTTTTACTGTAAATATTGTAAATATTGAGCATTTTGATGTTCCTTGACAATTCTTCTTTCCCATTTTTGATGATAGGAACAATTGGTGAAGGAAAGAAGGACTGAAAAGCAAGTTTTGAAGTTTTCATGTCGGCAAAGTGCGCTAAGCGAGCTTTTCAAAGCGACAGCAGCGTGCTTATGTATTTTCCAATAGCTAAAGGCTCAAAACGCGCTAAGCGGGCTCCTACCGCGCTTAGCGCGCTTCTTGGATTTTTGCTGTGTTTTTCTGACCGCGCTTAGCACAGTGCCACTTACTGCACTAAGTGGCCTTGTCTATAAATATCTCGTTTGGAAGATATTTTCACCAACTTGTAACTTTTCATACTTTACACACTTTTCAGCATTTGAGCAAGAGAGAAAGTATTTTCTAGGTCAAAAACCTTAGAAACTCTTGGAGAAGTAAAAATCAAATCTTTGGAGCTTCAATCCTCGATTCTTCGACTTTGATGCTAGTAAATCTTCTTTTCTTACTTGTCGATCAAGCTACTATTTTGAGGGTAGCTAAACACTTTTGTGTCAAGGTTAAAGGTAGTTAATCTTGCTTTTATATATTTATTTTAATCTTTTGTATGTGAACAAGGTTATGATCAATATATGTTGAAGATATTTGCTTTTAATGATGTATTTATGGTTTGAATCACTCTAGACATAGATTTTCCATGTCTTGATCTAATTTCTTAATCATTTAACCAACAAACTCTAGACATAGATTTCGAAGTTAATATTCGCTTTGTATTGATCTTTATGTTTATTGTTTTAGTTTCTATTTAGAGAAATCATCTAGCAATTAAAACAATAGTATTCACGGACCCGCTTTAGAAATGAACAGATTCGGGAGGATACGCGATTGTATTGATTGAAACTAAGTTCACATGCTTGATTAATCAGATACGTTTAAAAAGGATTAACAAAATCTAATCTTGACATGCTTTTCTTTGAAACAAAACTTCATTGCCCTAATTTACTTTTTGCAACTGACTTATGTTACAAAATGAACGATCTTCTGAAAACTCTTAGGACGTTAAACTATTGAATGGCTAGCATCAACATATCTGGCATACAATCTATGTGGATACGATAAAACAGCCCCAACTTTACTATTAGACAGCATGCAAGAAAATGAATTGCCCAACATCGTCTACAACTTGGGACAGTAACACAACTCCCATTTCTTTCCCAAAAGACTCATTAGAATTGAAGAGAACTTGCAATATGCTCCCTCTAGAGAATGTTACCTACACGAAATGAAATCGAATGACAATCATAGAGCCATACCACAACTAATATTTATCGATCCAACCTCTATAGGTCATCCTTCTACTAGATCGCATATCATTTCTAGTATCGAGAATGTCGATATCCTTTACCTGATTCCAGAGGAAGAGGTGATAGACATTCTTCTGGGGGAGCACAACATTCTTGCCTATCACTACGTCGTTGTTCCAAGAGGAAAGACATGAAGGACAAAAGAAGACAAGTTGTTGACCAAAGGAGGAACCCATTCTCCAATCATATCCTTGACAGCTGAATCCATAAGTCTCTCGAAAACCCACCCAAAGTTAGACATCTATAACAAAACTAGAGTTCCAGACGAGCTCATTGAACATGTCAATATTATGCTTAATTATAATCACACTTGAGGCAGAGTGAAGTTTAAACATTTCATTCTAACCCTCAAAAAGTTGTTAAGACGTGGTTCAAGACCCTTCCCGACGGCCACATAAACTCCCGGAAAGAAATTTATGAATCTTTTACTATTAAATTCAACACCCGTATACAAAAAGCCACGAAAATAGTTGTCCTCAGTGGAATTCAGCAAAATAAAAAGTAAATCCTACAAGAATACATAGGCTAATTCACCAATGTGGTTGTAGGCGGAAGGAATGAATGATGGGCTAAAGTGTTGGATATTCAAGAAAGTATTGAAAGCGAACTTTATGTTTTGTGATATGTTAGGACGGAAAGGAGATGGGAGCTTAAATGACCTCCTGACCATAGTTCATCCATATTAACTATGAGAATGAACTTGTGGCTAATAAGGTATAAAAGGGTTGAGGATCATTGAACACGACGAGCATCCTATTGGAAGGAAAAGGCCATAATTGACACCGGAATGATGGGGATAGAGGTTCGTGGGATAGATTCTCATCATGCACCTCCACCTGAACACATCAATAGAAATATATTGTAGGAATGCGCTAAAACCAAATTTAAGGAAGTCAGGATAAAAAAAACCCCTTGTCTAGTAAAGGAATCAACTAGGATCGATAATACAAGGTTATTTCATTTCCACAAAAGCCATGGGTATAATACAGATGAATTCATGCATTTGAATGACATAATAAAGGATGTAATTAAGTAGGGAAGGTTAACTCGATATACCTAACAGGATGGTTAGAAAGATGATCGTAGAAGAAAGAAAGAATTCAAGAGGTGAGATAAATCACTAAGAAATAAGTGATTTGCTTAGTGAAAGAATATGTTCGCGAAGAAGGAAATTAAAGTTGTGAATGAGACTAAAGGAAGGAAGGAAGGACAACGATAATGAAATGGAAAAAGACTAAAGAGGGAGGAATCAATACATAGTGTCCATCATAGAATACCTCTCTCAACCAAAGAACCAATCTAAACGGGAAATCAAACAAAGGATTGTAAAGTAGATGGAAGCAAGTAAAGAGGGAGGAATAATCCCCCAGGGATAAACCATAGAGACCCAATCTTGGATTCAAGGATAAAGAGAAAGTAGGTGGTATTCTAAATTTTTCTCTCTAGTTATAAAAGAAATTGTGGAAAACTTTGATGTGTTGAGAATCCTAATTGATGGCGGAAGCTCATGCGACACCATGTATGCGATGCTCTTATAGAAGCCTTTGTTGAAAAGAGAGATGTTGTCACCTTATGCAAGCTCTGACCTGCAATTCTTCAACAGCAAGTTAACCCTCCTTTGGGGAAATATAGAGTTGATGGTTACTCTTGAAGAAGGGAGAAATACCATGACAATGGACCTCCAATTCTTGGTAGTCTCAAGCAAGAAAGTTATAGCTACATTATGGACATACCCTTTATCGTGATAATCGACATCATGGCTTTCTCGGTACATTTAAAGGTGAAATACAATAACTTCCATGATGAACATATGACAATATGTGTTGACCTATCTAAAGATCAGTTAATATACAATGCCTTAGTGCCTCCGGGGTACGACGGTGACTACAAAGAAGAAAGGAAGCACACCATAAGTCAATGTTGCATGCCTCAACAAGCGATTGGAAGTGATGGTGGTGAGTCACCAACAATTGAGAGCCAGCGACCCTATGGGGTAAAACATGAATTGTGTTAACTTGGTGAATGTGGGTGACAACAGTTAGAGGATAATCTAAGTTCTATTTATAAGAAATAACATATAGTATGCAATGCAAGCTGAACTAAGAACACCTGGACCAATAAGTAGTAACTAGGTGGCTTTGGTTAATATCTTTAATCATGTAGGAAAATCCCACATAATCATGAAACCTTTTATTTCACACCTCAGAGACGTCCAATAAAACCTCGTAAAATCCTCCAGATCTTGGAGAATATAACTCGGGAGCTGCAGAGACACACTAAAAAGGTAAACACAACAGTAAGCACATAAAGAAACAAGACATTACAACAAAGCAAATTTAATTCATTCAATAATTAGCAACAACCAGGAAAAAGTAGCTCATCGTAAAAAAACTATGACTCTAGCTCATCACCAAGATTTGTCGGCCTCTCATCTACTATTTCTTGCTCATGATGGATTTATTCTTTAGGTATGTGAACCCTGTGGTAGAAAATTCCACTTGCTTCAAATCATTTTCAAAAGAAGTCAGCAATACAAAATAACCATGTTCTACTGGCTTTGCATACTCTTTGGACAAGTCCATATTTTTGGATTGCATCCTCGTACACATTAGCAAGGGCGGGTCTAAGTATCAGATAACTCATTCTAAGCATACATCAACACAACATTCTTCTTTGTTATCCACTGAGGCAACAAATACATCTTCTCATCCAATAGATAAGGAAACCCAAAAGCTTGCACCCCGTCACAAATTTCCCTAAAGATATTTCTTAACTTCATGGGATAATCTAGAAATCGGTCTTACTCTATAACTAAGGTGTCAATATGCTCCTCGAGTACTTCCTTCTCCTTCCAAAGATGATTAAATACAAAGACACATATTTTATGTGCAACAGCGAAATCCAGGATGGTTGAATCCTTGCATATTTGGTTTGATATTTCAGCTAACTCTTTGTAGCACCCCAATATTTGCCCTTTTGTTTTAACCGTAACTGGCTTATGTTTCTTTGCATTTTTCATTTCTGCATATCTTAGCATTGGTTCTTGAGGCATGGGATCAAGGTGTTTTCATGGCTCAGAGTTCCCTTTTATTGCAAGATTTTAAACAGCGAGCCTCAGAGGCTCCGACATTTTTTTGCCCAGCGATCAAGTGGCCGATGTTATTTTATTCAGCAGGTCATTTTCAGCTTAGGAGATGGTGTACAGGCTATCTCAGGCACTCTCACAGTTATAACATCCAAGGGCAAGTTTTAGAGACTTAACGAAGCTCAGAACAGGTGGAAACAAATGATTATACAAGTTTCCTTCCATTTGGCGCCAAAATTGGCATTTTTTAAATGTGATAACCGGTTACCACATATGGGTAATCGGTTACCCTGGGCAAAATTTACCAAAATATTCAAATTTTCAGCATTGCAAATTTTCCAATCATTCTCAACCATTGATTTCACAGGATCATCATTGGAAGGATCTAGAATTGTTTCAATTTTCACCATTTCCCTCGAAATTTCAAACACTCCATTCCTAATTTCACTCCTAATTTCCATTCCAAACACTAAACCACATTCCAAACCATAATTCTACTCTTAACCTAGAGCTTATTTAAGTGAATTTGCTCCAAACCTCACACAAGGACCTACATTTTCAGATTTCACATTCATTCTTGAGAATTTGCTCTCAACGTTTTCACTCCTAAAATCTCCACTAAAGCTCTTTCCACTTGAGTTCATTGATTCTTCATTGGAATCCTTGAATTCTAGAGCTAAACCTCCTTCATTCATCTCCATTATCTTCAATTCATCACTCAATTTTTGTTTGGATTTGGATATGGTTTTGGAAGCTAAATTTGAAGTGCTTTTGAATCAATCTTGGATTGATTTTGCTTGCTCTTCACTTCTACCATAAGGGAGCTCTTGGATCTTGAAGAATCTCTGGGTTTCTAGCTTGGATCTGTTAACTTCAAGTGAATCAACACATACCAAAGCAAATCCTAGCTTTGAAGGTTGGTGAATTCTAGATTCAATTCTGTTTTGAGCTTATTTGAATAATCACAATGTAGATGCATGGCTTTTGATGCATTTTGATCCATTTTATGATTTTGATCTTTGCGATTTGTGATTTCAATGTTTGATTGTGTTTACATGATGATTGATCACAGATTCTTGATGGTAATTTCATGCTTAATTGATAACATGTTCGTGTGATTGATTGGATAAGTTGTTTGGTGCTGAAAACTGATTTTGGAGACTGCTTTTCTGTTTTTGGTTCAGTGGTAACGGTTACCACTATAGGGTAACCAATTACCCTTCATAATTTTCACGTTTTCAGACATTTTTTACAACAGGTAACCGGTTACCTGATTACAGTAATTGATTACCACTAAACAAAATGCTTTGTTTTTGCATTTTTCTTGCTAGTTTGGTGTTCTTTCCATCTCAAAACTTCATGATTTGATATGATGCATTTAAGAGGATTGTTTTTGACATATTTCATTGTACTTGAATGTTGGATCTCGATTCTTCGACACGTATATGTCCAGTTTCTGTTTAAGTGCATAACATGTTATTGTTGCTTGATTGATGAATGATCACATGCTTTGTTTGCTTATAGCATATTTAATTAATTATCATTGTTGATTATCTTGCTGAATGTTAGTTGCATGTTTGCAGTTATTTCCAATTTCGCTTGTTGCACGCTTGTTTGATCGTTCGATCGTTCAATGTGAATTTGAAAGGCATGTTGATCTTGTTTATTTCTTGTTGATACAATGTTGTTAATCAACTATGTTTGATTGTTGAAACATGTCCATACTTGCATGATATCTATCCATGATTAATGCTTGCTCTTGATTAATTTCATTCATGCTTACTTGCTACCCAACTTTCCACAACTTTGGTTGTTTTGAGTTATGCATGATGTCTTTGCCTTGCTTGTTTGCTGCCTACCTTTTACACCTACTTTAGTGCTGAAACATGTGCTGTTATAGGATGTCTTGCTTGTGCGTTGGATTTTATTGCTGTCTTGTGTATGAGGCGTTGTTGTAGCTACTGTTTTTGCCCTGTTTCCTTGCTTTTTGCCTTGCTTTTGCATGTTCCCTTAGGTTTCCTATTCCAATTTAATTTCCGATTAAATTTGGAGTAGGGTAGACATTAGGAGTTTAATCCATGCATGATAACATTATGTTAGTCCCTTTTAACCTCAAACTTAGGTCCATCTTTTGCATGCTAACATTAGGATAAACGCTTCTTTCGCATCCCGACTTTAGGACCATTTTGCATGACAACGCTAGGGCCGATTTCCCTTAGACCTTCTGTACGTCTCTCTTCTCATCTCAAAACAATTCTAACTCATCTAATAAAGATGATGAATGTTGTACTCTATGAGCCTTAAGCACATGGGAAATGATGAGTGAGAGGTCTCCTCTCGCTTGTCTAGAGTGTTTAGTGTACGTCCCGTCTGGGGCGATATGCAACACATTCGCTCCTATGTCATAGTCTTTAGTGCAACGTGAATCACAAAGTAAACTAATTCACTTCACTAAAACTCACAAACAAAATTCAAACCCTTTTATCCTTCGGAATTGTTCTTAAAATCATTTTCAGAAAAGAGTACATTGCTTTCCCATTCTACCGCAAACAGGCATCGTCCTTAACTGTTGGAATGGGAATTTAACGTCACTCACAAAAAACACTTAACCAACCTATGGTCTAGTAGCCCGAACTAAGTTTGCTCTGATTTCTCATACCAGATGAAGATACGTAGGCACAAGATGGTGATGTCTTGGTGAGCAACCTTCCCCCCATCACCCGTAGTTTTCCGAACTATGTTGACTCTGACTTTCCCATTGCACGAGGGAATACGTAGGCATAAGGGCAACGATGACCTATCGAGTCTCTTTCTTTTTCTTTTGTTCTCGTTTCCGTTTAGCAGTAGCTTATAGATAAACACACTCTTTGATTAGACAACAAGCATGGATCCCATTGAGTACAACGAACGTGAGGGGTGCTAATACCTTCCCCTTGCATAACCAACTCCTGAACCCAAGATTTGGTTGCGATGACCTTGTTTTTTCCCGTTCTTCAAGTTTTCTTTAATTGTTTCCTTTCCCTATCTTTGGGATAAATAAAGTTTGGTGGCGACTCTTCTATTTTTCCGCCGGGTGTTTTTCGCAGTTGCGACAGCTTGCGACTCTACTAGGGATATGCTGGTTCGCTATGCGAGTCAATCCTAGCACTTATTTGTTTCTGCTTCTTTTGGTGTTTACTTTTGTGCAGTTATTTTCTTCTATGCATATTATCTGTCGTATATTATTGCATTTACATTTTATTATGCTGTTGTTGTTGTGCTGTGGGGTGGGTTGTTCCATGATGAGATAAGCCCAATACCCAGGCTTGAGTATACACACAGGATTAGTGTGGAGAATAGAGGGAGCTTGTGTGGCATCTGGCCACGCAATAACTCGTGCAAAATTCACATCCAGACTAGGTTTTTCTTGGAGATACTCTATCATGTGCGTCTAGTGCAATTGAGGGAGTATTGACTTAGAAAAACTAACGACTCTGGAGACTGTTCATTGGGAAGTCAGTTGAGACCTCCTTAATTAACCATGATGCCAAACCAGAAATGGTGAACATATCATCGTTTCTCAACTTGAGAGTCTGTGATACTGATGATCTACATAGGATGTCGCACCGTCAAAGACTAGAACCCACTTGAGAGAAAAGATGGGTTGTAGCAGGAAACCTTGACTTTCAACTAACCCGGTATTTTGGTTTTCTTATCAGTGTGAACTTATCAACTTGTATTCTGGTATTCTGATCATTCGGGTACTCCGATATTTTCATCAGAACAGACTTATGAGCATATTCAGTCTGCGACACAGTAGTTATTCAGAGCTTTGTGGAAGCTTTGATCCCATATATGTTACATTCATATTGCATTGCATAAGCATTTGTGTATCATTTTTTCATATCCTTCCTCAGTCGGAAACAGCATAGTTCATCCACCTTTCGCCCAACCCACAGTTGATTTCCCGACACTCGTATTGGAAGAATCATGAATTCAGGAGATCAGTACCAATTTGTGACAAGGGAAGATGTTGAATTGATGAAGAATTAGTTGGATCAACTTGTGGAAGCCACGACAGCCATGACAAGGGGAGAGTCCAATATTCAGAGGTCTTCAGTGAACAATGTTGCTCAAGCTCAGCATGTGCGGATTCTTGTTAAGGATCAAGTTATACAAGAGCATACCATTGTTCGAGATGGACATTCCTCTTCTCTTAATGCCACGGACTATCATAGCTTTGCATTCTCTGACCCGGATTTCCAAGCGGTAGTTCCAACGATGAAACCTAAAGACCCACAGACTATTGAGTTTATGAAAAGGTATTGTGTGTTAGAAGAGAAGCTTGACGCCCTGAAGGGTCATGATACTCTTAATTTGAATGCTTTAAGCATGTGTTTGGTGCCAGACCTTGTGATGCCTCTGATGTTTAAGACACCAAATTTTTAGAAGTACAAAGGGGATAGTTGTCCAAAGCAACATATAGTGATGTTTTGCAGAAGAATGACCTCATATGTCCACAACGATAAACTTATGATTCAATGTTTCCGCGACAGTCTAAGTGGGGCATCATTGAGTTGGTATATGCCATTAGAGAGTGGTTGCATCCGATCATGGTCAGACCTAGCCAGCGCATTTATGAAGCAATACAATTTTAATCTTGACATGACTCCCAGTCGCATGCAGTTGCAAGAATTATCTCAAGAGAACAGTGAATCCTTCAGATGGTATGCTCAGAGATGGAGAGAATTAGCTGCTCGCATTCAACCACCACTTCTAGACAGAGAATTGGTTGGCCTGTTCGTGGGTACTTTGCAAGGTCCATACTTGGATAAGATGATTGGAAATGGGGCATTAAACTTTTTTGACTGGATAGTAGTTGGGGAACATATTGAGAGCACACTCAAGAGTGGAAAGATTCAAGACATCCTAGAAATCGCAGTTGGTGAAAGTGAATTAGTTGTCAGTTCTCAGGAAGAATGGAAGAAGCCTCAGTACTCTGATTTTTCAAGTGTTCAGAGTCAACAACCTTTTGTGTCTCTGTATCAGATACCATTCTCTCCCAAGGGACGGTATTCTTCTCCAAATCAGGGATCTCCTCAGAGTCAACGATCATATCACCGTCAGCCGCGTCAGCACGCCTGGCCAAGACCAAAGAAGCCAGATAGACATTTCACTCAGTTGCCCATGTCATATAGTCAAATATTTCTAGATTTGATCAAAGGTGGCTTGATAGTGCCGAAGGAGATAAATCCAGTGATTCCTCCATACCCACCAAGCTTTGATGTCAACGCCCGTTGTGATTACCATGTTGGGGCACAAAGGCATTCAACCGAAGACTGTAAGGTTCTTAAAAGAAATATTCAGACTCTGCTTGACTCCAATATATTCTCATCCACCCCTCAGGGTATTCAGATTAACAATCCTCCTTCATCCAGTCACGTGGGTTCATCAATCCATGTTATGGAGGAATTAACCAAGAGCAGATGTTCAGATGAGTATCAGAATGACTTTGACGAGCAATTCTGAAGATGGCTAGTTTAGTAGTGAATCAATATGGGAAAGCCCAATTCCCTGAAGTTGGTGATCTTGTGTATCATGTCATTTCTTTGCATGTGTAGTTTCTTTTCTGTTGAAGTGCAAACTTATTTGTAAAACTTGTTTGTTTTCGTTTGATGGTGATAATGAGATATATATACACGTGTTTGTATTGCATTTTCATATTCATTTACACGCCAGGTGTTCAAGGTTGGTCTTTTGTCATCCTAATCAGGTTTTCTTCAGAATTTCAGACTTAACTTTTCAAAAAGCTAGAAGTTGACTATGGAGCAAGTTCAAGCAGAGTTAAGGGAAGTACGAAGCCAGATGGGACATTTCTTGGTGGACATGCAAGCTTTGTTTCAGAATCATAAAATGCTTAGGGAGGAAGTTCATCAACTGAAGACTAAGATAGGCCTGATCACATAAGTCATGACAAACGTGCTAAGAAAAGAAGGCAATCTTATGCCTGAAGCCGCAGTAGAAATGGTCGTTCTACCCTTACCTGTGGAATCTCTCCCAGAGCGTGATGTGCCTCATAGATCTTTTACACGACCTGAGGTTCCAGAATCTCCTCTTCAACAGTTGTCTTCAGAGTCAACGATCATATCACTGTCAGCCGCGTCAGCATGCCTGACCAAGACCAAAGAAGCCAGATAGACATTTCACTCAGTTGCCCATGTCATATAGTCAAATATTTCTAGATTTGATCAAAGGTGGCTTGATAGTGCCGAAGGAGATAAATCCAGTGATTCCTCCATACCCACCAAGCTTTGATGTCAACGCCCGTTGTGATTACCATGTTGGGGCACAAAGGCATTCAACCGAAGACTGTAAGGTTCTTAAAAGAAATATTCAGACTCTGCTTGACTCCAATATATTCTCATCCACCCCTCAGGGTATTCAGATTAACAATCCTCCTTCATCCAGTCACGTGGGTTCATCAATCCATGTTATGGAGGAATTAACCAAGAGCAGATGTTCAGATGAGTATCAGAATGACTTTGACGAGCAATTATGAAGATGGCTAGTTTAGTAGTGAATCAATATGGGAAAGCCCAATTCCCTGAAGTTGGTGATCTTGTGTATCATGTCATTTCTTTACATGTGTAGTTTCTTTTCTGTTGAAGTGCAAACTTATTTGTAAAACTTGTTTGTTTTCGTTTGATGGTGATAATGAGATATATATACACGTGTTTGTATTGCATTTTCATATTCATTTACACGCCAGGTGTTCAAGGTTGGTCTTTTGTCATCCTAATCAGGTTTTCTTCAGAATTTCAGACTTAACTTTTCAAAAATCTAGAAGTTGACTATGGAGCAAGTTCAAGCAGAGTTAAGGGAAGTACGAAGCCAGATGGGACATTTCTTGGTGGACATGCAAGCTTTGTTTCAGAATCATAAAATGCTTAGGGAGGAAGTTCATCAACTGAAGACTAAGATAGGCCTGATCACAGAAGTCATGACAAACGTGCTAAGAAAAGAAGGCAATCTTATGCCTGAAGCCGCAGTAGAAATGGTCGTTCTACCCTTACCTGTGGAATCTCTCCCAGAGCGTGATGTGCCTCATAGATCTTTTACACGACCTGAGGTTCCAGAATCTCCTCTTCAACAGTTGTCTTCTGTTTCCCAAGATAATCCTAAGATTAAAAAGTACGCACAGAGGCCGAAGCAACCCGGCAAAATCTTTGACCAGCTCCCTATGACTTATACTCAGTTGTTGCAACACTTGCTTCAACTTTAATTGGTTGAACTGCGGACTCTTGCTCCATTTTCCGGTAGGCCTCCACCAGGCTATGACACAAGTTCTCATTGTGATTTCCATTCTAGGGCACCGAGGCATAATGTACAGAAATGCAAGGCCTTTAAGCATAAAGTTCATGACTTAATCGATTCAAAGGCAGTTGAATTTACGTCGGGCGACATAAGCGTACCAGGTGGTCTTATTCCAGTTGCTGTGAAAGAAGTGAATATTCTTGTTTTCTCCCCTAAAGCTGCATCAGGTCAGGGGTGTATCTTACAATCTTTAGTTTCAGAATCTCCACATCCACAGTTATTACTTGTTCCTCGACTAAGTCTAAGGACGAAAGTACCTGAACAAAAGGAATGCCCTAATCGGTATCAACAACAGACTGGCTCCCAGAAAAAACAACAAAGGTCTGTGCATTAGTTGAAGTCTTCCAAGTGAGCACTTGAGATTGCAAGGACATCATCAGAATCAATTAGTCCAGGCGGAGCCAGGCTTCCTCAGCCATGGCAATTTTAATTTCTTTGCTGCATTTTTCATTGTTTGTTAATGCTCTATTTGCATGTAAAAACTTTTTTGTTTTTTAATGATGATCTTAGTGCAATAAGTATGTTTTTCTTGAAGTAATTCATTCGTGTTCACTTATATATATTTCTATGCATTACAATACCAACTTTCTTGCTTAAACTTTTTGAGGGAGGATGATGAAGCGAAAATGAAAAATCTTGGGTCGTATGCTTTTGGATTAAACCCTACTGATGATGTACATGCATTGTTTCGAATTCCCAAACACCAGATATATAAGGAAGATAATCCCTTGTCAACCCCTTTGAGCCTAGAAGTAGGATTTTCTTTCTAAAAACGAAAAAAATCTCAATCTTAACCTGGGGAAGGGTAGGTGTCAGTTAATTTGACCAAGCGTTCAAATTTCAAAAGGAGTGTGCATGCAAGGATCCATTACCTTTTATCCTTCATAATCCCACAATGGTTATATCTCATTAACCAAGGAATGAGGCAGTCAACCCTTTCACAGAAATCAAGATAGCCAGTGTCACATGATTTGTTCCAAAAAAAAACCGCTAAGTCGAATCTTGAAAACAAGTGACTTAGGCAAAAATTAGGGTATCCCGCTGGATTTCAAAATAGAAAATTCAAAAGAATCAATGCAGGCAAGATCAGGGAAAAGAACAGAAAAGGAAAAGGAGGACAAAAGAAAAATCCTCGATAGAGAACAAAGTCTTGCGACTGCAGACACAAAAGACAACAAGGGTGATCGTCGCTATGAAAGTCTTATGGATTCATTAACCGTCACTTCTACCATTCAATAACCTTCTTGAAATGTGAGAGCTTGTGCCAAGTTAGCTGAATATAGGGATGGATAATATCAAGGAGAATTGGTGGGTACAAACAATTTTGAGCCAAATCTCCTTTTTTCTGAAACCGTGAACCAGGCCACATTACAACCCTCAAAAGTCCTAATTGAAGCAGAGTTTATTTTGAAGGCGTACTTCAACAAGATAGTGTTCCTGACTCCCATGATTTATAAGACTTTGTTGGTATTGCATGTGCATGATGTCTTTCATTCAAAAATCAGTGTCTCATTTTAACTAATGACTTGTTCACAAAGTTTGGTGATATCTTTTCAACAAAAACTTCAAGAGTAGCATGCGAGTTGCATTAGAATTATTATTCTTAGAATAAACATTATCTGCTTGCATACAGGTATTTGTCATCAATGACGTTTACATAATGAATGTAAGTCAAGAGGTATTATCCTGCCAGGAGGAAATTTCTGGACAGATATGTTAAGGAGCATGTGGCCAAGAGACTCTGTCAGAGGACGCCAATCTGGGGAAGTTACACCAAGAAATCTCTAAGGATCGATTAATTTGGGGCAATCAGGTTGGGATCCGGTAAATCTCTCGAAGGTCAGTTAGTCAGAGGCACTCCTTCACAAATCAGCCAATCAGGGGCAAAGTCACTTCAAGGCGGGGGCAGGACGCTGCAAGAGCGAGAAGAGTTATCCTCTCTAGAATATGTTTAATCAGAGTCACCTCTCCATATTTTCAGAGCTACTCAAACAGGTTTTATCAACCTTCGAGTTCAGGATGAATATCGGGAAATCATGTTAACCATTCCCTAACCTTTCAACTAGAAATCTTGTATCCAGACAAGACGCTTTTCAACGTCATTCATACTTGACTTACCTCGAAACCATCAGTTGAGTTGTCATATCATTGCATATCATCTATCATAGCATAGCATGGGGCCTTGTGAAGCCGAACAGATAATCCAGAGCCCAATCCCTATTGGTATCGCCAACAAAAGCCTACTTTGCTGGCATCCTCATGCCAAAATTCAATCCCTATTGGCATCACCTTATTCCAAATTCCTATCCCTATTGGCATCACCTCATTCCAAAATCCAATCCCCATTGATACCCAAAACATATCACCTTCAAAAATCAATCACCATCAGGTTTCACCCGTTCTTACCAGCAAAGTCCAATCATACTTGGTATATCCTTCTTTACCCAGCGGAGCATTCCTTTTGCATATCATAAGCATCATTGCATGGAATCCTCAAATGCGTAGCATTTCCATTTTATATGGAGCATTACGCCATAGAAAGAAAAATCAAACATATGCATGCGAAGCATAAGCCAGTTTTGGTACCTTGCGTGGAAGCCCGAATCACCCTTCAATCAAGACAGTGACATATCCCCACAGACATTCTCTCTATCAGCTTTCTTTCCATCAAACCCCTTTGATGATGTATATGTTCTCTTTTTGTCAAACCCCTTTGACGATGTGGTTCTATGGATATGGTTTTATTTCCGTCAAACCCCTTTGACAATGTGTTTCTTCGGATATGTCTTCTTTCAGTCAACCCTTTGATGATGTGGTCTTTGATATGGTCTTCTTTCCATCAACCCTTTGACGATGTGATTTTTGGTTCAATTTTCTTTCCGTCAAACCCTTTTGACGATGTGTTTCTCCGGTTCGGTTTTCTTTCTGTCAAACCCCTTTGACGATGTGGTTCTATGGATATGGTTTCTTTCCGTCAAACCCCTTTAACGATGTGTTTCTTCATATATGTCTTCTTTCCGTCAACCCTTTGATGATGTGGTCTTTGGTATGATCTTCTTTCCGTCAACCCCTTGACGATGTGGTTTTTGGTTTGGTTTACTTTCCGTCAAACCCCTTTGACGATGTGTTTCTCCGGTTTGGTTTTCTTTCCGTCAAGCCCCTTTGACGATATGATCTTTGGATATGTTCTCTTCCCGTCAACCCTTTGACGATGTGGTTTTTGGTTTGGTTTTCTTTCCTTCAAATCCCTTTGATGATGTGTTTCGTTGGAGATGGTATTCTTTCCGTCAAATCCCTTTGACAATGTGATCTTTGGTTCGGTTTTCTTTCCGTCAACCCTTTGACGATGTGATATTTGGATATGTCTTCTTTCCGTCAACCCTTTAACGATGTGGTTGTTGGTTCTATTTTCTTTCTGTCAACCCTTTGACGGTGTGGTTTTTTGGATATGGTTTTCTTCCCGTTAAATCCCTTTGACGATGTGATGTTGGTTTTCTTTCCGTCAAATCCCTTTAACAATGTGATCTTTGGATACGTCTTCTTTCAGTCAACCCTTTGATGATGTGGTTTTTGGTTCAGTTTCTTTCCATCAACCCTTTGACGATGTGTTTCTTTGGATATGTTTTGTTTCATGTCAAATCCTTTTGACGATGTGGTTTTGGGGTTCACTGTTCTTTATTTGGGTATGTTTTCTTTCCATCAAATTCCTTTGAAGACGTGTGACTGGGCTCCAATTATATACATCCCCACATAATGTAAATTTCTGGGTTCTCTTGGTATTCAATCTCCCTGTACCTTGAATGTCTAAAAGTTGTTTTTATCATCCCTTTAGGTCCAAGTCGATTGAATAGGGACAGATGTAGCACCCCAAAAGTTTCCCTTTCATTTTAACTGTAACTAGCTTATGTTTCTTTGTATTTTGCATTTCTACATAGCATTGATTCTTGAGGCATGGGATCAAGGTGTTTTCATGGCTCAGGGTTCCCTTTTATTGCAAGAATTTAAACAGGAGCGTCAGAGGCTCAGGAATTTCTATTACCCAGCGATTGATCGATCGATTTTATTTTATTCAGAAGGTTATTTTCTGCTCAGAAGATGGTGTACATGCTATCTCAGGCATTCTCACAGTTATAATATCCAAGGGCAAGTTTTAGAGGCTTAATGGAGCTCAGAACAGGTGGAAACAGATGATTATACAAGTTTCCCTCCATTTGGCGCCAAAATTGGCATTTTTTTAATGTGGTAACCGGTTACCACATATGGGTAATCATTTACCCTGGGCGAAATTTGCCAAAATATTCAAATTTTTAGCATTGCAAATTTTCCAATCATTCCCAACCATTGATTTCACATCATCATTGGAAGGATCTAGAATTGTTTCAATTTTCACCATTTCCCTCCAAATTTCAAACACTCCATTTCCTAATTCCACTCCTAATTTCCATTCCAAACACTAAACCACATTCCAAACCATAATTCTACTCTTAACCTGGAGCCTATTTAAGTGAATTTGCTCCAAACCTCACACAAGGACCTTCATTTTCAGATTTCACATTCATTCTTGAGAATTTGCTCTCAACTTTCATTCAAATTTTTCACTCTAAAAATCTCCATTAAAGCTCTTTCCACTTGAGTTCATTGATTCTTTATAGGAATCCTTAAATTCTAGAGCTAAACCTTCTTCATTCATCTCCATTATCTTCAATTCATCACTCAATTTTCATTTGGATTTGGATCTGGTTTTGGAAGCTAGATTTGAAGTGCTTTTGAATCAATCTTGCCTTGATTTTGCTTGTTCTTCACTTCTACTATAAGGGAGCTCTTGGATCTTGAATACTCTCTGGGTTTCTAGCTTGGATATGTTAATTTCAAATGAATCAATATATACCAAAGCAAATCTCAGCTTAGAAGGTTGGTGAATTCTAGATCCAATTCTTGTTTGAGCTTATTTGAATAATCACAGTGTAGATCCGTGGCTTTTGATGCATTTTGATGATTTTGATCTTTGTGATTTGTGACTTCAATGTTTGATTATGTTTACATGATTATTGATCACTGATTCTTGATGGTAATTTCGTGCTTAATTGATAACATGTTCATGTGATTGATTGGATAACTTGTTTGGTGCTGAAAACTAATTTTGGAGGCTCCTTTTCTGTTTTTGGTTCAGTGGTAACCGGTTACCACTTTAGGGTAACCAATTACCCTTCATAACTTTCACGTTTTCAGACATTTTTTACAACAGGTAACCGGTTACCTGAATACAGTTACCGATTACCACTGAATAAAATGCTTTGTTTTTGCATTTTTCTTGCTTGTTTGGTGTTCTTTTCATCTCAAAACTTCATGATTTGATATGATGCATTTATGAGGATTATTTTTGACATATTTCATTGTTTTTTAATGTTTAATCTCGATTCTTCGACACGTATGCGTTCGGTTTCCATTTGAGTGCATAACATGTTATTGTTGCTTGATTGATGAATGATCACATGCTTTGTTTGCTTATAGCATGTTTAATTGATTATCATTGTTGATTATCTTGTCGGATGTTGGTTGCATGTTTGTAATTATTTTCGATTTCTCTTGTTGTACGCTTGTTTGATCGTCCGATCGTTCAATGTGAATGAAAAGGCATATTGATCTTGTTGATTTCTTGTTGATGACAATGTTGTTGATCAACTATGTTTGATTGTTGAAACATGTTCATACTTGCATGATATCTATCCATGATTAATGCTTGCTCTTGATTAATTGCATTCATGCTTACTTGCTGCCCAACTTTCCACGGCTTTGGTTGTTTTGAATTATGCATGCTGTCTTTACCTTGCTTGTTTGCTGCCTGCCTTTTACACCTACTTTTGTGCTAAAACATGTGCTGTTATAGATTGTCTTGCTTGTGTGCTGGATTTTATTGTTGCCTTGTATAGGAGGCGCTGTTTTAGTTGTTGTTTTTGCCTTGTTTCCTTGCTCTTTGCCTTGCTTTTGCATGTTCCCTTAGGTTTCCTATTCCAATTTAATTTCCAATTTAATTTGGAGTAGGGTAGACATTAAGAGATTAATCCATGCATGATAACATTAGGTTAGTCCCTCTTAACCTCAACCTTAGGTCCATCTTTTGCATGCTAAAATTAGGATAGAAGCTCCTTTCGCATCCCGATTTCAGGACCATTTTGCATGACAATGTTAGGGCCGATTTCCCTTAGACCTTCCGTCCATCTCTCTTCTCATCTCAAAACAATTCTAACTCATCTAATAAAGACGATGAACATTGTACGCTATGAGCCTTAAGCACATGAGAAATGATGAGTGACGGATCTCCTCTCGCTTGTCTAGAGCGTTTAGTATATGTCCCGTCTGGGGGAGATATGTGATGCATTCACTCCTATGTCATAGTCTTTAGTTCAATGGGAATCACAAAGCAAACTAATTCACTTCACTAAAACTCACAAACAAAATTCAAACCCTTTTATCCTTTGGGATTGCTCTTAAAATAATTTTTAAAAAAGAGTACGTTGCTTTTCCGTTCTATCGCAAACAAGCATCATCCCTAATTGCTGGAATGGGAATTTAATGTCACTCATAAAAAACACTTAACCAACCTATGGTCTAGTAGCTTGAACTAAGTTTGCTCTGATTCCTCATACAAGATAAGGATGCGTAGGTACAAGAGAGTGATGTCTTGGCGAGCAACCTTCCCCCCATCACCCGTAGTTTTCTAAACCACGTTGACTCTGACTTTTCCATTGCACTAGGGAATACGTAGGCATAAGGCGACGATGTCCTATCGAGTCTCTTTCTTTTTCTTTTGTTCTCGTTTCTGTTTAGCAGTAGCTTATAGATAAACACACCCTTTGATTAGACAACAAGCGTGGATCCCGTTAAGTACAATGGACGTGAGGGGTTCTAATACCTTCCCCTTGCATAACAGACTCCCGAACCCAAGATTTGGTTGCAACGACCTTGTATTTTCCCGTTCTTTAGGTTTTCTTTGATCATTTCCTTTCCCTCTCTTTGGGATAAATAACGTTCAGAGGCGACTCTTATGTTTTTCCGCCAGGTGTTTTTCGCAGTTATGATACTCTTCTTGACAGACACCTTCAGAATTTCTCAAGAAGTAGGCATAATACTCTTCAAAGATTAAAAAAGACATCTTCATAGTTGTCTTAGGGCCATGGTGGGCCATGATAAATGGTGATATTCTTGTGGGGGTTGCTGGCAAACTCCCACCAAGATCCAAACTTCCCATGTGTAACTCCACTTATCAAGACCTATTTGAGAGCAGCTCCCCATAAAGGCATGATCTGTTGACTTCTCCCTTAGAAGGATCCTCTTAGTCTGTGTGTAGTGTCTAGCTCAGAGCATTATTTTATGTAGGATTATCAAGAGCGTATCATACTTTGGGTTACATTGAAATGGTAGAAACAAAAGAGGTCCAACCATCACGGGCCCCCGAAGTATGAACTCGATCCAGAATCGGAGAAACAACTTCTTTGGGATGTGAATGAGTAATTTTAGATGCCCTCTTTCTTTGAAGAATTATTTTGTAGAAACCCATATTATCTACAAAAAAAAAAAGGCAAACAAACAATAAGATGCTTAATTTGAAACAACATGACAAAGAAAAAGGAATATTTTATCACTAACCAAATATGTCACTCATTTCCTCTTTAGTGGCAGCCTTCACTAGCACATGTGTCTCTATATATTATTTATTTTTCTTCTTAGACACTGATGAAGAAGACTCAATTCCATAAAAAAAGCCCAAACTTTTCTAGAATTCCATCAATTAGTTCTTTAAATGATTTTCCATAGGAGAGGTCATCGGGGAGATATACATAAGTTTCTAACCCAGCTAGAAAACGATTATGATGCCATAATTTTGGGAAATATGTTAGAACATCTAGAAGGCACTCCAAGCTCAGCAACACATACTTCTATAGAGACCTCTTTGAGGGGTGTAACCAAGAAGTACCAACACTTGAAATTATTTATACTATTAATATACACCTCAAAAAATTTTCTACTCTGCCTAAGGGAAATAAAACCTTGGCCCCACTTCCGTTCGACCGAACTAAAGTGAATATTAAAAGTATGGAAACAATGAGTCAAGGTTAGCATACTCCACTTATATTTGCATCAATTCTAGAATACTTGAAGTGGACCTGGCTCATCGCATGCAATTGTGAAGGGGAAATCCCCAGGTAATTTAGAACGCTCACTTTAAAATCATTGAAGGGAAGCCAAAAAAATCTATTCTAGGAAGAAACATTCATGAAAAAGAATGATGCATCATTCATACTTGTTGCATAACCTTTTATCTTCCTTCGAAGGATGCACCCCTAGTTCGAGGAGGAGCCCACCTCGGTGAATTCATGGCACATACATCTTTTTTTGAAGAATACAAAAACAATGTCTAACATATCCTGTGCCACCCATATTAGTGAACATTCACCCTCTACATCTTGGGTCATTTTACATATATTTTGGTCCAGAGGCAACTAGATTCGTTAAGGGCAATGCTGGAAAAGTGAAACTAGATTCGTCAAAGGCAAAGATGGGAAAGTGAAACCCCTAACAACTTCCATGGAGTCAAGAAAGCCATCCATATTTCCATTTTCAACAATAAAATCTAACTTTGACTCCTCCATGGCTATTTTCGCAGAACTCTAGCGAATGATATGCAAGTGCAGAAGGAAAAATGATGTTGTTTGTTACCTTTAAAGAAGAGGTATTCTTGATGCGCATGCAAATATGACCACTAAAGCGCCACAAAGATCGTCGGAATAGTAAGTGGCAAGGAACTATAACAAAAGATGAAGTCAAAATAGAAAGAACGATGATAGGATCTCTAAACCCCGCAGACAACAAAAGAAAAAAGAAGAAAGGGTTCACCTTGATCTCCATATATTGCTCAATCGACCACCGCCGAATCAACATTAGAAGACATAGGGAAGTGTTCCCATTTTGTCAACGACCCAAATTAAACCACAATTTACTTAGGTACCCGAGTACCCCAAAATAGTCACATTCACCATAAGATATAAGGAAATGTGTCTAGTTTCCCTGTAAAAATGTTGCAATTACAAGACAAGCATTTAATACATGTGTTCAAGAGGCCACCTACTCAAACTCAACAAACTCTTACTCTTTCACAAACCTATGGCTAGTCCTGGAAAAATATAAAAGTATTAGAGGGAGGCCTGATAACGTCAATCCTCGCTTCACCAAATACCACTAAGGACTTGGGGGGAAATATTTTAGGTCGACCATAAAACAACATAAAAGGCATAATTATAAGGCTCATTTCGTAGTATCCATTAAGCGATTAAAGGAGAATGTGAGACTCCGCTAACGACCAGCCACTTAATCCTAGGTACCAATGAATTGCTTGTCATTAGATCTAATTGCACGACTGTTCGCATCTCACATATCATATATAAATCCAAGGAAACATATTTCACTTATCTTTCTCTTAATCTACATATCTTAAGCTTCATTGACTTTGGTGTTTAAGTGTTAACCTTATTACTCATCTCCCTGCCATACCTGGAGCTCCCACCACCACACCAGAAGAGCTTGTTTCGTTAGCACTATGTATTTCTTATTCCACCTAAGAACAACATGTATATATTTCAGTGATTTAAAATAGTTAATTTTAATAATTATTTGATAATTATTAAATAATTTAATTAATTTAATAATTAATTAATAAAAAGTAATATACATATATATATATATATATATATATATATATATATATATATATATATATATATATATATATATATATATATATATATATATATATATATATATATATATATATATATATATATATATATAAACAAATTAAAATAAAATTGGAAAAAAAGATAAAAAAGAAAGGAATGCTTCATCAATTCTATTGGCGGCTGGATCACAAATAATAAAGGGTCACTATCATAAATTAGTATGTATTATGTATGTGAATGAGTAGCATAGGTGAGAAAACATACATGAAACTATAGAAACATATGAGTCGTGGCATTATAATGGATTAACAATTAATGAATGCAATGTGTAATAATATTCAAAACTACATTTCTATCATGGTATAATTCATATAGTAGACCCCTTCCACTCTCTAACTACCCTAATTAAATTCTGTTACATAATTGTTTCTTCTTCCTTGAGTCGCCATGGTTGAATCTTCTCATGTTGCTCAATTTGCACCACTTGGAAGCATGATCTAGAATTCACAGAGCTTTACGATCAATCCATCTGAGTCGTCTTTTATATCACTTTGGACCGAAACTCTCTCTCGATCAAGTTCCAAGAGAATAATTATTTGTTATTGAATTAGTAAGTGGGGGTTTCATTCTCGTTCAAAGAATGCAAAAAGTAGCAGTGAACCCTCGAATCCCTCAAAAGTTCAAGACTGCGCAAGATAAAGTTGAAGGAAAAGTTTTCGACAAGTATGAAGAATGGATAGCGCAAGATTGAGTTGTCTTAATCTAGTTTCTCACCACAATTTTAGAATATGTGTTACCTTGTGTTCTCTCATTTTAGCATGCATTTGAATTTTGGGACAAGGTTCACAAGTATTTCAATGCACACATGAAAGATCGAATTCAGCAACTTCGTGTTGAACTAAAATCCATCACAAAAGGTAACAACGCTATAACTAAATATGTTCTATGTGTTAAAGCTATCAAAAATTTGTTTCTTGCAGTTAGAGATGTTGTCTTGGAACAAGATCAAAATTAATTATTTCTTTAAGGATTTCTTGAGGAATATAATCCATTTGTCATGCAAATGCATGACACTTCTGAGCCTTAATCTCTCTATGATGTGGAAGTATTCCTTTATGTTCAGGAGGCTCAAATTGAAATTTTTTTTATAGGAATTGGTTATGTCATCTCTCTAAGAAAACATAGCGTATAAAAATCATCAAATAGGTGGTGTGTGTAATAATACTCCAAGCAGTTGAGGTCGAAGTTGTAGTTCCTTGGCGTAGACGACATCTGACTTGCTATGGTAAGAATCTCTCCTCACAAAAATTGTAGTTCCCTTCCTTCCTCCTACGTTCTTATGTTTCAACCTAAGCGTAATTCTTCTATAACATTATCATATTCTTCATGTGTGCACCAAGCATTGAGCTTGACATTCATGTTGTCTGTGAACTTGTTATTTCCAAGCGCATGAAGATTCAACATATTCCAAATTCGTTGCAAGTTGTTGATAATCTTACTAAATCTCTTGGCACTACTATGTTCCAAGAGTTTAGCATCAAGCTCAAAGTTGTTGTTTTAACCCTTCATGATCTTGTAGTGGAGTATTATAAGATAAGTTTAGAATATAAGTAAGAAAACATCGCACCATAATAGCATGTACATGAAACTCATAAATAAGTATGTATGTGAATAAGTAGCATATGTGAACAAACATATATGACTTTTGTCAGGCTTTCGACCACCACCTCTTCCTCTATCTGCAGCACTAACAGGTTTACTTACCATGGGCGTGCAGGGATAACGGGCTTAATGTGATTGCGCGAGAATGAAAAAGAGGTGAAAATGAATAGGATGAGTTATAATAACAAGATTCGAACTTGTCTGCATAGAGAGGGAGTTTTTGATTGCACTCAGTAATTTTGTGTCATTACGGTATCCTTAGTATTTTTATCCAGTACCTATATTTCGTATGAAATTTTTACAATAATGTATGATCTGTGTTATGTCATGTTAAGATCCATACCTAATATGTTTTATTTACTTGAGGACAAGCAAAAGTTCAATTTTGGGAGAGTTTGATAATGCAAAATTATATCGTATATTTGACTTGACTTACATGAATTTTATTTGCGATTATTGCTATTTTATCTTATTTATTGCTTCATAAAAAAAGTGGCACCTGCCACTTACATATGTGGTCCACCTTATGCATGTCTGCTACCTAAGTCCCACCTACACCATGCATACTCGCACGTGTCATTCACTATCTTGCATGCCTGCCACATATCCTGCTTCTTCTGATTTTTTTGATCATAATAAAGGCAAACCAACCATACCAACCACATTAACTCGTATAACTTCATTATTTATACCACCCTTACCAATTTATCAAAACACAAAACCAACTACTCGTTCAAAAATCAGAGAGAAAGAAGAATATTGTTTTCAAGCTACTGCCATGGCGAGCTACTAAGTAATCTTTAGAGAAGGTGAAGCGGGCAAAAAACAAGTCGAGCTCTATGCGTAACCATGATAATTATTGTTATATTGATAACCCATTCCCCGCGCACATTCCAGAGAATGTTGCTGATGGCGGGGATGATACTAACGCACCTGCACACGCTACACGTGTCACTTCTGAAAATGTTGCAGGTACATCCTCAAGGCATAGACCGAGAAGAAGTAAAGACACGCTTTCCACTCTTGATGACATATATGCGAAGATGCTACAACGGAGCAAATTAGACGCTCAGCGCGATCAGAGGATTCAGAGCATCGAAGCTTAACAAGCCGAGATGATGCAGATTCTCCAACAGATACAAAGCAAACAAAACAACATGTCAAGCTTGATCGCAGAGATGGAGGATTTATCAGTACGTGTGGAAAATCCAGAAGATCCACCTAACCACCCTAGAAATGGTAGGCGGACACGAACTCGCGATAGAGACCGCAGATAGAAGACTTTCCAAGTTCCACCTTCCTTTCTTACCTTAATCCGTTGCATTGGGAACAATGCTCGATTTAAGTGTGGGGGAGGAAGCTTTATCGGTTTTATTTACTGTTTTCCCTTTTATTTACTATTTTCTAGGTAGATTTTTAAATTTTTGATTTTCTGCTTAATCTTTTTGTTTTAGTGTTAATAAAATCAAATTCATGTACTGTCGAGTCATTATACATAGTTTCTGTCATTTATCAGATTCTCCCAAATTCTTGAGTCATAACAAAAAATTTTAATTTTGGTTTAAAGCATGACACAGACCCAGAAAGTATATTGCTTGATTTAGATTGAGTTCGAGAGATTTGAGAAAGTATTGATAATATCGGTACCGTCTTGACACCCTGAACCCCCTGAATTTGCTGATGAATTTGAATACTTATTATGCCAAGGCATTAAATTTTTGAGTAACCTCTTGATTAGTGTATACTAGCAGTCAGCACCATCCTGAAGCACAAAATAAGTAATAAACCGATGAAAATACGTGTTTGATCTCAAAAATACAAATCAAATAGAATTATTAGAAAACGTGAACAAAATATATGCTCTTACTAAGTTAGGTGGTCCTTACCCGACCATTTAGCCCAACGGATCAGACTCTTGAATTCAAAAACGCACAAGAAAAAGAATGTGAAAAAGTTTTGAAAAAGAGATCAATGAACACTAACAGGTTTACTTACCATGGATGTGCAGGGATAACGGGCTTAATGTGATTGCGCGAGAATGAAAAAGAGGTGAAAATGAATAGGCTGAGTTATAATAACAAGATTCAAAATTGTCTGCATAGAGAAGGAGTTTTTGATTGCACTCAGTAATTTTGTGTCATTACGGTATCCTTAGTATTTCTATCCAGTACCTATCTTTCATACGAAAGTTTCGCAACAATGTATGATCTGTGTTATGTCATGTTAAGATCCACACCTAATATGTTTTAGTTGCTTGAGGACAAACAAAGGTTCAAGTGTGGGAGAGTTTGATAATGCGAAATTATATCATATATTTGGCTTAACTTACATGAATTTTATCTGCGATTATTGCTATTTCATATGATTTATGTTTGATTACGCATCTATTTTATTGTGTTTTGTAGGTTATCAAAAATACAGATTAAAGAAATAAAAGAATAAAAAAATGAAAGAAATGGAAAGAAAAGAGGAAGGAAAGAAAAGAATAAGAAAGAATAGAAAAGGAAAGAAAAAAAGGGGTGGGGGCCACCACACACTAGTGGCACTTGTCACATGTGTGTGGCGCCTGCCACCATGGAAAGACAAGGAAGTATGGCGCCTGCCACCTTCCAAAGAGTAAGGGGAGTGGCGAGTGTCACTCCTAGAAAGAAGGAAGAGTGGCAACTGCCACTCCTAAAAGAAAGGGAAGTGACATGTGCCACTTCCTCCCTACATTTCCTCCACTTCTCCCTGCATTTTCTCCGATCTCCACTCCATGTTTTTCCCTGAGATCTTGGGTAACTGTCGCCACTAACAACTATAAAAGGCACATACGGTTTTGGAAACGAGGAGGCACTTTTGATTTTCTATTTTCAGCATTTCTTTTTCGCAGTTTTTGTTCTTAGTTTTAGGCAGTTTTTACGATTTGCAACTTTGTACTTAACTACAAGCCGACCTCCATAATCCAAGAGCTTTTATGTTCTTTGTAATTGCCAGGTTCCATTTATTTACTGTTATTGTTGTCGTTATTTTTTATGCATTCCTTTTATTTTCTGTCTAGTAATAAGATTAAATTTTGTAATAGCATGAAAGCTATGTCTGGCTAAACCTCTTAGTATCGGTATGTAATTACGATCGGTCGGAAGGGGTTAAGTAAATCATGGCGTGAATTTAACAGATATATTCTTCTGGTCTCAGTTTCTTTTTAATAACTTAATAACTTTTGTTACAAGAGTAAAAAGGTAACGAAGGTTAAGATCAATAAAGCGAGAGTTTGAGGTCTTAACCAGATAGCTGAAACGGAACATTAGTCTTAAATACAGCGAGAGCGCTTTCGGATTAATTAGGATCTGCTTACTTTCAAAAGTGTTTTTAAATACATGAGAGAGCGAGAGCCTTCATTTTGATTTAAGAGTATAATCTAAGTCAATAAACACGAGAGTTTGAGATAAAGTCTTTTAAATGAGTATTTTCTACAGAGTAACGTTTTTACCTTTTAAACGAAACGCCCATGAATTACTGAACCCCCGATGATTGGCATAATTATATACCGATATTTCGCATTATCTTGATTTAAATTGTATTTCAATTTGTACTTATTTTCTTACTTGCATCTCGACTTAGAAAACCATTAGCCTTAGATTTACGTAGTAGCATTAGATAACGGTAGATCGACTTTTGGTCTTTTGGGTTCGATAATCTTTAAAACTATGCGATCCGACTGTGCACTTGCAGTCACGAAGCATTTAGACATACTAAATAAGCGATCACACCTGCAAAGCCATATCACTCTTCAATTTTCCTGCAGCTCTTTTAGCCATCATTTGTTCGTGAGACTCAAGCATCCCTTGAAGCTCTTCCTTCGTCAATATTGACAAGTCTTTCAACTCTTCTATGGATGCTATCACGTGGTCGAACTTTGGAGCCAATGACCTCAAGATCTTTGACACAACTGGCCTTGATGTCAACACTTCTCCATATACCTTGATTTGATTCACCAGCTTTGTAACTCTGGTGAAGAAATCTGTTATACTTTCATTGTCTTTTATCTGAAGCAATTCATAAGTCCTCTTGTAAGTTTGTAACCTCGCCTCTTTCACCTTCGCTACGCCTCCAAACAATTTTTCAAGAATCTCCCAAGCTTCTTTTGCTGATTCTACATCACTAACATTTTCAAAGTTATCTGGATCAACACATTGATGGATTATAAAGAGAGCTTTATAATTTTTCTTCTTCAATTCTTTATATGCTGCTTTCTTCTTATCTGTCGCAGTTTCTGCAAGCGGTGATAATCCCGCCTTCACAAGATCCTAAAGATCTTGGTAACAAAAAATCACTTTAATCTACTTGCACCAATTCTCATAATTAATCTTTTTTAAGAATTGGAAGATTTGCTGAAACGTGATCGTTCGGGTGATTCATCGTCATCACAGTTGTTATTCCCTTGAATCAAAACTGAAGCTCTAGATACCAGATGTTGGAATTCAACCACGATCTATGGTGAATTCTTCTCAATCGTGATCTCAAGATTGTTATGTAATGATAATGAACAAAAACAAGAACACGTTTAAAGAAGATGAGTATGAACTGCAAAGTAACTCTCTGTCCACAAATGTGGAATTTTATTATCCCTTTGCAACTGCAAAATCGTAATTATCAAACTTGATGATTACAATGATAAAGTTCCTCCCTATTTATAGATTTAGGTTAACTTGCATCTCAAACCCAAACTATAAAAGTCCAAAAATATCTAATATAATCTTTCTAAATCAAATTTAATCTTTCTAAAACAATGAATTACATATTTAACAAGTTTTTTTTGTGTGTTTTAGAATGAAATAGAGAATTTTCTTATATAATAAAATAAGAAAATATCTCACATAAACAATGTGGAACTAATGAATTTTTTTTAACTAACACACAGTATGAGACTTAGCTTTAAAAAAATTTCAAATTCATCTCCCAATATTTTAATATAATGTTCTAACAAACACTTTATAAATACAAGAATTTGCATTTTAATGGATTAACAATATTGAATGCTATGTTCAAAACTACATTTCTAGATTTTTTGACTCAAATACCCTACTTTCAAACCAATAATCCCACAATACCCTAGTTTGAAATTTATTTACCAGAGTACCCTACTTTTGAGGGAGTTCGCCCATGCAAGGGACGGACTAGTGAAAGGGATGCTTGAGTTCGTCCACCCCAAGGGCGAACCAGTGGAAGGACACGGTCATGCAGGAGTTCGCCCATCCCAAGGGCGAACTTGTGATGAAATGTTTTTTTTTTTTTTTTGTATTTATTCATATCTTCTACAATATATTTTTCTATTTAATTAATTTAAAAAAAAAACTATTTAATATAAAACATATTTAATTAATTCCATATAAAAACTATTTAATTAATTTAATATAAAATATATTTAATTAATTCTATATAAAAATTATTTAATTAATTTTGTATAAAACAATTTAATTAATTTAATATAAAATAATTAATTTTATATAAAAATTATTTTTACAGACTCTCGGTCACTAAATGACCGAACTCAGACATAAATTTTTTGTATAAATAAGCGTATCCGATTTACTATCATTCGTGTCAACTTATCCGATTTATAAAGATGTCTGTGCAAGCTCATGTTTTCTATGGACCTGAGAAAAAAATCAGTGTTTACCTAGATCTGCTATGGAATTTCAGAACTGTGGTTGCAGTAATTAACACCGGGTTTCGGCAGCTGGGCGGTCGTCGCGTGACGGTGAGAAAAATTGAGTATCGTTGTCCATATATAACGCTTACTGATGCTAGCCCGGAGGGGACGTACATGTACTACCTAGATCGTATAGAAAACGATGAAGATGTCCATTGCATGTTTTCAGCACATAGTGGTGAAGTCAACAGAGGAGTCACAGATCCACTTGTGTTGGTCGCTGTTGTTTGTTAGAGTTTATGTTAGCTTCATGAGTTTTATTTTTGCGTTTGTGGAGTCACGGATCCACTTTATGTTTGTAGTTCGCTGCTTTTGTTGTATTTTGAAAGTTGTTTTGAATTAAAAATAATTGATGGATCAAATACAAAAGTAGTACAATATAATTATCTATTAGGTCGGTTTGACGGACCGGCAACATTGGGACATTTACTACGCATATGACCTATTTCTCTGCAAATCCCACACCGTCTCTTCTCTTTTGCTGCGTCGTCCATCTCAGTTCTAATTCTACTACTTTTTGGATGCCCCTTTTTATTTCTTCTCGTTGAATCGTCGTGGCACAGAGTGAAACCTTCATATTTTGGCCAGTTCTCCTCGTGCGGTAGTCCCAGGAAGTTTTCCTTGTAAACCTTGAATACGTTAAGTACTGTGAAGACCTCTGGAATGTGAATTGCATAGTCTTGTCGTATGCTAGAACATGCCGCTATCACGTGGGAGCAAGGCAAGTGAAATGTTTGAAATTTTCCACAGTCACACTTATGATTCCTCAAGTCAGCGCTGAAAGTACCCGTTGGACGACCATCGTTGTAATTAATCTTTTCCTGCACCATGAAACAGAATCTTTCCCGATCAAATTGCATGACGTTGTGTGTGTTAGCCTTGGCTACCTCCTCAGCCATTCCCTTGTTACAACCATCTGTGAAAACTTTCCCTGAAGATAGCATCTTGGTCCATTTGTGTCCTCGTTTACCAAATAGTCAACCCATTCGATAATATGTAGACTGGACCAATGCAGTGATGGGAAGGTTTCTCGTGGCCTTTAGTACAGAGTTTATTGTTTCTGCTAAGTCAGATGTCATATGTCCCCAACGCTGCCATCTGTCAAATGCTCTAGCCCACTTCTCCCTAGGAATATTGTCTATCTAATTTAAAGCCCCAGTGTTGGATCTTCTGATTTCTCCGCGATAATAATTAAATGAAGCCTCCGTCAATGTGTAACCTGTATCAGAAATTGTGTGAGAACACGTGAAGTGCAACATTGGTTCGTCCCACCCAAAGGCGAACATGTGAGGGTCTGCTAAAAATGTTTCACATGCATACGACATGGTGTAAGAAGCTAGTATTACATGCATGCAAAAAAACGTAGGTGTCATGCAAAAGTCTCTTCAATCTATAACTTTCAAATTTATTAAACCTAATATTTTATTTTCAATACGCACTACTATATATTCAAATTATTTACCTCCAAAATTTACACACCATTTTTACTTCTAGTTCTATCTACTTCCTAGCAATTCTCACTTCTATTCCTCTACTATCTTGCAATTTTTACCCGACTAAAATGGCATTGTTGTGGATGGGTGATGAGCACCGTGGAACACAACAAAATATCAATAATAGTGTAAGTTTTTCATATTTTAGATAGTTCTTTGTCAAATTATTATTTCGTCGTAAAAATTGTGAGTAATTAATGTTGGTTTAATATTGTTGCAGATTAATGCCCCGAGGTTTAGGGTGCATTCACATTCTCCTGTTCGAGCGAATGATAGAATAATGCCTTATCTTGAGATCGCAGGATTCGCACACATTTCAAAAATAAACAGTTTGAAAATCGACTCAAGCTTAGTTGTTGCTCTGTTGGAGAAATGGAGACCCGAAACCCACACATTTCATTTGCCAACAGGTGAATGCACCATAACCCTTGAAGATACATGTATGTTACTAGGTCTACGAGTTGATGGCAAAGCTATCAACGGTGCCACCGAGGTAACAAGTTCTGTTTACATGGATTACTTGGGGAAGGAACCAAAAGAAGAAGATAAAATAAAAGGTTTTGTTAGGATAACTTGGCTTGAGAGTGAGTATGAAAATTTAAAAAACAAAGAAAACCCGGCACAAGAAGATGTTTTATTAGAAGCCAAAATATTTATTTTACTCGTGATCGCAACAATTTTGTTTCCTGACAAAACTCAAAACCTTTTGCATTCTTCTTGGGTCCCTTTCGCGGGGGATCTCATTGAATGTGGAAAATATAGTTGGGGTTCTGCATGCCTTGCAAAATTGTACAGAGAAATGTGCAAGGCAGCAGAAAAAGAAGTTAGGAGCATGAGTGGTTGTGCTCTCCTACTAACTTCTTGGGCATTCACACGCATCCCATTGTTCGCTCCTGTCAGCACGGTGGAACCCTCGTATCCATATGCACAAAGGTATTTATGTAATATAACACTCATATTTATGTACGTAATATATATATATATATATATATATATATATATATATATATATATATATATATATATATATATATATATATATATATATATATATATATATATATATATATATATATATATATATATATATATATATATATATATATATATATATATATATATATATATATATATATATATATATATATATATATATATATATATATATTTCTTATTCAAATATGTCTAACATTATTTTGTTTTTGATTGTACAAGATGGGCACAAAAAGGAATGAATTACCGTGCAACTCCTCGTTTCCATCTTCAAGGATATCGAAACGCGTTGGACCATATGCAAGAAAAAGATGTAAGTTTTAAACCAAGTGAAAATAGTGGTCGGTTCTTCAATTTAATGGCATCTTAATTTTCTTTGTTATGTGACAGTTTATATGGAGGCCGTACATTCAGTACCGGTGCCGCGTCTAGAAGATAGCCAAATCTGGAGTGCAACAACTTACCTTATTTGTTTCTACATCGTTGAGATGCATCAAACAGATAGGGTAACACTCCAGTTTGGAGTAGACCAACAAATCCCTCCCCTTCCTAAGTGTCTAAAGGAACAACACGCAATGACCATGCGAAAAGCGCAAAAAGTTCATTGGCAACAGTTAAATAAGGACGAGGTCCGAGAATGGAGACACAGAAGACATGTGATTTTGCAGGGGGCGCTGTATTAGGTGAACGCAAGCCAAGTCAACAGTATTTAACTTGGTTCCGCGCAATTCCTTATGTGCATGTTGCTCCTGATCAATTTTTGACCGACCCACGGACGCAAGCATCATCATCGACACAACCAACTGCCGCATCAATGCATCAAGATGCCCCACCAACCAACACCTCTCAATTTTGGGGGTACCCATCCTCGTCAGCTCAACATAACTATAACTTCCCCCAGTTCACCCAACAATATCAGCCCTAACCCTACCTCCGACCACCCAGACAGTTCACCCCATGCACAACCCCCAACTTTGAGCAGAACAACCCTTATTTCCAATATCCTACAAATCCTACCTTCAACACTACCTTCTCTCAACCCGCCTTCACGCCTGATGACGCCTACATCCCAACCGTTCAACAAACCCAAGCCGAAACCTACCCACAACCATCACATTCATTCCAACATTTTTTACTGACAGAGGAGCAACTGATGCAAATGCCGGATTTTAACATCGAAGATATTCTAGATGATGAACCAGGACCCTCTACAAGGCAGACAATCCCCCCGACAACACATTACAATAAAGATTTGTCTTCCGACTCATCTCAGTCATCTGCAAACGAGCGTTTGGGCAGAGGATACCGACAGCGAAGGCCCCCTAGGTGTGGAACTAGGGGTCATCTTCGATGATATGTATATTTATTTAATCAATTTTATTGTTGTAATTTAATCTTGTAATTTTATTCTTGTAAATTATTTAATCAATTAATTAAATATGTTTTTATTAAATTAATTAAATAGATTTTATATGTTTTATATTAAATAGTTTTTTTTTAATTAATTAAATATATTTTTTATTAGTTTAATTAAATAGATTTTATATGTTTTATATTAAATAGTTTTTTTTAAATTAATTAAATAGAAAAATATATTGTAGAAAATATGAATAAATAAAAAAACAAAAAAAAAACATTTCATCACAAGTTCGCCCTTGGGATGAGCGAACTCCTGCATCCCTTTCATTAGTTCGTCCCTTGCATGGGCGAACTCCCTCAAAAGTAAGGTGCCCTGATAAATAAATTTCAAACTGGAGTATTGTGGGATTATTAGTTTGAAAGTAGGGTATTTGAGTCAAAAAAATCACATTTCTATCGGTCACCACCAGCGTTGTTGGCAGGCCCTTGTAGAAAAAAAATTGTTTAAAAAGAGGATATATTAAAATATGTGTGGGGAAAATTGGGTATATTAAAATTAAGGAGGGAAAAGTGAGTTATGTTAATAAAAAAAAATCACTATTTAATGCTCGTATCTCTCTTTAATATACCTCTTATTTAATTTAACTTTTCTATTTTCAACAACAAAACTTATTACTCATTGAGAATACTTTATGAACACATTTAATTATTTTATTGAGATTAGGAGTACATAACATTAATGAAATCAACATGCAATTAATTTAGGAATCATTTCATCAACCTTTATTAAATCTGCATTACTTAATTAATCTTTTGGATTAACTGTATATTACCTTAGATAGAAGTAGCACTCTATAGAATTAGGTAAAAACAAATTTGGCATCATCAAGTTAGGTAAAAAAACATTATTTGAACCAATATGGACAAAAACAATTGCCTTAAACCAGTAGCATATCAAATATGGTCAAACATGTAACAGCAAAGACATGACCAAAAGAAAAAAAAACACAAAAACCAATGACATGATGTAGCACTGAGAAGAGTAATTCAAAGAACAGGTTAGTTGGTTTGATTCATGTAACATTAATAATAAGTTGTACATCTTTCCATCCTTCCAAGTCATAAAACTTTGGCTTCTGATTAACAAAATGCCAAAAGTACCACAAACATAACAAACAAGTCCTCTACTATTCTGCTATTTCAGAAACAGTCCAAAACCAGAAGTTAAGAAAATTATTATTGAGTCCTTTCTCTCTCTCTCTCTCTCTCTTCTTAACTAATGCATTTTTTTTCTTTCCTTTTCCATTGTTCACTCACTTTTTACTTTTTGCCTTTTATGGAAGAAACTGTACATAAGGGAATACACTACAGCAGTTCCATTTTCATCCAACACAAACGGTTCTCCTGACCCTGACTACCTCACTTTCCTAACCTCTCTTCCATTTAGCTAGCTCCTACTCCAAGAAAATCAATGAATGGTGGTGGTACTAGCATGTTAATGCCAACATTTACACTTTCACCCGAAATTGAGATATTGGACCTATTGTTGTTGGTGCCAACTGACTCAGATACTGATACTTCTGATGAGTTTGAATCTGAATAATTGGATTGGACCACATCCATTACTTTGAGCTTTTCTAACTTTTCATGCTTCTTACAACCTCCAAAATACTTGTCAAAACTAGTTTCCACACCACTTTCTCTAGATTTGCCTGTAAAATAACATAACATAAAGTAACATAGTGTTATGTAACAATTGAGTTTCAAGCTACTAAACATAGATACCAGTTTCAAACTATTCAAACTATGAAGCATAGACATCTACACTCAACACCACTAATAATCAAAGTGTCAGTGTCAGTCTTAGATATCACATTGATATAGACACATCTTTTTTCAGAGATGCAGTTTTATGTTAAGAGGTTTCAAGAAGAAAATGTTAATAATACTAAACTTCACAGTTTTATGATAGAGGTTTCAAGAAGAAAATGTTAATAATACTAAACTTCACAGTTTTATGATAGAGGTTTCAAGAAGAAAATGTTAATAATACTAAACTTCATTGTTTTAAATTGCAGACTGCAACCGCAATTGTAACATTCATCGGCCCCATTTTACCGTAGCATAAAGATTTGTGACATAAAACCATATTTGATACTATCATATGATAGACCTAATTGGAGAGGATGAAGCATTGCATACCTAATAATGATCCATAGGTTTGGTGATTTTGAACATTTGCGACTAGCTTATCAAACAGTTGAGGACTTAGTTTAAGTGAAGAGGGAGTGAGTGAGAGATTAGTACAAGTTGAGGCATTTCCATCTATAGTACTTGACAAAGTTGAATCACTAGCTGCATTGTTTGAAAGACTCAATTTCAAACCCTTAGAAAGACTTTCAACAAGTGGCTTTCTCCTTCTATACACACTACACTGTTCCCTATGCCTCCTAGCCATGATTACATGCCAATGATTCTTCACTGCATTATCTGTTCTTCCAGGAAAAAGTCTGGCAATCATAGCCCATTTGTTACCATACATTTTATGAGAAGCTAAAAGCCTCTCCTCTTCCTCCTCAGAAAAAGTGCTTCTGTTGATCCTTGGATCTAGTTGATTGAACCACCTTAATCTGCAACTTTTTCCTGTAATCAAACACAACTTTTTTTCACACCCCATTTGATAGTTACCAAAAAATCTTAAACTTTAGACTTAAAAAATTATACTTAAGTTTAAGTTAATAATTCTGCGCGATCATAAAACACAGAGACCCAACTCCGACTCCAACCCTAACACAGTAACACCGATAATAATTTATAATAAATAAAGTAACCGTAATTATAAGTGTCGGTGCAGGTATCAGACTCGGACATATATTTTTTCAGACTAGTCTGTCCTACATAGCTGCTAAACAACTCTTGATTCTTGATGAATCCAAACATGCACTTGCTCTAAAGTAAAACCCATCAAAATATAAACTTTAGAGGTTCATTAATGATTACCTGATCTTCCCTGAAGATGTTCTGCAATCAAGTTCCAATTTTGAGGTCCATATTCAGCAACAAGCTCTTTGAGTTTCGCATCTTCACCTGGTCTCCAATGGCCTCTAGAACAAAGCTTGGAGTAACCAGTTTTCACAGAAAGAGAGGTTTTTTGTTCAACACCATCACCAAGCTTCAAAGACAAGTTTTTTCTATGAAACCTTCCTAAGTACCCATCTTCTTGTTTGGACTGAAACATTGATGAAGGTCTGAAAATCTCAAGACCCATTTCAGAGTTTGCTAAAGGAAAAAGACTTATATCACTCATGGAGACTCAAGTAAAAACAAAACTGTAAAAACGTTGAAGTTTGAGACGAAACACTAGTACCTAGAAGACACCGAATGCTGGAAGAGGAAAAAAGACATAAAAATGAAACGGAAGTAGTTTGTTTTTTGTTGGTTTGTTAAATAAGAGATGAAGCATGTGAAAATGAAAAGAGTGAAAGATTAAATAGCATTGTTGTATATTCTATGTATGAGATTCACCCGTGAGTGAAAGTGAATGAGAGAAGAGAGAGAATAAATGAATGGAAGAAGAGAAGAAGTAAAGCAGAGAGTTTCAACTTTCACAAAGTGGGGTTGAGGTGTAAGAATGAAAAGAAAAGAGCAACGTTTTAAAGGAGAGAAGAGAAAAGAAATAGGAAAATGAATGACATTTTTTCAAACATAGGAGAGAGAGAGAAGATGCGAACCCACACGATTGTGCTGTTTACTATGTTGTTACTTAAGAAAGAGAAGTAATGAGATCATAAGAGGGATATGGTTTATGTGTTTTGCATGTGTTATGAAATAGTTATAAATCTCTCCCATTAATTTTTTTCTATTATTTAACTAATTTCTGAATTTTTTATTATTAATTAAACAAAAATAATTAATATGATATATTTAAAAAAATAAAAAAACGATGGTCGAGGGGTCAACATTCGAAACCAAAATTGTTGAATAATTAAAGAGGGTAATAAAGAGGGTTTTGATTTTGGGTTTGGGTTTGTCTGTCTGGAAAAGTGAATGGTGTACATGCAGTTGAAGAACCACTCGTGTGGGTTGTGACAAAAACAAAAGAAAAGAAAAGAAATGCTTGGTGTTTTGGGTTGCACAATGCACATTGCACACACACGGTCTTGGGGTTTGGGCAGAAAAACAGAATCTGTTTGTCTTTTTGTGATGTCCTTTTATTGCTTTTTCAAAAGGAACGGAAAACATATGAATTCAAACCCCAACAAACAAACAAACAACCTTATCAATCTATTCACCTGCCCTTTCACGTCTTTCTACAATCTCCTTTTTTCTTTCTTTTACCCTCCATCAATATCTCATCTTTTTTTTTTATTTGGCTAACTTATGTATATCTTAAATATACTAGTTAAAGATTTTCATAGTTAAAAATTTGAATATATTGTTTTTGGATTAATTTTTTTATATTAAATTGTTTAGCATGTAGTAACATAAAGATACAAGTTAATTTTTTATTTATTTTATCATTGTTTATTGTTAATAGAATAAATTAAGCTTTTGTTTTTTTTAATTGTTTTTTATTTGTCTATTATTTTAAATTTGTTTCACAATAAATATTACTTTTAATAAAAAAAATTGTTTAAAAATAATGTCATGTTTAATTATTTTTCAATTGTGACGTCTATTTATTATTATTTACATCCAGAAATGTTTTGGTACCCATGAGTTAAGATGGATACAGCTATTTTTATTAAATCATTAAAAAAAATAATTTATTTTAAAAAAATTATGTGATGACATTAAATTATATTATTTAATTAGCTAAAAATATAGTATTCAATTAAATTTAGAAGTACGAGAGTATTCGTGAAAATTTAAATAATTAAGTCCCTCACCGGTGAAACCCGAAACAATAACCAATAGATTAAATGGATGGTTTAGATTTAATATAATTAAAATGAGAACATGTAAAATCAATTATAGGTAATTCTTTTTACACAAATATTACAACATTCTTACTTTTCGTAAGAAATTTCTTCAGATAATAATTTGTTTCATTCTAATTCACAAGCTCATCATCTTTGTTATTTTTCATGGTAATTAAAAAGAACTCTTTGTATCAAAAGTTCCAAAAGTTGCAACCTGCAACAAAGAAATAAGGTTTTACTTCTACTAATTTTCTCTCAATCCCTTAACACACAACTTTCAACTCTTTCCATATTGTCACCGTCAGAGGCTCTCAGTAGCTTTCTTCTCTGA
Organism: Lathyrus sativus; assembly: GCA_963859935.3. Classification (NCBI taxonomy): domain Eukaryota; kingdom Viridiplantae; phylum Streptophyta; class Magnoliopsida; order Fabales; family Fabaceae; genus Lathyrus; species Lathyrus sativus. Next base: position 558,963,893 of record OZ012737.1, read on the forward strand.
TCAGATTTGATTTTGCCGATGATTTCAGTCACTAATCGGCGTTTCCGAGCGAGGGTTTTGTGAAAATCAATTCAAGTTTGTATTTATAGCTTTTACATAGTTATGTTACTTCAATTTAAGAATTTTGGATTCTCTTTCTGGCCCAAATTAATCATTTTTTTCGAATTGCAGCAACAATTGACAAGTAAGAATCTTTAGATAAGGCTAGATTTTCAATTATTGCTCCCCATACTTTTCTTTCATATCGGCTAGCAGGTTTTTTGAACTTTTTAAAGTTTTTATATCCACCTTTAGTTTTTTTAATTGTTTTTTATTTGTCTATTATTTTAAATTTGTTTCACAATAAATATTACTTTTAATAAAAAAATTGTTTAAAAATAATGTCATGTTTAATTATTTTTTAATTGTGACGTTTATTTATTATTATTTACATTCAAAAATTCTCTGGTACCCATGAGTTAAGATGGATACAGCTATTTTTATTAAATCATTAAAAAAATTAATTTATTTTAAAAAAATTATGTGATGACATTAAATTATATTATTTAATTAGTTAAAAATATAGTATTCAATTAAATTTAGAAGTACGAGAGTATTCGTGAAAATTTAAATAATATCTATTTTAAGGTTAAGTCTAGGGTGAGGGTTCAATTAAGGCTCTCACCGGTGAAACCTCAAACAATATTGAGTGAAAGGTAAGTTTATATCTTGTAGATATAAGTATAACTACTACCTTTCTAAAAAAACATTATTGAATTGTATGTTTCACACCAATAGAAATTTCTCCTTGTTGTAAAAGTTATTCACCATCACAACACGACCTATTTATCACTGTGAGAACCACCGCTGCAACACAAACTATTTACCGCCGTGAGAGCCACCATTGCAACATAACTTATTTACCATCCTGAGAGCCACTGCTGCGACACAACCTATATACCATCATGAGAACCACCTCTGCAACACAACCTATTAGCCGCTGCGAGAGCCACTTCACTTATAGTCTCACCACCGTCACTTCCACTTGAAGCGATTCTTATTTAATTTACATAACTTCTCATTTTCAATCTCATTTATTAAAATTCCCAATGATCCAATTTTAATCGATGAATTTTCACTTCTTAAAAATTTTCTTTGATTGGTTGTATGCTTGCATCCATGAAGCTACTATTGTTACAAAACTCAATTTTTAGGTCATTTTCTCGCTGAATTGTTTCCGACACTTGCTTGAGGTAATATTTAAGGACCACTCCATATTTCCCAAATTCGAGTTTGTTCTTCTGTGTGAAGCTTGCAGTCATATGTCGGATGCTTATGTTTTTTATGTGAGTGTTGGACTAATTATATGTGTGTTTATTTCCTGAGAGTATTTAAATTTCTTTCCAAGATTGCCCATTGATAAAAAAAATAATCCTCTTGAAAACTGCTTGTAAGTTGTAAGTTAAACCAAGAGCATTCTAAAAATAAGTAACTTAACAAAATGAGTTTCGTCTTTTGTTTCTTTGATAGGATTATGGTGGATCTTCCTATTGTTGGCTTACCGGAAGATTACAGGTGACTATAGCTTGCAATAAAGGGTTGATGTTCAAACAGGGTTGAAAATGATTCTTAAATTGTGTCTAACAGATGGTTTTGATATGTTTCCATCTCTGCTAGTCACTTATGGATCTTACATGATAGACAGGTGTATGTGCATTCATGGTCACCCCTTTGAAATCCAAGTAAGATTAACTACCCTTTGTTTTCTCATTCTTATATGTTCTGTATTAAGTGCATTATGGATTTGAAAATTATTTTATTTTGTGATCTGTTCTATTTAGAATTGGAAAGGAAAACCCCATCACTTGATAATTTTGATTTTCCCCTTCATTTATTGTCGAAAAACAGGCAGGAATATACCGTGCTTATTGTGGTTTGTCGAGAACATTGAATACCTTTTTGTCACCTGTTATGATGCTTGGTTGCACTATTGTTTTATGACCACACGTTCTCTTCATGACAGTTGCCACAACAGGATAACTCATGATTGTGGCCTCTTTCTGTTGCACTACCTAGAGCTCTTCCTTGCCGAAGCTCCTCTTACTTTCAATCCACTCAAATTAACAAAGTTTTCCAATTTTGTAAATGGGTTTCTTAACTTATTTTTGGCTTATGTCAATCCTATTTAGGGAGAGTCATAAAAGGTCAATGCGGATTGGTTTCTGCCTGCCAAGCCATATCTCAAGCAAACGAACTTGTGGAAAACCATGGTTCACGTGAAATCTCGTCCTCAGACTGTAGATCATGATTGTTGTACTAAGGATATGAGTGCCCTGCTTGCCAACTCCAATGTATTAGGGCATTCCTTTTGTGGAAAAAGTTTTAAAGAGGTACCTGTTGCATGTTATTTTTATTTTGACTTAGGTTATAGAATATATATACTTTAGAGTTCTATAGATATTCTCTCTACAAATTATGTATTTAATATTTGGTTAACAGAGTTCACACAAGAAGCAGCAAAACCGAAGTGAACTCTTGTAAAATTGAGGCTTGATTGAATTTCTTTCTTTATGCTTTTCAGCTTTTTGAGCAGTTGTAGAACTCGTACAACACTTAGGAGATGATGGGGTAGCAGCACTGGCAACCTGATGCAACAAGTTGACCATGTCCAATTATTACAATAGAATGGAAAACACTGACTTGAATATTTATGCTAATGTATAGTTTCATGTCTTCCAAACTCTGCAAAGATATCAGAAGCAACTTTCTACTAGTTAAGGAAGAGTATTTGACACACTCCGCATATTGGAAGAAACATCATGCACTAGTGGAGGAATCACATTTTACACAAGTTTGACAGCAATTGCAAAAATTCTAAGAAAAGCAAAATTAGATGATTAGGATCATAGAATAATAGGAAATTTGTAAATTAGTTATAAGACATGATGAATCATACATCTATTGTACTGTCATTTTTTATTAGTGTAACATTTTCTGCATTTTCATTTTGTTATCAATGTAACATTTTCTGCACTGTTTGTTTGTAACTTTTTTTTTAATATGATGCAATAAAGTCATTTATTTCATTAAAATTTTCTGCACTGTCATATTTTTAATATTGTTGCCCAAGTTTTACTTAAGACCTTAGGGTCATAGAACCAAAACAACACCAACTCAACCACTTCATGCGTATGATAAATGGGTGGAAAAAGAGGAAGAAATGTTGAAAGTATGAAAAATCATAAAATGGTTTGGTTCTAATTCCTTCAAATCTCAAACAATTTTGATGAAATTAAAGTAAAAACCACTTGATTTTTCATGAGGAAGAGCATGGTGTCAATCATAATTTAAAATGATGCACAAAGCTCAAGACACGATTGGTCATGCAAGATAAAGCTTGAGATGCATTTCTTGAGTCAATGGACAAAGTAAATGTAAGCAGGCTGATTTTCAAATGTGCACAAGTGTCAAATATGTACTAGATTAAGTTCCAACAGAAATCTAAATCAAAAGACAATGTGATAGGAATTTGGCACATGAGTTGCTAAAGAACATGATTTGAACAACCAAAACATAATGCAAAGCAAATTTAAATGGAAATCATGAAAACGATTTCATTCAAACTTCCTCAAAACTTAACCAATTTTCACAAAATTAAAGTCAAACATGCTTGTTTTTTAAAGAGGATCATGACGGTGTCAATCAAATTTTCAAATAGTGCACACACACAAAAAATCGAATGCTCATGCAATAATGAAGTTTGAAATGCATTTGAAGATCCATATCCAAAACTGATGAGAACATGTTATGTTTCAAACATACACAGGTCTTAAATGTGCAACTCATGATTTCATTTTTTCAGTTGATTTTCACTAGCATCATTCGACTGCAGTATTTGGCTATTGAAATGTTGTTGAAGCATCATCTGTGCTATTGAAATGTTGTTGAAGCATTTAATGATCAGTTTTGTCTTGGCTAAATACTTGAAACTTGAAACTAAATACACATGTTTTGATCTTTGAGTTTCAAAATGCATCTCAAAAGCTCATACTTGCATTACCATTCGAATTTTATTGTGCGGGCAGTATTTAGAAAAATGGTTGGTACCATTGCATTCCTTATCAAAATTCAAGTGTGTTTGACTTTTATTTTGTTGAATTTGGTGAAGAATTTGTGAGATTGGATTGAAATCGTTTTGGAGTTTTGCTTTGAATTGCCCAACTCAAATGCCCAGAAAATACGCCTTTTAGGGATATATTTAAATGGGGTGGCTTGATACAATGGATGTATCGTCACCCCAGTGGTTATTGCCTTGCCTTCAAAAACTTGCCATGCCTTGAAAGCCCGTGTTCGACCCTCATCGAAGGCTCTTTTGCACATTTTTCATGATTTTCACTATTTTAACCATTTCTCCTTCCATCCATTTCCTTTAACGCGAGTCCTCGTAACAATTTGTTTAAAACTTCATCATCTTCATTATTTTTCATAGTAATTAAAAATACCCTTTGTCCCATTTGTTTAAAACTTCATCATCTTCATTATTTTTCATAGTAATTAAAAAAACCCTTTGTCCCAAAAGCTACAACCTACAACACAACAGACGATTTTCTACCAAAAACAACGTTTCAACAAGACGGTTGGCCGGCGAGGTCGTCGGAGAGGATTTTAAGGCTGAAATTCATTCCAATCAAAACCAAGAAAATTTTCCGGTAAAGTTTCTAGTTCTATAATAATAATTATTATTCTCTTTTAATTTTGATTGTTGGCTCTCTTTTCGGTTCAGATTCATATGAATTGAATGCGTTTTTTTTATCTGTGAATTGTAATAATTATAATGTTTTTATATTTTTGATGTTGATATAAAACAACTAGGCAAGGAACTACAACATATTAAAAAATTAAAAACCAGGAAATGAAATACTTATACACTTGTACTCAATCACTTGTTTAGATCATGGGAGACTTTGATCGAATCATATCGTGCTGCCGTAATTTTAATATAAACTATACTTCGCATTTTCAACAAAATCACATTACCTCTATGATTTCGTCAAACTTCTTCCCTTTTAAATATGCAACTTAGTTTATTTGTTAAACTTATTTAGGATATTAAAAGTATGGTTTCTTGAATATTTTTTCCTTTCCTTTAGTTTTAAATAAAACGTCAATATTTTTCTACGAATTAATTGTTGACTATACAGTATAAGTTTTTGTATATATATTATACTTTTCTTTTTCTTGAAGGAAGTTGGAACAAAAGGCATATACAAAAGACCTGTGAAAGGAATGTAAACCTATATCAACAGCATGTGCAAGTCACTTCCAGATTTTGAAATAATTGTCATGACTAACTGAAGACACCAACCCAGTAAAATTGGATACTGCCAAGGCAGATACAAGCTTGTCGTGTTCGCGCAGAAACATTACATTTCTCGCTATATAATCCCACAACATAAGAATCTGAATTAAAAAGAAAGATAATGAATGCTGATTATCACACACTCTAGGGTAAAGAAACTAGGTCTTGGTGATACGAAAATTCCAGAGAGCCCGACTCTTTCTATTACGAGTATTGATGCAGGTCTATTCGTATATTAGAGAGAGTGGATCAATATATCCAGTGGGTAGGGCAGTATCATAAGATATTCAACGTGCTCATTATGAATCATTTATAAATTGAAATGGCATCTGCCTACAGTGGATATCGGTTTTATCTACCTGCATATATGGATTTCCGTGGACGAATCTATCGATCAGGTGTGTTGCATTTTCACGAACGTGATTTGGCTCGAAGTCTTATAGTTTTTAGTGAACAATTAACTCCTAAAAAAATATCTAAATCATATATATATATATATATATATATATATATATATATATATATATATATATATATATATATATATATATATATATATATATATATATATATATATATATATATATATATATATATATATATATATATATATATATATATATATATATATATATATATATATATATATATATATATATGAATTAACTGAATCAGTATTAAAACCAGCTGCTGCATTTCATTTCCATAAGCATATAAATTATGAATTTGCTACCCTTTGGTATGATAATACAATTATTAATTTTGATGATAGTGATATCAACAATTATGCTGTTAAGGCTAAAAACCACTTTCAGTTCATAAGCAAGGTAATATTTAGTGAAGAAAATAACAACTATAATAGAATTAGACTAGATCAATTACCTATAACCCAAGATGCATCTGCCTCTGCATATCAGATAATGAGTTATTATATATTAAATACACATTTAGCTTAACATACTAATTTAATTGAATATTATCAAAATGAACCTCTAATCAAAGATATTTACAGTAGTAGTCTTTTACAACTCAAGGATTATTTACCTAAACATTTGGATAAAAATATATGTGATATAGTTCTTAGTCAAAATCATATGCCTTTAACTCATAATTTAATTAAAGGTATATTAATGCCTTTGATATATGGTAAGACTTAAATTAGCATAACTGATGATTTATATAAACATTATAAATCTGTATTAACAAAAAAGGAATGTTTAAGTTTAGCTGCTAGTATCATTGATTACTTTAATTCTACTTTTCCGGGAATAAGAAATCTAATGAATTTAATCTGCAATATAGGATGACAACAAACAACTTACCACGTCGAGGCGAAGGATTAGAACATGATGAATGGGATGAAAAACACAGCTCTGGAATTTGTCATCAGACCCAGCTGTATTCAGTTCATCAATACACAACCCACTGCCATTGGCATAAAAAATGTCATTAGTCCTATATTTGAAATAAATCATGAGTCCCGACTCCATTAAATTATCTCATCTTTAAAAAAAAGCATAGCTTCCAAGTCTAATTCAAGTCATGAGTCATGACTAAAGTAAATTCTCTCATCATCCAAAAAAGCATAGCTAGCTTCCAAGTCTAATTCACTAAGAGACAACCCTGTACAATTAAATCAGTGATCATTGTAGTTCTGCCATCGACAATAGTGATGGGTCATGTATATCTCCACCAATAACCCAGAACTATATCTCGTATTTTTATATCCTCAAAAAATGAATTGAAGAGTATGTACTACACTCTTTTTGTCATAGAATATGATAAACAAGACTGGACAAACCTTTTAAGAAAAGTTTGGAGTTGTATATCAAAATATGGATGATGTATCCTAACAAACATATTAGTCAATAATTTTATTTTGAAATATCATAAATTCTTTAGGGCATTCATTGAGCACACATTGAGGACTATCATAGACATATTGGCACCAGATAAAAACACCAATACTTCAACAATTTTGGGTGTATCTAGAGCTTTACAGAACATGTCTAACAACTATGTAATTTAAAGTATTCAAAACAAAATGCACAACCCAGGTTCCAATAAGACAGTTCAAGAAAATAATTTAACACAACACAATAAGAGCATTTTGAAATTCATAACTCACCCCTAATGCCGTATTCTCTGCAACTTCCATGGCAGTATCACCAGCATTAGCAAACCTATTAACCCAACCTGTCATGAAATGAAAGCTTAAGAACTCACGGTGGAAGCTAAATATCCAGAAGCGATAATGTACATAACGTATTGCTGCTTAAACATCAGTCACATGACATAAAATTTGAATCGGGCATTGGCGCATTATAATAATGTACCACTCTAGAACCCAATGAATTTTCTATATGTTGAAACCACCTAACTTCACTCTCCATGTTCGAGCATTTCTCGCCCTGTCCTATAACATTAATTAACTCAGCAAGATCATTTCCCTACTTCACTCTATATTCACAAGACAACAAGATGTAATTCAAGCCAACAACACTTTTAATCTTAAGAAAATATGCATATTAATGCAAAATAATAGCCAAGTGTGTCTCTACCATATACAACCCAACTTAAGGGTATATCAATGAGAAGTATCACACCATATTATAATGTGAGAAACAATTTTTGAAACAGAGAAAATTTATAGGAAAAATCTAGTATACCAAGGAATTTACATGATGTAGCCCTAAATATCATGGGTCCCCATAATATGCACTTGGCCCAAGTAGGGACCTCTTTATTTTACCAGCTTCGAACGTTTAAGAAAAATTAAAAAGTATACTCGGGGTAAATAAAGAAAACATGGGATCATATTTTCTGAATCTGTGGAAAGACTATCAAAATACAAACAATGATAGTGATTTTAAGTTGACGGTAATCAAAATAAGCAAGAGAGTCAAATGGAGAAGAAGAAACAGAATAATAGCTGGAAGTTTTGGTACATCAAGCCTTTCACATAATTTATCACAGAAATGGTTGCAGTTTTTGGACAATAGATCATATGCACTTCCAGGCCATTCTCTACTGAGTTCTCTCAATATTTGATTTACCGGAAATTTTTCTTGGTTTTGATTGGAATGAAATCTCAGCCTTAGAATCCTCTCTGACGACCTCGCCCACCAACCGTCTGGTTGAAACCTTATTTTTGGTAGAAAACTTTCAATAGAGAGAAAATTGTAAAACCTTGTTTCTCTGTTGTATCGTAGGTTGTAACTTTTGGGACAAAGGGTAATTTTTAATTACTATGAAAAATAATGAAGATGATGAAGTTGTAAACAAATTGTTACGGTTCTTACGAAAAGTAAGAATATTGTAATATTTGTGTAAAAGGAATTACTTGTAATTGATTTTACATGTTCTCATTTTAATTATATTAAATCTAAACCATCCATTTAATCTATTGGTTATTGTTTGGGGTTTCACCAGTGATGGACTTAATTGAACCCTCACCCTAGACTTAACCCTATTTTAAAACTGATTGAACATTTTAAATTTTATTTGTTTTTTTCACTTATCTCTTCCAAGCCACAAAAAAATTATATAAATATTTCTTTCATCTAAAATTTAAAATTTAACTTATCATACCATGTGTTAGTCTTTTCTCTAAGAATTGAATATTATGTATTAGAATAAAAGTATATGAGATGTTGAAAGTGACTAGTATGACAGCAACACTTTTAGTATGTTCTTCGACTATTAGAGGGGAAATATAAATACTGTTAATATTTTAACATTTAAATTTGTGAATACCTTAACTTGACTCGGAGTCATGTTTATATGAAGAAGATGATCGTGTTAAATATGTGCGTGCGCTTAGATGATTTAATATGTATAATTTTAAGAAAGGATTCAAACATATGCAACACATTTTATTTCGATCAAAAATATAATCCCTTTCAATTAAGGAAGAAATGGATCGCAAGAATAAAATCTTATATGCATTTGCAATAGAATCTATCATGTATGTCATGTTATGTCCTCGGTCAACTGTCTAGTATGAGTTAAGTGCAATGAGTAAGTACCAGTCTGATCCAAATGATGCTCATTAAGTTGATGCTCATAATATCATTAAGTATTTGAGATTGACTAAGGAATCATTCTTCATATATGGAGGTCATGAAGAGCTCAATGTAATAGGATACATCAATGCTAGCTTCCATACACATAAAGATGACTTTTATCTCAATTTGGTTAAGCTTTTTATTTAAATAGTAGCATTGTGAGGTAGAAAAATTCGAATCAGGATACAATTATTGATTCTACAACCGATGTCGAGTATATTATTGCCTTAAATGAGAAAAAGGAAGATGTTTAAATCAAGAAGTTCATTAGTAAACTTGTCATAGTCCTTAGAATTGTGGATCTCATTGAACTATATTGTGATAACAATGGTACCATTTCATAAACTAAAAAGTCTAGATCTCACTGACTATAAGACTCCAGTATTTTAAGAGTCTAGAATGAATAACTTAGAGTGTTATTGTTGATACTAGATAGAATCAAAATAGTACATGTACACCATACTAGTATATAAAATAACCATAGTCTTAGTACATACAAAATAAGTACACAGTGGAAAGTAAAATTTAATAATTACTAGGTTGCAACTCAATCTTCATGTAGTATTTTCCTTGCTTTTTCACATTGCATTCTTATATGAAATAACAAAAATAACATCGGATGAGATAAAATACATCAATAGGATTCTATCTAAAACCATAATCCCTTCTGAGGCTGACTAAATTTCTCACGTATTTAGCTCGTCATTTAACTATTTATGCTATAAGGTGGATTCTGAAGATGTTATTCATCTTTGAATTCTTTGGATTAAATCATACAACCCATACATTATAAAAATTCATGCTAACTACACATCCCTATAAACTCGTAGAGCATGACCACGACGATGCCCAATAGCTGAGCTTAGTTATTGGAACATGTAGATCCCATTATAGCTCTATTAGACTCTAATTCTACAACTGAGAATACATCTTGTATCATGTATCAAAACATTCCCACTCTCTATATGAATTAATACTAAACTCTACCACCCATTTACAAGTGTGTAAATACTAATTTGCATTGCCTCCACTACTACAAAAATGATTTTTGACAACGCAGAAAAGATAGCGCTTTCTGTAAAAGCGCTGCTAAAGAGTCAGAAAAAAAGAGAGTTGACTTTAGACATCGCTTTTATAAAAGCGCCGCTAAAGGTGGCAGTTATGGCTAACAATAGAAAGCGTTTTATAAAAAGCGCTGCTAAAGGGGGTACCTACGAAAGTGCTGCTAAATGGGGTACCTACGAGAGCGTTTTTAGAAAGCGCTGCTAAAGGGGTAACCTACGAAAGCGTTTTCTAAAAGCGCTGCTAAAGGTGGCAGTAAAGGGGGTACATAAGAAAGCGCTTTCAGAAAAGCGCTGCTAAATGGTGTACAAAAGAAAGCACTTTTATAAAAGCGTTGTTATAGGGTCTGCCTAAGGCAGACCTTAGAGAGCGCTTTTATAAAAGCGCTGTTATAGGGTCTGCCTAAGGCAGACCTTAGAGAGCGCTTTTATAAAGCGCTGCTAAAGGCCATGTAAAAGTGTTGCCTTATGTTTAAGTAGCATAAATTAAAAAAAAAATCAGAATTTTTCAGAACAGAACAGTCTTTTGTTAAACCTTCGCTCCCACTCGCGATAATGCCCTACTCCCTCCGTCGACCACTTCCGTCTGTTGTGTTCGTCCGACCGCCACAATCTGTCGCCGTCCTTCGTAGTTGTCTGTCGTGTTCTGCATTTTCGCCTTCGTCCGTCCGTCCGTCTTTGTCCTCCACCTCCTCTGTTAGCCATTTCCACCATTTTTAAGGTATTTGAATTTTTTTAAAATGTTGTTGATAGAAACAAATGATGTTGAAGTTGTTGTTGTTAGTGTTGATGTTAATGTTGTTGTTGATGGAAACAAATATGTTGTTAGTGTTGTTGTTGATATTAAAATGATAATGTTGATGGAAACAAATGATGTTGTTGCATGTTAGTGTTGTTGTTAATGTTAAAATGATAATGTTGATGGAAACAAATGATGATAATGTTGTTGTTGTTAGTGTTGATGTTAATGTTGTTGTTGTTAGTGTTGTTGTTGATGTTAAAATAATAATGTTGATGGAAACAAATGATGATAATGTTGTTGTTGTTGTTAGTGTTGTTGTTGATGTTAAAATGATAATGTTGATGGAAATAAATGATGTTAATGTTGTTGTTGTTAGTGTTGATATTAATGATGTTGTTGATATTGTTGATGGAAACAAATGTTGTTGTTGTTAGTGTTGATGTTAATGATTTTGATGTTGTTGATGAAAACAAATGAATTAATTTCGTATATATCTTAATGTTATTGTTGTTGATGGAAACTTGAATTAAGTAACGATAATGTTGTTGTTGATGTTGTTAGTGTTGATGTTAATGATGTTGATGTTGTTGATGAAAGTAAATGAATTATTTATGTCTGTTAATTTTGATCGTTTCCAAGAATTATTTAATGTTGATGATGTTAATTTTGTCTATTATAGGGGTTACCTGTGAAGAGCAAGATTGTGATTGTTTCCAAGTATCCTACTGTGTAGTTCTAGAAGTTGGTGATTTCTCTACAAGTATTCGCCATTTTTGTTTAACTTTCTTAGTTTAGTTTAGCCTACTTAATTAGTATGGATAAAAAATGGATGTCTTCTAATCGATTATCAAAAGAGTACGAGAATAGGGTATCAAAATTCGTTAAGTTTGTTGTTGAACACGCCAATGACCCCAGTAGGACCACATGTCCTTGCTTAGGTTGCTGTTATGGGCGTCAGATTGACGCAGTTCTGTTGGAATCTCATTTAAAGAGACATGGAATTGATCGAAGTTATACATGTTGGACATTACATGGTGAGATAAGTAACGAGAATGTCGAACCGGGGGATAATACGACATATGATTCAAATGACAATGGCAGAGATACATATGATTGTGATCGATTCGAAGAGGTTGCAGAAGCACTTGAAGAAGATCTTCAGGATTGTCCCAAGATGTTTGAGAGGTTGGTAAGCGGTGCAGAGAAACCGTTGTATAAAGGTTGCACTACTTTCACAAGATTGTCTGCGGTATTAAAGTTGTACAACTTAAAGGCGGGTAATGGATGGTCGGATAAAAGTTTCACGGAGTTATTAGCCCTTATGAAAGAGATGCTTCCGAAGGATAATGTTCTTCCCAATCGAACCTATGAAACTAAAAAAATGTTATGCGCTATTGGCATGAGCTATGATAAGATACATGCTTGTCCAAATGATTGCATTTTGTTTTGAAATGAATATGCATCATTAAACGAGTGTCCTAAATGCGGTGTATCTCGGTATAAGAAAAAGTTGTCACCAGCAAAAGTCTTATGGTATTTTCCTATAATTCCGAGATTTAGACGCATGTTTCATAGTGAAACAGATGCAAAATACTTGACTTGGCATGCAGATGATAGAATTATAGATGAGAAGTATCGACATCTGGCAAATTCACCACAGTGGATGAAAATTGATAATGAGTATCCTGATTTTGGAGAAGAAGCTAGAAACCTTCGCTTGGCATTATCAACTGATGGAATGAATCCGCATGGTCTACAGAGTATCTCACATTCCACATGGCCTGTAATTATTATGATGTATAACCTACCTCCATGGCTATGTATGAAGTGTAAGTACATGATGTTATCCATGTTAATTTCTGGCCCTAAAAAACCAGGGAATAACGTAGATGTATACTTGACACCTTTAATCAAAGACTTAAAGAGTTTGTGGGAGAACGGTGTGGAGGTTTATGATGGATATAGGAAAGAAAGTTTCAATTTGAGGGCGATGTTGTTTGGCACAATTAATGATTTTCTAGCATACGAAAATCTATCGGGGTATAGCATTAAAGGTCAATGTGCGTGTCCTATCTGTGAAGAAAACACATATTAGATGCGATTGGAATTTGGTCAGAAGAATATCTTTCTTGGTCATCGTAGATTCTTAAATTCTAATCATCACTACCGTGGATGGAGAAAAGCATTCAATGGAAATTCAGAACAAGGTAGAGCTCCACCTACATTGACCGGTGAACAAATTTTTGAAAAGGTGAAAGATGTGAGTACTAAGTTTGGCAAGCCTTTTGCTCATACACTTGTCACGCGTGGATAGAAGAAGAGGTCAATTTTTTATTAGTTGCCGTATTGGAAGTCGTTGTATGTAAGACATTTTTTTGATGTTATACATATTGAAAAAAATGTATTTGAAAGTGTTATTGGCACGTTACTCAATATACAAGGAAAATCTAAGGATGACCTTAAAGCAAGAAAGGACTTGGTAGCGATGGGAATAAGAAATGAATTAGGACCCTTGAAGAAAGGAAATCGAACATATCTACCACATGCTGCTTATACTTTATCTAGAAAGGAGAAAAAGATATTGTGTAAGTTTCTAAGTGAAGTTAAAGTTCCAGAAGGATACTCTTCAGATATTAGAAGACTTGTTTCTATGAAAGACCTCAAGTTAAAGTGTTTAAAGACACATGATTGCCATGTTATAATGGAACACTTTCTACCAATAGGTATATGTTCTATTTTGCCAGAAAAAGTGAGAAGCGCAATAACTAAATTGTGTTTTTTCTTTAGATCAATTTGTAGCAAGGTGATCGATCCTGCGATCTTACCAACATTGCAAAAAGAAATAGTTATTACTTTGTGTAAGCTTGAAATGTATTTTCCTCCATCATTTTTTGACATTATGACACATCTAGTTGTTCATCTTGTGAAAGAGACACAATTGTGTGGACCAACTTATATGAGATGGATGTACCTTGTTGAACGTTATATGAAAATATTGAAAGGGTATGTGAAAAACCGAAGTCGACCAGAGGGTTATATTGTTGAACGTTACATTTTTGAAGAAGCAATTGGGTTTTGTACTGAATATTTATCCAATTTTCAATCCATTGGCCTCCCAAAATCTCATGTTGTTGAAAAAATAGTAGGAAAACAGTTAATCGGAAATAAAGTTGTGACAGTTTCAAGGGATGAACGTGAGCAAGTGCATTTGTATGTTCTGCACAATGACATTGAGGTTGAGTCGTATGTTGAAATGCACAAGGACGTTCTCCGAGGTTTAAATCTGAATAGAAATGAAAATTGGATAGTCCGTGAGCACAATCGAAGTTTTATAACATGGTTCAAGGATCATATATTTTCAAAGTTTTATTCTGATCCCGCTTCAATAACAGAAAGGTTGAGATGTTTAGCATATGATCCAAGTTTGCATGTGTTTTCTTATAGCGCATACGCAATTAATGGATACACATTTTATACCAAAGAACAAGATGATAAAAGTACAATGTAAAATAGTGGTGTCACCGTGCTTGCCGAAGCAATGCACATTTCAAGTGTGAAGGACTTAAACCCCAAATATGCAAATCTGTCGTATTTTGGGGTTATCGAGCGCATTTGGGTGTTTGATTATGAGGAGTTTTAGATTCCTATCTTTGGATGCAAGTGGGTTGAAAATAATAGTGGCATACGAATGAATAAGTCAGGATTTTTGCAAGTGGATCTTAATAAGGTGGGGTACAAAGATGAGCCTTTTATTCTAGCCACGCAAGCTAAACAAGTGTTCTATGTCACTGATCCGACAAGTACGAAATGGTCTATATTCCAATAAAGTAATCGATGATAACATTGGAGATCAGGGTGATTTTGATGTTGAGAAGGAATCTTATATTATAGATGATCAAGATGAGAATATTAGAGTGGATGAATCATATATTAGAAATGATCATAACGAGGGAATTTGGATCAATCCATCCGTCCGTGTTGTTAAGAGACAAATAAACCATGTTCCAACGAAGAAAAGAAAGAGATGTTAGTGACAGAGGTACTTGTAAAATTACATATTGTCTCATTCAATAAAATTACATATTATATCATTCAATAAAATTACATATTATGTCATTCAATAAAATTATATATATGTTTTTCTTATTTATATATTTCTTATTTATATGTTTTTCTTTTCATATATATTTGTCATTCATTTCATAATTTGGTTTTTCTAAATTATAGGTATTATAGCCACCAACGAGGAAAAATCACATGATGGAAAGGAAACAGCACAAGACGTGGAAGGTGATATTACAAGAGGAATAACGATTATGAAAAAATCATCCGTGTGAGATAAAGGTATAAAGTATGATGTGCATTGGAATGAAACAGATCAATTAATTGAGCCTAACGGTGCGATGCTGACAGGTTACAATGGAGCACTTGTTCGTTTGCAAATTCCAATTACTTGCGATAATTGGAGAATTCCTTTGTTACAACCGGCTAAAGACAAAATTTGGAGCGAGATACAGGTATGATATTTGATATTTTTTAATTATGTCGACGATTATGTCTTTAAATTAATTATACTAACATACTATATGTATGTTTATTTGTTTGCAGAGATCTTTTAATATTGATGATTGCAGGAGAAAATATTGTCTTTAATTGGCCGGAAAACGACTAAGAGGATTTAGAGCGTTTTTAACGAACAAGTTTCTTAAAGATTCTGATAGAAACTTTGTCGAATCAGAGCGTCAAAAGAAGTATGCGATATGATTTCAGATGAAGAATGAGAAACATTTGTTGCCAAGCGAAGAACCAAAGAATTCCATGTAATTATAACCTATCATGAACAATGTATAATATATATACTTCTTCCACATGAGTTCTGATATGACTTAAACTTGTTTTTTCAGGTTGTGAGTGACGTAAATCAGCAACGAGCATCAAAATCCACATATCCATACAAAAAAGAGCGTTTGGGATATGCACGCTTACAACAAAAAATAGTAAGTATATATAAATGCTTTAATATGATATAGTTACAAAAAATAGTAAGTATATATAATGGGATATGCATGCTGTATCATCTGTCTTAATGTGTAGCTAGAAGAGGAGAAAAGTGATGCAACATCTCTTCCGGACCATGTTTTATGGAAGACTACCCGTGTGGGAAGAGATGGAGTCGTTCAGGAAGATGTTCAACAAGTATTTGAACAATGTGTAAGTACAACATTAGTTCTGTCATAAACTCAAAAGTGTATAATATATTTATGCTTTTATCTATATTTCAGGAGACTCTATCCCAGACTATAACTGCAGCTGAGGACGATGATTGCAGGAGCGTACTGAGTCGAGTGTTAAATATTCTTGAGTATTATGGGCGCGTGAAGGGTAAGGGATTTGGTGTCACTCCAACAAAATTGTGTAAGCAGCCAAAGAATAAAAATCCTAGCAATAAACAAGTGATGAAGACGTTGGAGGAATTGAAAGCTCAGATTCGTGAATTACAAAAGGACAAAGAGAGATACATGTCAGAAAGGCGCGGTCTAGAGTGTAAAGATACTAGTGACAAAGATAGTATCAATTGTAATTTTCCACAGAAGCTTCTAGAGGTAATTATATATATTATAGTGAAATTTATTTAGCACAATTTTCTTAATTGACACATTAATTATATTCATTATTTGTTTAGGGAATTTCACCTTGTCAGCTATATTTATCGTCACCGACTTATCGCATGGTTGGCAAGGGAATAATGCATAACACTTTGGGAAACTTACTTCACCATAAACTGCCCCCTGCTGGATTTTTGAAAGTATCGGTTGATATTGCTTTAAAGGAAAAAAGTGACCATGGGGGTAAGTTTGAAAATTAATCATTTGAATCCTTTTGTGAAAAATATAGAATTATCCATGAGTTCTCTTCTCCCAGAACCCCACAACAAAATGAAGTTGTTGAGAGAAAGAACAGATCACTGCAAGAAATGGCAAAGATAATGATTCATAAAAAAAACTCCCTAAGTACTTGTCGGAAGAAGTTGTTGGCACTGCTTGTTATATTCAGAACCAAACTTATGTCAGACCAATTCTGAATAAAACATCATATGAATTGTTTAAAGGTAGAAGACCTAGTATCTCTTATTTTCATCAATTCGGATGTACATGTTACATCCTGAATAACAAGGTCTACCTAAAGAAATTTGATGCTAAAGCTCAAAAGTGTATCTTTTTAGGATACTCTGAATGCTCAAAAGCATACAAAGTGTATAATTCTAAAACCGGAATGACTGAAGAATCTATGCACGTTAAACTTGATGACAGTTTACCTGACCATAACAAGTTAGAGTATGCGGTTCAAAATGATTTCTCGGCAAGATTTCAGAATTATGAAGAACATTTATTGGTTTGTGTCCCTAAAGAAAGAGATAAAGTAAATAATGATCCAGAATCTATCATTACATCTGAAGCTATACCAGAAGCTGCAAAAACTGAAGTCATTCCAACTAATCCTTCTTCTACTAATTCAGTGATTGCTCACAATAGCTCAGAAGCCTCTGTTCAACCTAAGATATCATTTAAGTATAAAGAATATCATCCAGAAGAACTGATCATTAGTAATAAGGAAGAGCCATTGAGAACTAGATATGCCTTCAGAAATGATCACTCAATGATTTGAATTATTTCACTAATTGAACCTTCTTCTATTTATAATGCCTTAACTGATAATGGTTGGATATTGGCTGTGCACAATGAACTTAATCAGTTTCAAAGAAATGATATGTGGGATCTTGTTCCAAGACCACAAGAGAAAAACATTATTTGGACCAAGTGGGTCTTCAAAAACAAACTTAATAAACTTGGTGAATTCGTTAGAAATAAAGCTTGACTTGTGGCTCAAGGTTATAGTCAGCAGGAGGGAATAGACTTCTTTGAAACCTTTGCGCCGATTGTAAGTTTAGAAGCCATAAGACTACTTCTCTCGTATGCCATCAACCATGACATAATTATTTATCGAATGGACGTGAAAAGTGCTTTTCTGAATGGAGTCGTTACTGAATAAGTGTATGTCAAATAACCTCAAAGATTTATTGATCTAAATCATTAAAATCATGTCTTCAAGCTTAAAAAATCTCTTTATGGTCTTAAACAAACTCCAGGAGCTTGGTATGAAAGATTGAGTAATTTTCTACTTGAAAACGGTTTTGTTAAAGGAAAGGTTGACACTACACTTTTCAGGAAGACTTTAAAGGAAGAAATCTTGATTGTTCAGATTTATGTTGATAACATAATTTTTGGTTCCACTAATGCATCTCTTTGTCATGAATTTTATAAGATTATGCAGGCTGAATTTAAGATGAGCATGATGGATGAATTAAAATACTGTAGATGCTTTTGATTGGCTGCATTTTGTGGCAAAATATTGATGAATGTATGAATGTCATGAATGATGTTATGACATACATAATGAGTATTCAGTAGGGTAAGTTTGAATAGATAAGAGTCAAGTATGTTGGATGTCATGCTGAATGTTATGACATCAAGCGTATGACATCAGGGTGCGCAGGTTATATTTTCTGGTATTAGCTCAGGCTATACTTCAGAAAACATTTTAGGAAGCCTAGTTATCTAAGGCGACATATCAGGCATTGCTAAGGATAACATGGAATGCCCCTGACTCAATTGGACGAGCGTAATTTCATGAAGAAAGGTTTATCTTGGGTAAACCTAACTTCTATACGAAGGTTCAAGGACTGTATACTGCCCATATATACAGAAGTAGCAATCCTATTTGAAGACAGATCTTGACAGGGTTTTAGAGAACGTGTATTTTTGAGTGAAGAATTATGTTCTTCACGTTTTTTGTGTGTCTTAGGAATACTTGTAAACCAAGCAATTATCTGCTGTATGATTGCATTGGTCTAGAGTTCTTAAGCTGTCTATTAAGTGTGTCACTCTAAGCTTTTAAGCAAGAGTGTTGTGTCACTTGATCAAAGCTGTGAAGTAAGATCAAGGTGTGTTTGAAGTGTGTCTTTAATTTCATTTGTAACTTTTAATTGGTTGATATCACTGTTGTGATTGAGGGGGAGTGAGTTGGTAACTCTGTTCTAGTGTTAGGCTGAAGTGTCATTGGGTAGGTCTTAAGTGAAGAGTGAAAACTGGTTGTTTGACTCTGAATTAATTCTACTAATAGTGAATTTTCTCCCTGGCTTGGTAGCTCCCAGATGTAGGTATGGTTTGCACTTAACTGGGTAAACAATTACTTGTGTTATTTACTGTTTTCATTTATAGTTTGTCATTGAGTTTTGTAGTCTGTGTTACAGTGGATGTCATAACTTCCGTGATAACATCCATTGTTGGGTACCTAGAATTTCAATTGGCATCAGAGCAGGCACCCTGCCTGTTATTTTCTGGGTGAGATCTATGGAAGATAAATTCTGGTACTATGGACAAGGATATAGGATTCACAAATAGACCACCAATTCTGGATGGCTCAAATTATGACTACTGGAAACCTAGGATGATAGCCTTCTTGAAGTCTTTAGACAGCAAGGCATGGAGAGCTGCCAACTCAGGATGGGAACATCCAGTGAAAACTGATAAAGATGGAGTATTTGTGTTAATACCTGAAGAGGAATGGAACAAAGAGCAAGAGGCATTGGCTCTTGGGAATTATAAGGCTTTGAATGCCTTATTTAATGGTATAGAAAAGAACATTTTCAGACTAGTGCATCATTGTGAACTGACTAAAGAGGTTTGGGATACTCTCAAAACAACTCATGAGGGAACCTCTAAAGTCAAGATGTCAAGCTTACAAATGCTGACCACCAAGTTTGAAAATCTAAGAATGAAGGAGGGTGAGACTATTCATGAATTCTACATGAATATTCTTGAAATTGCCAATACCTCAGGAGCTTTAGGAGAAAAGATGCCTGAAGAAAAGCTTGTGAGGAAGATTCTAAGATCTTTGCCTAAGAGATTTGCCATGAAAGTCACTACTATTGAAGAAGCTCAGGATATAAGCAACATGAAAGTAGATGAACTCATTGGTTCTCTCCAAACTTTTGAGATGGGAATGTGTGATCAGTTTGAGAAGAAGAACACAAGCATAGCCCTTGTCTCAAATACTGCAGATGACTCTGAGGAAGACAATAGTGAAAGTGAGGAGAATCTATCTGAAGCAATAGCCTTGCTTGGAAGACAATTTAACAAACTGATCAAAAGAATAGATTACAAGTCTAGGCCTAATGACAAGAACACTTCTTCTGACATCAACAAAAGAGGAAAAAATTAAGAAAGGCCCAGCCAAGGCAAAGGAGTTCAGTGTCATGAATGTGAGGGATATGGGAACATTAGAGCTGAATGTTCCACCTATCTCAAGAAGCAAAAGAAGGGCCTAGCAGTCACTTGGTCTGATGGAGATTCTGAGAGTGGATCAGAAGAAGAATTTGCCAAACATGTCACTGCTCTGAATAGTGTATGCATATCTGATGGTGACTCAAGTGAAGATGAGATGACCTTTGATGAACTTGCAGCTTCATATAAGAAGCTATGCATCAGAAGTGCAGAAATATATCAGCAAGGAGAGCAACAGAAGAAAAGCATAAGGGAATTATAGGCTGAGAAAATGGAGCATCTGGCAACCATAGACTCTCTCAAAAGTGAGGTTAACTTGTTGGAATCTAAACTAGATCAGATGCCAAAATCCATAAGGATGCTAAACCCTGGGACTGACACTCTAGAAAAAATTCTACATAGTGGTCAGAAAGCAAGAAACAAGTCTGGACTGGGATTTGTTGGTGAACAGAAACCCATCTTGGGGTCCAAGAAGCCAAAGGTTGAGAATTAGAGGTCAAACTGGATGTCACGACCAATGTCACAACATCAGGGAAACAGAAGCATGAACCTGACCAAGAATAAATTCCAAGGGTATATGTGTTACTACTATGGAAGACTTGGGCACATTAAACCTTTCTGCTTCAGGTTACATGGATTTCCCAGCCACAAGCATCAGGTCAAACCCAAACAGGTTTCCCCCATCAAGAAAAGACAATGGGTTGCTAAGAATGTGGCACTAGTAGCTCATACTTCTCTAAGGATGCCAACCAAAGAAGACTGGTATTTTGACAGTGGTTGTTCTAGACACATGACTGGAATGGAGAATCTTGTGGTGAACATCAAACCTCATTCCTCAAGTCATGTAACCTTTGGTGATGGAGCCAGAGGAGAAATCAAAGGTGCTGGAAAACTAGATTATCCTGGTGTTCCAAAACTGGATAATGTTATGTAGGTTAAAGGACTAACTATAAATCTAATAAGTATCAGTCAGCTTTGTGACCAAGGTCTCAATGTCAAATTTACTAAGGGTAAATGTGTTGTCACCAATGAAGAAGGTGAGGAAGTCATGAGGGGATCTAGAGCTAAGAACAATTGTTACTTAGGGGATCCTAAAAGTAACTTGAATATCTGTCCCTTGACCATAGAAGAAAAGGATGATAAACTGTGGAATAAAAAGGGTGGACATCTTCCAAGGATAAAGAAGACCATATCCAAGGAAGCAGTAGGAGGAACTTCAAAGCCAACTCCAGATGATAGAACAGGTTGTGTAAAATGTCAGGCTGGTAGGCAAGTCAAGAAAGGACATCCAAAAGATGGACATCATAGAAACCTAAACCTGTTATACTGGAATTTGATGGAGTCCATGACAAGTGATCATAAAGGAAGCAATGTCACTCAGGATGTCATGACTTTGTACTGTGACATTAAGAGTAACATCAATATGACCTCAGTTCAGTCTAAAAGAATCATACATAGGGATAACAAGCATCAATTTGGAAAGGTTCATGTGAAGCTTGGAAACACTGATCTACATAGTGCTGACATGGTTACTAGAGGTCTCAAGGCTACTCAATTTGAAAATTCACAAAGCAAGTTGAGGACGTGCCTATATGAGAGTTTATAGCAATTAATGATAACTGGGAATTGTATTTTTAAAATTAATCATCTGGTGATTGGTCAAAATATTAAGTTCCCTCCTCTTGTGCAATATTACCCCTCTAGCACATACACACAAGACTCTTACTATATTTGGTGCCCATACAAACTCTTCATCTTCCATACCTCTTCCAACAAGCACAGAAAACCCTCTCTCTCGCGATCAAAGTCTTTAATAATGTCTCAACATCCAAAATCTTCCCCTTCCAAAAAGATGAACATCATCGCTGATGCAGATGCTGATGCTAGAACTGATTCTAGCAACCCTAACGAGGTTCTGGTGGTAACTCCTCTGCGAATGCTAACCCCATAAGGACTGATGGTGAAGAAACCACGGTCTTCACATGCAAGAAGACCTAAAGACCTAGTCATAGGTCAGGTTCCTCACCCTTCAACCTCCATTCCTAATGATGATATCAATGGGGAAGAAGCTAGGCAAATCCACAACACCATTGCCAATTTGGTATCCAGGGTTCTGAGTAAGCCACATGATGTACCAAGAATATCCATTCCCCCTAACACTGAGGGTTCTGCTCCTCATCTGGATGAACAAGCTGATGTCACTCACGATGTTGAAACCTTGGAAACAACTTCTTAAAAAGACACTGAAAACGGCAAAGCCTTTGAAAATAATGATGATCACATGCAAAGTGATAAAAATGATGCTGATGAGGTTCAGGAGGACAATGCTAATGTTGTGAACCTTGATGAGTATTCAGACAATGATCTGATTGCCACAATCAACCCTAGCATAGCCAAAAGGCTCATGACTAGGAAAGGGAAGAAGGTTGTTGTGTAGACACTCCTACAAAGAAAGCTGGGACAAAGAGAACTCAGGTTGGCCCTACCAAAGCTTGGAGCAAGGTAGTTCTAAAGAAGAGGAAGGCCCAAACTAGTTCTGAGTCAGACTCTGAATCAGATGTTGCTTGTGATGTCACTGACATCCAACCAAAGAAGAGACCCACAACTAGCAAACTGGTTGCCAGTGTTCCAGATGTTCCCATTGACAATGTATCATTCCATTATCCATCAAGTGTCAACAGATGGAAATATGTTTTTCAGAAGAGGTTGGCTTTGGAGAGAGAGCTAGCTCAAAATGCTCTTGAAAATAAGGAGATCATGAATCTCATCCATGATGCTGGTTTGCTGAAGATAGACACTCAATTTTCACACTGTTATGAGTTACTTGTCAAAGAATTCATAGTTAACCTGTCAGAAGAATGTACTGATAGGAAATCAAATGAGTTTGGCAAGGTTTATGTAAGAGGTAAATGTGTCACTTTTTCTTCAACAACCATCAACAACTATCTGGGAAGATCAGATGCAGCACAACCTGATATAGCTGTTCCTGACAACAAAGTGTGTCAGGTGATAACAGCCAACCAGGTAAAAAGTTGGCCATCAAAAGGAAAGCTAGTTGCCAGCAAACTGAGTGTCAAGTATGATATGCTACACAAGATTGGTGCTACTAATTGGGTGCCCACAAATCATAAGTAAATTGTGGCAACAATCCTTGGGAGATTTATCTATGCTGCTGGAACCAAAGCCAAATTTGACTATGGGACCTATATTTTTTATCAGACCATGAAGCATGCAGGCAGCTATAGAATAAAAGACCTCATTGCATTTCCTTCTCTTATCTGTGGAATAATCTTAAATCAGTATCCCAATATTCTCAAAGAAAATGATTCTGCAAGCAAGAGAGAAAGCCATTTGTCCTTCCATCACAAGCTGTTTCAGGGAACTCATGTTCCTGACATTGTCATGACATCTGCTGAAACATCCAAGGAAAGTTTCAGGACAAGAAAAGCTGAGGTTATTGCAATGCTCAAAGAAACTTGCAAGGAGTTGGATACAAGAAAACAGAATCTTGAAAGATTGATCAGGTCTCTTGAGCAAGATGAAGATTCTGAATTCACTGACAATGATGATGAGAGAAATGATGATGGTTCAAGGGAGGATGATGGCCAGGATGCTACATCAGAGGAAGCTGTTGCCAGTTATGAGGAGGAAAGTGATAAAGATGTTGAGGAGGTTAGCTCCAGTTCTGTTGATGAGGAGGAAGATTAATGTGTTGGGAGACTGATGTGTGGCTTAGGATGCTGTTTTCTTGAGTTGATGATCGTGTGCTGCTGGTGTGACTAGTTCTTTTTGTTTCCTTGCTTAGATATTGATCTTGATTTGATAACATGAATTATTTGTATTGCTCATCATGAGCTTTATGTTGTAATAACCCCTAACATTTGTGCTTCCATACGTATTTTGATCTATACTATTTAGTTAGTTTTGATCTAAATTTGTGGCTAAAAAGGGGGAGAAGTGGTAGTAAAATAGCAGGGCTAGATGTGTGTCTCTCACAGGTGGAAGATTTGGTTGTTGTTGCTGCTCTAAGTGTGATACAGGTGTTGATGCTAATATGCATGTTTGAACTAAACATGCTTGCAGGTGTGTTAACAGGATGTTGTTGCTGCTGTGTGAGTTCCTAATATGTGTAGGAATGTATGTTAGTTGTGTGTGAGTTTTGGCTGAAGCTGCTAAGATGTGTGTGTGTTCCTTGATGGAACCTAGTAGTGGTTTAGCTGCTAGATTTTTGTGTGTGTCTGCAATGTGTTTGCAGAATGTGTGTGGTTGTGCATCTTTTCAGGGGGAGTAGCACAGGTGTCTACAGTGTATTTGTAGAATGTGTGTGGCCGTGCATCTTTTCAGGGGGAGTAGCACAGGATGTTTCACAGAAATTTGTGACATCTATAGTCTAGGCTAACAGGTGATTGTGCTCACAGGTGGATGTCATTCTGAATGTCCTGACATCCATAATCCAGAGCAGTCTGGATAAATATGTGTGACTGCAGGTTGTGCAGGTTGTATTTGCACTGATGTGCTGTGCATCAGTTGAGGGGGAGTATCACAAGATGATCCACAAATTATTGCGATACCTGTAGTATGGACTAGCAGGTAGTTCTTAGGGTGTGAAGATGACTCTGACATGATAATGTAGTTGTGTGTGTTATTATCTAGTAGCTTTCCTGCATATATGGTATGATTTATGCTGCTTGTGATCTCTGATATGGTAACAGAGTGTTTTAGCCAAAAAAATTTCCAAAGGAGGAGTTTATAGATGCTTTTGATTGGCTGCATTTTGTAGCAAAACATTGATGGATGTATGAATGTCATGACTGATGTTATAGCATACATAATGAGTATTCAACAGGGTAAGTTTGAATAGCTAAGAGTCAAGTATGTTGGATGTCATGCTGAATCTTATGACATCAGGGCGCGCAGGTTTTATTTTTTGGTATTAGCTCAGGCTATACTTCAAGAAACATTTTAGGAAGCCTAGTTATCTAAGGTGACATATCAGACATTGCTAAGGATAACATGGAATGCCCCTTACTCAATTGGACGAACGTAGTTTCTTGAAGAGAGGTTTATCTTGGGTAAACCTAACTTCAGCTTGAAGGCCCAAGGATTGTATGCTGCCTATATATACAGAAGTAGTAATCCTATTTGAAGACAGTTCTTGACAGGGTTTTAGAAAACATGTATTTTTTAGTGAAGAATTCTGTTCTTCACGTGTTTTGTGTGTCTTAGGAATACTTGTAAACCAAGCAATTATCTGTTGTATGATTGCATTGGTCTAGAGTTCTTAAGCTGTCTGTTAAGTGTGTCACTCTAAGCTTTTAAGCAAGACTGTTGTGTCACTTGATCAAAGCTGTGAAGCAAGATCAAGGTATGTTTGAAGTGTGTCTTCAATTTCATTTGTAACTTTGAATTGGTTGATATCACTGCTGTGATTGAGGGGGGAGTGAGTTGGTAACTCTGGTCTAGTGTTAGGCTGAAGTGTCATTAGGTAGGTCTTAAGTGAAGAGTGCAAATTGGTTATTTGACTCTGAATTAATTCTACTAATAGTGAATTTCTTCCCTGGCTTGGTAGCCCCCAGATGTAGGTGTGGTTTGCACTAAACTGGGTAAATAATTACTTGTGTTATTTATTATTTTCATTTACAGTTTGTCATTAAGTTTTGTAGTCTGTGTTACAGTGGATGTCATAAAATTCGTGATAAAATCCAATGTTAGGTACCTAGAATTTCAAATACTTTCTTGGTATTCAGATTAATCAGAAGTCTAAAGCTATTTACATTCACCAGTCTAAGTATACAAAGGAGCTTTTGAAAAAAATTCAATATTGATGAGTACAAAATCGTGTCAACTCCTATTCATCCTACCTGTATCCTTGGTGCTGAAGAGTGCAGTTCCAAAGTGGATCCAACTAAATATCTAGGTATGATAGGTTCTTGACTCTATAACACTGCTTCTAGACCTGATATTTTGTTCAGTGTATGTTTATGTGCAAGGTTCCAAGCAGATCCTAGGGAGACTCACTTAACTGCTGTTAAGAGAATATTTAGGTATCTGAAAGGAACATTAAATCTTGGGCTTCTATATAAAAAGTCCTTGGACTATAAACTGGTTGAATTTTGTGATGCTGACTATGCTAGAGATAGAATTGAAAGGAAGTCCACTAGTGATTCTTGTCAATTTTTAGGTGAAAACCTTATCTCTTTGGGTAGTAGAAAACATGCAACTATTGCCTTGTCTACAACAGAAGCAGAATACACCTCAGCTGTTAATTATTGCACTCAACTACTCTGGATGAAATATCAACTTGAAGACTATCAAATATTTGGAAACAAAATTCCAATTCTTTGTGATAATATTGCTGCTATCTGTCAAACAAAGAATCCAATTAAGCATTCTAGAACCAAGCATATTGAAATCAAATATCACTTTATAAGGGATTATGTTCAAAAGGGTGTTATAGATATTCAGTTCATTGACTCGGAACATCAATGGGCTGATATATTTACAAAATCCCTGGCCATCAATCAATTTAATTTCATCAAGAAAAATTTAAACATGGTTTATGTTGCTGAATAAATGCTTGTCCTCTGAATGATGTATTGGAATGTTCGTTAAAATGTGTTAGTAGTCAGCAGAGATACTTATGATAGTTTCTTAAAGTATGGTCTTCAAGTCTGAATAGGGGTCATATGATATCTTTCTTCCTTGACTGCTTTATTTAAAGCATACAGTAACAAGTTAATTCATTGCTATGTGCTTTGAGTTAACTATTGGACTAATTTTTAATTTCTGATAAAATAAAATCCTTGTTTTAATACTCTAATTTTCTGAATCTACTCTAAAAAGTTTGGTTCATTAAAATAGGTGTGGTCTAACAAAGATTTTAACTTGTTTTTATTCAGACTTAAGACTGTCCAAACATTTTATTACATACTTGCTTAAATCTTAGCCTTTTACGTGACATGTTGTGAAGTTGTTTTTCTTCTCACAAATTGTCTTCTACATAAGATATTTATGTAAATTCAATTCTTTATCTTAATACTTCTTCAAAATGACCTCTTAGTTCATAAAAGAAGAATGTTTTGATTTAGACTTTCTAAAAAGAAATGTACAGCTCCTTTTAACGAATTGGCGGTGATTAATCCTTCAAAATTTATCTCGATATTTGTGAAAGATTTATTTGTTAGGGCCAATGCTCATATTCATCAGAACGAGCATAATGATTGTCTAACTCTGTCTATTGTAACAACTCAGAAAATTATTTACACATCACCTATTGTAACAAAGGCCCATCTGAAATTTATTCTACTCTTTCTCCTATGGCAAAAGTATGGTGAAGATTCTAAGGCCTAGAGCATAAAGGTCAAGATGACTTTTTTTTGATGAGAAAACAAATTATTATTCTCTCTAAAGTTTTTTTCTTCTCTTCTCTTTTTGATTGATGACAAAGGGGGAGAATGGAGTGAGTATTTTAGGCTAATAATGGTTCCAAATGTGGTTATCAATCCTATTTAGGGGGAGTTTGTAAATCTCACCCTTGGAGTAGATCTATTGTTCTGCACTTTATAGATAGGACTCAGGCGAAGCTTACAAATCTCATCTCTTAGACTGTTTGGCTCAGGGGGAGCTTACAAACCTCAGACCCTGAAAGTTGTTGAGTAATTTTTTTTTTTACTTTTGATTGTTTTTAAAATACTTAATGTTGTCATCACCCAAAAATGAGAGATTGTTGACACAAGTTTGGTTCATGCCATGAATCCTCCAAGATTTTGATGATAACAAAGTATTTGAAAAAACAATTAGGATCTCTAACTAGCCAGTTTGTGTATACATGATTATATTTACTTGATGGAACTAGTCCTGACACTTATTTGGCTTTGGTTCGGTTCTGGTCACACTCTTGCAAGGACGTATGATCAGAAACGTTGTTGCTAGTACATTTCAGCTCAAAAGCGTGCTATGCTGCCTCTGATGGTGAGTAATGTCATATCAGTTCTGCTAACACAGGACTCAAGATTTATTGACATTATCTTCTGCAGGTTTTTTTTTGTACTTGAATTAGAGTTGTATCCTCTAGACAAAGGCCTTGTTTCACAGATACTCTTGTGACTGAAAGTCCCATCACTTGCTCTATTTGAAAAAGAAGGTGGACTAGAAGATTTGGTTCTGCTTGTAGCTGTTGAAGATCTCCAACGTCTTTATTTTCCTTGGCTATAAAAAAGAGCTGAAGATTTGAAGATATCTCAAGAAATAATGCTGTAAATACAACTAAAGATATACATGCACTACCATCAGGAAAGTTGAGTCTGCTAAGAGTCTTTGTAATAGTATGTTGTATTACTTGAACACCTCTGATATTTTATCAAGTGTTTTTCTTTTGTAAGTTATTCCTTCTCTAAACTAGGTGTTTAGATTAAAGTTTTAGACACGAGCTCTAAGTAAGGTAAAAGTCTTATACACGAGCTCTAAGCAAGGTAAAAGTCTTAGACACAAGCTCTAAGAAAAGTGAAGTCTTAGGCAGGTGGTCTAAGCAAGAGAAGTCTCGGTCAAGAGCTGTTTGAGCAGAGTGAAGTCTTAGACATGAGCTATAAGCAAGGAAAGTATTGGACAAGAGGTCTGAGCAAAAAGAAAAGTCTTATGCAAGTGTGTATAAGCAACTGTAACCTAGTTGATTATAGTGGAAAATCTCTTGCTTGGCAAGGGGACTATAGTACTCTCAATTGGGAGAGGAAATAGCATAACTATTATATGTTCTTTGCTATTTTACTTTACTTCTGTCTTTATTTTGGCTGCACCTTATGAGATTCTGAATTCAGTTTTAGAATATAAACTCTAGTTCAGAAGTAAATCTAACTTTTTTGAAACATAATTCAACCCCCCTTCTTGTTTATTTTTCTCACCTTCAAGCAACCAATCTACAAGGCTGAGGTTGCTCTGGAAATGTTGAAAACATAGACGATGACGATGAAGCAAGACGTCTAGAGAATCTTTAATCCGATAAGCAATTTGAACTTAAACTTTTCTTCCACGAATTCTTCTTCTTCTTCTTCAGCCACCCTTAGTATGTAGGTTTGGTTTATGTTTATTGCTGTGACTGTTGTGATGTGCTTGTTGCGTGTGTCAGTTTGAGGGAGTAGAGAGATAATTTCAGAGTGTATTTTACAAATTTTTATGGAATGTACTTAT
This sequence comes from Lathyrus sativus, assembly GCA_963859935.3. Classification (NCBI taxonomy): domain Eukaryota; kingdom Viridiplantae; phylum Streptophyta; class Magnoliopsida; order Fabales; family Fabaceae; genus Lathyrus; species Lathyrus sativus. The sequence continues at coordinate 558,993,628 of OZ012737.1, forward strand.
TGAATCAATGAAGGAGATTGAGTTTTTATATAGAGGATTTAAGGCTAACAAACTCAGGCAAGTTAGGGCAGGGGTTGTTGAATGTTAGGGCACAAGTTACAATTAATGGATTGAAAAGGAAAGTTTGTTGCAATGTTAATAAAGTTAGATTACTCTGTTAAAGTTAGTTAGGATTGTTTTAGGAAAAGTTAGTTATGTAGTTAAAAGTTAATATTGAAGTCTTAGTTAGTCAATATGAATATTAGTTATAGTTAGAAATGGGGATGTTAGTTTTAAGTTAGTTAAAGTTAGTTTACCACTTGCTAATCTTATGTTAGAGTTATAAAATAAAGTTTAGAAGTTAGGGATGTTAGAGTTTGGATTCAAATTTAGTCGCAGTTGGTGATTGTTTTATGTTAGATGGATGAGTTAGTTATTGAAATTTGGTTACAATAGTGTAGTTTGTATTATGTTGAAGCTAGGATATTATTAGATGGAGGTTAGTTATTTCTATGTAAGAGTGAGTATAGTGAATGAGTTAGTAGTAGTTAGTGTTAAATTCGAAATAGTTTAGTGATGCTGGTATGAGATGTTGAAATTGTTTTGCATTGTGAATAGCTGCTATGTTAGAGTTGTTAGTATGCTAGAGGTTGTGATTGGGATGATGTGTTATGCTATATGAAATGGAGTTTGGATAGTGAGGTATAATGATGTTAGAATTGAATTGGTTCTAGAATAATGTGAATGTATGTTTGGTATTTTGGATTGACATTGAATTGGCCTTGTGAAACAAGTTAATAGCTTGCACGATGATTTGGTGTTGCATGGTTCAAATGGAGGAATTAATCATGATAAAACAGGGTTTATGTTTGGAGTTGTGGTCTTGCATTGAAGTGTACATGGTTTGTTATATTGATGCTCATGTATGTCTTTGGTTTGGCATGTGTCATGTATGTGTTATGACTGTGCCTTGTTGGTGTGATTGCGAGGCTTAATCAAAGCATAACATGGATTCAAGGCAAGGCATGGAACGTGAAGGAATCCTGGACAACATGAAGAATTCAGAGGCTACAAAGAAGGGATGAAGAAGATATATGATATGGTTTTAAATTAGTAGATGACTTTGGTCAACTATTTGACTAAAAAGTCAACAGTTGACCAAAAGTCAACTGTAGGAAAAAATGCGTAATTTTGTATGAATTTTGTAATATGGTTTGAATGCTTGTAATGAAAAAATGACTTATTTTTTAATGAGTTGTGTCTTGTATGTCAAGTAACATGTTTTCCTCCATAATTTGAAATTGAAACCTTTGAACTTGAATCTGAATTATTTTGAATGACTTCATCTTGATCTTTATCCCTTGACTAAAAACCACGTCAAGAATCAAACAATAGTCAATAATAATCACTAAGTAGGTTTTATATGAAAAATGATCACAAAAATCCAATCCTGACAATGACATCCAAAATCAACTGTCCCACGATGCAATCCAAAGACCATAGTCTAAAAATTAGGGTTCCACAAGAGTTGATCCATAAAGAATGAACCAAACACCATTGTTATGCCAAAATAGTCAAGACATAACATAAGCTTGATCCACTAGCTTTGTATCATAAATAGTAAGACCCTTTGAATCAATGATGCTTGCTTGATCATGTACTGATTATGAGTATGCAGATGAAATGAGGATCATAAGCTAGATAAAGATGAAAAGAAGTAGGGAAATTTTGGAGGTATGACACATGGCTTGATGAAAAACCTTTTAAAATCTCGATGTGAATTCAGGGTCATGATCAAATACAATACCTACTGGTATGCCATGAGTCTTACTATTTCTGCGTTGAAAAGTCGATCTCGTTGAAGTACCTTATAAGTGGTCTTAAAAGTGAGCTAACTTGGTCAATTTGTCTATTATCATCCAAATTGAATCATACCCATTTGAGATACGAGGTAGTCCTACTATAAAATCTATGTAAATGTTCTCTCAAACTTTTCATAAGATGTATTATTAAAAAGCCTTTGCTTTGATGTACATGCATGTTTATCCCATCTTAGTGAACATTTAAGAAATTTTGCATGAAATTTCATAAGTTGCCATACTTTCACATTTATATAGATAAGTATGTCAAGAGTAATCATGTAGCTAAGTAATCAACTCCACTTAAGGTATATATATCCTGAAGAGTTTTTCTCATCTCATTCTCTTTTTGTTTCAAGAATAATGCTTCTTTTATTTGTAATAGAATGATCATATCATATCACTTCATAATTTATTATTATCCATTGAACTTAACTCTCCGTATATACAGTGTTTTAAGGCAAGATTACCGTCATGAGTGACTTAATGTTCTAAAGGAAATAGCCCGATTTTTTTGAATGTGTTTAGGGCTCATAGTGATTTGGGGTTAGTCTTAAAGAAAACCCAAAATATAAGATGCGAAAATATTTTAATATAGAAGCTCAAAGATGGATTAAAAGATAGAAAGAAAAACTACTCCTAGATTATTTAGAAGCTACACAATTTTTTAAAATGAAAACATTTAAGAGCTTCCTTGGTGTACACTAGTTAGTAGAAAATTAAGAGTTCTTTTCATCAAAATTAAAACAGATGGAATTTCTGACCAAATTTAACATTAATCTAATTCCTTAAGCTTGTACTTTAATGCCGTCGGTTGAGACTAAAATTTTAAAATGCTTATATATGTACCAAACAAAACTGTATTCAATTCAAACTACAATAACATTAAAAAAATTATTGTACATATCGAGCCACTTAATATAAAACTTATAAAAAATAAACAAAATAAATAAAAAATAATGTTTAATTCCAATAAAATAAATGTGCGTTACATACATTCTTTATGAGCCATTAGAAAAACATATATTATTGATGTGCCGCCAAAAAAACATATATTCTTGATATACGAAACTCAATCTAGGTGCACGCGCACGAAGTACTGGGGTAGGTAATCAAAGCAATACAACAAATACTGATGTCTGATACATGCTCTTAATCATGCAAATTAAGATAATAAATTAATTATAGATTAGATTATGTTGGAGATTCATATACAACATTCGTACAAAATTTTAAAATTAATCTATAATCATCTCCTATGTTATCAAATTAAGTCAAAATTAAAGTTATAGAAAGTATTCTTTTGACGTTAATATTCGTGTATAATGATGACATGTGACTTTCCGAGTAATTCTTGGTATGACTCTCCGAGTATAGAATTTATTTCAGATATGCTAAACATCCTATATGAGAGTCCAATTACACAAAGCCGAATTAAGATTGTCCAACTTATATAGTCAATGCTCGTGAGATTCAAGGTGCTCTTTTCCGATCTCTAATTTTCACTATCATTTTGGACTTTGTAGTTGACTTAGGCATTAGAGTGTTAACTTTGCAGATTTACCTCACACGAGTGTATAAGAGATCAACATCATTGATTCCAGAGTCATACATCATCAATCAACACTAATTATGGTTTCGTAATGGAACAATGACGTCGTTTGTCGGAATTGACATCGAATTCATGTGAAATTCCATGATTAAAATCCACAAACTGATCAGTCTCGATCCAAATCCAAATTTATACAAATACCACCATAAGATGGAGAGAATAACCTTCCGCATCACACCGAAGAACTATGTCGGATGTTTGATCTTGCACAACTTCAATTCTCTATCATCATGAGATCCACATAAAAGCAATGTAAAATCATTAAGCAACTTGCTCAATAAAGACAAGTTTTTTCATTTTTAATGAATCTTGTGTTGGGTGAGAATATGAGAATTCAAAGGTCTAGAAGGGATTAGGGGTTTGAATGCACCTCCTTAAAAGTTTGACTGATTAAACATTGTTTATTTAAAAAAGATCAGAGTTTAAAAATTGTTTGCGCGACATAAGCAATTGTGCGTACAAAATACATGCTTTTGGACGGAATACACACAACACTCAATTAGTGTACAAAATTGAAAGTAGAAGAAACAATTAATTAAAGTAAATCAAGATATTTATTGAATTACAATGGTTTTACATGAGTTATGTATAAGGAATAATTTCAATACAATAACAATTCTAGTATTATTGTTTCAAGGTTTAATTAACAACAAGAATGATTTGAAGCAACAACCTAACAAAACCTACACTTATGAACGAAATCACTATTAATGCAATAAACCTAACCACATGCGATTCTTAGAAAGAAATAAACCTAACAAGTAAACTATATTGAAAATTTAAAAGATAGGGATAGAGAAGATTGCACCTGGATATATACTGGTTCTGCACTTTTGTCCACGCTTGCGCCTAATCTAGTTTCCAATAGTTTCCTATTAAAAATTTGTGTTCTTCCACTATGATTTTGACAAATATTACAGTGTTGTTTAGTACAATCACAATTAAGATAATGTTGAAAATAAAAATATTCTAATTGAATCCTCATTGACTTGTACGCAATATCTAACATTGAGCTTTTGCGAAATCTTTACTCAAAATCAACTTGAAATCTTCCAACTCCAAGAATGTTGCTCCGAGTATTCGTTCTGAAACCAACTTTACTCTATCCTACCGATATCTTAAGCTTTGTCTTGCCTGAAGATGAGAAAAAATATAACACTGTTTGTAGGCTTCCACACAACTACCAAAGTAATATTAGAGAGAATAACCTCATACTTTTCTGCTAAATTTTTCAATCCCAACCACAACCACACACACAAGTTGCTTTTTATGAACTTTGCAAGGGTGACTATCCAACTGGTTTCTGTCCTCTATCTAATGAAGAAGTAAACTACATGGGAAATCAACAGAGGCAAGGTGCATGTCAAGGTAACCAGGGTTATCAGCGAGGAAACGTTGCAAATTATGGCCATGGGTGGAGAGACAAGAAATATGATCATCAAATAGACAAAATCCTTATCAGAATTACAACCAGAATCTGCCTCAATAAGATAGAACCTCCAAGCTAGAAGACACTTTGAATCAATTTATGCAGCTACCTATTGCTAACTAGAAAAATATAGATGCTTCAATTAAAAATCTCAAAACTCAAGTGGGGAAAATAGCTAAGCACTTGGCTGAACAACGAGGAGGAACGTTTACCATAAATACTTAGAGTAATCCAAAGGAGCATTCAAATCAGTTACAACCAAGATTAGGAGAGTGATTAACCAAGGAGTTGATGATAACTTAGAAACAGAAAGAGTTTTTGTTGATTTGCAAGAAAAATAAGAGGGAGAAAAAGAAGAGTGTGAGAAGGAAGTAGAAGAAGAAAATAAATAGGAATATTTAGTTGAAAATGAGAAAAATAAAAAAGAAGAGGGTGAGAAAAAAGTGAATGAGGAGAGGAAAATCAAAAGTAAAAAAGTTAGAGAAGTGAAAGGAAAGATGACAAATCTGCCAGTACATCATTTACCTTATCCACATGTTTTTACCAAGAAAGACAAAGAGAGGTAGTATGCTAGGTTTCTAGATATATTTAAGCGGTTATAGATATATATTCCATTTGTTTAAGCTCTCGAATAGATGCCAACATACAATAAGTTCATGAAGGAGATTCTCACGAAGAAAAGAAGGTATACACATGAAGAAACCATTCACTTGGATGCGAGTTGTAGTGCCATTATTCAGAGAACCCTTTCGCAGAAAGAAAAAGATCCTAGGAGAGTTACGTTACCCGTCACCATAGGAAATGTAAACGTTGGAAAAACACTGGTTGATTTGGGTTCATGCATAAATCTTATACCTTATCAGTGATCAAGCGAATATGTGATTTTGACATGAAGCATACAAAGATGACACTACAGTTAGCCGAAAAATCCATCACCCGTCCATCTGGAATAGCTGAAGATGTTTTAGTTAAAGTGGACAAAATTTTGTTTCCAATTGATTTTATTGTGATGGACATTAAAGAATATGATGATGTGCCTTTGATCTTAGGCCAACCTTTCATGAAAAAATCCATAATGATGATTGATATTGATGATGGATTGATGAAGGTCCGAGTCTAATATGAAAAGTTAAGTTTCAATATTTTTGAAGCAATGAAGCATTCTAAAGACAAAGGAATTTGTTTCAATATGGATGCTACTGATGAAGCCATCATGGGTGTGCAAAAACAAGTGTACATACCGATTCCTTTAGAAAGAGCTTTAACTGATGCGCTTAATGTTCATAATATGGATGAAGAAAAAGAGATTGAAGAATGCCTGAAAGAACTTGATTCATCAAAATAATTTCCTCCTCTTAAAGCTATGATAGAAGAATTGAAAGATGAACCAAAGAGAGATGACACCAAACTTGAATTGAAAATGCTGCCATCACATTTAAAGTATGTGTTTCTTGAAGAAGGCAGTAACAAATTGGTCATTATCAGCAGTTCATTGTCCTTTCGGGAAGAACATAAATTGATTCGAGTTCTAAAAGAAAATAAGAAAGCAATAGGTTGGGTGTTATCTAATTTTAAAGGAACCAGTCAATCCTATTATATGCACAAGATCATGATGGAGGATAATTTCAGCTTAATCAAAACGTCGCTTAAATCATACATTAAAAGAGGCGGTAAGGAAAGAAATAGTGAAATTATTAGAGGCCAAAATGATTTATCCGATTTTAGATAGTGCCTAGGTGAGTGTTGCTACTGCGAAAATCGGCGCCGGCTATGACAGAAGAGTCGCCATCGTGCGTTATTTATCTCTACGGAGGGAAAGGAAACACTCAGAGTAAACCTAACGCAAAACGGGAAAGGAATGGTCATCGCAACCACATCCTGGATTCGGGAGTCGGTTACGCAAGGGGAAGGTGTTAGCACCCCTCACGTCCATCGTACTCGACGGGATCCACACTTGTTTTCTATCTAAGGGTTTGTTATTCTATCTACTCCAAAGGTCTGGGTTAAAAAGAAAAGAAAATGACTCGGCAAAGTATCGCACTTTATGCCTACGTATTCCCGTCTGGAACGAGAAATCAGAGTCAACGTAGTTCGCCTACCTACGGGTTAAGGGAGGGGAAGGTTGCTCGCTAGGATACGACATCCTATGCCTACGTACTTTCATACAGCATGAAAGATCAGAGCAAACGTAGTTCGGGCTACGGAAGACACATATTTGTCTGACTGTTTTTTATCTTTCTAAAAAGGTTTTCTCCTGATTAAGAGTCCAAGCGGACAAAAATGACACTTTGATATTTGTTTTCAGTCTTTTACGCAAGAACTGTTTTTTATGATGTTTGCAATCTCTGACGCACTAGAGACTATGATTTGAGGGTGACTACATCGTATGTCACCCTAAGGGTAACACACTAAGCAGTCAGATTACTGAAGAGTGACCCTCCAGCAACCCTCTCTCAAATAGCTTAAGGCTCGTAGCGTACGACATCGATTATCCTTATTACTGTGTTTTGAATTGTTTTGAGATGAGAAAAGAAATTCTAAAAACCTAGGGTTTGAAAATGGGAATCAAAACTACCCTAATGTTGTCATGCATGGGTTAACACCTAATGTCTGTCATAATTCCCTCCTGCACAGAGGAAATCAGAGATTCTAAGGGATAAACAGCAAAAGAAACAGATATGCAGTAAACAGTAAAATGCATGAGATGCAGCAGTACAAGCGAGGCAAGGGAGTCCCACTCAACCTCGAACCTGGGAAAACAATAGGCAAAGTGAAACAGCTTCACTTCAAACCTAAGGGGGCAAGCTGAACAAGCCAACAGACAATACAGGAAAAGAAATAAAACCCAACCCCAGCTCTGACAGCAACACCAGCTCCTACAGTAAGCAGCTCAAACAGCAACAGCTCTGACAACTACAGTTGATTAATAGCAAAAATTTGACAGTACCCTTTTCAAGTAAGAACCCATCTTCAGTCTTCAATGATCCCCCAAGCTCTAGATAAGCTCCTATCTCCAAAAAAACTCCAAGCTCTGACAAGCCATGAACCCCAACAAATAGACAGCTTCAATCAACAGCAAAACCCTAGTCTTTAACAGATACCCAGCCTTGACAGGCACAAGCTTCATCTTCTCCAATCTCCAATGCACTTCATCTTCAATAGGCTTCCATCTTCAAGGCAAGCACTCACAGTAGAGAATCAACTAATAGATGAAGTTGAAATGTTAAGAGGCTTAATGTCAACCCAGGGAAATCACTAAAATCTTAACATAGCAAGTGAAAGGTATCCTCAAGGTTCTATCCAACCAAAGCCTACTCTACATCCCTCCTAAGGAGAGATGGAACTTCTTTGGGGGACCTTGTGTCATATGATGGAGTAGAGGCACAAGAAGCTCTCTATGTTTGAAAGAAGAAACCAGTCTAATCTAAAGCTCTCCTTATATCTCCTATTTCCTAAGTCTTCAAAATCAATCTTCAAGTATGAGAATCTTCATGCTCCAATCTCCATCCTTTGTCTCCAATCATCTCCAAATCTTCATGAGCTCCATCAGGCAAAACTCAAGCCCATCATCCAATTGAAATGCCCAAAACCCAACAAACACACCAAAAGCCCAAAATGGAACCACACAAACATCACCCACATTGCAAAAATCAAATAAAATAGCAATGCTCATTATAAAATCCTAATTAAATTCCTAAGGGAACCTAACTATATACCCTATACCCCACATAAACCCCAAGACCTAAATCAAACCCTAAGTCTCCAAACTATGCCCTAAACTACACCTAAGTGTTGTAAAACCCTAATCCTAGCACCCTAAAGTTCATCACTCAAAACTAACCTAAATTTCATCATACAAATATGAGAAAAATCCCTAAGGGAGCATGTATCTCCAATATAATCAATCCAACAAGAATCAACTCAAAAACATTCACCAATTGATCACAAGAAAATCCACAAAATCATGTAGCAAATGTACAAAATTAAAGAAATTAATAAAATGGAGAAAATCAAATTAAATTGAAAAATGGGTGAAAATGAGATTTATTAATTTCATAAAATCACAAATAAATCCAAGATCATGGAGGTATTTTTAAAATATTTTTTGGATCAATATTGGATTTATTATGATTTTTAGAAATCAAATGGATTAAAAATAAAACTAAAATGAATTTAAAATGAAAAAAGAAAATAAAAAGCTGAAATAAAATGGGAGCCCTTGGATCCATGGACTGGTAAGCACATCTGAGAGCTGGGGCGCGTCCACGTGGGGATCCAGTCACCAGCTGACTGGATAAAAGAAACGCTGCGTTTCAAAGGCTTGGAGGCAATTCTCAGTTTGAATCGTGGCCCTTGGATGCGTGAAAATGTCAACAGGTCAATGTGATCTGAGGGTTGGGGCATCATCTCCTACCTCTAGCTCAGGCGAAGGCCATACTCTCAGGTGGTGGTCCGGTGGTCCAACCACCGTCTTCTCCGATGAAGCAAACCCTAAACCTCACCAATCAAATCAAATAAAAACCCTAATCCACCCCAAATTTCACCCTGAACTCAAATCCACCATCCAAAATCATTGATTCACTCTCACAAGCTAAACCCGACCAAAGTTGCAGAGAAATCACCAAGTCTCGATGGTCACCATTCTTGAAATTAAAGGTACTACCATCAACTACATGTTACACTGATCAATTACCATCATCTAAACACTATTAATCCTCCAAGAATCACAAGAACCAAGCTCAAACAGAAATTGGTCACCTATCTAAATTGTCATCAATCAACTCCAAACCAATCCAGAAACATCCTAGCCATCATCTATAATGAATCTAACCACTTAAAACCTAGCAATTCTACATGAATCAAGCCATGGAAAGAAGTTTTCATACCTGCAAATCTTGGATGAACAGAGTGAGCAAAACTTCAAATCAAGCTCCAAGATCTTCCAGATACCTTCAATGATGTATGATCAAGCTTCGGTATGCATCAAATTGGGCTGAATCTTCTTGAATCACCAAACTCGATTCTGACTTGCAAGGGATGAATCCAAGATGCTATCTCACGATTCTTCACCAATCTTGATCAACAACCTATCTAGAATCAATCACCAACACATGATCAAGCTTCTGAGTGCAAGAATTTGGATTGAAACCTCTCCAATTTGTGTAACCGATTCTGTTTTGCAAATGGAAAAATCAATGTTCAATCTCTCCAATCTCTCTCAATCTGCACCCATCAATGCCTTGAACCTCTTCTAATACTTATATAGAGTATGAATGAAAGCTCTAGAAACTTCTGGATTGATCCAATGAGAAGTTCAATATCTCTTGCAATGGAAATTTCATCTCATGCTATTCTCATGACAGTCCCCATAACAACTTGTGTTTGCCCTTGCTTTGTGTTCAATTTCTCTCCAAATGAGATTTAGGAAGTGTTTGGATTGAATAGAGCCTTGTAGCTGACCCAAGGAATGAATTTGCATATGTACCTTATGATGTAAGTAACCATTTTACAAAGGAAGTCATTGAATTATCCATCATCTAAAAAATGTGGCAATGTCATTGTTTTCAAAATATGTTTTTCAATCAATTTGGTATGTCATATGGCTTGGTTTGGACCCATAGCTCAAAAATCTCAATTTTCATCCTTGGTCCATTTAAAATTCACCCTTATTTTAGGCCATTTTTGTAATTTTGTGATACAAGTCCTTCCAATCACCCATGACTTCTTTCCTAGCTAAAAAACATCCTTTTAAGCACATCTCATGTTGAACATTTTTCCATTTGAGGAGTGGAAGATAGAGATTTTGACCTATGTTGAAAAATGACCTATAATCATCAATACCCAAAATACCCCTGGATTGCCAAGATCATAACTTGAGTTCTACAAATCCTCTTGAGGACTTATATTATTATATGGAAAGCTAAGATCATGATCTAAAACTCTTATGTTGGCCAAGAATCCATTTGAAAACTCCTCCATGGACAAAAGTTGCTTGGAAGTCAAGTGACTTTCACAGATAAATTTCAGTGTCCTCTGATGACCCATAACTTGCAAGAACCATAACTTGAGTTCTACAAATCTCCTTGAAGACTTCTAGTACTCAAATTAAAGCTATTCAGAAGCTCTACAAGTTTCATGTTGGCTAGGAATCCATTTGAAACTTGCATTTTGACTTATCTGGCTTGGAAGTTAGGCTTAAATTAGGGGATTTTACACTGAAACCCTAATTTGGCAACTCCTCCCACTCTCGATTCTCTTTGATTTATCCTTGGCACAACACCACACATGTATCAACATATCAATTCATGAATCCCACAACCTCCAATTAAGCCTTGATGCTCTTCAATCACTTAGTTGACCTAGGGTTGACCTAGATGAAACCCTAGTTGACTGCACTTCAACTATGGCTCTTGTACTTGAATCAATGACTTGTCTTATCTTCAATATGACCCTCTAGGCATTTCATAAGCTTTGTACACATTCCATACCCTCAATTCAAAGCTCATACCCCCACTGATGACCTTCAATACACCTCAAATTAGGAGAGAAATCCACCTGTTGACACTCAAATCTCCTCAAAGCTTCAACCCATTCCTTGATGACTTGGATGTTCCTCAGCTTGGATAAAAACCCTTAATGTGCTTCTTTAGATAAGAATGGCACTTGATCTCTTGTTAAATGACTTGCTATGTTATGCTATGCAAATGATTAGATTATGTACATGATGTATCTATGCAAATGATAATGCAATTGAAACATAAACCAGGTGAAATAGGTTGAGAAAATTTTAGGGTGCAACAGCTGCGCCTATTCAAACGACTTGGACCCGACTGGGTGAAGAGCGAACGACCTTCAAACAATCGAGGTACGAGACGGTTGAATACCAAGAACCCGAAAATTTGCCAACCGCAGAAATAAACTGCACAAACTGCTTGGAAAACAACATCTGCTGACTGAATCTGGTTGTTATGGCAACAAACTGATCAATTAGCGACCGTGCTAGGGATTATTTTCATCAGCCCGGAAAAGACTTTGTTATCGCGGGTATAGAACTTTGTCCATGTTAGGACACGACAATCTGTTAACATAGAAAAATCCCGACGATTTCGCTAGGGAGACATTTCCGTCTAATCCCAGGGAACTTAACCGCCTATCTCTACAGGCACATCATCTGCCTATACACATGAAACCCCATCCGTCTACTTCATATGGGAAAAGTCATCTTCCTGATTCATGCAGGAAAGTTCTTCCGCCTGATTCTTACGGGAAAGTTCTGAATACCATTTCTCTACCTACCTCTGCAGTAGCTAACTCCGTTGGTCCGAACCCAAAAACGGCTCTGAGGAGGACTCTACTGGGGACAGTACCACGAGGAAATCACGGCGACTTCCTTGGGGAAAACACTTTTGTCACATATCGAAACACAACTCACATACTCTGTCCATCACGGGAGCATCATCTATCTGGATACCGGAAGACTCATCCGCCTGCTTCATACGGGAAGCTCCATTTGCCTGATTCATACAGGAAAACACATCTACCTGATTCTTATAGGAAAGTTCATCCGCCTGACTCTTACGGGAAAATATAACACATCTGCCTGATACTTACAGGAAAGTTCTTCCGCCTGACTCTTATGGGAAAATATAACACATCTGCCTGATACTTACGGGAAAGTTCTTCCGCCTGATTCTTACAGGAAAAGATAACACATCTGCCTGATTCATACAGAAAAGTTCTTCCGCCTGATTCTTACGGGAAAAGATAACACATCTGCCTGATACATACAGGAAAGTTCTTCCGCCTGTTTCTTACGGGAAAACACATCTGCTTGATTCATACAGGAGAGTTCTTCCGCCAGATTCTTACGGGAAAAGATAACCTTGGATATAGCTTCCTAGCCTGTTCGCGGCAGTAGCTAACTCCACTGGGGATATTCTGAAAATAACTGCCCGACACCCGTTTCGAAAACAAGTGACCTCTTCTAAAATTTTGATTTACGAAGCCCCGAGATGCTGTCGTGGCAGCAAACCTGAAGAAAAACATTCCGCTGGTCGGATAAGAGAAACTTCAACCAACAACTCTGTGGGGAATAATAACAAGAACTGCATCATCACATGTTTCACAGCGAGACTTCGATTGTCTGGTAATAAATCTGACCTGTAACTTCATACTCCTGTTGATAAACACACCTGAAAGCAAAAGGTTAACCAACCTGATTTATGTTTCAACATGCATATGTTTGGCAATGGCGTAATGCTCCATACGGCATGGAAATGCTACGCGTTTGTGGGTAGATGCAAACATGATAATGTATGCAAATGCAAATGCAGGTTCAGGCTGCTGGGGAGCTCTGATAAGCTTGCTTCATTAACACGGCTGTTGAAGACAAATACCATCCTGTTGGGGGTGAACGGGTATCATAAAGTAATCCGGAAAAATAAATGCCGGAAACACAACCAACTCTGCCAGGGAGAGATTACACATCGGTTTCCACTGGAAGAATAACACCTGCTGGGAAGATTAACCCAGCTGGGGGGAGAAGCGACCCTTCTGGGAGACAACTGTCTGGGTACAGTTTACAAACCTGGAACTACCACTCCGATGGGGACAATCCTCCTAACGAAAGCATGACGACCTGTGGGGAGAAAGAAAACCATTCTCGGTGGGGATAATCCTTCTGAACTTACTATCTTGGCTATGCGCCATGGAAATCCTCCCAGCTGGGGATTGAATGCGCACATCTTCGGCTCTCTGGGGAGTATAACCTCTGCATGGGATACTGATCTCGACTTGCTGAGGATGTCCTGTGGGCAACTCCCATGAGAATACTCTTCTGGGGGAAATAATCCTTCCTTCGGTAAGGGATAATCATCGTCTCAACCTCTGGGGGGTGAGGTGCGACCTGCATGGGGATTAGCGTCAAACAAAGTTAAGTCTTTCACCACGAGCCTCTGGATGGGGCCTCCATTTTCTGATTGTCCGCTTCAAGGGAGAGAACCCTGCAAAACACAAACGAAACAAAACAAATCTATACAACCAAATCTATTCGGGTTAGTGTCTGTGACATTGCTTCAGTCAATTCGAAGTTTTAGCAATTATTGGCAAGGGCCAGCAAAGTTATGCACATGCAAGTTTATCAAAAACATCGGCGTTTTCCACATACAAAATAATAAAGCACAAACATAAAATACTGAATAACATGTTTTATTAATAACAGGCCTCTGAATAGGCAAAGTTTTGTACACCGGATGCAACTCCTGAAATGAGGAAGTTATGCACACACACATACATATATGCACAAAAGCATACAAATACAAAACAATGTTTGTATACATGTCGGCAACGTGGTGCAGACAAACATCATGAGTTGATCCTCCTATGACTCGCCTGACTCTGGCGCTTTCCCGGTATTCAACTTTCGGAAGAGACTGTGTTGGATGAACGAACCCTCAGGTACTCCCAAACCACTAAGCAATGTAGTATCATATCCGGACCGCATTCATTTGCTTTTTCAATCCCTAACTTTTGCGTGAACCGCCCTTTGCGGGTTTTCAATTCACCGGGATACCCTTTTTTGCCGAAGTCGCCCAATGCAGGTTTTCGACTTCGCGGGTGTACATCTTTTCAATTTTATCCCTAACTTTTGCCCGAACCTTTTTATTCTTTTTTTTACGGTTCGCCAGGATGCCCCATTTTTGCCTGGACTCTCTTTTTACTGTCCAGCGGGTCACTTTCAAGCAAAGTATTTTTTAACTGCGTCTGAATTCACAGGAGACGTAAAGTCTTCACCATCCATAGTAGATAGCAGAAAGGCTCCTCCAGAGAAGAATTTTCTGACAACGTATGGACCTTCGTAATTAGGGGTCCACTTGCCCCTGTGATCTGTTTGTGGCGGGAGAATCCTCTTCAGCACAAGGTCGCCCGTCTGAAAGCTTCGAGGGTGTATCTTCTTATCATACGCTTTCTTCATCCGGCTCTGGTACAACCGATCGTATGCGAGAGAAGCTAGCCTCTTCTCATCCATTAAGCTGAGTTGATTCGGTCTATCTTTAACCCATTCTGCCTCGTCAAGTTGGACATCTCGTAAAACCCTCAGGGAAGGAATCTCAACCTCCAGCGGTAACACTGTCTCCATTCCATATACCAATGAGAAAGGGGTTGCCCCGGTTGATGTGCGTACCGTCATACGGTAACCGTGCAAAGAGAAAGGTAGCATCTCGTGCCAGTCCTTATACGTCACAACCATCTTCTGAACAATCTTCTTTATGTTCTTATTGGCCGCTTCAACAGCGCCATTCATCTTGGGTCGGTAAGGGGAAGAGTTGTGATGTTCAATCTTGAAATTCTGGCACAGCTCTTTCATCATCTTGTTATTAAAATTCGAACCGTTGTCGGTGATAATCCGCTCAGGGATTCCATATCTGCAGATAATATCTCGTTTGATAAATCTAGCGACCACTTGTTTGGTGACATTGGCATATGATGCTGCTTCCACCCACTTGGTGAAGTAATCAATTGCCACCAAGATGAACCGGTGTCCATTTGACGCCATGGGCTCAATCTTGCTGATCATATCAATTCCCCACATCGAGAACGGCCACGGTGATGACATCACATTCAGAGGACTTGGAGGTACATGGACCTTGTCCGCATAAATTTGGCATTTATAACACCTCTTTGCAAACTTGAAACAGTCTGTTTCCATAGTTAGCCAGTAATAACCTGCCCGCAGCAGTTTTCTTGTCATAGCATGCCCACCAGCATGTGTACCAAACGTACCCTCATGTATCTCTTCCATGAGCAACTTCGCTTCTTTCTCGTCTACACATCGTAGCAACACCAAGTCGTGGTTTCTTTTGTATAGGACACCGTCAGGATTCAAATAGAAATTGCCAGCCAATCTCCTGAGAGTCTTCTGATCTCGACTGGATGCCCCAGCCGGATACTCCTTGTTCGTCAGGAAATTCTGGATGTCAAAGTACCAGGGCTTACCATCGGGAGCCTCGTCAATGGCAAATATGAAGGCATGCCTATCAAGCCGAGAGGTAACAATCCGGGGAGCCTCGTTCCAAAAGTTAACTTTATACATTGAAGACAATGTCGCCAGGGCGTCAGCCATTTGATTTTCTGCTCGCGGCACATGATGCAATTCCACCTTGTCAAAGAAAGGCAACAATCTCCTTGCATAATTCATATATGGTATCAAATTGGGCTGACGTGTCTCCCATTCTCCTTTAATCTGATTCACCACTAGAGCTGAGTCTCCGTATACGTCCAGATGTTTGATTCGCAAATCAATAGCTTCTTCCAGACCCATGATGCAAGCCTCATATTCAGCCTCATTATTGGTAACGGGAAAGGTCAGTCGGGCAGTAAAGGGGATGTGCGACCCCTGAGGAGTAGTAATAATCGCACCTATCCCGCTACCATAGGAATTTACAGCTCCGTCAAATATCAACTGCCATTTGGAACCCAATTCTGGTCCTTCGTCTGGCAACGGTTCTTCACAATCTTTCATCTTCAGGTACATGATATCCTCGTCAGGAAAATCGAACCTCATCGATTGGTAGTCCTCACCAGGCTGCTCCGCAAGGTACTCCGACAGAACGCTACCTTTAATAGCCTTTTGCGAGACATACTGAATGTCGTATTCGGTTAACACCATCTGCCATCGGGCAATTCTTCCGGAGAGTGCTTGCTTTTCAAACACGTATTTGATTGGATCCATCTTTGAAATTAGCAGGGTTGTATGATTTAGCATGTATTGCCTCAAACGTTTGGCGGCCCAGGCTAGCGCGCAACACGTCTTCTTGAGCATCGAGTATCGAGACTCACAGTCAGTAAACTTCTTACTCAAATAATAGATCGCATGCTCTTTACGTCCAGTATCGTCGTGTTGACCGAGAACACAACCCATACTTTCCTCAAGAACCGTCAAATACATAATCAACGGTCTTCCGGCCACTGGGGGTATCAAAACAGGAGGTTCCTGCAAGTATTCTTTTATCTTGTTTCAATAACCAGGTCAACTCTTCTGGCACGTCGCCATCTTCAATAATCTCTTCCTCAGCCTGAAATACCGGGTGCTCGAAGTCGAAGTGAGTCATAGGCGGTTCATGGATGTCATCTGAAATAATAATCCTGTAAAGGAAATGGTTAAATGCTTCAAAACGCATACAAAGCAAATAACCACATTGCCATTTTATTGTAAAAGATAAAAACAGGAAAAACAGGGATCACAATATTTGTATATGAAAAACACCTTTATTTCATGATTAAACAATGTAATGTACATAACCAAATGGCCCTAAGCAAAATCACTATGCCCCGGGTAGGACACAGGATTGTTCAACAATTAAGAAAACAAAGCATTACTGTTTAGTTGTCACAGGAACAGTTTCCCGGATAGACCAATTGCAGAGACTTTGTCCTGGCACGCTTGGCTTGACCCATGCGTCCATATCACAGTCGCTATCTCCGTCTTCAGCGTCGGAAACAGCTTTGATAGTCTTGAAGCTCACCCCATTTGGTGTAATCGTGACTGGTCCCTTGAATCTGGGCGCGCCTGTAGAGGATGCGGATGACGAAGGATGATATCCAAGCCCGAACTTGTCATTCTTCACGGGAATCTCCAATACCTGACCCCAGCCCTTGGTTTTGCCTGCCTGCACTAGAGCTTGAGCCTCTTTGTAAGATGACACCGCCACATCTGATGCTTTACTGGGCCCTGGAGCTTTGTCTTTAATTCGCAACCCCTCGAAGGCTTGACAGGGTGTTTCATGTATTTCACCGTCGACCTCGACATATTTGAATGAAGACAAATGGATAACCAAAATATCTTCCTCTCCACAAACGGTGACGACACTATCCCCCACCATATACTTTAGCTTTTGGTGTAATGTGGATGTGACTGCTCCGACAGCATGGATCCATGGGTGCCCCCGGAGACAACTATACGCTGGCTGAATGTCCATTATGTAGAATTCAGTTTCAAATATTTCAGGCCTCACCTGCAACGGTAATGTTATTGATTCGAAAACTGACCTCCTTGTTCCATCGAACGCCCTCACCACTAAATCACTGGGCGTGCAGATAATCCCCCTGATGTCTAACTTCATCAGGGCTTTCTTCGGTAGCACATTCAGGGAAGATCCAGTGTCTACTAAAACATGGGACATGACTGTGCCCCGACATTCGACTGACACATGCAATGCCATATTGTGCTCTCGCCCTCTCGGAGTCAAATCAAAGTCTGTGAAGCCCAAACTGTGCCCCGCGTTGACATGCGTCATCACCCCTTCTAACTGATTAACAGAAACTTCTTGAGGAACGAACGACGTGTCTAGAATCTTCAGCAAAGCGTTCCGATGGGCCTCAGAACATAACAACAATGATAGGATAGAAATTTTTGACGGTGTTTGTTGGAGATGCTCCACAATTTTGTAATCACTTTTACGAATGAGCCTCATAAACTCCTCCACATCCTTAAGTGTCGTTTCCTTTTCATTCGACTGAGAAGGACCACTCTCAGCTACCTTGGCTTTACCCTTGGCTAATCTTTCCGCCTCTACCTCGGGTGACGTGAAGATTCTTCCGCTTCTGGTCATACCCCCTATTCCGACAACATTATCTACAACCCCAGCTGGTTGTCCATTGACTTCAATTTTCTCACCATCGCAATATACCTCCAACCCGTAAGTCCACGGCACTGCTTTAGTACTCTCAAAAGGAACTGGTCCTGCTTTAGTAATTGTGATCGTGGGCCGCCTGGCAGGTGTCGTTATCGTTATCGTTTTCCTCGGAATCGTCACTGTCGCAACATTGTTCTGCTCATCACACAACGCCTCTACAGGCTTTTCGACCGCGATTCTATCAAATTGCAAGGTACCCTTATCCATCATAGCCTGAATGCCTTGCCTTAACTCATTACAACCCTCTGGTTGTATCCAACAATCCAAGCAAAATTCATCACACCCCGGGAATACCCCCCTCTTAACAACCTACTTTTAATCTCACCCAACGGTGTCTTCAGCTCATTGACATCCGTCACTAGATTCAGATTCTCTTCTGTCAATATGGCGTTTGCCCCATGATTGGGCATAGGCTGTTGTACGATATTTGGACCCACTTGTCTAAAGTTAATAGCATTGCTATCCAACAAATCCTGAACTTTGTGTTTAAATGCCTGACAAGTTTCTACATCATGCCCGAGTGCCCCAGAATGAAATTCGCAATACTTGTTGGCATCATATCCGTAAGGAAGTACTGCCCCTGTAGGCGGTGCCAAAGTCCTCTTTTCAACCAAGTTCAACCCTAGCAGGGTCTGGAGGAGTTCTGCATACGTGGAAGGAGGTGCGTCGAACACTCTTTTCGCTCTCGCATTCTGTACCCTTCTCTGGCCAGGATTGTGTCCTTGTTGTTCCCTTGGTTGTTGTTGTTGTGGCTGCCTCTGTTGAGGAAGCAGGATAGTGACACTGGCTATCTGCTGCGACTGAACATACTTATTTCTTCCTCTGCCCCTGCCCCTGCCACCAAACACGGCACTAGTATCCCCTTGTCGTCTACCACCAAATGCCTTTCTGGCACCTCCTGCTGGAGTAGACTCACCTGCTTGGAACCTTCCAACTTTAATCCCGTTTTCAATCATCTCCCCCATCAATCAAATCTGAGAAGCTGCTCAATGACACACTAAACAATTTTTCGTAGAACACCCCCGTAAAAGTCCCAATGAACATATCATTCATCTCCCTTTCAATTAAAGGAGGATGCACCCTTGCTGCCATATCGCGCCACCTTTGCGCATACTCTTTAAAGCTTTCCCCGCTCTTCTGTGACAAACCCTGCAATTGGACCCGGTTTGGCGCCAGATCGCTGTTGTACTTGTAATGGGTCACGAAAGCATCAGCCAACTGCTTCCAGGTTTTGATCTGTGTGGGCTCCAGCCCCATATACCATTCAAGTGAAGGTCCTGACAAGCTGTCCTGAAAGAAATGCATGAGCATCCTTTCATCATCTGAATACGCGGACATCCTTCTTTAGTAAGAGCGGACATGGACCTTAGGGCAGGTGTCCCCCTTGTATTTGTCAAAAGTGGGAGCCTTGAATTTCAACGGCACCCTCAGCCCTGGTACCAAGCCCATTGTAGTCATATCCAAACCGGTGGAGTTCTGATTCACTACCCCCTTCATCTGCTCTTCAAGCATTCGGATCCTCTGCACAGGATCAATAGGTCCTTCAAATCCCACACCTCTTCCAGAAAAGGCATCCTCGTGGCGGTCGTCACCCCAATTCACATTTTCATTTCCATATCTGTCGTAACCAGTGTTGCGACCAAACCCTTGCTGATTGATCATGGGACCTCGTCCCCCATTACCGAAACCCTGGTTGACCCTAACAGGTCCAAATCCAGTGTTGACAGGAATCACCCCAGCACCATTCATATTACCGAATCCACCATACCCCTGGTTAGCGTTACCAAAACCGTCGTAGCCGAAACCCTGAGTGTTGAAGCCGAATTTCTCGTCCTGATTGACGTAATCAAATCCTTGATCGTTGTAGCCAAAACCATTGTTGCCAAAACCATTACCGCCATTATTGTTACCACCGCCTTGGTTGGCGTCCCCAAATCCAACATTGTTGACACCAGTCTCATTTCCGTTCCCTGCGTTGCCAGCGCCAGCACCCTCGTTTACAACAGGTGGGGTTACTACAGGTGGGACCACAGGTGTAGGGGGCCCATCCTCCGGAATAGTTTCAACGTGTGCAGAATTGTGGTCATTGTTGCCATTCCCGTTAGTCCGCGTCAGCAGCGGCTGCACCAAAGTCTGGAGGCTCTCCTGGCCCTTAGCAATATTCTCCATTGCTTGCATGAACAGGTTCAGCTTTTCGCGGATTTCCTGCATCTCCACTTGGACTTGATCCATGATTCTCTTGCAGTTGTTTCGGGTTGAGTAGCGGTGGACTCTTTGTTCGTCAATCCTGAAAAACCTGGAGATGCAGGTAATAAGATACAGATTCGAGTAATACCGGTCATGCAATATGAATGCAGATGCAATTGTGTAAATGTACTACAGGTTATATTCCCCCCGATTCTAGTTTCGGAGAGAAGGCCATCACGACAATGGAGTCCCCATCAAGCAAGCAAGAAACCAGAAAAACCCTCATATATAAACACATGCCAAGAGGTTGAGTACAAGAGTACGACTGAATACAGCTGAATACAAGTACAGATAACAAAGGCAAGGCAAAGATAAATCAGGCTAGATGGCGCGCTCTGACGTCTTCCAATATCCTCGACGTCTCCGAATGCCCTAGTCGGGAGATCAGCTCCTGTATCAGTAAGGCATGCCGCTCGGTAGTGGATCTCAGCTTTTTGGCGTCGTCCTGGCAGGTTCCTTTGCTAGAACTCTTGTCAAGTCTGTATCTCTTGGAACTGGCCTTCACTTCATAACCTCTCGGCTTCTCGTCAAGGTCACTTACTCTAAGCTCAGCAACGCTCCTAAGTGATGTCTCTTTGGCAATCTTTACGTCTTGGGCTCTAATCTGTGCCTCTAGCATGGCAATCTGCAGCTTCAGTTCATCTTCACGCTCCTTCCGCTTGGCGAGCATGGTATTCCACAAAGCTTCCCACTTGCTGAGACGGGAATAAGCTTTGCTTAGAAGTTCCTTCTTAGAGGTAAGCACCTTGCTGACACCGTTCAAGGCTATCCCCACTTTTTCTTTCTTGTTGGTCTCTTCCGTCAGCTCTGAACCCAACCTGTTAATCAATTCAGTCTGTTCCTTTACGGTGAAGGTAGCTTCATTCTTCTCATGACGCAACTGGAAGATCCCTTTCTCTAACTCATCATTGGCTTTCTTCAATTCTTCGTTTTCAGCCAACAACTTGTTATACTTCTCACTCTCTTCCGAAGTAGGTACCTCAATCATTGGAAGATACAGGGGTTCCGCAGCAGGATAAGGCATCAAGGAAGTACTAGCTCTCTCGCGGATCCAAGCCAAATAAGGATCATAAGCCTTGCTGTTACTCTTACCGAGCAAAGCTTTCCCCCTCCTATGGACGTTAGCCCATGCATGTCTTAATCTGATCAAAATAGCCGTGTCTAATAAGCCTGTGAGATACAGAGATTCCTGTATCTCCTTCTCAATAGGAGCGTCCCTCAAAGCATAACCGAATTGTCTTACCAGCAGTGAAGGGTTATAGTTAATACAACATTTCCGTCCAATCAGGGGGACATTCGGAAAGCCACTGCAACTATATATAATATCAGTGCCCAGCATACTCCGATCAAACCAAATGATATTCTCAGCAGACAGCCCCATCAACCGGGAAGACCAATCCAGAGTATCAACAACATCAACAAAAGGCATTGTCTTCGGGAGATGCCCCTGGAACCACTTGTACAAGAGAGGAAGACAGCTGGAAACATTCTTGCCACGACGTTTCTCATTCTTGTAGTGAATAGAATGATAAACATCGCCCAAGAGAGTAGGAACTGGATTCTTCGAGGCAAGAATCAAGAAGGCATCTGAGTCGACAAAATCTGGCACATTAGGAAACAAGACAATCCCGTAGATGCAGACAGCTAGAATGGCAATGAAGGCAACCCAACATCCACTCTTCGCGCACTGTGTAGCCTTCTCAACCAGGACAGACAGGTGAAAACCATAAGCTCCGTTCAGCTTGACCAAACCTCCAGGGAACTCCGAAGCATCTACGCTGACAATCTCAGCAAGTGTAGATAACTCAGGCTCGTCATCAATATGTATAAAGGGCATCTGGTCTAACACAGGAACTCCCAACAGCGCAGAATACTCCTCCAAAGTGGGTACCAGAATATAGTCGGGAAATAAGAAACATCTCAGTTGCGGCTCATAAAACTGCATCAAAGTATACACCCCAGTCGTCTCAAATGCTGAAGGTTTGTACAACAAACTAAGCAATCTCCCATAGGATACTCTGAACTCAGCCTTCACTCTCTCATCTGCTAGAGCAACTAAACCCAGCAAGGAACTGATATCTGGTGAGTGCAACCGGTAAGTAACTGTCCTCTTCAGGGACTCCATGTCTGGCTAGAAGATATACTAGAATCAGAGGGGAATGATCACACCTGCAACACAAATACATGTTAATGAAATGCAGTCATGAAAATGCACATGCATATGCAAACAAGGGACCAAGTGCAATGCTGATGAACTGTGCTGCTTTGTACTGAAGCCTGAGGACCATCAAATATTCATCTCAAACCAAACCAACCACGCAAATGAACCTTGTAACCACATCTCACTGACAGAGATAAACCAGGTATTCTGAGGTCAAAGGTTTCCTGCAAACAACCCTACCTACCCCTCACAGGTATGTACTTAACTCGCAGATGAGGTACGACATCCTATGCGGGTTCAACGTCACAGACTTTCAAGAGCGATGATACGATACCCAGAAGGTGTGGCATCATCATCCCTTGAAGTGGCCTCACTTAGTTGAATCCCAATTGATAGGTCCCCAGAGTCGACAATCCTCGGGTCAGACAACTTTTCGAGCCCTAAGGGCCAGGCAAGAAGCATCAAAGAGAATCTCGTCCGAGCGTAAATTTCGCGACTAGCTGGTGCGAGCTAAGCAAGCAGGCTAACCACTACTCTCTACTTCTAAGTCTATGTGTAACCTCAAGCCTAGGTCCGGCTTATCTCTCAACAGATCTCCCCCTTCCCACAACAACAATAACAATATAAAGCTGATAATAAAATGCGGAAAGTAAAGACAGAAAAGTAAATCTATACAACACCCACGACGGGAAAACAAGCGCTAGGATTGACTCGCATAGGGGATATCCCAGTCCCCAGCAGAGTCACCAGCTGTCGCTACTGCAAAAATCGGCGCCGACTATGACAGAAGAGTCGCCACCGTGCGTTATTTATCCCAACGGAGGGAAAGGAAACACTCAGAGTAAACCTAACGCAAAACGGGAAAGGAATGGTCATCGCAACCACATCCTGGATTTGGAAGTCGGTTACGCAAGGGGAAGGTGTTAGCACCCCTCACGTCCATCTTACTCGACGGGATCCACGCTTGTTTTCTATCTAAGGGTTTGTTATTCTATCTACTCCAAAGGTCTGGGTTAAAAAGAAAAGAAAATGACTCGGTAAAGTATCGCACTTTATGCCTACGTATTCCCGTTTGGAACGAGAAATCAGAGTCAACGTAGTTCGCCTACCTACGGGTTAAGGGAGGGGAAGGTTGCTCGCTAGGATACGACATCCTATGCCTACGTACTTTCATACAGCATGAAAGATCAGAGCAAACGTAGTTCGGGCTACAGAAGACATAGATTTGTCTGACTGTTTTTTATCTTTCTGAAAAGGTTTTCTCCTGATTAAGAGTCCAAGCGGACAAAAATGACACTTTGATATTTGTTTTCAGTCTTTTATGCAAGAACTGTTTTTTATGATGTTTGCAATCTCTGACGCACTAGAGACTATGATTTGAGGGTGACTACGTCGTATGTCACCCTAAGGATAACACACTAAGCAGTCAGATTACTGAAAAGTGACCCTCTAGCAACCCTCTCTCAAATAGCTTAAGGCTCGTAGCGTACGCCATCGATTATCCTTATTACTGTGTTTTGAATTGTTTTGAGATGAGAAAAGAAATTCTAAAAACCTAGGGTTTGAAAATGGGAATCAAAACTACCCTAATGTTATCATGCATGGGTTAACACCTAATGTCTGTCATAATTCCCTCCTGCACAGAGGAAATCAGAGATCCTAAGGGATAAACAGCAAAAGAAACAGATATATAGTAAATAGTAAAATGCATGAGATGCAGCAGTACAAGCGAGGCAAGGGAGTCCCACTCAACCTCGAACCTGGGAAAACAATAGGCAAAGTGAAACAGCTTCACTTCAAACCTAAGGGGGCAAGCTGAACAAGCCAACAGACAATACAGGAAAAGAAATAAAACCCAACCCCAGCTCTGACAGCAACACCAGCTCCTACAGTAAGCAGCTCAAACAGCAACAGCTCTGACAGCTACAGTTGATTAACAGCAAAAAGTTGACAGTACCCTTTTCAAGTAAGACCCCATCTTCAATCTTCAATGATCCCCCAAGCTCTAGATAAGCTCCTATCTCCAAAAAAACACCAAGCTCTGGCAAGCCATGAACCCCAACAAATAGACAGCTTCAATCAGCAGCAAAACCCTAGTCTTTAACAGATACCCAGCCTTGACAGGCACAAGCTTCATCTTCTCCAATCTTCAATGCACTTCATCTTCAATAGGCTTCCATCTTCAAGGCAAGCACTCACAGGAGAGAATCAACTAATAGATGAAGTTGAAATGTTAAGAGGCTTAATGACAACCCAGGGAAATCACTAAGATCTTAAGATAGCAAGTGAAAGGTATCCTCAAGGTTCTACCCAACCAAAGCATGCTCTACATCCCTCCTAAGGAGAGATGGAACTTCTTTGGGGGACCTTGTGTCATAGGATGGAGTAGAGGCACAAGAAACTCTCTATGTTTGAAAGAAGAAACCAGTCTAATCTAAAGCTCTCCCTATATCTCCTATTTCCTAAGTCTTCAAAATCAATCTTCAAGTATGAGAATCTTCATGCTCCAATCTCCATCCTTTGTCTCCAATCATCTCCAAGTCTTCATGAGCTCCATCAGGCAAAACTCAAGCCCATCATCCAATTGAAATGCCCAAAACCCAACAAACACACCAAAAGCCCAAAATGGAACCACACAAACATCACCCACTTTGCAAAAATCAAATAAAATAGCAATGCTCATTATAAAATCCTAATTAAATTCCTAAGGGAACCTAACTATATACCCTATACCCCACATAAACCCCAAGACCTAAATCAAACCCTAAGTCTCCAAACTATGCCCAAAACTACACCTAAGTGTTGTAAAACCCTAATCCTAGCACCCTAAAGTTCATCACTCAAAACTAACCTAAATTTCATCATAAAAATATGAGAAAAATCCCTAAGGGAGCATGTATCTCCAATCTAATCAATCTAACAAGAATCAACACAAAAACATTCACCAATTGATCACAAGAAAATCCACAAAATCATGTAGCAAATGTACAAAATTAAAGAAATTAATAAAATGGAGAAAATCAAATTAAATTGAAAAATGGGTGAAAATGAGATTTATTAATTTCATAAAATCACAAATAAATCCAAGATCATGGAGGTATTTTTAAAATATTTTTTGGATCAATATTGGATTTATTATGATTTTTAGAAATCAAATGGATTAAAAATAAAACTAAAATGAATTTAAAATGAAAAAAGAAAATAAAAAGCTGAAATAAAATGGGAGCCCTTGGTTCCATGGACTGGTAAGCGCATCTGAGAGCTGGGGCGCGTCCATGTGGGGATCCAGTCACCAGCTGACTGGATAAATGAAACGCTGCGTTTCAAAGGCTTGGAGGCAATTCTCAGTTTGAATCGTGGCCCTTGGATGCGTGAAAATGTCAGCAGGTCAATGTGATCTGAGGGTTGGGGCATCATCTCCTACCTCTAGCTCAGGCGAAGGCCATACTCTCAGGTGGTGGTCCGGTGGTCCGGTGGTCCAACCACCGTCTTCTCCGATGAAGCAAACCCTAAACCTCACCAATCAAATCAAATAAAAACCCTAATCCACCCCAAATTTCACCCTGAACTCAAATCCACCATCCAAAATCATTGATTCACTCTCACAAGCTAAACCCGACCAAAGTTGCAGAGAAATCACCAAGTCTCAATGGTCACCATTCTTGAAATTAAAGGTACTACCATGAACTACATGTTACATTGATCAATTACCATCATCTAAACACTATTAATCCTCCAAGAATCACAAGAACCAAGCTCAAACAGAAATTGGTCACCTATCTAAATTGTCATCAATCAACTCCAAACCAATCCAGAAACGTCCTAGCCATCATCTATAATGAATCTAACCACTTAAAACCTAGCAATTCTACATGAATCAAGCCATGGAAAGAAGTTTTCATACCTGCAAATCTTGGATGAACAAAGTGAGCAAAACTTCAAATCAAGCTCCAAGATCTTCCAGATACCTTCAATGATGTATGATCAAGCTTATGTATGCATCAAATTGGGCTGAATCTTCTTGAATCACCAAACTCGATTCTGACTTGCAAGGGATGAATCCAAGATGCTATCTCACGATTCTTCGCCAATCTTGATCAACAACCTATCTGGAATCAATCACCAACACATGATCAAGCTTCTGAGTGCAAGAATTTGGATTGAAACCTCTCCAATTTGTGTAACCGATTCTGTTTTGCAAATGGAAAACTCAATGTTCAATCTCTCCAATCTCTCTCAATCTGCACCCACCAATGCCTTGAACCTCTTCTAATACTTATATAGAGTATGAATGAAAGCTCTAGAAACTTCTGGATTGATCCAATGAGAAGTTCAATATCTCTTGCAATGGAAATCTCATCTCATGCTATTCTCATGACAGTCCCCATAACAACTTGTGTTTGCCCTTGCTTTGTGTTCAATTTCTCTCCAAATGAGATTTAGGAAGTGTTTGGATTGAATAGAGCCTTGTAGCTGACCCAAGGAATGAATTTGCATATGTACCTTATGATGTAAGTAACCATTTTACAAAGGAAGTCATTGAATTATCCCTCAACTCAAAAATTTGGCAATGTCATTATTTTCAAAATATGTTTTCCAATCAATTTGGTATGTCATATGGCTTGGTTTGGACCCATAGCTCAAAAATCTCAATTTTCATCCTTGGTCCATTTAAAATTCACCCTTATTTTAGGCCATTTTTGTAATTTTGTGATACAAGTCCTTCCAATCACCCATGACTTCTTTCCTAGCTCAAAAACATCCTTTTAAGCACATCTCATGTTGAACATTTTTCCATTTGAGGAGTGGAAGATAGAGATTTTGACCTATGTTGAAAAATGACCTATAATTATCAATACCCAAAATACCCCTGGATTGTCAAGATCATAACTTGAGTTCTACAAATCCTCTTGAGGACTTATAGTATTCTGTGGAAAGCTAAGATCATGATATACAACTCTTATGTTGGCCAAGAATCCATTTGAAAACTCCTCCATGGACAAAAGTTGCTTGGAAGTCAAGTGACTTTCACAGATAAATTTCAGTGTCCTCTGATGACCCATAACTTGCAAGAACCATAACTTGTGTTCTACAAATCTCCTTGAAGACTTCTAGTACTCAAATTAAATCTATTCAGAAGCTATATATGTTTCATGTTGGCCAAGAATCCATTTGAAACTTTCATTTTGACTTATCTGGCTTGGAAGTTAGGCCTAAATTAGGGGATTTTACACTGAAACCCTAATTTGGCAACTCCTCCCACTCTCGATTCTCTTTGATTTATCCTTGGCACAACAACACACATGTATCAACATATCAATTCATGAATCCCACAACCTCCAATTAAGCCTTGATGCTCTTCAATCACTTAGTTGATCTAGGGTTGACCCAGATGAAACCCTAGTTGACTGCACTTCAACTATGGCTCTTGTACTTGAATCAATGACTTGTCTTATCTTCAATATGACCCTCTAGGCATTTCATAAGCTTTGTACACATTCCATACCCTCAATTCATAGCTCATACCCCCACTGATGACCCTCAATACATCTCAAATTAGGAGAGAAATCCACCTGTTGACACTCAAATCTCCTCAAAGCTTCAACCCATTCCTTGATGACTTGGATGTTCCTCAGCTTGGATAAAAACCCTTGATGTGATTCTTTAGATAAGAATGGCACTTGATCCCTTGGTAGATGACTTGCTATGCTATGCTATGCAAATGATTAGATTATGTACATGATGTATCTATGCAAATGATAATGCAATTGAAACATAAACCAGGTGAAATAGGTTGAGCAAATTTTAGGGTGCAACAGTGAGTCCCATCCAGGTGGTTCCAAAGAAATTTGATATGGCAGTGGTTACAAATGATAAAAATAAATTGATCCCAAAAGAACCATCACGGGATGAAGAATGTCCATATATTACCGGAGGCATAACCAAGCCACCAGAAAATATCACTTCCCATTGTTGTTTATGGATCAAATGTTGAAAGCTTATCTAGTCAAGATTTTTACTGTTTCCTGGATGGTTATTCAGGACATAATAAAGTTATCATCAACCCATAAGATCATGAGAAGACGATGTTTACATGTCCTTTTGGCGTCTTAACTTATTAACAAATGTCTTTCAGATTATGTAATTCTCCAATAACATTTCGACAGTATATGCAAGTCATCTTTTCTGATCTAATTGAAAAGTGCATTGAAGTTTTCATGGACGACTTCTCTGTATTTGGACCTTTTTTTGATTTATGTCTGAAAAACTTGGACACCACACTTAAGCGGTGCGTGGAGACGAAATTTGTTTTGAACTTGGTAGGAATGAAATAAGAGTTTGGCATAATTGATTTCTGAGTTTTGTAAAACCAGTTGCATTTTGCATTCGCATGTTTGCATTTTACTAACCATTTAAGGAAATTCAAAAATTTTCTTTTGCAGACATTGACATGGAACGACGAAGCAGGTTTTCATTTCTAAGCCTAAGCCTGGATAATCTCAGGATTCTAGCAGGCGTTGTCAGGAACCCCGCTGCTTTTATCGCCAAATACGGAGATCTTCTGCCGCTACTCAACGCCAGAGTTAACGAGGACATGCTACGAGCCCTCGTTGAGTTTTATGATCCGGTATATCACTGCTTTATCTTCCTAGACTTCCAGTTACTCCCGACTATAGAAGAGTACTCTGCTTACTTAAGGATTCCTCTGACCTTCAAAGCTCCTTATGGAAAACCAAGAAGGAAAGACCTCGCCAAGGCGCTACATATCAGGCCAACAAAGTTTCCTGCTGAACTGGTAAATAGGAGTGGTTTCTCCGGGATGGAAGCGATACCATTCATGGAAATGGCCAAGTTTCATTACGATAACAGAAATTTAGGAATCTTTGAGGCAATTCTGGCCTTCTTAATCTATGGGTTGTACCTTTTCTCATGTTGTGACGAATTCATCAGTGAAGAGGCCATCCAGCTCTTCATCATCAGGAATCCTGTGCCTACACTGCTGACAAATACTTATATCGTCATGCATCGCTGAAAGATGTGCGATCTTGGGCTATTCTCATGCTGTACGACGCTGCTTAGCAAGTGGTTTATTTCTCACTTGCCTAGAACTCAAGTTCTTTGGGACCTCCCCAACAAAGAAGCATGGGTTGAAAAATTAATAACCCTCAGGCACTATGATATCAGTCGGTACAATATCAAGAACAGTGGTGTTGCTATGATCCAGAGATGCAGGGATTTCCTGAACATACCTCTCATCGGTACTAGAGGAGTTATCAGCTGCAGCCCAATCCTTGCTCGTCGCCAGCTCGGATATCCAACTGGGCCAGAACCGAAACTTGAACTGCTAATAGCCTGCTTTTGTGAAAAAGGCAACAATGAAGAATTTCAAACCCAAGCTCGTTTTGGTTGGTATCATACTCACATGCAAGGGATTCCTACAGAGGAAAATGTGAGCTGTTTAGAAACAAGAGCCTATCTACTTTGGTCAAAGGAGATAACTTTAACAATGTTTTACACTCATACCTATGAGATCACCATGGAGCCCGAGGTTCTTATGCCTAGGGATGAGCTGAAGTACGCTTTAGTCAAAGCGGAACGTGAAAATGCTGAATTGTGGGAGATGATTCATCAGAATCAACTCCAGCCCAGGCCCGAAGAAGGAGAAGGATCGTCTCGTTAAAACGACCAAAGCTTCCCCATTTCCTGCTTTTTCTTTAAGATTGTAATCTTATGTTGTATTTTCTTTTGTTGTAAGAAACGTCTTACTTGTTAGCAAGAGCCATCTATTGTAATGGATCTTAATTTATCAATGAAAATCTGCTTTTAAAGCACGTCGTTACGTGTGTTTCTAATTTTGTTTGTAAACAAAGTTGTTGTTTTCCTTTGAATGGTTGGTTTTGCATCTGCATTTGCATTTTCATATCATTTGCATACTCTTGTATGGGTTCCACAACTCATCTGTTGTTCTTTCCCACCAGAGAGAGGGATGAAAGAAGTCACACTGAGTTCCCACAGCTACAACACTCGAGCTAGTGCTCAAAGGAAGATGGTCGATCATGACTAGAGAATCGACCAGATCGACCATGATATTGAAGGAATCAAAGACAATGTCAGCCAGATCATGGAAGTTCTCCATGGAATAAAAGCAAAGATGGATTCACAGGTTAATGTGATCTCTGAAATCACTACATTAGCGGTGAATCCTCCTACTGTAACAGCTTCAACAACTGAGTTTCCATTTGGTATATCCAAAGATTTTCTGCCTCCACTCAGCAATCCTCAATCATTCAATTTCCAACCGCAAGTTGTCCCATTAACGACAAATCCTCTTTTAACTCAAGCGGGGGGTCTGACACATGCTCAACCTATCTTCAACAACCATCAACCAATATTTGATATACCCGATGGTTCCGAAATTGAAGATGAAAAACACTAGAAGTTGATAGTAGAGGTGGACATAATGGCCAAAAGGATGAGGGCCATTGAAGGAAACAACGTCTTTGGATCAGATACCAAAGACATGTGTCTAGTGTCAGGTTTGGTGTTTCCACCGAAATTCAAGATGCCAGTGTTCAACAAGTATGAGGGATCCACTTGTCTGAAATTTCACTTGATTATGTATTGCAGACGGATGGCTCCGCACATCGAAAATGATAAACTACTACTACACTGTTTTCAAGATAGCCTTAAGGGAGCATCCGCCAAGTGGTATCTGAGTTTAGACCAAACAAAGATACACTGCTTTCAAGACTTGTCTGATGAATTTATCCAACAATATAAGTACAACATGGATCTGGCCCTAGATCGCCGTCAGCTTCTTAGCATGACGCAAAAGAATATTGAATCCTTCAAGGAATATGCACAAAGATGGTGCAGGACAACTACTCAAGTCGAGCCCCCTCTGACGGAAAAAGAATTAGCCGACTGGTTTGTAGATACAGTTAGGCCTGAATTCTATGAGAGACTGATCAACAATGTAACGACGAACTTCTCTAACATTGTGGCCATGAGAGTAAAAGTTGAGGCAGGGTTGAAGAGTGGAAAAGTATAAAATTCAACTGCTAGCTCCAGCACCGGTGCAACCAAGAAACCCACCAACAACTTTCATAAAAAGAAAGAAGGTGAAGTAAGCACCGTGACACATGAAAAAAGAGCACAAAATCAAAGAAATCAGCGACAACGGTATCAATAATCACCGTATGTAGCAGCGGTGACACCGATCTTCCAACAACAACAGGCTCATCAAGGCCCTCAGCAAGAGGCACCCAATTAGTATCAACAATATAATCGGCAACCGTATAACAATCAACAAATGCAGCAACCTCGAACTCAGGCTCCTAGGTCAAATTACCAAAGTGGGAAGCCAAGGATACAACCAATACCCATTATTTATACTGAATTTTATCCTATGCTGGTAGAAAGAGGGCTCGTCAGTGTTGTACCCCAAAATTTGCCCAACCTTTTCTTTACTTGGCTTATGTTTTCACTGCATTGTTCTAGCATTTGCATTTTCATATCATTATTCATTTGCAGGGGATTAAGAGGTGTGCATAGCAAGAGGAGGTTTGTCAAGGGTTCCAAGCAGGCATGAGTGCTCATCAAGTCATCAGAAGCTGGTCAGAGCTCTTTAAGAAAGTGAATGGATGTATGTTGCTTATCTCCTATCTTGGAGACCAATTAAGGATCATCTAAAGATTACAAGTTCATGGATATGGATATAAGATGTTGTGAAGCCCATTGAGTGCTTTGAAAGCCATTTTGGAGCTTATGCAAATTGTTATATCATGTGCAAGAGGTTGCAGTCAAAGGATTGTACACCTAGAGTTTCATCTGCCTAGTGCAAGATCCACTGAGGATTTGAAGGAGATTAAGACTTAGTTCTAAGTCTTTGGAGTCATGGAAAGTTGTGTTGAGGCATCTAAGATGTTATTTCAAGATCAATTCAAGAAGAATCAAGAGTGTGAGAAGTTACTAAATTAGGGTTTCAGAGGTTTGTCAGTGTAAAATCTTCTGTTTAGTGCCTAACTTCAAGACCACATATCTCAAGATACAAGTGTAATCTCATTTTCTTATAAACATGAGACTTGTAGAGCATGGTCATAGCTTTATTTTTAGAACTAGAAATCATTCATTGGGTTTGTGGAACTCAAGTTATGATGCTGACAAGTTATGGGTCCTCAGATGAATGTATTTTCAGTCACCAAAGGTCAACCAACTTCCAAGGCACTTTTCTCCTTAACTTTTGATGAACATGAAAGTTGTTCCTCATGATCTTATATTTCCAAAAAGTCCTAGAGGTCCTTCATATCATTTGTAGAACTCAAGTTATGAAGCTTGCAAGGCAGGGGTATTTTGGGAAAGTGAGATTATAGGTCATTTTGATTATAGGTCTTGTTCATCCACTTGTGTACTTCAAATGAAACTTTTCCCAACATGAAAATTGCTTCAAATGGTATCAATTCCATCATGGAACATCAGTTTGTCATGGACCAAGCATGGATATGAAGATTGGTGAAGAAATTCAATCGAAATTTGAACTTAAGGTCACGAATTAAATGGAATTGGTTTTAATTCATTTTCATGTCATGTTTGTGCATATTTTGAGTCACAATGCCATAACAAGGAGAATGCACCAATTAATTTGGAGTCATGCAATCTAGAACTCATGATTTTCAAGGTTACTTCAAAGAGAAGTCTCACATTCAATCTCCACCTTTAGATCAAATTAAGGGTTAATTCTCATCCACATGATCCATCCTAAGTCCCAGCAACTGGTTTGAATCAGAAACAAGGAAATTGGAGCCATTTTTCACGTGTGTATGAAGCTTCTGTTCCAAACTGGGCTTTTCAAGATTACTCCATAACCAGGCCAAATTGGGCCTCCAAATCATTTCTGATCCATAATATAAAAGCTTTAGATGAAGATTGAAGCTTCATTGAAGCCTTTTCGTGGGAGAGGAGCAGAATTGAAGTTGGAAAAGGGAAGAGCATTTTCAAAATCGTGAATTGGAATTGAAGCAGTTTCAGAGCAAATCAACACTAGCATGTAAGAACAGAGTATGCCTAAGAGGGGGGGGGGGTGAATTAGGACTTTTGAAATTTTTTCGGTTTTTATGGTATTTTGAAATATCACTGGTTTGTGTTTTTGGTTATGAAAGCAGAAGAAGAAAGATAAAAGAACAATGGACACCAGGATTTATAGTGGTTCCCCTCACAATCTGAGAGTACTCCACTCCCCTTTCAACATGAAAGAGAATTTTCACTATTGTTTAATAAAGTACAAGTGTACAACCTATCACACCATCAACCGGTGAGGCCTACTATCAAACAATAAAACTAACAAGTGTACAAGAACAATCCTCTTGTAAACACTCACCCTTGTGTCCAACAATCCTGGATCACAAGTCAATATACACAAGTTTGTAAAGATTTGAATTTGAGAGTAATGATATCAAAGTTGATCTTCTCCAAATGATCAGAATTCACTCTTACAATTTTCAATACAAGTGTTCAAGGATGAATATGAAATTTATGCACATATGAACACTTAATGAAAGTTTTTGAAAAAAGGTGAATTTGATTCTAAGATAATTTGAAAATGAATGTAGAAAAGTTTTTGTGTTATGTTCTATATTTTTCAAAATTGAAAAACTCAGAATTTATATGAGTAAAATACCCTTTCAAAAAGGTACATTGAGTAGTCATCAAAAATATGAAATGGTATAAATTTTTAAATAATTTTTGAACTTGAAACAAAGCAATTTTTCACTGCACGTTCAGTGTTAATCGGTTAAACCATATGGTTAATCGGTTAACACTGGTACGTTAGCCCAGAAAATTCAAAATTCAAATTGGTTAACCGGTTAACCTATATGGTTAATCGGTTAACACTGCTAATTTTCAGAAAAATGCTTTTTAAAATTAATGTTATACCATTTTTAAGGTTTCAAAAACATGCTTATGTATTATGCAAAAATGATTGATGTTTTTGAACACTTGTATATCAAATTATAAGGGTGGATTTGATATACCAATAATGCAGCCAAGTCTGGAAGAATCATAGTTCCATATGTAGCTTGACTTGAAAGATAGCTTGACTTGATCTTGATAACTTTGAACGGCTTGTCTTTTTGCAATCAAGAGATGACCTTGAGTAGTATTGACATCATCAAAACTTGAGACTGAAGCATGCTTCTACATTCTCCCCCTTTTTGATGATGGCAATCAAAAATGTTGTGCGATATTTCTTGGTTCTTGATCTGGTTCTCCCCCTATGTCTAGCAACTCCCCCTATCTTAACAGAGGAAAAAAAATCTGCACACAGAGAGACATTAACAGAACCAAGCTCTTCTCCCCTTTGACATCAGCAAAAAGGA
Organism: Lathyrus sativus; assembly: GCA_963859935.3. Lineage (NCBI taxonomy): Eukaryota > Viridiplantae > Streptophyta > Magnoliopsida > Fabales > Fabaceae > Lathyrus > Lathyrus sativus. Next base: position 559,028,986 of record OZ012737.1, read on the forward strand.
AGAGCTTTCAAAGAAATCACAAGATAGCAGCATATAGTAATAAGCACATGCAAAGCCAAGTAAACACAAAGCACAAACAGTAGTACATATAAAATGCAGCAAATAGAAATTGTACTTGTTACAATAAAACATAGTTCAAATGAAAGCATAAAAACTTAAGACTAGAAAGCAAAGCAATAAAAACAACAGCAGCAACATATTCTCTAAAAATCCTCATCCGCCATATCCTCCTCCTCCTCTTCTTCCTCTTGACCTTCATTTTCTTCATCAGATACAACAGGGTTGTCAGGGTTGGTGTGGTGAGAGGAAAGTACAAGGTTCCGGAGAGAAGCAATGGCCCGGGAGGTTTCTCTATGCTGAGTCATGATAATTTGGTAAAGGAACTCGTTTGTGATGCCTCCTTCAGGTACGGGAAAGGCCTGGTTAGCATTGGCTCCTTCTTCTGAATACTTGTAAGTACCGTCATTATCCTTAAAAATTCCAGTATTCTTGACAATTGTAATCTCGTTGATCTCATTGGTGGTTGATTTCATCTTGATGGTTGGTTCACGGTTAAGATCCAAAGTAGTCAATTCCAAAATTCTTGATACCAGCCGTGCATAAGGAAGACGGGTTGAAAGAAATAGTTGTGGGGAGTTTTTCCAACTTTTTAGAGTGGGAGAGAGAAGTTAGGATTTTAAGAGGGAATATGGATTTTGGATATGGATTTGGATATTTAAGAGAATATGGACCACACAAAATATATATAAAAAAATATAAAATTTTCAAAAATTTAATTAATTTTCGTTTCTGATTTTTTAGAAAAATTAACAGTGTTAATCGGTTAACCATATAGGTTAATCGGTTAACACATTAAAAAATTTAATCAGAATTGAAAATTCAACAGTGTTAATCGGTTTCCTTCCCTTGAACAACTCATACGGAGTCTTTTTGAGTAGCGGTCGAATAATCACGCGGTTGCTTATAAAGCATGCCGTGCTTACTGCTTCTGTCTAAAAATATTTTGGAAGATTTGTGTCGCTGAGCATTGTTCTAGCAAGTTCAACTAGTGAACGATTCTTCCGTTCTACGACGTCGTTTTGTTGAGGAGTTCTTGGTGCCGAAAAATTATGAGAAATTCCATGTTCTTCGCAAAGTTCTTCAAAGTCTGAATTTTGAAATTCTCCACCGTGGTCGCTTCTTATGGAGGCTATAGTGAGTGACTTCTCGTTTTGAATTCGTTTTGCATACTTTTTGAATGCTTTAAACGCATCATTTTTCTGCACTAAAAACATTGTCCAGGTATATCGAGAAAAATCATCAACAATAACTAAAGCATAAATACTACCTCCAAAGCTCTTCGTTCTTGATGGACCAAAAAGATCCATGTGCAACAATTGAAGTGGTCTTGATGTAGAAACCACTTGCTTGGATTTGAAAGTTGTCTTGGTCTGTTTTCCCTTTTGACATGCATCGCATAATTTATCCTTGATGAATTTTATCTTCGGAAGCCCAACAACCAGATCATGCTTGATTAATTTGTTTAAATGCTCCATGTGAATGTGAGCAAATCTTTTATGCCAAAGCCATGCCTCGTTGTTGTTCGCCATAAGACACTTTACCTTCAAGGAAGAGTCATCAAAAGAAATCATAAAAATATTATTATATCTTTTACCTTTTAGCAGAATCTCATGAGTGACTTCGTGTTCGATCAAGCATTCCTCCTTTGTGAAGTTGATTTTGAACCCTTTGTCACACAATTGACTGATGCTAAGCAGGTTATGCTTAAGGCCTTCAACAAAAAGAACATCTTCGATGATTGTACATGGAGGTGCACCAATGGTTCCAACTCCAAGAATTTTTCCTTTATTATCATCACCGTAAGTGACGTATCCTTTGGCCTTTAATGATAGACTTGAAAATTTGTTTATATCTCCCGTCATATGCTTTGAGCAGCCACTATCAAGATACCATTGATTTGTGGTTGTCTTCAAGCATACCTACAAAACAAAATTAGGTAGTGTTAGGTACCCAAATTGCTTTGGGTCCTTGATAGTTAGTACCCTTTTCCACCCACACATAATGCCCCTTTGCAATACCAATATTACGTACATAGCAGACATTAGGTGTGTGCCCTTTAATACCACAATAAAAACATGTAGGTTGAAAATGACTTCTATATCTAGGAATATAATTCTTTTTCTTATTAATTCTTTTCTTGTTATGATTTTGATGCTGAGTTTTAGAAGTGCTTGTCTCTTCCTTCACAATTTGTTCACTTGCTCTTACGAAAATGGTATTATTGGTGCTTGGTTTTGAAAATTTAGAATATCCCAATCCACTTTTATCATTAGGATACCTTTGATGTTTAAGAATCTCTTCCAAGCCAATTTGACCTTTTTCGTATCTTTCTAAAACTCTTTTAAGTTGAACAATTTGAAAAGACAAAGACTCACAATTCTTACATACAAGACTTTGTTTTTCATCCATCACTTTTTGTTTTTCATCTTCACTATTTTTTAAGAGATCAGAATTTTGTTTTTCTAAAATTAAAATTCTTTTCTTTTGTGATGAGATGTCTTTATACAAAGTCTTGCACTCTTTTAGAAGTTCATCTATAACTTCTTGTGCATCATTATCATAGACAGAAAAATTACTACTAACCTCATTTTCGTCATCGGAATGGTGAGAGGCCATTAAGGCAATATTTGCGCTTTCATCGCTATCTGATTCCGATGATGAACTTACTTCGTTGTCGTCCCATGCGACATAAGCCTTCTTTGTTTTGAAATCCTTCTTGCCCTTGAATTTTCCTTTATTTGCGAGTTTTGGGCAATCTGGCTTTATGTGACCTTGTTTTCCACATTCATAACATGTAATTTCTTGGTTTGATGTGGATGCCTCCTTTTTCCTGAAATGTCTATTCTTTTTAGAAAAAGAAGAAGTTTTATTATTATTAAAAAACTTACCAAGCTTCTTTACTAGAAGCATGAAATTTTCGTCTTCGGAAGATTCGTCAATTTTGTCATCCTTTGTGTCAGTCTTCAAGGCAATTCCTTTGGACTTCTTGTCTTGACTTTCATGTTTCTCAAGCCTTCCAAGTTCCAGTTCATGCTCTTGAAGTTTCCCGAATAATGAAGCGGATGTCATTGTTGAAAGACTTTTCTTTTCCGAAATGGCGGTCACCTTTGGTTGCCATTCTCTTGTCAAGGATCTTAGGACTTTTAAGTTGAGATCATCGTTGGTGAAGGTCTTCCCAAGAGCAATCAGGTGATTTGTTAGATGAACGAACTTCTTGTGCAAGGCAACAATAGATTCACCGGGCTGCATACGGAACATCTCATATTCTTGACTTAACGTGTTAAGTCTTGATCTTTTTACTTCTGCTGTTCCTTCATGCGTTTCTACCAAGGTATCCCAAATCTGTTTTGCCGATTGACACTGTGATATGCGAAAGAATTCATCCATACTGAGAGCGCTTTGAAGTATGTTGATTGATTTCTTCTCATTCAAGATTCTCTTCTTGTCATCTTCATCATATGAGGATTTAATCTTTGGGGTTCCAACACCATTTACCACACTTGTAGGAACATGTGGACCAGTTTCAACGGTTTCCCATATACCATCTCCTTGAGCCTCAAGATGTGCCTTCATACGGATTTTCCAAAAATCAAAGTATTCTCCAGAAAAGAGTGGTGGCTTGTTACTACTTCCACCATCTTTGAAAACCGGGTTGGTACTTGCGGAAGCCATATTGAATCGTTAGGAACAGGTTACCTTAACCTACTCTGATGCCAATTGTAAGAACAGAGTATGCCTAAGAGGGGGGGGGGGGGGGTGAATTAGGACTTTTGAAATTTTTCCGGTTTTTATGGTATTTTGAAATATCACTGGTTTGTGTTTTTGGTTATGAAAGCAGAAGAAGAAAGATAAAAGAACAATGGACACCAGGATTTATAGTGGTTCCCCTCACAATCCGAGAGTACTCCACTCCCTTTTCAACATGAAAGAGAATTTTCACTATTGTTTAATAAAGTACAACCTATCACACCATCAACCGGTGAGGCCTACTATCAAACAATAAAACTAATAAGTGTTCAAGAACAATCCTCTTGTAAACACTCACCCTTGTGTCCAACAATCCTGGATCACAAGTCAATATACACAAGTTTATAAAGATTTGAATTTGAGAGTAATGATATCAAAGTTGATCTTCTCCAAATGATCAGAATTCACTCTTACAATTTTCAATACAAGTGTTCAAGGATGAATATGAAATTTATGCACATATGAACACTTAATGAAAGTTTTTGAAAAAAGGTGAATTTGATTCTAAGATAATTTGAAAATGAATGTAGAAAAGTTTTTGTGTTATGTTCTATATTTTTCAAAATTGAAAAACTCAGAATTTATATGAGTAAAATACCCTTTCAAAAAGGTACATTGAGTAGTCATCAAAAATATGAAATGGTATAAATTTTTAAATAATTTTTGAACTTGAAACAAAGCAATTTTTCACTGCACGTTCAGTGTTAATCGGTTAACCCACATGGTTATTCGGTTAACACTGGTACGTTAGCCCAGAAAATTCAAAATTCAAATTGGTTAACCGGTTAACCTATATGGTTAATCGGTTAACACTGCTAATTTTCAGAAAAATGCTTTTTAAAATTAATGTTATACCATTTTTAAGGTTTCAAAAACATGCTTATGTATTATGCAAAAATGATTGATGTTTTTGAACACTTGTATATCAAATTATAAGGGTGGATTTGATATACCAGTAATGCAGCCAAGTCTGGAAGAATCATAGTTCCATATGTAGCTTGACTTGAAAGATAGTTTGACTTGATCTTGATAACTTTGAACGACTTGTCTTTTTGCAATCAAGAGATGACCTTGAGTAGTATTGACATCATCAAAACTTGAGACTGAAGCATGCTTCTACATTCTCCCCCTTTTTGATGATGGCAATCAAAAATGTTGTGCGATATCTCTTGGTTCTTGATCTGGTTCTCCCCCTATGTCTAGCAACTCCCCCTATCTTAACAGAGGAAAAAAAATCTGCACACAGAGAGACATTAACAGAACCAAGCTCTTCTCCCCCTTTGACATCAGCAAAAAGGAAGAGCTTTCAAAGAAATCACAAGATAGCAGCATATAGTAATAAGCACATGCAAAGCCAAGTAAACACAAAGCACAAACAGTAGTACATATAAAATGCAGCAAATAGAAATTATACTTGTTACAATAAAACATAGTTCAAATGAAAGCATAAAAACTTAAGACTAGAAAGCAAAGCAATAAAAACAACAGCAGCAACATATTCTCTAAAAATCCTCATCCGCCATATCCTCCTCCTCTTCTTCCTCTTGACCTTCATTTTCTTCATCAGATACAACAGGGCTGTCAGGGTTGGTGTGGTGAGAGGAAAGTACAAGGTTCCGGAGAGAAGCAATGGCCCGGGAGGTTTCTCTATGCTGAGTCATGATAGTTTGGTAAAGGAACTCGTTTGTGATGCCTCCTTCAGGTACGGGAAAGGCCTAGTTAGCATTGGCTCCTTCTTATGAATACTTGTAAGTACCGTCATTATCCTTAAAAATTCCAGTATTCTTGACAATTGTAATCTCGTTGATCTCATTGGTGGTTGATTTCATCTTGATGGTTGGTTCACGGTTAAGATCCAAAGTAGTCAATTCCAAAATTCTTGATACCAGCCGTGCATAAGGAAGACGGGTTGAAAGAGATAGTTGTGGGGAGTTTTTCCAACTTTTTAGAGTGGGAGAGAGAAGTTAGGATTTTAAGAGGGAATATGGATTTTGGATATGGATTTGGATATTTAAGAGAATATGGACCACACAAAATATATATAAAAAAATATAAAATTTTCAAAAATTTAATTAATTTTCGTTTCTGATTTTTTAGAAAAATTAACAGTGTTAATCGGTTAACCATATAGGTTAATCGGTTAACACATTAAAAAATTTAATCAGAATTGAAAATTCAACAGTGTTAATCGATTAACATGCTCGAATTTTTGAAAAATACATAAAAAACAGAATGCATACACATGAAAACAAATCACAAATAATGAATACACATAATAGAGAAAAAGTCAGATGTCACCTTCATCAAGAATCCCAAGTTCTCTCCGAATTTTGTAGAATGGTTCTTTTGCCAAAGGCTTGGTGAAGATGTCGGCGAGTTGGTTGTGTGTGTCGACGAAAGTAACATCAACATCTCTGTTTAATACGTGATCTCGAAGGAAATGATGCCGGATATCGATGTGCTTTGTTCTGGAATGCATAACCGGATTCTTTGTGATATTTATGGCACTAGTATTGTCACATCGTAGAGGAATGCATCCGAGGTCAACACCATAATCCAGAAGTTGTTGTTTCAGCCATAAAATCTGTGCACAGCAACTTCCTGCGGCGATGTATTATGCTTCGGCGGTGCTGAGTGCTACACAAGCTTGCTTCTTGCAGGTCCATGATACTAGAGCATTTCCGAGAATATGACATGTACCACTTGTACTTTTTTTATCGGTTTTGCATCCTGCATAGTCAGCGTCAGAATAACCAACTAAAGAACAAGTACTACCTTTAGGATACCATAATCCTACGTTGGTCGTTCCTTTGAGATACTTGATAATTCTCTTCATAGCAGTGAGATGCGATTCCTTCGGATTTGCTTGGAAGCACGCACACAAACAAACACTAAACATAATGTCAGGACGGCTTGCCGTCAAATATAGTAATGAACCAATCATACCTCGATATTTAGTAATATCAATTGGAGTACCAGATTCATCTTGATCAACATACGTTCCGGATCCCATAGGAGTAGACATCATCTTGCAACTATCCATATCGAATTTCTTTATTAATTCCTTACAGTACTTGGATTGGTTGAGAAAGATTCCATCCTTGGTTTGCTTGATTTGTAGTCCAAGAAAATAATTTAACTTTCCCATCATGGACATATCGAATTCTTCTCGCATCATGAGTGAGAATTCTTCGCAGAGTTCTTTGTTTGTTGATCCAAATATGATGTCGTCGACGTAGACTTGTACTAACAAGGTGTTACCCTTGATCTTCTTAATAAACAGCGTCTTCTCAACCTTTCCTTTTGTAAATCCTTTCTCACATAAGAAGTTGCTAAGGCGATCATACCATGCTCGTGGTGCTTGTTTTAAACCGTAGAGAGCCTTCTTCAGTTTGAAAACATGTGAGGGATTTTTGAAGTCTTCAAAACCCGGAGGTTGTTTGATGTAGACTTCCTCATTAATGTACCCATTCAGGAAAGCGCTTTTGACATCCATCTGGAATAACTGAAAATTCATAGAACACGCGTAAGCAAGTAGTAATCTAATTGCTTCTAACCTTGCTACCGGAGCGAATGTTTCATCAAAATCAATTCCTTCCTCCTGGTTGTAGCCTTGTGCGACCAATCTTGCCTTGTTACGAACTATAATCCCATTTTCGTCAAGTTTGTTCTTGAACACCCATCTGGTTCCTATAATATGCTTATTGTCTGGTCTTGGTACAAGGGTCCACACTTGATTTCTTTCAAATTGATTAAGTTCTTCTTGCATTGCTATAATACATTGGTCGTCGCCTAAAGCTTCATCGATTTTTGATGGTTCAATTTGAGATACAAACGCCATGTTGAGACAAGCATCCTTTAAATTAAGTCGAGTTGCAACGCCTTGACTAATATCACCAATAACTTTATCAATTGGGTGATCTCTGTGTGTTCTCCATTCTTTCGGAAGATCTTGATTTTCTTGAGTAACATCTTCACGTACTATTGTTTGATCATTTAAAACAATTTCTTCATTTTGTGGAGTATCTACAAAATCATCATCATCATCCAAAACAATATTATCCTCTTTAGAGGGGTTAGTCTCATCAAACGAAACATGAATGGACTCTTCAATGGTAAGAGTTCTTTTATTAAAAATTCTAAAAGCTTTACTATAAAGAGAGTAACCAAGAAAGATACCTTCGTCGGACTTCTCATCAAACTTACCGAGATTGTCCTTATTGTTGTTGAGAACGAAGCATTTGCAGCCAAATATGTGGAAGAATGATATATTCGGTTTCCTTCCCTTGAACAACTCATACGGAGTCTTTTTGAGTAGCGGTCGAATATTCACGCGGTTGCTTACAAAGCATGCCGTGCTTACTGCTTCTGCCCAAAAATATTTTGGAAGATTTGTGTCGCTGAGCATTGTTCTAGCAAGTTCAACTAGTGAATGATTCTTCCGTTCTACGACGCCGTTTTGTTGAGGAGTTCTTGGTGCCGAAAAATTATGAGAAATTCCATGTTCTTCGCAAAATTCTTCAAAGTCTGAATTTTGAAATTCTCCACCGTGGTCTCTTCTTATGGAGGCTATAGTGAGTGACTTCTCGTTTTGAATTCGTTTTGCATACTTTTTGAATGCTTTAAACGCATCATTTTTCTGCACTAAAAACATTGTCCAGGTATATCGAGAAAAATCATTAACAATAACTAAAGCATAAATACTACCTCCAAAGCTCTTCGTTCTTGATGGACCAAAAATATCCATGTGCAATAATTGAAGTGGTCTTGATGTAGAAACCACTTGCTTGGATTTGAAAGTTGTCTTGGTCTGTTTTCCCTTTTGACATGCATCGCATAATTTATCCTTGATGAATTTTATCTTCGGAAGCCCAACAACCAGATCATGCTTGATTAATTTGTTTAAATGCTCCATGTGAATGTGAGCAAATCTTTTATGCCAAAGCCATGCCTCGTTGTTGTTCGCCATAAGACACTTTACCTTCAAGGAAGAGTCATCAAAAGAAATCATAAAAATATTATTATATCTTTTACCTTTTAGCAGAATCTCATGAGTGACTTCGTGTTCGATCAAGCATTCCTCCTTTGTGAAGTTGATTTTGAACCCTTTGTCACACAATTGACTGATGCTAAGCAGGTTATGCTTAAGGCCTTCAACAAAAAGAACGTCTTCGATGATTGTACATGGAGGTGCACCAATGGTTCCAACTCCAAGAATTTTTCCTTTATTATCATCACCGTAAGTGACGTATCCTTTGGCCTTTAATGATAGACTTGAAAATTTGTTTATATCTCCCGTCATATGCTTTGAGCAGCCACTATCAAGATACCATTGATTTGTGGTTGTCTTCAAGCATACCTACAAAACAAAATTAGGTAGTGTTAGGTACCCAAATTGCTTTGGGTCCTTGATAGTTAGTACCCTTTTCCACCCACACATAATGCCCCTTTGCAATACCAATATTACGTACATAGCAGGCATTAGGTGTGTGCCCTTTAATACCACAATAAAAACATGTAGGTTGAAAATGACTTCTATATCTAGGAATATAATTCTTTTTCTTATTAATTCTTTTCTTGTTATGATTTTGATGCTGAGTTTTAGAAGTGCTTGTCTCTTCCTTCACAATTTGTTCACTTGCTCTTACGAAAATGGTCTTATTGGTGCTTGGTTTTGAAAATTTAGAATATCCCAATCCACTTTTATCATTAGGATACCTTTGATGTTTAAGAATCTCTTCCAAGCCAATTTGACCTTTTTCGTATCTTTCTAAAACTCTTTTAAGTTGAACAATTTGAAAAGACAAAGACTCACAATTCTTACATACAAGACTTTGTTTTTCATCCATCACTTTTTGTTTTTCATCTTCACTATTTTTTAAGAGATCAGAATTTTGTTTTTCTAAAATTAAAATTCTTTTCTTTTGTGATGAGATGTCTTTATACAAAGTCTTGCACTCTTTTAGAAGTTCATCTATAACTTCTTGTGCATCATTATCATAGACAGAAAAATTACTACTAACCTCATTTTCGTCATCGGAATGGTGAGAGGCCATTAAGGCAATATTTGCGCTTTCATCACTATCTGATTCCGATGATGAACTTACTTCGTTGTCGTCCCATGCGACATAAGCCTTCTTTGTTTTGAAATCCTTCTTGCCCTTGAAATTTCCTTTATTTGCGAGTTTTGGGCAATCTGGCTTTATGTGACCTTGTTTTCCACATTCATAACATGTAATTTCTTGGTTTGATGTGGATGCCTCCTTTTTCCTGAAATGTCTATTCTTTTTAGAAAAAGAAGAAGTTTTATTATTATTAAAAAACTTACCAAGCTTCTTTACTAGAAGCATGAAATTTTCGTCTTCGGAAGATTCGTCAATTTTGTCATCCTTTGTGTCAGTCTTCAAGGCAATTCCTTTGGACTTCTTGTCTTGACTTTCATGTTTCTCAAGCCTTCCAAGTTCCAATTCATGCTCTTGAAGTTTCCCGAATAATGAAGCGGATGTCATTGTTGAAAGACTTTTCTTTTCCGAAATGGCGGTCACCTTTGGTTGCCATTCTCTTGTCAAGGATCTTAGGACTTTTAAGTTGAGATCATCGTTGGTGAAGGTCTTCCCAAGAGCAATCAGGTGATTTGTTAGATGAACAAACCTCTTGTGCAAGGCAACAATAGATTCACCGGGCTGCATACGGAACATCTCATATTCTTGACTTAACGTGTTAAGTCTTGATCTTTTTACTTCTGCTGTTCCTTCATGCGTTTCTACCAAGGTATCCCAAATCTGTTTTGCTGATTGACACTGTGATATGCGAAAGAATTCATCCATACTGAGAGCGCTTTGAAGTATGTTGATTGATTTCTTCTCATTCAAGATTCTCTTCTTGTCATCTTCATCATATGAGGATTTAATCTTTGGGGTTCCAACACCATTTACCACACTTGTAGGAACATGTGGACCAGTTTCAACGGTTTCCCATATACCATCTCCTTGAGCCTCAAGATGTGCCTTCATACGGATTTTCCAAAAATCAAAGTATTCTCCAGAAAAGAGTGGTGGCTTGTTACTACTTCCACCATCTTTGAAAACCGGGTTGGTACTTGTGGAAGCCATACTGAATCGTTAGGAACAGGTTACCTTAACCTGCTCTGATGCCAATTGTAAGAACAGAGTATGCCTAAGAGGGGGGGGGGGGGTGAATTAGGACTTTTGAAATTTTTCCGGTTTTTATGGTATTTTGAAATATCACTGGTTTGTGTTTTTGGTTATGGAAGCAGAAGAAGAAAGATAAAAGAACAATGGAAACCAGGATTTATAGTGGTTCCCCTCACAATCCGAGAGTACTCCACTCCCCTTTCAACATGAAAGAGAATTTTCACTATTGTTTAATAAAGTACAACCTATCACACCATCAACCGGTGAGGCCTACTATCAAACAATAAAACTAACAAGTGTACAAGAACAATCCTCTTGTAAACACTCACCCTTGTGTCCAACAATCCTGGATCACAAGTCAATATACACAAGTTTGTAAAGATTTGAATTTGAGAGTAATGATATCAAAGTTGATCTTCTCCAAATGATCAGAATTCACTCTTACAATTTTCAATACAAGTGTTCAAGGATGAATATGAAATTTATGCATATATGAACACTTAATGAAAGTTTTTGAAAAAAGGTGAATTTGATTCTAAGATAATTTGAAAATGAATGTAGAAAAGTTTTTGTGTTATGTTCTATATTTTTCAAAATTGAAAAACTCAGAATTTATATGAGTAAAATACCCTTTCAAAAAGGTACATTGAGTAGTCATCAAAAATATGAAATGATATAAATTTTTAAATAATTTTTGAACTTGAAACAAAGCAATTTTTCACTGCACGTTCAGTGTTAATCGGTTAACCCATATGGTTAATCGGTTAACACTGGTACGTTAGCCCAGAAAATTCAAAATTCAAATTGGTTAACCGGTTAACCTATATGGTTAATCGGTTAACACTGCTAATTTTCAGAAAAATGCTTTTTAAAATTAATGTTATACCATTTTTAAGGTTTCAAAAACATGCTTATGTATTATGCAAAAATGATTGATGTTTTTGAACACTTGTATATCAAATTATAAGGGTGGATTTGATATACCAGTAATGCAGCCAAGTCTGGAAGAATCATAGTTCCATATGTAGCTTGACTTGAAAGATAGCTTGACTTGATCTTGATAACTTTGAACGACTTGTCTTTTTGCAATCAAGAGATGACCTTGAGTAGTATTGACATCATCAAAACTTGAGACTGAAGCATGCTTCTACACAGCATTCTCTTCCTTGAACTTCATTGAGTAGATCTGGATAGTTTTGATCAAGCTCAAGCAAGTGTGAAGCTCCAACGGAGAGACTCCGGAAGGTAATCCTCAATTCAAGATTTCTCACTCAATATGCATCCATTTCACTCCATTGTTGTTGCATACTGAGGTCCTACATGTGTAGGCAAATTCTGGATAGGTTAGGATTGTGTTTATGGCAATTTCAGTTATGTGCTCAAATCTTTGATGCTTCAATTCTCTTTGTTTATGCATGATAAATGAAAATGGAACCCTGATTCATAATCCTTGCAACTTGGCGTTCATTTTGGTCTAATTTTTTTTTGAAATTGGTGAGGTTTTGAATCTCAGCTCCGGCCAGGTGCGCCGAAGAAGACGACCGGAGAACAGTGCTCCGGCGTCTGGTTCCATATCCGTTTTGCTTTTGTGGATGCCATGTGTGTGCCTTGGACTTTTTGAATTAGCCTGATCAACGACTAGGATTGCTTTGACTGGCTGGTGTGGATTTGTGGACTGCCAGGTCATAAATGAAATGACACGTTTCATAGTTGCTGAGTGAGATGGGCTCTGAGCGCTATCCATACCCCCTTTTCAGCCCAGTCCAGTGTTTTCAACATGAATAATTGCTATTCACACCGTTTTGTTTGTTTATTTTATTTTTTTTATTTTGTTTTTCTGTTTTGATTTTGATTATTTAAAAATACCTCCAAGCATTATAAAATTCCCAAAAAATATTTTTAGGATACTTTGAGATGTTAAATAATTTTTGATATTTTTTATTTTTATTTTCCTTTTATTTTTAAATTAAAAATGGAATTAATGCTTGGAAGTGTTTTTATTTGATCTTTTAATTGTTCTTTCTTGTTCTTGATTTGTTTCTTGATCAATTTTCTTCTCCAATGATTGAAACTTTTTTCTCATATCCATGATGAGTTAAAGGGTTTTATAGGATGAATTTGCTCCTGGTTTAAGTCATTTTGGTTTGACTTTGATGGCATTTTTGTTGACCCTCGACAATCCTCCTTCACAATGGGGCACCCTTGTGAATCAAATTATTTGGTGATGTTGTGAAGTGACTTTGATTGTAATCTTTTGGCCTCTGGTTGCCAACTCTTTTGTGTTCATTTGAGATTTTATTTGGGATTATTTGAGTCGTTTTCCTATTTTTGAGATAACTTGCAAGTCAAGCTACTTCTAAGGGAGGTTCATACAAACACTTGACCTAGTTTGAATGGGAAATGACTTATATGGATCCCTTGAGCTCTCAATTCTTGTTGATTCATACTTCTAACATGTTGAGGTATTGAATGCTCATTTTTAGGTCATACACTTGTCCATTTCTTGTTGAGATTTGCATTTTGTTTTAGGCTTTCCACTTGAAGTTCAAGTGTTGAATATGCTTAAGACTTAGGTCTTTCTCCATGCCTATGCTTGCATTCTCCTTTGTGCTTTTCTTTCTTTGGTTTATGTACCTTCTCCTCTCATCTTTACCTCTGTCCAATGACCTTTGATTCCCATTTGAGATGGTTTAGTCCCTCCTTAGGAGGTACTTGAAACACATCATGAATGATGATTCTTTGAGGACTTCTCTTGTGTGTTCTTGCATGAGCAATGAGTTTGCTTATGGTTGAGTTGCCCATTTGAGTTCCTTGTTGTCCTCACCTTTCCTCCCATTTTCTCATTTGATCATGGCTTCTTCTCTTTCCTTTTGGTTTGCCTTTGGGCTTGTTGTTGATGAAAAATGGTTGTAGGACTTATTCTCCCATTTCATCCCACTTTTGTGTGCTTGTTTGATCTCTTTTGTGTGCATTCTTTCTTCCTTCTTCTTTGCATCTCTCATATGCATGCTTAAGGTTGAGATGCTCTCGTGGAGGCTACTGCCCCACACTTTTTTCCTCCCTCACTTTCATTCTATTTGTGCATTACATGTTTGCATACTTGCATCTTTCTTATTTCATGCTTCCTTCTTCTTCTTCTTTCTCCTTTGCCATGTTCCCTTAGGATCTCTAATCTACCTTGTTTAAGGTTGATTATGATAGACCTTAGGATTGAACCCATGTATGATAACGTTAGGTATCATTCCCTTTTATCCCAATCATAGGTGCACTTTGTATGAGAACTTTAGGTTGAGTCTTAGTCTCCCTTTAGAGTGTCTCTCTTTTCTCATCTTAAAATTCTCTTAAAACACTTAATAAAGGTTAATGAATGTTGTATGTTACGAGCCTTAAGTACTTGGGAAATGGTGATTGGGGGGCTTCCTCTCAATTGCTTAGAGTGTTTAGTGTACGTCCTTAGGACGATATGCGATGCATTCGCTCCTAAGTCATAGCCTTTAGTGCAACATGAATTACAAACAACAATCAACGCGCTTCTTCTCTAAAAACACAAAAACAAACTTCAAATTTGTTTATCCTTCGGGATCTTAATTTGGAAACCTTTTTCATAAAGATAGTTTTGTTAACTCTTGGTTCTAACGCAAACGGGTAACGCCTAAGTCTCCAATGGTCGAGCTGCATACACCTAACTGCTAGAACTAAGTTTTAACCCTACTCGGGCCTAAAACATTTTGAACCAACCGGTGTTCTGGTTATCCCGAACTACGTTTGCTATGATTTCTCATACCAGATGAGAATACGTAGGCACAAGACGGCGATGTCTTGGCGAGCAACCTTCCCCACCTTTCACCCGTAGTTAGCCGAACTACGTTCACTCTGACTTTCCCATTGCACGAGGGAATACGTAGGCACAGAGCGGCGATGCTCTATCGAGTCTTTTTTCTTTTCTTTTGTCCCTAAGTCGTAGCTTAGATAGTAAACACCCTTTTAGATAGACAACAAAGTGTGGATCCCCTCGAGTACGACAGACGTGAGGGGTGTTAATACCTTCCCCTTGCGTAACCAACTCCCGAACCCGAGATATGGTTGCGATGACCTATCTTCTCCCATTTTTGTTAGGTTTTCTCTGATTGTTTCCTTTCCCTCTTTTGGGATAAATAACGAACGATGGCGACTCTTCTGTCCTTGCCGGCCCCTCTTCGCAGCGGTGCGACAGCTAGCGAATCTGTTGGGGATAGGAATATCCCTTATGCGAGTCAATCCTAGCGCTCGGTTGTTTATTTTTTTGGGTATTGTATATATATGTTGTACTTTACTTTCCCACATTTACTTTCAGCATTGTATATATCAGTTTTGTTGTGCTGTTGGGGGGAATGTTTCATTGAGAGATAAGCCGGACTCGGGTTTGAGTTAAAACATATCATTAGTAGTGGAAAGTAGTGGTGAACCTATATGCTTAGCATGCACAAGTTCCCATGAAATTTGCGCTCAGACGAGATTCTCTTTGATGAGTTCCTTTCCGGTCCTTAGGACTTGAGGGGATCTTGGATCTAAGGATTCTCGACTCTGGGGACCGATCATTTGTGATTCAGCTAAGTGAGGCCTCTTCGGGAGATTATGATGCCAAACCAGAAATGATGAATGTATCATCGTTTCTTTAAAGTTTGTGACGCTGATGAACGCATAGGAGGCCGAACCTTATCAGTGGATAGGTCCGTACCTATGAGAGGGATTGAGTTATGCAGGAAACTTTGACTTTCAGACTACCCGGTTTTCTTTGCAGTGTGAATTTGTGTTCCTGATACAAGGGGTTCCTATCAGTGACGGTGCTATGTTCTTGTCAAAGCGGAGCGCTGGTTCTTCTCAATCAACAACACAACAATCTTGATCCCCTGTTTGCATTTGCATTTTCATCTGCATTTTCATTAACATGTATCTATGTTGTAGGTGCATATTTCCTCCTCGATTTTAGTGATCTTGTTCCCTTATTTCTGATATGGAGCCCTTGAAGAAGACAGTGGCATATAGGTTTCCAACTCCGAATATTGGTTCTTTACTGAGTTTGATTGCCATGGCTGACAAGAGAGTGATGGAAGACTTCAAGCAATCTTATGGGAAACTGTTGAGATGTGTCTGCAAGCCTTCAGTATATGAGATAGGTGGTCTTTACACTCTCCTGCAGTTCTATGATGCACAACTGAGGTGTTTTGTTTTCCCGAATTATGTTCTGGCGCCTACCTTAGAGGAGTATTCTGAGCTGTTGGGTGTTCCTAGCTTAGACCGAATGCCATTCTATCACACTAGTGCTGAGCCCGATCTGACTAAACTTGTTGCTGCTCTGCATTTGGATGTTTCAGAGTTGGAAGGGAAGTTGATCATGAGGAGTGGGATGCCTAGTTTTCCTTTACCTTTTCTGATTGATAAGGCTCAGCAGTTTGCCAAAGATGGTTATTGGATCGTGTTTAGCTCCATCTTAGCTCTTTGTATTTATGGTATCATATTGTTTCCTAACCTTCCGGATTTTGTAGACATAGATGTTTTCTACATTTTCGCTTCAGGGAATCTGGTACCTACGCTTTTGGGCGACATCTATCATTCTATTCACCACAAGAATGAGAACCGGAGGGGAAAGAACGTATCTTGTTGTATTCCTTTGTTGTACAGGTGGTTTACTAGTCATCTTCCTAAGACAGGTCCATTTGTTGCTACTGCTGGTACTTCAGAATGGTCAGAAAGGTTTATGGGATTGTCTGTAGAGAACATTATCTAGTTTGACAGAGACCTACTTAGTACCGAGATTATTTATAGTTGTGGTGGATTTCCTAACGTCCCGTTGGTAGGAAGGAAAGGGTGCATCAAATATAACCCATCTTTGTTAGTTAGGCAGTTTGGATACGCGCTGAGAGGACCTCCTAAGGAAGAAGAGATACAAGAATCTCTGTATCTCACTGGATTGCTGGAGGGTGATACTTTGGCTAGAGCGGAGAGAGCTTGGAGTAGTGTTCATAGGAAAGGGAAGGCTTTTCTGGGGAAGAGTAACAGTATGGCCTACGACCCTTGTCTGACTTGGATTCATGAGAGAGCTACCAAGTTTCTGATGCCTTTTCCTTCTGTTGAGCCTCTATATTCTCTGATGATTCAGGAACCTGCCACTGTGGATATCCAAAAATACAACCAGTTGTGGTCTGAGAAAGAAGAGCTGCACAAGGCTAATGAAGAGTTAGAGAAAGAGATCATTCAGCTCCGGAGTGAGAAGATTGAAGTTGTGCACTCTTTTAAGAGGCAGACTGAGCTTGCGAACAGGTTGGGTATAGATTTGACCAAGGAGACTCGTTCCCGTGAACGTTTGGGTTTGGATCTGAAAGCTGTCAGTGATGTTCTCGCTTCTAAGAAGAAGGACTTAGATATGGCTTATCTGGAGATTTCCAAGTTCAATGAGCAATGGAATGCTACTCTTTCCAACAACAAGGAGCGTGAGGATAAGTTGAAGCAGCAGATTGCCAAGCTAAAGACTCAGCTCAGAGTGAAGGATGAGAGGATTGCAGATGAAGCCTCCCTCAGGCGGGACAGTGATTGCAGACTGAATGAAGCTTTGGCAACCTTGGAGTATTACAAGCTGAGGGCTGATTCGAAGAGGTGCAAGCTAGAGGAAGTCTTTGGTGAGGGAGCCTGGGAAGACTATGCTGAGGAGTTACAGACCAATATCTGACAGCGAAAGTCGCTCATTCAGGGATTACTTGTCAGACCAGACCATCCTGAGACACAGGAGCTGTTGGAGGAGTTTCATACTTGTTGCCTTACCTGATTTCTTTCTTTTGTGGCTTGTTGCTTATGCTTGTAGTGACCATCACCAGACCTGCTGGCTGAGGTCCTTTTGTGGATTCATTGTACTCAGTTGTATGATTGTACATTTCCTGTTGGCCTTTTCTTGTATGTATGAGGTGTTTGGCTTAGTTTTGGTTTCCCTATGGCTCGTTGTTCGCGCAGAAACTAGAATCGAGGGGAAACGTCCCTAATGCATATATACATGTCTGCATTTTGCATAGCAAGTGCAGTGGAACCATTTTTCTTACCCCTGTTGGTTTGTTAGATTGTTTCAGGATAGACGACCAGACTACTCACCGGTACGCCACAACAGGGAATCAGCGCAGAGTTATGGAACAAGTACAAGCTGAGACGCAGGAGATGAGGGACAGGATGGCTCAGTTTATGGAGCTGATGCAGGGTGTGGCAAATAGCCAGGAAAAACTAAGGACCTTGGTGCAGCCATTGATTGCTCGTGTTGACAACAATGATGTGCTCCACGGAGGAACTGCTGCTAATCCTGTTAGAACACAGATTGGTTCTTAATAATATCTCTATGTTTTGATGATAACTATTATGAAATTTTTTAGTTAAGAATTATATACTCTAAAATTTGCTTAAGAATGTTTGATGCAGATATTAAAGTAAATATCACTTCAGAAGCAAATCAGATCTGAACATAAGAAATATGCAAGGCTCTGAAGCGTCAGAAGCATCCATTAGAAGATTCTGGATGCTGCCATCAGAAGATCCTGAGCGTTGCCTCCAGAAGGATCTGATGCAGAAGCTCCAGAAGAATCTGAAGCAAGCCAGAAGCATCTGAACCAATGAAGAATTTTGTATGAAGAGTTTTCAAGCATAGTTACTTCAGAAGACTCTGATAGTACTAACGCTGCTAGTACTGAGGATCTGACCCAAAACTCTGCTCTGAACTTATACACGCTGAAAGCACACTTGCTGCAAAGACTCTGATTCAGCAAAACTCTGATCAACATCAAAAGGCTTTGATCAAATTAGACTCTGATAATTCTTGCTGAAAATTGTTGAAGAAGAATTCAAAGATTATGTCTGTTGGAATATCCAAACGACTCTTTCCTTATTTATGCTAGACACAAGAACACAGACAAAAAGGATTTCTCTGTGCTTTCTTCTTCTAGGAAAGGTCACTTGATGTGAAGACAAAAAGGATCAGAACTTTTGGTACACTCTTCTCGACGTGAAAAACTCTTGGATCACTGTGCCTATAAAAGCAAGTCTCCACTCATCTTCTTCAGTTGACGAAACACTTGAAAAGAATTCATTATCAAAGCTCTCACACAACTCATATACTCTTGCTAGAATTATTTCTTTGTTCTTAATCTTAAGTGAAAAATCACAGTTGTGATAAAGCTTTATTAGAAGCATCTTAACACTTGTATTTATTATTACATTTGATTTTAAGAAAACCTTAAGAAGATCCAGTTAGGATCAGTAGTTCTTGAGAAGACTTTGAACAATTGTTCTTAGTGCTTACTATTGTAATCAGTTGATTAAATAGTGGATTAAGTCCTTGTTTGAGAAAGGCAAATCACTCTAGAAAGGGTGGACTGGAGTAGTTGAGTTCAACGAACCTGGATAAAAATACTTGAGTTTTTACTTCTAAGCTTTTATCTTCATACTTATTCAACCCCCCTTCTAAGTATTTTCTCACCTTCAGTTGGCATCAGAGCTCCGGTTCTGTGTGTGCTACCACTTCACAGTGGCAGAAAAGATCCAGTGAGAAAAACTTTGATATATATTTGGTTGTTACTATGGCTGATACTTCAATATCTAACATTAACATCATATATGAAGAAAGGGACAGAATCAACACTAAATCCCCTATGTTTGATGGGGAGAAATTTGATTATTGGAAAGACAGGATTGAAAGTTTTTTCCTTGGTTATGATGCTGATTTATGGGATTTGGTCATAGATGGATATGTTCATCCCACTGATGGGAATGGCAAGAAAGTAGATAGAAAATCTATGACAGAAGCCCAAAAGAAGGAATTTAGAAATCACCACAAGGCTAGAACAATATTGTTAAATGTAATATCTCACACTGAGTATGAAAAGATCACAAATAGAGAAACTCCATTTGACATGTTTGAGTACTTGAAGATGACTCATGAGGGAAACTCTCAAGTCAAGGAAACAAAGGCTCTGGCTCTAATTCAGAAGTATGAAGCCTTCAAGATGGAAGAATCTGAATCTGTTGAAGCTATGTTCTCCAGATTTCAAATACTTACAGCTGGACTAAAGGTTCTGGATAAAGGATACTCTATTGCTGATTATGTGAAAAAGATCATCAGAAGCTTACCTACCAGATGGAGACCTATGGTGACTGCGCTGAAAATGGCTAAAGATCTGAACAAGATCTCCTTGGAGGAACTAATCAGTTCACTGAGGAGTCATGAAATTGAACTTGAGGAAGATGAACCTCAAAAGAAAGGTAAATCAATTGCCTTAAAATCTAATAAATCTGCTAAAGCATTGCAGGTAATAGAGGAAAGCTCTGAAGAATCCTCATCTGAAGATGAAGATGAACTATCCATGCTATATAGAAGAATAAACAAACTCTGGAAGCATAAAGGAAAGAAGTTCAGAAACTTCAGGAAGCCTGACCAAAGAAAAGAATCTTCTGGACACAGAAGATCTGGCAAAAAGGAGGTTGTCTGCTATGAATGTAAAGAACCTGGGCATTACAAAAATGAATGTCCAAAGTTGTTGAAAGAAAAGCCTAAAAGAAAATCTGATAAGAAGAAGAAGGTTCTAATGGCCACCTGGGATGATTCAGATACATCTGAATCTGAATCTGAGTCAGAAGAGGAATGTGCCAATGTAGCATTGATGGCTGACATAGAAGATCAGGAGGAAGGAATTTCAGGATCTGAATCTGACTCTGAATCTGACTCTGACGTTGAAGAGGTAATGGCTAAACTCACTAAAGATGAACTTATCAAAGTGTTATCAGAAGTTCTGAAGAGCTATAACAATATTAAGCTCAAATACAAGAAGCGTCAAAGCAATCTTGTATCTGAGAATAATATTCTCAAATCAGAAGTAACTGAGCTAAATGAAAAGAACTTAAAATTGAAAAATGATTCTGAATTAGCTCAACAAGACTCTGATTCTGAAACTGAGTCTGAATGCAAAAGTATTTTGGAAAAATATGACTACAGCTTTCAGAAGTTTCTTGCTAAAAGCATAGACAGAAGAAAAATGGCTTCTATGATCTATGGAGTTAGCAGAAATAACAGAAAAGGAATTGGATATAAATCTTCCTCTAGAAAGGACTTAAATCCAAAACCTGTTGATAAAATTATCATCAAGAAGACTCCTTTATATTCCCACTTTAAATTTGGTCACTTGAATGATATTGAACATACTCGTTCTGATAAGAACATTCATGTGTTTAAATCTAAGGCTAGTCAGAATAAACCTTATGTTGAAAAACAGAAGTTTAGACAAACCTTTAGAACAACTAACCCAAAAGGACCCAAGAAGATCTGGGTACCTAAAAGTAAAATAATTCATGTTGTAGATGTTCTTAGCAGCAAGGTCAGGATGCCAATCATGGTACCTGGACTCTGGATGCTTGTGACACATGACAGGAGAAAGGTCTATGTTCCAAAGTCTGGAGCTTAGATCTGGAGGTGATGTGAAATTTGGAGGGAATCAGAAGGGCAAGATCATTGGATCTGGCACTATTGGAAATGGTAAACTTCCCTCTATTACTAATGTTTTACTTGTAGAAGGATTAAAGCATAATCTATTGTCCATAAGTCAATTAAGTGACAATGGTTATGACATAACCTTTAATCAAAAATGTTGTAAAGCTATTAGTCAAAAGGATGGCTCAATCCTATTTAGTGGAAAGAGGAAGAACAACATTTATAAAATAAACCTTTCAGAACTTAAGGTTCAGAATGTTAAATGTCTCTTGTCTGTTAATGAGGAGCAATGGGTCTGGCACAGAAGATTGGGGCATATTAATATGAGACGTATATCTCAGATTAATAAACTTAATCTTGTCAGAGGACTTCCTAATTTAAAGTTCACCTCAGATGCTCTTTGTGAAGCATGTCAAAAAGGGAAGTTTTCAAAATCATCTTTTAAATCAAAAAATGTTGTTTCTACTTCCAGACCACTAGAATTACTTCATATTAATCTTTTTGGACCAGTGAAAACTGCATCCATCAGAGGCAAGAAGTATGGATTAGTCATTGTTGATGACTATAGTAGATGGACATGGGTAAAGTTATTAAAACACAAGGATGAGTCACATTCTGTGTTCTTTGACTTCTGCAAACAAGTCCAGAATGAAAAAGATTTCAAAATTATAAAAGTCAGAAGTGATCATGGTGGTGAATTTGAAAACAAATATTTTGAAAAATATTTTAATGAAAATGGCATTGCTCATGATTTTTCCTGTCCTAGAACTCCACAACAAAATGGGGTAGTAGAGAGGAAAAATAGAACTCTGCAAGAAATGGCCAGAACCATGATCAATGAGACTAATCTGGCAAAGCATTTTTGGGCAGAAGCAATTAACACAGCTTGTTATATTCAGAACAGAGTGTCTGTAAGACCTCTTCTGGAGAAGACTCCCTATGAATTGTGGAAGAACAGAAAGCCCAACATTTCATATTTTCATCCTTTTGGATGTATTTGCTATATGTTGAATACTAAAGAAAATATGAACAAGTTTGATTCTAAAGCACAAAAGTGTTTCATGCTTGGGTATTCTGAACGCTCTAAAGGCTACAGAGTATACAATACTGAAACACAGATTGTGGAAGAATCTATTCATGTTAGATTTGATGATAAGCTTGGCATTAAAATGCCAAAGCAGTTTGAAAATTCTGCAGATAGAGAAGTAGTCTTCACAGACTCTGAAGGTTCAGAGGCAGACCAAGCTCAAGTGAAGGAACCAGAAGCAACGCCAGATGCAATTCCTTTGACTTCTCAGATGAACAACTTAAATATTTCTGAAGAATCAACTGTTAGAGGATCATCTTCCAGAATCAAAGCTTCTCATCCAGAGAATGTGATCATTGGAAAGAAGGATGACCCTATCAGAACAAGATCCTTCCTCAGATCATCTGAAGCATCATTATTTGGATTGGTGTCAGTAATTGAACCAACTTCTGTAGATGAAGCTCTGCAAGACAATGATTGGATTATTGCCATGCAAGAAGAGCTAAATCAGTTCACCAGAAATGATGTGTGGGATTTAGTTCCAAGACCAAAAGGACTCAACATAATTGGAACTAAATGGGTCTTCAGAAATAAGCTTAATGAGAAAGGAGAAGTTGAAAGAAATAAGGCAAGGCTTGTTGCTCAAGGGTACAGTCAACAAGAAGGTATTGATTACACTGAAACTTATGCTCCAGTGGCAAGGTTAGAATCTATACACCTTCTTATTTCATTTGCTGCACATTATAACATCACTCTATATCAGATGGATGTTAAAAGTGCCTTTCTAAATGGTATTATAGAAGAAGAAGTTTATGTTCACCAGCCTCCTGGTTTTGAGAGTGAAAAATTCTCTGAACATGTTTTCAAACTAAAGAAATCTCTGTATGGTTTAAAACAAGCTCTCAGAGCTTGGTATGAGAGATTAAGCAATTTTCTTCTGGAGAAAAATTTCATCAGAGGCAAAGTGGACACAACACTCTTTTGTAAAAAAATTTAAGAAAGATCTTCTAATTTGTCAAATATATGTGGATGATATCATATTTGGATCTACCAATACTATGCTGGGAAAGGAGTTTGCTCAATGTATGCAGGCAGAATTTGAAATGAGCATGATGGGAGAATTGAGATTCTTTCTGGGAATTCAAGTCAACCAAACTCCAGAGTGCACTTACATTCATCAGACCAAATATGTTAAAGAACTTCTGAAGAAATTTAACATGACTGATAGTAAGATGGCAAAAACTCCCATGCATCCAACTAGTTCACTATGCAAGGAAGAGGTAAGTAAGAAAGTAGATCAGGAACTCTACAGAGGTATGATAGGATCTCTTCTCTACTTAACTGCTTCTAGACCTGACATTTTGTTCAGTGTATGCTTGTGTGCAAGATTCCAATCAGATCCTAGAGAATCACACTTAACAGCTGTTAAGAGGATTCTAAGGTATCTGAAAGGTACTTCTAATGTGGGTTTGTGTTACAGAAAATCTGATGATTTCAAATTAGTTGGATTCTGTGATGCTGATTACGCTAGAGACAGAGTGGAAAGAAAAAGTACTTCTGAAAGTTGTCAATTTCTAGGAAGAAATCTAATCTCTTGGTACAACAAGAAGCAACCCACAATTGCACTATCAACTACAGAGGCAGAATATATAGCTGCTGCTGGATGTAGCACGCAGATGCTCTGGATGAAAAGTCAGCTAGAAGACTATCAGATATTTGAAAGTAACATTTCTATATTCTGTGATAATACTTCTGCTATATGTTTGTCTAAAAACCCCATTTTACACTCTAAGGCAAAACATATAGAAATTAAACATCATTTCATCAGAGACTATGTTCAGAAGGGAATTATAAACTTAGCCTTTGTTGATACAGATCATCAATGGGCAGATATTTTCACAAAACCCCTTGTTGAAGATAGATTCAAATTTATTCTGAAAAATATTGGTATGGATTTGTGTCCAGAATAATATTTGTCAGAAGTAAATTTTACAGATGATAAATGTTTATCACTTTGAAGTATTTCATTTGTTGCTTATTAGATTTATGTTTATTTGTGTGTATATGAACTAACCAATCTCAGAGGATCTGAACGTTGGTTAACATTTCATTTCTTAAGAGAATTCAGAAGCACATGCAAGCAAACACGTGTCACTCTAAATCTACAAAGATGGCGTGTACACTACTGAAGAGATGTTTGAGGTATGGTTTGAATAGTGAAAATCTTGATTTTTCCCCCAATTTGTCAGAATCAATTAATGCTTGAAATTATTTTTATTCTCTCTCATTAATTGACATTAATTGCTATGTGTAAACGTGCTTTGATTGTCTGTTTGTATGCCTAATTGTTTTCTATAAATAGCACATCTCTCACCACTTTCACACTTTTCACAACTCAAGCAAGTTTATGCATTTCTGTCTTCTTTTCTCTCTTCACAAAAACCATAAACCCTTGTCAAAATCATCTTCAATGGCAACCTCATCTTCTACAGCAGCTCAGTTTCAATCCACCGTGGCTGCAGTTACTTCTGCAAATATGGGTGTGGCTCCATACACGACACCTAAAAAGACTTTGTTAACTCCTCTTGACAAACTTGAAGTTCTCTGTGAATCAATGGTGGAATTTGATTCATTAGCTAAAAATGGATTTGAATTTCGTTCAATAGTTGATGCTCAAGGCTGGGTTAAATACTTTGACAGATTGTTTGGACCAGTTTACCCTCATCTGGTGAAAGAATTATGGATACATGCTTCTGTTTATCCCAAACTCATATTATCTTCTGTTCTGGGTAAGGAGATTATAATAACAGAAGATCTAATCAGGAAACTCATAGGGTATAAGGAGACTGATGGAGTATGTCATCTGCCAGTTGGGCGTGTAGACATGGAAGAAGTTTATGAGGAAGTCATGACTTCTGGACAGGCCTCTAACAAATTTAAAGATCTGAAGCCTGACTACAAAATCTGGGCAAAGATTTTTATGGGATGCATTCATCACAGAAAATCTACAAATTCTCCAGACTATGTGAACAATGAATAGCTCTACTTCATGTACTGTTTAAGTCAGAGCACTAAGGTAGATCTTCCTTACATTCTGTTCATGCATTTATGGAACCATATTAATGCTTCAAGAGAATCTGTAAAAGATAAAGGTCAAGAGATCAGAACATGGATTCCCTTTGGAAGGTTAATTTCAGATATTCTGATAGAAAATGGACTGGTGACTGCTCTGTATGCTGCTAGAGTCAAGGATGAACTTGAATCTATTGTTGGAAAACCTCTGAATGCCAAGAGTCTTCAGAGACTAAAAATTATAGAGGAACTCACATCTGCACCCAAGAAGCTGAATATTTCTGAACTCAGTCAGAAGTGAATTCTAGTTGAAAACTACCCACTGTTCTGTGCTGAAGAGCCAAGAGAAATAATTGTGAGATATATTGATTCTTGCAAGGCAGATGGAACGCCCATTCCTGCAGACATTCTGAAAAGAGCAAGGGAACCAATGCCTGATGGAGGAAATGAAAGCACAAGGAAAAGAAGTCAATCAGAAGCAGAAGAAGTTGCTGCTCAGAAAAAGCCAAAAGTTGCTGACAAGCCTCAGAAGCTGATCAAAAGGAAAGCATCTGGAGACGCTCCCTCTATTCCCACAAAGCGTATCAAGATTAAAAGTACCAAATATTCTGTATCTTCTTTCAATAACATTGTTTTAAATGAATCAACATTCAATTCTATTCCAAAACCACCTCCTACTAAGAAATATTATGTTCCTGCTCCATCTCATGATTCTGAACCATTAAAAATTCCTTCCCCACAAAAATCATCTGATCTTGTTTCCACCACTCCTGTAAAACCTTCTACTAATCAATCATCTGAACCAACAACAACAACAACACCAGTCAATCAAACTCCACCACCTATAACAAAACCAATAGAACAATCTGAACAACAACAACAACCAGAAAAACAAACACAACCAGAAAAACCACAATCAAACACATCTGAACCTATTGCATCTGCACGAGTTATTTCTGAACCACCTACATCTGATCCACCTACATCTGAACCTCCATCAAAACCTTCTGAGAATCAATCAGAACCAACTAACCCATCTGAAACAAATATCCCTGAGACAGAGGTTCTAAACGTTACACCTCTCAAAACTGTTTTTGAAGTGTCCTCTACGTCTTGTACTCCAACAACATCCTCAAATTCATCAGAATCTGATATACACCCAGATTTTCTGTCATCTCCCTCTCTCAGAAATCCTGAAGTTAACCAACCAGAACCACCTGTTTCTTCTGAAATTCTCATTCCCAATCCTATCCCAACACCTAAGCCAAGGACATCTGAGTGTGTACCCTTTGCTTCGTGTAAACCGTTTTCATCTGACAAACTTCCCTCTGGTTTCAAATTCAAAAATTTCTACACCAGAATTGAACCATCTGACACTATCACTCCCCTTAAACCCAAGCTTACCATCATTCTACCATCTGTTCTTCAAACGTATATTAAAGAACTGCCAGAAATGATTTCATCAGAACCTATTTTATCTGATAAATCTGCATTCACTCCTTACTCTGATACCCCATTTGATGTTGTTTCCTATGCATCAAATGCAAAACCATATCTGTTGAATACGTTAACCAGATCAAAAACTGACAATTCATCTGATCCTCCATTCATACCCTTCTACCCTCGTCCTCTGATCACCATTCCAAAATTCATCATTCCACTTTCACCCCAACCCAAGCCAATCACATTGGAAACTTTTCTGAACCCAAAACCTAGGATGAATGTTGATCATTTATTTACAAGTTTTTTTGAAAGAAATAGAGATGTATTTAGGCTTTGTATAGAGGAAGTGTTCATTAACAATGTATGCAAATGAATCTGATGCTATTTGGAATAGCTTCATCAACAGATTCAATACTGTAGCATCAAATCTGAAGAACGTATGTTCTGATGATGCGAAGCTCAGATTTGCTGAAACTGCTAGAAGTTTGTTCTGGACTGTTAAACGATCTGCACCATTGCTCATTAAAGATGCTCCTTCATCATCTGAAGTATGTGATACAGAAGTGCATGTTGAATATGCATTTGAAGACAACTCTCTGGCTATGACTAGTAGAACATCCCTCTGGATCTGCTGCTCCTGACTCTAAATCCCCTATGGAAATTGACTTTGTTCATGCTTCAGAATCTGTCCCACCCTCTTCATCTGAGATCAAGAAAGAGTATCCAGATCTTGAAGATAAGATTGCAGTTCTGGAAGTTGGTCAATCAGAGATTAAGTCATGGATGGCTAAGCAAGATAAGAAGTCTGAAGACATGGCTCAGTGGATGTCCAAACAAGATCAGAAGAATGAAACCATGGCCAAGTGGATGTCAAAACAAGAATAGTCCTCCTCTGAGATCACTGGTCTGTTGAAGATGATTTTGTCAAAACACTCTTAGTTTATTTTTTTTCATCTGATGTTTGCACATGTACTTGAATCTTTTCTGATGTTTGTATTATTTGCTCTGAATGAATGAATGACTCAATGTTTTCTCTACATTAGTCATTTTGTTTGCTTTTCCTTTTATTTGCCTTTTAAAAGTTCTTACTTTTTGCTTATGACAAAAAAGGGGGAGAAAGTAGATCTGAACTGTTTAATTAAACTCTACCATAATGAAACTTCAGACATATCAATTTTATCTAACGTAAAATATGAGTGTTTCAGAACATTTGATAAATCTGATATACTCTTTAAAAGAAACTCTGAGACTCCCACATCATATTTAACTTATCAGACTCTGACTCTGAAACATGCAAGATCAAATGTTTAGAACAATCAAGCTCTAACTCTGAAAAGAATACTCAAGGCAAAAAGGGAAGTTTCTATTCCTTATTAATATTTAATTCAAGGGGAGATTCATCATCTCAGGGTGAGTTATAATTATTCTCTTTGCAATTAAACAAAATTTCTGATGTTTTTGTCATCATCAAAAAGGGGGAGATTGTTAGAACACAAATTGGTTCTTAATAATATCTCTATGTTTTGATGATAACTATTATGAAATTTTGTAGTTAAGAATTATATACTCTAAAATTTGCTTAAGAATGTTTTCTGCAGATATTAAAGTAAATATCACTTCAGAAGCAAATCAGATCTGAACATAAGAAATATGCAAGGCTCTGAAGCGTCAGAAGCATCCATTAGAAGATTATGGACGCTCCCATCAGAAGATCCTGAGCGTTGCCTCCAGAAGGATCTGAAGCAGAAGCTCCAGAAGAATCTGAAGCAAGCCAAAAGCATCTGAACCAATGAAGAATTCTGTATGAAGAGTTTTCAAGCATAGTTACTTCAGAAGACTCTGATAGTACTAACGCTGCCAGTACTGAGGATCTGACCCAAAACTCTGCTCTGAACTTATACACGCTGAAAGCACACTTACTGCAAAGACTCTGATTCAGCAAAACTCTGATCAACATCAGAAGGCTTTGATCAAATTAGACTCTGATAATTCTTGCTGAAAATTGTTGAAGAAGAATTCAAAGATTATGTCCGTTTGAATATCCAAACGACTCTTTCCTTATTTATGCTAGACACAAGAACACAGACAAAAAGGATTTCTCTGTGCTTTCTTCTTCTAGGAAAGGTCACTTGATGTGAAGACAAAAAGGCTCAGACCTTTTGGTACACTCTTCTCAACGTGAAAAACTCTTGGATCACTGTGCCTATAAAAGCAAGTCTCCACTCATCTTCTTCAGTTGACGAAACACTTGAAAAGAATTCATTATCAAAGCTCTCATACAACTCATATACTCTTGCTAGAATTATTTCTTTGTTCTTAATCTTAAGTGAAAAATCACAGTTGTGATAAAGCTTTATTAGAAGCATCTTAACACTTGTATTTATTATTACATTTGATTGTAAGAAAACCTTAAAAAGATCCAGTTAGGATCAGTAGTTCTTGAGAAGACTTTGAACAGTTGTTCTTAGTGCTTACTATTGTAATCAGTTGATTAAATAGTGGATTAAGTCCTTGTTTGAGAAAGGCAAATCACTCTAGAAAGGGTGGACTGGAGTAGTTGAGTTCAACGAACCAGGATAAAAATACTTGAGTTTTTACTTCTAAGCTTTTATCTTCATACTTATTCAACCCCCTTTCTAAGTATTTTCTCACCTTCAAATCCTCCTCGTTGTGATGGTACGCCACATGCTCATGCTATTTCTACAATAGTTATCCCTCCAGGCGGAGGCAACGTAGGTGGAACCCCTAAAGTGGTGTGTGCTATGCATGGCAACAATGTTCCTCAATGGGATGAGGACCAGCAGGAAGACGCATTTTCTATGCGAGATATCGGTGCTGGACTACCATCTGAGGCTGATAAAATGTTTAGGCTGATTGACGAAAAGATGAGATCTTTTGAAAATCAGAATTCCATGGGGCTACACATGGCCAATCTGGGGCTGATCCCAGATATGAAAGTTCTGCTGAAGTTCAAAGTCCCTGACTTTGACAAGTATTAGGGAACTACTTGCCCAAGAGTCCATTTGCATTCTTATTACCGCAAAATGTCTTCTTACTCGGATGACGAGAAATTGCTCATGCATTTCTTTCAAGACAGCTTGTCTAGGCCCTCGCTTGAGTGGTATATGGGACTGGAGCCTGTTAATATCTGCAGTTGGAGAGAC
Source organism: Lathyrus sativus (assembly GCA_963859935.3). Taxonomy (NCBI): domain Eukaryota; kingdom Viridiplantae; phylum Streptophyta; class Magnoliopsida; order Fabales; family Fabaceae; genus Lathyrus; species Lathyrus sativus. The sequence goes on from OZ012737.1 coordinate 559,059,148, forward strand.
TTAGTTGAAGCCTTCGTGAAACACTATCAGTATAATAACGACCTTGCTCCTAATAGGGTCCAACTCCATAATTTGTCTCAAAAAACTGGTGAGTGCTTTAAGGATTACGCCCAGAGGTGGCGCGAACTAGCGGCAAGAGTGCAACCTCCGATGGTGGAGCGTGAATTGATTGATTTGTTTGTGGCTACTTTTCCAGATGTCTATTATGAGAAGCTTATCAGTAGCATGTCCGGTAGCTTTTCTGACTTGATTATCACTGGGGAGAGAGTAGAAAATGGTATAAAGTTGGGAAAGATCCAATCTGGTGAAGTGTCCTCATCTGGAGGAGGAGGTAAAAAGATGTTTGGTAAGAAGAAGCGTGAAAGCGAGACTAATTTAGTGTTTAGTTCCCGAAGGAATAAATATCAACACCAGCAAAATCGTCAGCAGCAGCAACAGGTTGCTAGTATCAGAATTCCAGCCGTTCCTCAACAACAACAACCACAACAACAGCCGCAACAACAGCCGCAACAACAGAATCAACAAGGTTATAGAAGATTTCAGGATCGAGGCCGGGTGAATAGACAATTTGACGCGCCTCCGATCCCGTACTATCAACTGCTTCAACATCTGTTACAGTTACAATTGGTACAAAAGAGAATCATGGCTCCTCTGACAGGACCACCACCGCCCGGTTATGATGTGAATGCTCGTTGTGAGTTCCATTCCGGGGCACCTGGGCACAACATTGACAACTGCAAGGCCTTTAAACACAAAGTTCAGGATTTGGTGGATAGCAAGGCAATAAACGTTTCTCACGACGCTCCCAACGTCGTGCAGAACCCCATGCCCAACCATGGGGCAGCCGGAGTCAATGCAATAATTGAAGACGATAGTTTAGATCTGATAACTGATGTCAATGATTTGAAGACACAGTTGGGCTTTGTGAAGGTGAAATTATTGAAAGGAGGGATATTCCTGGGCTGTAATGAATCGTGTGCTGAATGTTTGAGTCATTCTGAGGGATGTGCAAAGCTGAAAAGCTGTATTCAGAATATGATGAATGATGGAATGTTGCAGTTTGACCGGATTTCCAAGAAGAAGTCTGAAGATATAATGGTTGAGGAAAGGAATAAGGTTACAACAATCTTGATTCCATATAAAACTATAACTATTTCTGCGCCAAGGCCGCCAACCATTATCATCACCAAAGCTGGTCCTGTGCCATATGAGAGTACCAAAGCAATTCCGTGGAACTACGGGGCGGAGGTATATTGTAATGGGCAGAAACAGGAATTGAAGAGCTTGCCGACTGGTTCTGTGGATAATCTAGTTGGAGCTGGGGGAATCACTCGAAGCGGAAGAGTGTTCTCATCACCTGAAGTGGTTGCTGACAGAGTTGATAAGCGTAAGAAAGATGTGGTTGAAGAAACTTCTCAAGTTGGTGAGAAGAGTTCTTTGGAGAAGGAAGTGGAGGAGTTCATGAGGTTAATAAGAAAAAGTGACTACAAGATAGTAGATCACTTGCAACAGACTCCCTCTAAAATCTTTATCCTGTCATTGTTGTTATGTTCGAAAGCGCACCGAAATGCTTTGTTGAGGATATTGAATACTGCTTACATGCCGCAAAAGATATCGGTTAATCAACTCGAAGGGGTTGTAGCACACGTAAACATAGGGAATGGTCTAGGTTTCACGGACTTGGATTTGACACCAAAGGGCAGGAATCATAATTGTGCGTTGCATATTTCAATTGAATGTCGTGGAGCCATCCTGTCTGATGTGTTGGTAGATATAGGATCGTCTTTGAATGTGCTTCCGAAAAAGGCACTGATGAAATTGGACACTCGGGGCATTACGTGTACGCCAAGTGATCTTGTGGTGAGAGCTTTTGACGGTACCAGAAGATCTGTATTTGGAGAGCTGACGTTGCCCATTCAGGTGGGCCCTGAAGTGTTTGATGCGGTATTCTATATTATGGATATTCAGGCTGCCTATAGCTGTTTGTTGGGCCGTCCATGGATTCACTCGGCGGGAGCCGTAACTTCCACGTTGCACCAGAAGCTCAAGTATATGGTGGGTGGCAGCATTGTCACTGTATGCAGAGAGGAAGCTATAATGATTAGTCATTTGTCTTTGTTTAAGTATGTTGAGGTGGATGGTGAATACCATGAGACTCTTTGCATGCTTTTGAGACGGTACTGATTAAAGACAAAGTGTCTGCTGTGAGTAAAGCGCCCGAAGTGGCCATGTCATCCTTCAAGGAGGTCCAAGCAACAGTGCAGGCAGGGGCAGCACCAGGTTGGGGTCAAGTGTTGGATATTCCCTATAAGCAGGATAAGTTTGGTCTGGGATACCGCTTATCTTCTTCGTCATCCTCACAGAGCGCGCCGCGCTACAAAGGGCCGGTACAGTTTACCAAAGGCGGGGTTATCTTCAAACGGATCAACGCTGTTTCAAATGAAGACGGGGATAGCGACTGCGATATGGACTCGTGGATTAGGCCGTGCATTCTAGGACAAAGCCTCAACAACTAGTATATCGAGGAATTCATTCAAGTGACAACGGAAGAGTAATACTTTGTTTTTATGATTATTGTACAACCTTATGTTCTACCTGGAGCATAGTGGTTCTTATCTTCAGGGCCTTATTGTTTATGCTTGCACAATCTTTTTCAATTAATCAAAGGGCGTTTTTATGCATTCAAATATTGTGATCCTTGTTTTTCATGTTTTATGTTTAACAATAAAATGGCAATGTGGCTTTGTGCTTGTTTTGCATATCATTTTAAGCATTTCACCATTATCATTCCAGGATTCACATTGCAGATGACACTGCACCAGAGACATCTATGACTCGCTTCGACTTCGACAATTCGATATTTCAAGACGAATAAGAGATTGATCAAGATGAAGATTTTCCAGAAGAGCTAGATAGACTTTTGAAACAGGAAGAAAGGGTTATTCTGCCTCATCAGGAAGAAATCGAGGTTATTAACTTGGGTTTTGAGGAAGTTGTGAGGAATGCTCGGATAGGGGTTGCGTTGCAGAGTGACATCAAGCAAATATTGGTTGAGATGCTCCGTGAGTATAGTGATATCTTTGCTTGGTCATACGAAGACATGCCCGGGCTTGACACAGACATTGTGCTTCATCACTTGTCGTTGCGTGAAGAGTGTTCGCCAGTCAAGCAGAAGCTCAGGCGTACGAGACTAGATATGGCTGTGAAAATCAAGGAAGAAGTCCAGAAGCAGCTGGACGCAGAATTTTTAGTCGTTACAACTTACCCACCATGGGTTGCCAACATCGTGTCTGTGCCTAAGAAGTATGGTAAGGTACGGATGTGTGTTGATTATAGAGATTTGAATAAGGAGAGCCCGAAGGACGATTTCTCGCTTCCTCACATTGACGTATTGGTTGATAATACTGCTCAATATTCCGTGTTTTCCTTCATGGACGGTTTTTTTCGGTTATAACCAGATCAAGATGGCACCGAAGGATATGGAGAAAATGATGTTTATCACGCCGTGGGGGACTTTCTATTATAATGTAATGCCTTTTGGGTTGAAAAACGCAGGGGCAACCTATCAGCGGGCTATGGTTACTTTGTTTCATGATATGATTCATCATGAGATTGAGGTCTATGTTGATGACATGATAGCAAAGTCGCAAACGGAGGAGGAACATCTGGTCAATTTATTGAAGCTGTTTGAGAGGCTCAGGAAATTCAGGTTGAGGTTGAATCCTAACAAGTGTACTTTCGGAGTCAGGTCAGGAAAGTTGATGGGGTTCATTGTCAGTGAAAAAGGAATCGAGGTCGATCCTGCGAAGATAAAAGCTATTCAAGATATGCCAGCGCCGAAAACGGAAAAAGAGGTTCGTGGTTTCTTGGAGAGATTGAACTACATTGCTCGGTTCATATCTCATCTCACCACCACGTGCGAGCCAATGTTTAAATTGCTAAGGATAGATCAGGCGGTTGTCTGGGATGAAAATTGCCAAAGGGCATTTGATAAGATAAAAGAATATTTGTAGGAGCCTCCGATACTGATACCCCCAGTCACTGGAAGACCTTTGATAATGTATCTAACGGTTCTTGAGAACAGTATGGGTTTTGTTCTCAGTCAACACGACGAGATTGGAAGAAAAGAGCATGCAATATACTATCTGAGTAAAAAGTTCACAGATTATGAGTCTCGGTACTCGATGTTGGAGAAAACGTGTTGCGCACTCGCATGGGCTGCCAAACATTTGAGACAGTATATGCTTAACCATACGACCATGCTGATTTCAAAGATAAATCCGATTAAATATGTCTTCGAAAAGCAAGCACTTTCTGGGAGAATTTCCAAGTGGCAGATGGTACTGACAGAGTACGATATCCAATATGTTTCCCAAAAAGCTATAAAGGGGAGTGTTTTGTCAGAGTATCTCGCCGAACAGCCGATCAAAGACTACCAACCTATGAAATTTGAATTTCTTGACGAAGACATCATGTATCTGAAGATGAAAGATTGTGATGAACCGTTGCCTAACGAAGGTCCTGAGCTGGGCTCCAAATGACATATGATATTTAATGGTGCTGTTAACTCGTACGGTAGTAGAATTGGGGTAATTATCACGACTCCCCAGGGTTCTCATATTTCATTTACTTCCAGGTTGACATTTCCTTGCACTAACAACGAAGCAGAGTATGAAGCGTGCATAATGGGGTTGGAAGAAGCCATCGATCTGAGGATCAAGAACCTAGATGTGTACGGCGATCCAACGCTAGTTGTAAATCAAATCAAAGGAGAATGCAAGACCAAACAACCCAATCTGATTCCTTACATGAACTATGCCAAGAGGCTGTTGCCATTCTTTGATCGTGTAGAGTTCCATCACGTGCCAAGAGCGGAGAACCCGATGGTAGACACTCTGGCGACGTTATCCTCAATGTACAAGGTGAACTATTGGAATGATGCTCCAAGAATAGTCATCTCACACCTTGATAGGTCGGCGTTTGTGTTCGCCATTGAGGAAGCCTCTAATGGCAAGCCATGGTTTTATGACATCCAGAAGTTTCTTAAGAAGCAAGAGTATCCGCCGAGGGCGTCGACCCGGGATAAGAAGACTCTGAGAAGGTTGTCTGGTAACTTTTATCTGAATCAGGATGGTGAACTCTACAGGAGAAATTATGATTTGGCATTATTATGGTGCGTGGACGAGAAAGAAGCAAGCTTGCTTATGGAAGAGGTCCACGAAGGAGTCTTTGGTACGCATGCCGGCGGGCATGCCATGTATCGAAAGCTGTTACGGGCATGGTATTATTGGCTGACGATGGAGTCTGATTGTTTCAAATATGTGAAGAAATGCCATAAATGCCAGATTTATGCAGACAAGATTCATGTGTCGTCGTGTCCTTTGAACGTCATGGCGTCTCCTTGGCCCTTTTCCATGTGGGGCATTGACATGATTGGCAAGATTGAGCCAACCGCATCCAATGGACATCGTTTCATTCTGGTCGCCATTGACTACTTTACCAAGTGGGTGGAAGCAGCCTCCTATGCGAATGTCACGAAGCAAGTCGTAGCCAGATTTATCAAAAAGGACATCATCTGTAGATACGGAGTGCCTGAAAGACTCATTACTGATAATGGTTCGAAATTGAACAACAAGATGATGAAGGAACTGTGCCAGAGTTTCAAAATTGAGCATCACAACTCATCACCCTATCGTCCGAAGATGAACGACGTTGTTGAGGCAGCCAACAAAAACATCAAGAAGATAGTGCAAAAGATAGTTGTAACCTATAAAGATTGGTATGAGATGTTTCCCTTTGCTTTGCATGGATATCGTACTACGGTACGCACTTCAACTGGGGCAACTCCTTTCTTGCTGGTGTATGGTATGGAAGTTGTCCTACCATTAGAGGTCGAGATTCCTTCTTTGAGAGTTCTGGTCGACGTCAAGCTCGATGAGGCAGAATGGATAAAGAACAGATTGAATCAGCTTAGCCTGATGGACGAGAAAAGGCTAGCGTTTATTGCATATGGTCGGTTGTATCAGAGTCGGATGAAGAAAACTTTCGACAAGAAGGTGCGCCCTCGAAGCTTTCAGACGGGCGATCTTGTGCTGAAAAAGATTCTCCCTCCACAAACAAATCATAGGGGCAAATTGACTCCCAACTATGAAGGTCCATACATCGTGCGAAAGGTCTTCTCCGGAGGAGCCTTGTTGTTATCCACCATGGATGGTGTGGATTTTACATCCCCTGTGAGCGCAGATGCAATTAAAAAATACTTTGCTTAAAGAGACCCGCTGGAAAGAAAAAGAATATCCAGGAAAAAATGGGGCATCCCGGCGAACCATAAAAAGAATGGGTTTGGGCAAAAGATAGGGATATAAAAGAGAAAAAGATGTAAACCCACAAAGTTGAAAACCTTAAAAGGAAACTTTGGCAAAAATGGGTATCCCGGTGAATTGAAAACCCGAAAGGGCGATTCACGCAAAAGTTAGGGATTTTAAAAAAGAAAATGATCGCGGTTTGTGTGTGATCTTCAGAGCTTAGTGGATTGAGGAAGGACCTGAGAGCCGTTTATCTGAATCAATCTCTTTTGAAGACGAAGCGTCGGTGAAGCATCGGAGTCATGCGAGTCATAGATGGACAACTTATGGTGTTCGTTTGGGCCACATTGCCGACATTCTTTACATTTCTGTGCATTTCTAAATATTTTTGCACAGCTTCCTCTTTTCAGGGGTTGCAGCTGTTGTAAAATCTTGCCTATTTACAGGCCCATCTGTCAATAAAACATATACTATTCAGTAATTGTTTGTTTTGCTTTAGCCTTACTATTTTGTTTGTAAAAAACGCTCGATGTTTTTGATAAACTGTGCATACATAAACTTGCAGGCTTTGCCAATAATCATTAAAACTTCGAGTTATTTGAACAACGTCACGGATGATGACTGAGATAGTTCCTTTGTACATGATATCTTGTCTGTTTGTTCATTTTTTCAGGGTCGTTATCCTTGGGGAAATTCGTCAGAGGTGTAACTCCGGTACGATCACCACTTTCCCCTAGCTATTGAAGTTTGAACATCTCTATCCCCGGTAGAGTTGTAGGCAGATGGAGTGAGCAGTTAAGTGTGTACGCTTATCTCTAGCAGTTGGTCCGTACACATTTAATCCATACAGGTGACAGGTATGTATTTACTCCCCAGCGAATCGAGATGGGATTTCTCCCACAGAGTCTAGACAGGTGATTTTGTATCCCCTCGGAGTTCAAGTTATTGACTCATCCCCAAGAAGAGGTCGGTGTTGTTCCCTCATTGGGCGATCCCCAGTAGAGTTGGCTTTGTTCCCTTGCAGGATCGTAGAGTTGTCTCTATCTTCAGCAAAGTCAACATGAAGTAGTCCTATTTCCCTGCAGAGATAGACTATTTCCCAGCAAAGTCGGTAAGTTTGTGATTCCCCAGCAGAGTGGATCTATGGCAGAGGTAGATTGTTCCTCAGGTGAGTAATTCCCGGCAAGTTAAATTTTGACTTTTTGCCCCGGTAAGTCGTGACTCTCAGGTAAGTATTGGTGAGCCATTCAGGGCTATTCTTCTTCAAGCAGGACGTGTTGTGAATATCGGTGGTTGATTCTGGATTCCTTGCAGAGTTGTTGATTCCCCAGTAGGGTGAGGTCTGTTTTCAATGTCTGGTTGTCTATCCGGCAGAGCCGTTTTTTCCCCAGAAGAATCATATTCTAGAAAGCCGTAACAGGGCATTTTCCTCAGCAGGCTTTGATGTGAATCCCCAGCTGCATTTGAACTTCTTGTTCTCGTAAGAACTTTTTTCCCCAGTAGAGAAGCCATCCAAGGCTCATTTCCCAGTTTAAGTCCAGTTGTGATTGGCATGGGTTAACCTTTTCCTCAGCAGGGTGGACTTGGGTTTTCTTCAGCATTTATTTTGCTGGTTCCCGTTGCATTTTGCATTATGTGCATAACATCCTCCAAACGCGTAGCATTTCCATTTTGTATAGAACATTACGCCATTTTTAAACATATGCATGTGAAACATAATCCAGGTGGTTACCTCTTTGCTTACAGGTATATCTCCGACAGATGACTGATATCTTTGCTGAATGGTATCCAGACCATACTGTTATTTTTGATGGACGAGTTCATCTCATCATATGTTTCCTCAACAGAGTTACTTGGTCAAGTTTCTCTTTTCTCCCTGCCAGAGTTGCTTGGTTAAGTTTCTCTATTCCCCAGTGGAGTATTCTAGTGATTTATCAAGATATTTATCAGCTTCGATTGATCCGGCCTTCGGGTGCGATGCTCGCTTTTATTTAGCGAATGTCTGGCGGCGAAGTCAGAAGTCTCTATCTTCGGATTTGGTGTTTGTGTTTTATCAAGCAAGACACCTAACGGCAAGGTCAGATGTGTTTTCCGACCTGATGTGGATGCCTGATGGTGATGTCAGATGTTTTATCCCCTGCAGATGCCTGGCGGCGATGTCAGGTTGTAGCACCCCAAAATTTGCCTTTTCGTTTTGGCAGCATCTGCCTTTTGCTTCTTTGCATTTTCGCATTTCCACATTTACATAGCATTCGTTATTGAGACAGGGGATCAACGTTTTCTCGTGGCTCAGTTTTCACCTTAGTGCATGAACCTGAACATCGAGCATCAGAGGCTCTGGCATTTATTTTGCCCAGCGGTCGGGCGACCGACTTTGTTTTATTTTGCAGGATATTTTCAGCTCAGAAAGCATTATTAAGGCTATCGCAAGCATTTTCATGATTATGATATTCAAAAGCAAGTTTCAGAAGTTGAGCAGAGCTCAAAACAGTTGGAAACAGACAAACGGGCAGATTTCCCTCCAAAAGGCGCCAAAATTCAAATTTTGAACGTGTTAATCGATTAACCAAGTCAAAATCAGGTCAAATCTAAAGTTTTGAAGGTGTTAACCGATTATCCTATATGGTTAATCGATTAACCAGTGCAGATTTTGCCTCTGCACGTGAATTTTCAATCCAAGCCACTTTGGGGTCCAATTTTGGTCATGTGCAAATTTGATTTTCACTTTGGGAAGGATCTAGAACCTATTTGAAATTTGGTTAATTTCATTTTCCCTCGAAATGCCCATTCCTCATTCCAATCCAAATTTTCCAAACCATATTCCAAACCTTTCATTTGGATCCAAGCCTAAGGGATATTTAAGTGATCCACTCCAAACCAAAGGGGCTAATCACTCATAATTCACTCTCATTTTCAGAATTGATCTCATTCTCTCTCAATTTTCCAATCTCCAAAGCCCTCACCAAAGCTCTTCTCATTGAGATCATTGATTCTTCATTGGAATCCTTGATTTCTAAGAGCTAAACCTTCATCCATTCTCTCCATTGAATCAATTTCTTCATCCAATTTTCGTGCAAAATTAGATATGAACTTGGAATTGATTTTAGAAGTGATTATTTGGAGCAATTTGGTTTAATCTTGAAGGTCCTTCATTGCTACTACAAGAATTGGTGTGGATCTTAAAGTATTCCAGACTTCTAGCATTGGATTTGTTCAGTTACAGTTGAATCAACACTAACCAAAGCAAATCTCCGCTTCGAAGGTTGGACCCGAATATGTTTTTAACTTATTTGCATAATCATGTGGATTTTCATATTTGACTAACTTTTGGTTAATTTGATCTGATTGATTCATGATTTGGTTGTGTTAATCTGTTCATATAATGTTTGAACCATGATTTGCTGGTTTAATTTCGTGATTACGTGATTCTGCGATCATCCGGTTGATCGGATAAGTGCTTATTTGTTGAACATGCTGTTCTGTTGCTGTTTTTCTGCTGTTGGCATAGTGTTAATCGGTTAACACATATGGTTAACTGATTAACCATTTCAAATATTCAAAATTTTTTAAAGTTTTCAAAGTGTTAATCGATTAACATGTACAAATTTTCAGATTTTCAGCCATTTTTAAGTGGTTAATTGGTTAATCGATTAACACTGTGCCAGTGGGTCTGTTTTGCTGATTTTCTTGCTTGTTTGAGTACCGTTTTGCATCGAATCATCGTAGTTCAATATGATGCATTAGAAGTGAAATGTTTTGGGATATATGTCGCTGTATTGGTTGTTTAATCGAGATTTCGTCGACTTGTGTTTATTTTCCACTTGGATGCCTACTTTCGTAGTTTGTCGTTCAAAGTGATATTCATCTCTTGTGCTTGCATATTCATGTTTGCTTGCCTTCGTGCATCTTTATTTCTTGCATTAATAAAGGTTGAGATGTGCTTGTGGTGGTGTTTACCCCACACTTTGTTCCTCCCTTTGCTTGTGCGTTGCATTCCATGTCTGCATCCTTATTTTCACTCTCATTGGTGTTTGATCTTTCTTCTTCCTTTGTTTTTCTTTGCCATGCTCCCCATAAGATATCTAATCTCTTTTGAGGTTATGATAGACTTTAGGTTGGAAGCCTTGAATGCTAACATTAGGGTAGATGTTTCCCCTTTCAATCCTAACTTTAGGACCACTTTGCATGACAACGTTAGGGTCGAGTTTCCCTTAGACCTTCTGTGCGTCTTCTTCTTCTCACCTTCAAACAATTTCAAAACATTTAATAAAGGTCAATGAATGTTGTACGCTATGATCCTTAAGCTACTTGGGAAATGGTGATTTGGGGGCTTCCTCTCAATGGCCTAGAGTGTTTAGTGTACACCCTTTGGGTGATATGCGACGCATTCGCTCCTAGGTCATAGTCTTTAGTGCAACATGAATTACAAACAATTCAAAACACTTCTCTAAAAGACACAAAAACAAAGTTCAAACCTTTTTCATCCTTCGGGATCATAATAATGGAAAACTTTTTTTCATAAAAAAGAGTGTTGTTAAGCTTTGGTTCTACCACAAATAGGCATCGTCCCTAACTGCTGGAACGGAGGTTTAACCCTACTCGATTAAAACACTTAATCAACCTGTGGTTTCGTGTCAGCCCGAACTATGTTAGCTTTGATTTCTCATACCAAACGAGAATACGTAAGCACAAGACGATGATGTCTTGTCGAGCAACCTTCCTCCTTTCCCTGTAGTTAGCCGAACTACGTTGACTCTGACTTTCCCATTGCACGAGGGAATACGTAGGCACAGAGCGGCGATGCTCTGCCGAGTCTCTTTTCTTTTCTTTTAGTCATGTGAGCCTTTAGATAGATAGGTTAAACACACCCTTAGATAGATAACAAGCATGGTTCCCGTCGAGTACGACGGACGTTGTAACACCTCACTTCCCAAAATTCAAATAAAATACAATAATTTCAAAATAACATCAGAGTTTTCCCCCAAAAGTGGGACATCACATCAAATAGTTCAACATAACTCTTCATCATAGGATTTTCAAAATAAAGCAGTGGAAAATTATTATTATCCATCATTCACAGCCATCCGCCAAAATACACAAAAGTATTCATTAACAAGGGTCACCACAATGATACGTCACAGGAATGAAACAAAATTAACATAAAAACAAATAAACGCCCAAGTCTCGTGCTACGTATCAGAGCATCATAAGACTCGACTCGCACGCCACTATCCAAGCTAGCTAAGTATCTAGATTATTTGTACCTCCGAAGAAGCACAAACCACAACAACAACAAAGGGGTGAGAAAACATGATCAAAATTATCGGTAATAAGATACATGAATAAAAGGCAGTAAATATACAAATCATCACCCCACCAACATCAATTGCGACCTACTGTCCAATCATCAAATACAACACCCAATAATGCAAAAAAATGCAACTGAACACCATGCATGCGGTACCGACTTATTGGTTTATTCAATCAAACCCCGGATAGATCACATTCACCCCTCCTTGGCAATGATCTATCCCCACCATTCTCCATAAAGGAGTACGGATGATTGCATACACTCCTCCTGAGCAACGATTCATCCCAGAAAAACACCATGATATGCACGACACTAAATACACAACAAATAACTCAAGCACACTATGTGCACACGATCCTACTGATCACATCACCATACACAACCAATAATTCAAGCACACTAGGTGCACACGATCCTTCTGATCACATCACCATACATCATATACATTATGTATTATACACCAATCAATCATGTTAATCCAATTAAAGCCAATACTACATAATTTCACCTCTTTAACATCAGGTATACACTCTTCACCACTAAACACCATATCTATACTCATCACGACCAAAAGGGGTCCTACGAAACGACAGAACAACACACACAGTACAAAAATCACAAATTGATGTCATGCTCGCTGGCTCATTCGCTTAGCGAACCCCCTAGCGAAGGCAGACAGTAGCTACTGGACATATTTGCTACCCAGCTCGCCTAGCGAGTCCCTAGCGAATGCTCACGACCTGCTCGCCTTGCGAACCTGCTAGCGAGCGTCTACGATACTCAAAACCCTCACTGTCCAAAAATGTTACCTTTCTCAATTCCAAGCCTATAATTCCTCATCTATTCTCTGTCCTATTATCACTACAACTATTACACACTACACTAATCAATTGCTCCTTAAACTTTCTCTCCAAAACCAAAATTCATGGTCATTACCAAAACCACAGAAGTTACACAGAACTCCACCAAAACCACAACTCTGCTATGTTATGCAGAAACTCACCAAAATCACAATAATATATGCATAAATTCATCATAACAGCAACAATCATAAACATGTCAACAATACCAATCATATTCATCAAATCCCTATGGGGTTAAGGAACCCCCTCTACCCAATTCATGCTAAATACCAATCCCAATCAGTTTCTCCCCCCTTACCTCGATTAGATGCTCAGATTGACGAAGAACTCTGAAGAATTTGACAACCCTAGCCTTGTCTCTCTTCCTTCCTTGTTCTTTCCTTCTCTCCTTCCTCTAAACTGGTTTTATCGTGTTCTAACTCTCTTCTACCCCAAAAACCTTCTTATATCTCTGATTGCTTATTTTACTTATTCCAATAATAATAATAATAATAATAATAATAATAATAATAATAATAATAATAATAATAATAATAATAATAATAATAATAATAATAATAATAATAATAATAATATTACTATCAATTATTAAATTATCACCACCAATAATCATATTATATTACTATTAAACTCCATACTTATTAAATAATCCCCATAATCTAAGGGTACCCACCAACACTCTCAGACACACCCCCACATAAGGACACACCAAAATAAAATAACACCAAAAAGACTAAATAATTAAAATGGGTGTTACAACTCTCCCCCACTTTAATTATTTTCGTCCTCGAAAATTACCTGATGGAAACAATTGCGGATACGCTTCCCGCGTCTTGCTTTCCAATTCCCAGGTCATACTGCCTCCTGCAGCACCTCCCCAAACCACTTTCACCAAAGATATCTCCTTCCCTCGGAGTTGTTTCATTTTACGATCTTCGACCCTTAACGGCATCGTCTCAACAGTAAGATTCTCCTGGACTTGAACTTCATCTCTCTGAATCACATGAGATGGATCCGAGACATATTTCGAAGTTGCGACACATGAAACACGTCATGCAAATTCGACAATTCAGGCGGTAACACCACTCTATAAGCTACAACACCAATTCTCTGCAAAATCTGATACGGTCAAATAAACTTAGGATCCAGCTTCTTAGACTTCAACGCACGACCCACACCAGTTACTGGGTTAACTCTTAGGTACACGTGATTACCTTCACTGAATTCCAGTTCTTTTCTTCGATTATCATGATAACTTTTCTGCCTACTTTGAGACGCTTTCATTCTCTCACAAATCATCTAGATTGTCTCAGTAGTTTGTTGTACAATTTCTGGTCCCAATACCACATTCTCACCTGTCTCATACCAACACAGAGGAGTTCTGCATCTACTACCATATAAAGCTTCAAACGGTGCCATTCCGATACTAGAATGGTAATTGTTATTGTACGTGAACTCGATCAACGGTAAATGAGTATCCCACGCACCACCCTTTTCCAACACACAAGCTCTTAGCAAATCCTCCAGCGACTGAATAGTCCTCTCTGACTGATCATCAGTTTGCGGATGGTAAGCTGAACTCAGCTTCAACTTAGTACCCCAAAGCTTCCTGTAAACTCCTCCAAATTTCTAAAGTGAACCTCGGATCTCTATCCGACACAATACTCGACGGAACACCATGTAGCTTCACAATTATCCGAATATAAATCTCTGCTAGCTTCACCAACGGAAAACTGATATTAATCGGTACAAAATGTGCAGACTTCATAAGTCGATCCACAATTACCCAAATAACATCAAATCCTCTCGCCGTATTTGGTAAGCCCGTAACAAAATCCATGGTTATACAATCCCATTTCCAAACCGGAACTTCCAACGGTTGCATAAATCCAAAAGGTCTCTGGTGTTCCACTTTCAACTTCTGACATATCAAACAAGCGTAAACAAATTGAGCTATATCTCTTTTCATTCCGGACCACCAAAATAACTTCTTTAAATCGTGGTACATCTTCGTAGCTCCCGGATGGATACTCAAACTACTACGATGTCCTTCACTCAGAATTGACTTTTTCAGTTCATCATTAACCGACACACGAATCCTGCCTCTGAATCTCAACACACCTGTACTATCCATCTCAAAATCACTATCGGAGTCACTTCCTACTCCAGGCATCAAATCCACTAACTTCACATCTGCCTTTTGGTTTTCTCTAATCATATCCAAGAAATCGTTGTTCACTTGCAACTTGCCCAACATCACACCATCTGCCGTTGTCTCACAAACCATGCTCAAATCTCTGAACTGCTCAATTAGTTCCATTTCCTTCACCATCAAAGCCGACATATGAATCGTTTTTCTGCTTAAAGCATCGACTACTACATTCTCCTTTCCTGGATGATAACTCAAACTGAAATCATAATCCTTCAAGAATTCCAACCATCTTCTCTGTCTCATATTTAGCTCCTTCTGATAGAATAGATGCTTCAAACTTTTATGGTCACTGAACACCTCAAATCTCGAACCATACAAATAGTGCCTCCAGATCTTTAACACGAACACTATCGCATCAAATTCAAGGTCATGGGTAGGGTAATTCCTTTCATGCACCCTCAATTGCCGCGAAGCATATGCCACCACCTTACCATTCTGCATAAGAACTCCTCCTAATCTCATCTTAGACGCATCACAATACACCACAAAAGGTTCACTCGGAGTCGGCAACACTAACATCGGTGCTGTAGTCAACTTCTTCTTCAGTTCTTCAAAGCTCTCTTCACAAGCAGAATCCCACACAAAAACTTGATCCTTTCTCTTCAACTGAGTCAATGGCAACGCCAAATTAGAAAACCCCTCAATAAACCTTCGGTAATATCCTGCCAAACCCAAAAAGCTTCTAATCTCCGTCGCTGTCTTCGGCGGTTCCCACTGCAACACTGCACTCACTTTCGACGGGTCCACCGCTACACCATCACCGGATATTACATGCCCTAAGAAACTCACTGTCTTCAACCATAATTCACACTTTGATAGTTTAGCAAACAACTTATTATCTTTCAACACCTGCAAAGCAATTCTTAAATGTCCTGCATGCTCCTCATCAGACTTAGAATAAATCAGTATATCGTTAATAAACACAACAATAAACTGTTCCAAATAAGAATGGAAGTTTCGGTTCATATACTCCATAAATACTCCTGGCGCATTAGTCACTCCAAAAGGCATTACAACATATTCGTAATGTCCATATCTGGTTCTAAATGCCGTCTTCTGAATATCACCTTCTTTCACTCTAATCTGATGGTAACCCGACCTCAAGTTAATTTTGCTGAACACACAAGCTCCCACCAATTGATCCATCAAATCATCAATCCTAGGAAAAGGATATTTATTCTTAATGGTCACTTAATTCAACTGACGATAATCGATGCACAACCGCATACTACCATCCTTCTTCTTTACCAACAGCACCAGAGCTCCCCACGGCGACACACTCGGTCTGATAAACTTTCTATCCAACAATTCTCTAATCTGAGATTTCAATTCGGCCAATTCCAATGCCGACATCTTGTACGGCGCCATAGATATAGGTATCGTACCAGGAACAAGATCAATGCTAAATTCAACTTCTCTCGTCGGAGGTAATTCTGTAATATCATCAGGGAACACTTCGAGAAATTTATTCACCACTGCCAACTCTTTCATTGACGCTTCGCTGTCAACAGACAGTGATGCAAATAAAGAAAACATTTTAGCTTCGTCCTACAACAAGGTCCTCAATTCCTTATTAGACAAGGAATCTGCCAATGCTTCCTCTTCTGGAGTAAGGAATAACAACACCTTCCGAAAATAGTCGATGTAGACTCGGTTGAACTCCAACCAGTTCATACCCAGAATAACATCCAAATTACTAAGTGGCAGACAAATAAGATCTACTACAAAGTCTCTACCGAAAATAGTCAGTGGACACTTCAAACACACCAAAGAAGTAGTCACTGAACCAATAAAGAGAGTTTCAATAGTCATTCGTCGCTCATGAGTAGCACCAATCCTACTCTCTTCACACACTCAACAGAAATGAACGAGTGGGTTGCACCCATGTCAATCATAGCAGTCAAGGGAATATTATTGATAAAATAAGTACCTTTGATAGAACGCTCCTCACTGGCAGATTGAGTTCCTACCACAACAAACACTTTACCGCTGGCCTAAGACGCTTGAGACTTCTTCGGCTTCTCGCAATGCATACTGATATGACCTTTCTCACCACAGTTATAACAGGTAGGCATAGTGGCCCTGCAATCCGCTATCACATGGCCTGGCTTACCACACTTGAAACACTTCTTCACCTCATTAGGACACTCATTAGCACGATGGCCCGCGCCACGGCACCGGAAACATTTCAAATCAGCAGATGCTTTCCCTTCTCTGGGCTTCTTGTCAGCAACAACCTTATGTTTTCCCTTATCAGCAGGAACACTGTAAGGAGTACCACCAAATCTCTGCTTACCTTTACGGTCATTCACAGCCTTATAATGTGCAATCCTGACCCGGCGATGTCAGATGTGTATCAGCTTCGTGGATTCCTGGCGGCGATGTTAGATGTATTCATCAACTCAATAGATACCTGGCAGCAATGTCAAATGCTCTATGTTAATCTGATTTTTAGATTTGTTATTCGCTTTTATTTAGTGAACTCTTGGCGGCGATGTCAGAAGTCCCTGTATCCGGATTCAATACCTGTTTTAATTTAACGGATGTCTGGCGGCGATGTCAGATGTTTCTTCACAGCTTTGTGTTGAGCCGATCAGTTTATTGCTTATTGGGTCCAATGGCCTGACGGCGATGTCAGATGATTTACCGAATTGATTTCAATGCCTGGCGGCGAGGTCAGGGGCCTGACGGCGAAGCCAGAGACATCTTCTTTTAAAATGGATGTTATTACTAGACGGCGAGGTCAAATGTTTTTCTAAATTGGTGCAGAGGCCTGACGGCGAAGTCAAAGATTCATTATCCGCCGTATGATAGCAGATGTTTTCCCAACTTAGTGTCGATGCCTGACGACGATGTCAGATGATCTTTCTGACTTAGTGTCGTTGTCTGGCGGAAATGTCAGATGATTCTTCCGACTGCGTGTTGATGTTGCAACCATCAGTTCAGTTATTTCCGGAGATGCTCATCCCGAATCAGAGTTTGCAGTTTATTTTTACGGTTGGCAAATTTCTGGGTTCTTTGGTATTCTGCCACTACTCAACGCCAGAGTTAACGAGGACATGCTACGAGCCCTCGTTGAGTTTTATGATTCGGTACATCACTGCTTTATCTTCCTAGACTTCCAATTACTCCCGACTATAGAAGAGTACTCTGCTTACTTAAGGATTCCTATAACCTTCAAAGCTCCTTATGGGAAGCCAAGAAGGAAAGACCTCGCCAAGGCGCTATATATCAGGCCAAAAAAGTTGCCTGCTGAACTGGTAAATAGAAGTGGTTTCTCCGGGATGGAAGCGAGACCATTCATGGAAATGGCCGAGTTTCATTATGATAACAGAAATCTAGGAATCTTTGAGGCGATTCTGGCCTTCTTAATCTATGGGTTGTACCTTTTCTCATGCTGTGACGAATTCATCAGTGAAGAGGCTATCCGACTCTTCATCATCAGGAATCATGTGCCTACACTGCTGGCAGATACTTATATCGTCATCCATTGCCGAAGGATGTACGATCTTGGGCTATTCTCATGTTGTACGATGCTGCTTAGCAAGTGGTTTATTTCTCACTTGCCTAGAACTCAAGTTCTTTGGGACCTCCCCAACAAAGAAGCATGGGTTGAAAAATTAATAACCCTCAGGCACTATGATATCAATCGGTACGACATCAAGAACAATGGTGTTGCTATGATCCAGAGATGTAGGGATTTCCCGAACATACCCCTCATCGGTACTAGAGGAGTTATCAGCTGCAGCCCATTCCTTACTCGTCGCCAGCTCGGATTTCCAACTGGGCCAAAACCGAAACCCGAACTGCTAAGAGCCTGCTTTTATGAAAAACGCAGCGATGAAGAATTTCAAACCCAAGCTCGTTTTGATTGGTATCATACTCTTATGTAAGGGATGCATGCAGAGGAAAATGTGAGCTGTTTAGAAACAAGAGCCTATCTACTTTGGTCAAAAGAGATAGCTTTAACAATGTTTTACACTCATACCTATGAGATCACCATGGAGCCCGAGGTTCATATGCCTAGGGATGAGCTGAAGTACGCATTGGTCAAAGCGGAACGTGAAAATGCTGAACTGTAGGAGATAATTCGTCAGAATCAACTCCAGCACAGGCCCGAAGAAGGAGAAGGACCGTCTCGTTAAAACGACCAAAGCTTCCCCATTTCCTGCTTTTTCTTTAAGATTGTAATCTTATGTTGTATTTGATTTTGTTGTAAGAAACGTCTTTCTTGTTAGCAAGAGCCATCTATTATAATGGGTCTCAATTTATCAATGAAAATCTGCTTTTAAAGCACGTCGTTACGTGTGTTTCTAATTTTGTTTGTAAACAAAGTTGTTGTTTTTCTTTGAATGGTTGGTTTTGCATTTGCATTTGCATTTGCATATCATTTGCATACTCTTGCATGGGTTCCACAGCTCATCTGTTGTTCTTTTCCACCAGAGAGAGGGAGGAAAGAAGTCACACTGAGTTCCCACAGCTACAACACTCGAGTCAGTGCTCAAAGGAAGATGGTCGATCATGACTAGAGAATCGACCAGATCGACAATGATATTGAAGGAATCAAAGATAACGTCAGCCAGATCATGGAATTTCTCCATGGAATAAAAGCAAAGATGGATTCACAGGCTACTGTAATCTCTGAAATCACTACATCAGCGGTGAATCCTCCTATTGTAACAGCTTCAACAATATAAGTACAACATGGATCTAGCCCCAGATCGCCGTCAGCTTCTTAGCATGACGCAAAAGAATACTGAATCCTTCAAGGAATATGCACAAAGATGGTGCAGGACAACTACTCAAGTCGAGCCCCCTCTGACAGAAAAAGAATTAGCCGACTGGTACTCCTGAATTCTATGAGAGACTGATCAACAGTGTAACGACGAACTTCTCTGACATTGTGGCCGTGGGAGTAAAAGTTGAGGTAGGGTTGAAGAGTGGCAAAGTATCAAATTCAACTGCTAGCTCCAGCACCGGTGCAACCAAGAAACCCACCAACAACTTTCATAAAAAGAAAGAAGGTGAAGTAAGCGCCGTGACACATGAAAAAAGAGCACAAAATCAAAGAAATCAGCGACAACGGTATCAGCAATTACCGTATGTAGCAACGGTGACACCGATCTTCCAACAACAACAGGTTCAGCAAGGTCCTCAGCAAGAGGCACCCAATTAGTATCAACAATCTAATTGGCAACCGTACAATAATCAATAAATGCAGCAACCTCGAACTCAGGCTCCTAGGTCAAATTACCAAAGCGGGAAGCCAAGGATACAACCCATACCCATTAGTTATACTGAATTGTATCCTATGCTGGTAGAAAGAGGGCTCGTCAGTGTTGTACCCCAAAATTTGCCCAACCTTTTTCTTTACTTGGCTTATGTTTTCACTGCATTGTTCTAGCATTTGCATTTGCATATCATTGTTCATTTGTAGGGGATTAAGAGGTGTGCATATCAAGAGGAGGTTTGTCAAGGGTTCCAAGCAGGCATGAGTACTCATCAAGTCATCAGAAGCTGGTCAGAGCTCTTTGAGAAAGTGAATGGATGTATGTTGCTTATCTCGTATCTTGGAGACCAATTGAGGATCATCTGAAGATTACAAGTTCATGGATATGGATATAAGATATTGTGAAGCCCATTGAGTGATTTGAAAGCGATTTTGGAGCTTATGCAAATTGTTATATCATGTGCAAGAGGTTGCAGTCAAAGGATTGTACACCTAGAGTTTCATCTGCCTAGTGCAAGATCCATTGAGGATTTGAAGGAGATTAAGACTTAGTTCTAAGTCTTTGGAGTCATGGAAAGTTGTGTTGAGGCATCTAAGATGTTATTTAAAGATCAATTCAAGAAGAATCAAGAGTGTCAGAAGTTACTAAATTAGGGTTTCAGAGGTTTGTCAGTGTAAAATCTCCTGTTTAGTGCCTAACTTCAAGACCACATAGCTCAAGATACAAGTGTAATCTTATTTTCTTGTAAATATGAGACTTGTAAGTCTTAGAATTCTTTGGAGTACTAGAAATCATCCATTGGGTTTGTGGAACTCAAGTTATGATGCTGACAAGTTATGGGTCCTCAGATGAATGTATTTTCAGTCAACAAAGGTCAACCAACTTCCAAGACACTTTTGACCTAGAATCATGTTTCTCCTCAACTTTTGACGAACATGAAAGTTGTTCCTAATGATCTTAGCTTTTTAAAACGTCCTAGAAGTCCTTCATCTCATTTGTAGAACTCAAGTTATGAAGCTTGCAAGGCAGGGGTATTTTGGGAAAGTGAGATTATAGGTCATTTTGATTATAGGTCTTGTTCATCCACTTGTGTACTTCAAATGAAACTTTTCCCAACATGAAAGTTGCTTCAAATGGTATAAATTCCATCATGGAACATCATTTTGTCATGGATTTGGCATGGATATGAAGATTGGTGAAGAAATTCAATGGAAATTTGAACTTAAGGTCATGAATTAAATGGAATTGGTTTTAATTCATTTTCATGTCATGTTTGTGCATATTTTAAGTCATAATGCCATAACAAGGAGAATGCACCAATTAATTTGGAGTCATGCAAGCTAGAACTCATGATTGTCAAGGTTACTTCAAAGAGAAGTCTCACATTCAATCTCCACCTTTAGATCAAATTAAGGGTTAATTCTCATCCACATGATCCATCCTAAGTCCCAGTAACTGGTTTGAATCAGAAACAAGGAAATTGGAGCCATTTTTAACGTGTGTATGAAGCTTCCGTTCCAAATTGGGCATTTTAAGATTACTCCATAACCAGGCCAAATTGGGCCTCCAAATCATTTCTGATCCATAATATAAAAGCTTCATATGAAGATTGAAGCTTCATTGAAGCATTTTCGTGGAAGAGGAGGAAAATTGAAGTTGGAAAAGGGAAGAGCATTTTCAAAATCGTGAATTGGAATTGAAGCAGTTTCAAAGCAAATCAACACTAACATTCTCTTCCTTGAACTTCATTGAGTGGATCTAGATAGTTTTGATCAAGCTCAAGCAAGTGTGAAGCTCTAACGGAGAGGCTCCGTTAGGTAATCCTCAATTCAAGATTTCTCACTCAATATGCATCCATTTCACTCCATTGTTGTTGCATAATGAAGTCCTACATGTGTAGGCAAATTCTGGATAGGTTAGGGTTGTGTTTATGGCAATTTCAGTTATGTGCTCAAATCTTTGATGCTTCAATTCTCTTTGTTTATGCATGATAAATGAAAATGGAACCTGGATTCATAATCCTTACAATTTGGCGTTCATTTTGCTCTAATTTGTTTTTTGAAATTGGTGAGGTTTTGAATCTCAGCACCGGCCAGGTGCACCGGAGAAGACGACCGGAGAATAGTGCTCCGGCGTCTGGTTCCATTTCCGTTTTGCTTATATGGATGCCATGCGTGTGCCTTGGACTTTTTGACTTAGCCTGATCAACGTCTAGGATTGCTTTGACTGGCTGGTGTGGATTTGTGGACTGCCAGGTCATAAATGAAACGACATGTTTCATAGTTGTTGAGTGAGATGGGCTCTGAGTGCTATCCACACCCCCTTTTCAGCCCAGTCCAGTGTTTTCAACATGAATAATTGCTATTCACACCGTTTTGTTTGTTTATTTTATTTTCTTTTATTTTGTTTTTCTGTTTTGATTTTGATTATTTAAAAATACCTCCAAGCATTATAAAATTCCCCAAAAATATTTTTAGGATACATTGAGATGTTAAATAATTTTTCATATTTTTTATTTTTATTTTTCAATTAAAAATGGAACTAATGCTTGGAAGTGTTTTTATTTGATCTTTTAATTGTTCTTTCTTGTTCTTGATTTGTTTCTTGATTAATTTTCTTCTCCAATGATTGAAACTTTTTTCTCATATCCATGATGAGTTAAAGGGTTTTATAGGATGAATTTGCTCCTGGTTTAAGTCATTTTGGTTTGACTTTGATGGCATTTTTGTTGACCCTCGACAATCCTCCTTCACAATGGGGCACCCTTGTGAATCAAATTATTTGGTGATGTTGTGAAGTGACTTTGATTGTAATCTTTTGGTCTCTGGCTGCCAACTCTTTTGTGTTCATTTGAGATTTTATTTGGGATTATTTGAGCCGTTTTCCTATTTTTGAGATAACTTGCAAGTCAATCTACTTCTAAGGGAGGTTCATACAAACACTTGACCTAGTTTGAATGGGAAATGACTTCTATGTATCCCTTGAGCTCTCAATTCTTGTTGATTCATACTTCTAACATGTTGAGGTATTTGAATGCTCATTTTTAGGTCATACACTTGTCCATTTCTTGTTGAGATTTGCATTTATTTTTAGGCTTTCCACTTGAAGTTCAAGTGTTGAATGTGCTTAAGACTTAGGTCTTTCTCCATGCATATGCTTGCATTCTCCTTTGCATCTCTCATATGCATGCTTGAGATTGAGATGTGCTTGTAGAGGCTACTGCCCCACACTTTTTTCCTCCCTCACTTTCATTCTTTTTGTGCATTACATGTTTGCATACTTGCATCTTTCTTATTTCATGCTTCCTTCTTCTTCTTCTTTCTCCTTTGCCATGTCCCCTTAGGATCTCTAATATTCCTTGTTCAAGGTTGATTATGATAGACCTTAGGCTTGAACCCATGCATGATAATGTTAGGTAGCATTCCCTTTTATCCCAATCATAGGTGCACTTTGTATGAGAGCTTTAGGTTGAGTCTTAGTCTCCCTTTAGAGTGTCTCTCTCTTCTCATCTTAAAATTCTCTTAAAAAGCTTAATAAAGGTTAATGAATGTTGTACATTACGAGCCTTAAGTACTTGGGAAATGGTGATTTGTGGGCTTCCTCTCAATTGCTTAGAGTGTTTAGTGTACGTCCTTAGGAAGATATGCGCCGCATTCACTCCTAACTCATAGTCTTTAGTGCAACATGAATTACAAATAACAATCAATGCACTTCTTCTCTAAAAAACACAAAAAACAAACTTCAAATCTTTTTATCCTTTGGGATCTTAATTTGGAAACCTTTTTCATAAAGATAGTTTTGTTAACTCTTGGTTCTACCGCAAACGGGTAACGCCTAAGTCTCCAATGGTCGAGCTGCATACACCTAACTGCTAGAACTATGTTTTAACCCTACTCGGGCCTAAAACATTTTGAACCAACCGGTGTTCTTGTTAGCCCAAACTACGTTTGCTCTGATTTCTCATACCAGATGAGAATACGTAGGCACAAGACGGCGATGGCTTGGCGAGCAACCTTCCCCACCTTTCACCCGTAGTTAGCCGAACTATGTTGACTCTGACTTTCCCATTGCACGAGGGAATACATAGGCATAGAGCGGCGATGCTCTATCGAGTATTTTTTCTTTTATTTTGTCCCTGAGCCGTAGCTTAGATAGTAAACACCCTTTTAGATAGACAACAAAGTGTGGATCCCGTCGAGTACGACGGACGTGGGGGGTGCTAATACCTTCCCCTTGCGTAACCAACTCCCGAACCCGAGATATGGTTGCGATGACCTGTCTTCTCCCATTTTCATTAGGTTTTCTCTAATCGTTTCCTTTCCCTCTTTTGGGATAAATAACGAACGGTGGCGACTCTTCTGTCCTTTCCGGCCCCTCTTCGCAGCGATGCGACAACTGGCGAATCTGCTGGGGATAGGAATATCCCTTATGCGAGTCAATCCTAGCGCTCGGTTGTTTATTTTTTTGGGTGTTGTATATACATGTTGTACTTTACTTTCCCGCATTTACTTTCAGCATTGTATATATCAGTTTTGTTGTGCTGTTGGGGGGGAATGTTCCATTGAGAGATAAGTCAGACTCGGGTTTGAGTTAAAACATAGCATTAGTAGTGGAAAGTAGTGGTGAACCTGTATGCTTAGCATTCACAAGTTCCCATAAAATTTGCGCTCAGACGAGATTCTCTTTTATGAGTTCCTTTCCGGTCCTTAGGACTTGAGGGGATCTTGGATCTAAGGATTGTCGACTCTAGGGACCGATCATTTGTGATTCAGCTAAGTGAGGCCTCTTCGGGAGATTATGATGCCAAACCAGAAATGGTGAACGTATCATCGTTTCTTGAAAGTCTGTGACACTGATGAACGCATAGGAGGCCGAACCTTATCAGTGGATAGGTCCGTACTTGTGAGAGGGATTGAGTTATGCAGGAAACTTTGACTTTCAGACTACCCGGTTTTCTTTGCATTGTGAATTTGTATTCCTGATACAAGGGGTTCCTTGTTCTTGTCAAAGCAGAGCGTTGGTTCTTCTCAATCAACAACACAACAATCTTGATCACCTGTTTGCATTTGCATGTGCATTTTCATCTGCATTTTCATTAACATGTATCTATGTTGCAGGTGCATATTTCCTCCTTGATTCTAGTGATCTTGTTCCCTTATTTCTGATATAGAGCCCTTGAAGAAGACAGTGGTATACAGGTTTCCAACTCCGAATATTGGTTCTTTACTGAGTTTGGTTGCCATGGCTGACAAGAGAGTGATGGAAGACTTCAAGCAATCTTATGGGAAACTGTTGAGATGTGTCTGCAAGCCTTCAGTATATGAGATAGGTGGTCTTTACACTCTCCTGCAGTTCTATAATGCACAGCTGAGGTGTTTTGTTTTCCCGGATTATGTTCTGGCGCCTACCTTAGAGGAGTATTCTGAGCTGTTGGGTGTTCTTAGCTTAGATCGGATGCCATTCTATCACACTAGTGTTGAGCCCGATCCGGCTAAACTTGCTGCTGCTCTACATTTGGATGTTTTAGAGTTGGAAGGGAAGTTGATCATGAGGAGTGGGATGCCTAGTTTTCCTTTACCTTTTCTGATTGATAAGGTTCAGCAGTTCGCCAAAGATGGTTGTTGGATCGTATTTAGCGCCATCTTAGCTCTTTGTATTTATGGTATCATATTGTTTCCTAACTTTCCGGATTTTGTAGACATAGATGCTTTCAACATTTTCGCTTCAGGGAATCTGGTACCTACGCTTTTGGGCGACGTCTATCATTCTATTCACCACAAGAATGAAAACCGGAGGGGAAAGAACGTATCTTGTTGTATTCCTTTGTTGTACAGGTGGTTTGCTAGTCATCTTCCTTAGACAGGTCCATTTGTTGCTACTGCTGGTACTTCAGAATGGTCAGAAAGGTTGATGGGATTGTCTGCAGAGAACATTATCTAGTTTGACAATGACCTACTTGGTACATAGATTATTTATAGTTGTGGTGGATTTCCTATCCTGTTGGTAGGAAGGAAAGGGTGCATCAACTATAACCCATCTTTGTTAGTTAGGCAGTTTGGATACGCGCTGAGAGGACCTCCTAAGGAAGAGGAGATACAAGAATCTCTGTATCTCACTGGATTGCTGGAGGGTGATACTTTGGCTAGAGTGGAGAGAGCTTGGAGTAGTGTTCACCGGAAAGGGAAGGCTTTTTTAGGGAAGAGTAACAGTAGGGACTACGACCCTTGTCTGACTTGGATTCGTGAGAGAGCTACTAAGTTGCTAATGCCTTTTCCTTTTGTTGAGCCTCTATATGCTCTGATGATTGAGGAACTTACCACTATGGATATCCAAAAATACAACCAGTTGTGGTCTGAGAAAGAAGAGCCGCACAAGGCTAATGAAGAGTTAGAGAAAGACCGTATTCAGCTCCGGAGTGAGAAGATTGAAGTTGTGCACTCTTTTAAGAGGCAGACTGAGCTTGTGAATAGGTTGGGTACAGATTTGACCAAGGAGACTCGTTCCCGTGAACGTTTGGGTTTGGATCTGAAAGCTGTCAGTGATGTTCTCGCTTCTAAGAAGAAGGACTTAGATAGGGCTTATCTGAAGATTTCCAAGTTCAATGAGCAATGGAATGCTACTCTTTCCAACAACAAGGAGCGTGAGGATAAGTTGAAGCAGCAGATTGCCAAGCTAAAGACTCAGCTCAGAGTGAAGGATGAGAGGATTGCAGATGAAGCCTCACTCAGGCGGGACAGTGATTGCAGACTGAATGAAGCTTTGGCAACCTTGGAGGATTACAAGCTGAGGGCTGATTCGAAGAGGTGCAAGCTAGAGGAAGTCTTTGGTGAGGGAGCCTGGGAAGACTATACTGAGGAGTTACAAACCACTATTAGATAGCAAGAGGCGCTCATTCAGGGATTACTTGTCAGACCAGACCATCCTGAGACACAAGAGCTGTTGGAGGAGTTTCGTACTCGTTGCCTTACCTGATGTCATTCTTTTGTGGCTTGTTGCTTATGCTTGTAGTGACCATCACTAGACCTGTTGACTGAGGTTCTTTTGTGGATTCATTGTACTCAGTTATATGATTGTACATTGTCTATTGGCCTTTTCTTGTATGTATGAGGTGTTTGGCTTAGTTTTGGTTTCCCTATGGCTCGTTGTTCACGCAGAAACTAGAATCGAGGGGAAACGTCCCTAATGCATATATACATGTCTGCATTTTACATAGCATTTTTGCATAGCAGGTGCAGTGGAACCATTTTTCTTACCCCTGTTGGTTTGTTAGATTATTTCAGGATAGACGGCCAGACTACTCACCGGTACGCCACAAGAGGGAATCAGCGCAGAGTTATGGAACAAGTGCAAGCTGAGATGCAGGAGATGAGGGACAGGATGGCTCAGTTTATGGAGCTGATGCGGGGTGTGACAAATAGCCAGGAACAACTAAGGACCTTGGTGCAGCTATTGATTGCTCGTGTTGACAACAATGGTGTGCTCCACGGAGGAACTGCTGCTAATCCTCCTCGTGGTGATGGTACGCCACATGCTCATGCTATTCCTACAATAGTTATACCTCCAGGTGGAGGCAACGTAGGTGGAATCCCTGAAGTGGTGTGTGCTATGCATGGCAACAATGTTCCTCAGTGGGATGAGGACCAGGAGGAAGACGCATTTTCTATGCGAGATATTGGTGCTGAATTACCATCTGAGGTTGATAAAATGTTTAGGATGGTTGAAGAAAAGATGAGATCTTTTGAAAATCAGAATTCCATGGGGCTAGACATGGCCAATCTGGGGCTGATCCCAGATCTGAAAGTTCCGCTGAAGTTCAAAGTCCCTGACTTTGACAAGTATAAGGGAACTACTTGCCCAAGAGTCCATTTGCATTCTTATTACCGCAAAATGTTTTCTTACTCGGATGACGAGAAATTTCTCATTCATTTCTTTCAAGACAGCTTGTCTGGGCCCTCGCTTGAGTGGTATATGGGACTGGAGCCTGTTAATATCTGCAGTTGAAGAGACTTAGCTGAAGCCTTCGTGAAACACTATCAGTATAATAACGACCTTGCTCCTAACAGGGTCCAACTCCAGAATTTATCTCAAAAGACTGGTGAGTGCTTTAAGGAATACGCCCAGAGGTGGCGCGAACTAGCGGCAAGAGTGTAACCTGCGATGGTGAAGCGTGAATTGATTGATTTGTTCGTGGCTTTTTTGCCTGATGTCTATTATGAGAAGCATATCAGTAGCATGTCTGGTAGCTTTTCTGACTTGATTATCACTGGGGAGAGAGTAGAAATGGTATAAAGTTGGGAAAGATCCAATCTGGAGAAGTGTTTGGTAATAAGAAACGTGAAGGCGAGACTAATTCAATGTCTAGTTCCCGAAGGAATAGATATCAACGCCAGCAAAATTGTCAGCAGCAGCAACAGGTTTCTAGTATCACAATTCCAGTCGTTCCTCAATAGCAACAACCATAGCAACAGCCGCAACAGCAGAATCAACAAGGTTATAGAAGATTTCAGGATCGAGGCCGGGTGAATAGACAATTTGACGCGCCTCAGATGCCGTACTTTCAACTGCTTCAACATCTGTTACAGTTACAATTGGTACAAAAGAGAATCATGGCTCCTCTGACAGGACCACCACCGCCCGGTTATGATGCGAATGCTCGTTGTGAGTTCCATTCCGGGGCACCTGGGCAAAACATTGACAAATGCAAGGCCTTTAAACACAAAGTTCAGGATTTGTTGGATAGCAAGGCAATAAACGTTTCTCACAATGCTCCCAATGTCGTGCAGAACCCCATGCCCAACCATGAGGCAGCCGGAGTCAATGCAATCATTGAAGACGAGAGTTTAGATCTGATAGCTGATGTCAATGATTTGAAGAGACAGTTGGGCTTTGTGAAGGAGAAGTTATTGAAGGGAGGGATATTCCAGGGCTGTAATGAATCGTGTGCTGAATGTTTGAGTCATTTTGAGGGATGTGCAAAGTTGAAAAGTTGTATTCAGGGTATGATGAATGATGGAATGTTGCAGTTTGACCGGATTGCCAAGAAGAAGTCTGGAGATAATGGTTGAGGAAAGGAATGAGGTTCCAATGATCTTGATTCCATACAAAACTATAACTATTTCTGCACCAAGGCCGCCAACCATTATCATCACCAAAGCTGGTCCTGTGCCGTATGAGAGTACCAAAGCAATTCCGTGGAACTACGGGGCGGAGGTATATTGTAATTGGAAGAAACATGAATTGAAGAGCTTGCCGACTAGTTCTATGGATAATCTAGTTGGAGCTGTGGGAATCACTCGAAGCGGAAGAGTGTTCTCATCACCTGAAGTGGTTGCTGACAGAGTTACTAAGGGTAAGAAAGCTGTAGTTGAAGAAACTTCTCAAGCTGGTGAAAAGAGTTCTTTGGAGAAGGAAGCGGAGGAGTTCATGAGATTAATAAGAAAAAGTGACTACAAGATAGTAGATCACTTGCAACAGACTCCCTCTAAAATCTCTATCCTGTCATTGTTGTTATGTTCGGAAGCACACCAAAATGCTTTGTTGAGGATATTGAATACTGCTTACGTGCCGCAAGATATATCGGTTAATCAACTCGAAGGGGTTGTGGCGCACATAAAAACAGGGAATGGTCTAGGTTTCACGGACTTGGATTTGACACCAAAGGGCAGTAATTATAATTGTGTGTTGCACATTTCAATTGAATGTCGTGGAGTCGTCCTGTCTCATGTGTTGGTAGATATAGGATCGTCTTTGAATGTGCTTCCGAAAAAGGCACTGATGAAATTGGATACTTGGGGCATTACGTGTACGCCAAGTGATCTTCTGGTGAGAGCTTTTGACGGTACCAGAAGATCTGTATTTGGAGAGCTGACGTTGCCCATTCAGGTGGGTCCCGAAGTGTTTGATGCGGTATTCTATATTATGGACATTCAGCCTGCCTATAGTTGTTTGTTGGGCCGTCCATGGATTCACTCGGCGGGAACCGTAACTTCCATGCTGCACCAGAAGCTCAAGTATATGGTGGGTGGCAGCGTTGTCACTGTATGCGGAAAGGAAGCTATAATGACTAGTCATTTGTCTTCTTTTAAGTATGTTGAGGTGGATGGTGAAATCCATGAGACTCTTTGTATGCTTTTGAGACGGTACAGATTAAAGATAAAGAGTCTGTTGTGAGCAAAGCGCCCGAAGTGGCCATGTCATCCTTCAAGGAGGCCCAAGCAGCAGTGCAGGCCGGGGCAGCACCAGGTTGGGGTCAAGTGTTGGATATTCCCTATAAGCAGGATATGTTTGGTCTGGGATACCGCCCATCTTCTTCGTCATCCTCACAGAGCACGCCGCGCTACAAAGGGCCGGTACAGTTTACCAAAGGCATGGTTATCTTCGAACGGATCAACGCTGTTTCAGATGAAGACGGGGATAGAGACTGCGATATGGACTCGTGGATTAGGTCGTGCATTCCAGGACAAAGCCTCAACAACTGGTCTATCGAGGAATTCATTCAAGTGACAATGGAAGAGTAATACTTTGTTTATCTGATTATTGTACAACCTTATGTTCTACCCGAAGCATAGTGGTTCTTATCTTCAGGGCCTTATTTTTTATGCTTGCACAATCTTTTTCAATTAATCAAAGGGCGTTTTTCTACATTCAAATATTGTGATCCTTGTTTTTCATGTTTTATTTTAAAAATAAAATGGCAATGTGGCTTTGTGCTTGTTTTGAATATCATTTTAAGCATTTCACCATTATCATTGCAGGATTCACATTGTAGATGACACCGCACCAGAGACATCTATGACTCGCTTCGACTTCGACAATTCGATATTTCAAGCCGAAGAAGAGATTGATGAAGATGAAGATTTTCCAGAAGAGCTAGCTAGACTTTTGAAACAGGAAGAAAGGGTTATTCTACCTCATCAGGAAGAAATCAAGGTTATTAACTTGGGTTCTGAGGAAGTTGTGAGGAATGTTCAGATAGGGGTTGCGTTGCAGAGTGACATCAAGCAAATATTGGTTGAGATGCTCCGTGAGTATAGTGATATCTTTGCTTGGTCATACGAAGACATGCCCGGGCTTGACACAGACATTGTGGTTCATCGCTTGTCGTTGTGTGAAGAGTGTCCGCCAGTCAAGCAGAAGCTCAGGTGTACGAGACTAGATATGGCTGTGAAAATCAAGGAAGAAGTCCAGAAGCAGCTGGACGTAGGATTTTTAGCCGTTACAACTTACCCTCCATGGGTTGCCAACGTCGTGCCTGTGCCTAAGAAGGATGGTAAGGTATGGATGTGTTTTGATTACAGAGATTTGAATAAGGAAATTCCGAAGGACGATTTCCCGCTTCCCCATATTGACGTATTGGTTGATAATACTGCTCAATATTCTGTGTTTTCCTTCATGGACGATTTTTTCGGTTATAACCAGATCAAGATGGCACCAGAGGATATGGAGAAAACGACGTTTATCACGCTGTGGGGGACTTTCTGTTATAAGGTAATGCCTTTTGGATTGAAAAATGCAGGGGCAACCTATCAGCGAGCTATGGTTACTTTGTTTCATGATATGATTCATCATGAGATTGAGGTCTATGTTGATGACATGATAGCAAAGTCGCAAACGGAGGAGGAACATCTGGTCAATTTGTTGAAGCTGTTTGAGAGGCTCAGGAAATTCAGGTTGAGGTTGAATCCTAACAAGTGTACTTTCGGAGTCAGGTCAGGAAAGTTGCTAGGGTTCATTGTCAGTGAAAAAGGAATCGAGGTCGATCCTGCAAAGATAAAAGCTATTCAAGATATGTCAGCGCCGAAAACAGAAAAAGAGGTTTGTGGTTTCTTGGGGAGATTGAACTACATTGCTCGGTTCATATCTCATCTCACAGCCAAGTGCGAACCAATGTTCAAATTGCTAAGGAAAGATCAGGCGGTTGTCTGGAATGAAAATTGCCAAAGGGCATTTGATATGATAAAAAGAATATTTGTAGGAGCCTCCGATACTGATACCCCTAGTCACTGGAAGACCTTTGATAATGTATCTAACGGTTCTTAAGAACAGTATGGGTTGTGTTCTCGGTCAACACGACGAGACTAGAAGAAAAGAGCATGCAATATACTATTTGAGTAAAAAGTTCACAGATTGTGAGTCTTGGTACTCGATGTTGGAGAAAACATGTTGCGCACTCGCATGGGCTGGCAAACGTTTGAGACAGTATATACTTAACCATACAACCATGTTGATTTCGAAGATGGATCCAATTAAATATGTCTTCAAAAAGCAAGCACTTTCTGGGAGAATTGCCAGGTGGCAGATGGTACTGACAGAGTACGATATCCAATATGTTTCCCAAAAGGCTATAAAGGGGAGTGTTCTGTCAGAGTATCTCGCCGAATATCCGATCGAAGACTACCAACCTATGAAATTTGAATTTCCTGACGAAGACATCATGTATCTGAAGATAAAATATTGTGATGAACCGTTACCTAATGAAGGTCCTGAGCTGGGCTCCCAAAGGCAGATGATATTTGATGGTGCTGTTAACTCGTACGGTAGTGGAATTGGGTCAATTATCACGACTCCCCAGGGTTCTCATATACCATTTACTGCCAGGTTGACATTTCCTTGCACTAACAATGAAGCAGAGTATGAAGCCTGCATAATGGGTTTGGAAGAAGCCATCGATTTGAGGATCAAGAACCTAGATGTGTACGGCGATCCAGAGCTAGTTGTAAATCAAATCAAAGGAGAATGCGAGACCAGGCAACCCAATCTGATTCCTTACATGAACTATGCCATGAGGCTGTTGTCATTCTTTGATCGTGTAGAGTTCCATCACATGCCAAGAGCGGAGAACCCGATGGCAGACGCTCTGGCGATGTTATCCTCAATGTACAAGGTGAACTATTGGAATGATGCTCCAAGAATAGTCATCTCGCGCCTTGATAGGTCGGAGTTTGTGTTCGCCATTGAGGAAGCCTCTGATGGCAAGCCATGGTTTTATGACATCCAGAACTTTCTTAAGAAGCAAGAGTATCCGCCGAGGGCGTGGACCCAGGATAAGAAGACTCTGAGAAGGTTGTCTGGTAACTTTTATCTGAATCAGGATGGTGTACTCTATAGGAGAAATTATGATTTAGCATTATTAAGGTGTGTGGACGAGAAAGAAGCAAGCTTGCTTATGGAAGAGGTCCGTGAAGGAGCCTTTGGTACGCATGCCGGCGGGCACTCCATGTATCGAAAGCTGTTACGAGCAGAGTATTATTGGCTGACGATGGAGTCTGATTGTTTCAAATATGCGAAGAAATGCCATAAATTCCAGATTTATGCAGACAAGATTCATGTGCTGCCGTGTCCTCTGAACATCATGGCGTCTCCTTGGCCCTTTTCCATGTGGGGCATTGACATGATTGGCAAGATTGAGCCAACTGCATCCAATGGACATTGTTTCATTCTGGTCGCCATTGACTACTTTACCAAGTGGGTGGAAGCAGCCTCCTATGCGAATGTCATGAAGCAAGTCGTAGCCAGATTTATCAAAAAGGACATCATCTGTAGATACGGAGTGCCTGAAAGACTCATTATTGATAATGGTTCGAACTTGAACAACAAGATAATGAAGGAATTGTGCCAGAGTTTCAAAATTGAGCATCACAACTCATCGCCCTATCATCCGAAGATGAACGGTGTTGTTGAGGCAGCCAACAAAAACATAAAAAAGATAGTGCAGAAGATGGTTGTAACCTATAAATATTGGCATGAGATGTTGCCCTTTGCTTTACACGGATATCATACTATGGTACGCACTTCAACCGGGGTAACTCCTTTCTTGCTGGTGTATGGTATGGAAGTTGTCCTACCATTAGAGGTCGAGATTCCTTCTTTGAGAGTTCTGGTCGACGTCAAGCTCGATGAGGCAGAATGGATAAAGAACAGATTGAATCAGCTTAGCCTAATGGACGATAAAAGGCTAGCGCCTATTGCATATGGTCGGTTGTATCAGAGTCGGATGAAGAAAGCTTTCAACAAGAAGGTGGGCCCTCGAAGCTTTCAGACGGGCGATCTTGTGCTGAAAAAGATTCTCCCTCCACAAACAGATCACAGGGGCAAATGGACTCCCAACTATGAAGGTCCATACATCGTGAGAAAGGTCTTCTCCGGAGGAGCCTTGTTGTTATCCACCATGGATGGTGAGGATTTTACATCCCCTGTGAATGCAGATGCAGTTAAAAAATAGTTTGCTTAAAGAGACCTGCTGGAAAGAAAAAGAATATCCAAGCAAAAATGGGGCATCCCGGCAAACCATAAAATGAATGGGTTCGGGCAAAAGTTAGGGATATAAAAGAGAAAAAGATGTAAACCCGCAAATTTGAAAACCTGAAAAGGCAACTTTGGCAAAAATGGGTATCCCGGTGAATTGAAAACCCAAAAGGGTGATTCACGCAAAAGTTAGGGATTTTAAAAAAGCAAATGACTGCGGACTGTGTGTGATCTTCAGAGCTTAGTGGATTGAGGGAGGACCTGAGGGCCGTTTATCTGAATCAATCTCTTTTGAAGACGAAGCGTCGGTGAAGCATCGGAGTCATACGAGTCATAGATGGATCAACTTATGGTGTTCGTCTGTGCCACATTGCCGACATTCTGTATATTTCTGTGCATTTCTATATATTTTTGCGCAGCTTCCTCTTTTCAGGGGTTGCATCTGTTGTAAAATCTTGCCTATTTACAGGCCCATCTGTCAATAAAACATATACTATTCAGTAATTGTTTGTTTTGCTTTAGCCTTACTGTTTTTTTTTGCAAAAAACGCCCGATGTTTTTGATAAACTATGCATACATAAACTTGCAGGCTTTGCCAATAATTGTTAAAACTTCGAGTTATTTGAACAACGTCATGGATGATGACTGAGATAGTTCCTTTGTACAGGATATCTTGTCTGTTTGTTCATTTTTGCAGGGTCGTTATCCTTGGGGCAATTCGTCAGAGGTGTATCTCTGGTACGATCACCACTTTCCCCCATCTATTGAAGTTTGAGCATCTCTATCCCCGGTAGAGTTGTAGGCAGATGGAGTGAGAAGTTAAGTGTGTACGTTTATCTCCAGCAATTGGCCCGTACACATTTAATCCACGCAGGTAGCAGGTATGTATTTACTCCCCAGCGAGTCGAGATGGGATTTCTCCCCACAGAGTCTGAACAGGTGATTTTGTATCCCCTCAGAGTTCAAGTTATTGACTCATCCCCAAGAAGAGGTCGGTGTTGTTCCCTCATTGGGCGATCCCTAATAGAGTTGGCTTTGTTCCCTTGTAGGATCGTAGAGTTGTCTCTATCTTCAGCAAAGTCAACATGAAGTAGTCCTATTTCCCTGCAAAGATAGACTATTTCCCAGCAAAGTCGGTAAGTTTGTGATTCCCTAGCAGAGTGGATCTATGGCAGAGATAGATTGTTCCTCAGGTGAGTAATTCCCGGCAGGTTGAATTTTGACTTTTTGCCCTAATAAGTTATCACTCTCCGGTAAGTATTGGTGAGCCATTCAGGGCTATTCTTCTTCAAGCAGGACGTGTTGTGAATATCGGTGGTTGATTCTGGATTCCCTGCAGAGTTGTTGATTCCCTAGTAGGGTGAGGTCTATTTTCAATGTCTGGTTGTCTATCCGGCAGAGCCGTCTTTTCCCCAAAAGAATCGTATTCTAGAAGGCCGTTCAGGGCATTTTCCTCAGCAGGCTTTGATGTGAATCCCCAGCTGAATTTGAACTTCTTGTTCTCGTAAGAACTTTGTTCCCCAGTAGAGAAGTCGTCCAAGGCTCGTTTCCCAGTTTAAGTCCAGTTGTGATTGGCATGGGTTAACCTTTTCCCCAACATTTATTTTGCTGGTTTGGTCCCGTTGCATTTTGCATTCTGTGCATAGCATCCTCCAAATGCGTAGCATTTCCATTTTGTATGGTGCATTACGCCATTTTTAAACATACGCGTGTGAAACATAAGCCAGGTGGTTACCCCTTTGTTTGCAGGTATATCTCCGACAGATGACTGATATCTTTGTCGAATGGTATCCAGACCATACTGTTATTTTTGATGGACGAGTTCATCTCATCATATGTTTCCTCAACAGAGTTACTTGGTCAAGTTTCTCGTTTCTCCCTGCCAGAGTTGCTTGGTTAAGTTTCTCTCTTCCCCAGCGGAGTATTCTTGTGATTTATCAAGATGTTTATCAGCTTCGGTTGATCCGGCCTTCGGGTGCGATGCTTGCTTTTATTTAGCGAATGCCTGACGGAGATGTTAGATGTCCTTACATTTGGGTTCGATGCTCGCTTTTATTTAGCGAATGTCTGGCGGTGATGTCAGAAGTCTCTATCTTCGGATTTGGTGTTTGTCTTTTATCAAGCAAAATACCTAACAGCGAGGTCAGATGTGTTTTCTGACCTGATGTGGATGCCTGACGGTGATGTCAGATCTTTTATCCTCTGCAGATGCCTGGCGGGGATGTCAGGTTGTAACACCCCAAAATTTGCCTTTTCGTTTTGGCAGCATCTGACTTTTGCTTCTTTGCATTTTCGCATTTCCGCATTTGCATAGCATTCGTTATTGAGACAGGGGATCAAGGTTTTCCCGTGGCTCAGTTTTCACCTTAGTGCATGAACCTGAACATCGAGCATCAGAAGCTCTGGCATTTATTTTTCCCAGCGGTCGGGCGACCAATTTTATTTTATTTTGCAGGATATTTTCAGCTCAGAAAGCAGTATTCAGGCTATCGCAAGCATTTTCATGGTTATGATATTCAAAAGCAAGTTTCAGAAGTTGAACAGAGCTCAAACACAGTTAGAAACAGACAAACGAGCAGATTTCCCTCCAAAAGGCGCCAAAATTCAAAATTTGAAGGTGTTAACCGATTAACCTATATGGTTAATCGATTAAGCAAGTCAAAATCAGGTCAAATCTGAAGTTTTGAAGGTGTTAACCGATTAACCTATATGGTTAATCGATTAACCAGTGCAGATTTTGCCTCTGCACGTGAATTTTCAATCCAAGCCACTTTGGGATCCAATTTTGGTCATGTGCAAATTGATTTTCACTTTGGGAAGGATCTAGAACCTATTTGAAATTTGGTTAATTTCATTTTCCCTCCAAATGCCCATTCCTCATTCCAATCTAAATTTTCCAAACCATATTCCAAACCTTTCATTTGGATCCAAGCCTAAGGGATATTTAAGTGATCCACTCCAAACCAAAGGGGCTAATCACTCATAATTCACTCTCATTTTCAGAATTGATCTCATTCACTCTCAATTTTCCAATCTCCAAAACCCTCACCAAAGCTCTTCTCATTGAGATCATTGATTCTTCATTTGAATCCTTGATTTCTAAGAGCTAAACCTTCATCCATTCTCTCCATTGAATCAATTTCTTCATCCAATTTTTGTGCAAAATTGGATCTGAACTTGGAAGTGATTTTAGACGTGATTTTTGGAGCAATTTGGTTTAATCTTGAAGGATCTTTATTGCTACTACAAGAGTTGGTGTGGATCTTCAAGTATTCCGAACTTCTAGCATTGGATTTGTTCACTTACAGTTGAATCAACACTAACCAAAGCAAATCTCCGCTTTGAAGGTTGGATCCGAATCTGTTTTTAACTTATTTGCATAATCATGTGGATTTTCATATTTGATTAACTTTTGGTTAATTTGATCCGATTGATTCATGATTTGGTTGTGTTAATCTATTCATATGATGTTTGAATCATGATTTGCTGGTTTAATTTCGTGATTAGGTGATTATGCGATCATCCGGTTGATCGAATAAGTGCTTATTTGCTGAACATGCTGTTCTATTGCTGTTTTCTGCTGTTGGCACAATGTTAATTGGTTAACACATATGGTTAACCGATTAACCATTTCAAATATTCAAAATTTTCAAAGTTTTCAAAGTTTTAATCGGTTAATGCTTGGTGTTAATCGATTAACATGTATAAATTTCCAAATTTTCAGCCATTTTTAAGTGGTTAATCGGTTAACCTCTGGCGTTAACCGATTAACACTGTGCCAGTGGGTCTGTTTTGCTAATTTTCTTACTTGTTTGAGTACCGTTTCACATCGAATCATCGTAGTTCAATATGATGCATTAGAAGTGAAATGTTTTGGGATATATGTCGTTGTTTTGGTTGTTTAATCGAGATTTCGTCGACTTCTGTTTGTTTTCCACTTGGATGCCTACTTTCGTAGTTTGTCGTTCAAAGTGATATTCATCTCTTGTGCTTGCATATTCATGTTTGCTTGCCTTTGTGCATCTTTATCTCTTGCATTAATAAAGGTCGAGATGTGCTTGTGGTGGTGTTTACCCCACACTTTCTTCCTCCCTTTGCTTGTGTGTTACATTCCATGTTTGCATCCCTATTTTCACTCTCATTGGTGTTTGATCTTTCTTCTTCCTTTGTCTTTCTTTGCCATGCTCCCCATAGGATCTCTAATCTCTTTTGAGGTTATGATAGACTTTAGGTTGTAAGCCTTGCATGCTAACATTAGGGTAGTTGTTTCCCCTTTCAATCCTAACTTTAGAACCACTTTGCATGACAACGTTAGGGCTGAGTTTCCCTTAGACCTTCCGTGCGTCTTCTTCTTCTCACCTTCAAACAATTTCAAAACATTTAATAAAGGTCATTGAATGTTGTACGCTACGAGCCTTAAGCTACTTGGGAAATGGTGATTGGGGGGCTTCCTCTCAATGGCCTAGAGTGTTTAGTGTACACCCTTTGGGTGATATGCGACGCATTCGCTCCTAGGTCATAGTCTTTAGTGCAACATGAATTACAAACAATTCAAAACACTTCTCTAAAAGACACAAAAACAAAGTTCAAACCTTTTTCATCCTTCGGGATCATAATAATGGAAAACTTTTTTTTCATAAAAAAGAGTGTTGTTAAGCTTTGGTTCTACCGCAAACAGGCATCGTCCTTAACTGCTGGAACGAAGGTTTAACCCTACTCGATTAAAACACTTAATCAACCTGTGGTTTCGTGTCAGCCCGAACTATTTTTGCTCTGATTTATCGTACCATATGAGAATACGTAGGCACAAGACGGTGATGTCTTGGCGAGCAACCTTCCCCCCTTTCCCCGTAGTTAGCCTAACTACGTTGACTATGACTTTCACATTGCACGAGGAAATACGTAGGCACAGAGCGACGATGCTCTGCCGAGTCTCTTTTCTTTTCTTTTTGTCCTGTGAGCCTTTAGCTAGATAGATTAAACACACCCTTAGATAAATAACAAGCATGGATCCCGTCGAGTACGACGGACGTGAGGGGTGCTCATACCTTCCCCTTGCGTAACCGACTCCCGAATCCAGGACTTGGTTGCGATGACCTTGTCTTTCCTTTTTTCCATTAGGTTTTTCCGATCGTTTCCTTTCCCTCTTTCTGGGATAAATAACGAAAGGTGGCGACTCTTCTGTTTTCCGCCGGGTGTTTTTCGTAGTTGCGATAGCTAGCGACTCTGCTGGGGACCGCGATGGTTCCCTATGCGAGTCAATCCTAGCACTTGTTTGTTTATCTTCAGGTGTTGTATATATGTGCTTTATTTACTTTCGCATTTTACTTTCCGCATTGTATCAATATTGTTGTGCTGTGGGGAGGGAATGTTCCATTGAGTGATAAGCCAGACCCAAGCTTGAGTACAAACCTAGCATTAGTAGTGGAGACTAGTAGGGGGCCTGTTTGCTTAGAAGACACAGTTCCCCATGAAATCCGCGCTCATACGAGATTCTTTTTGATGATTTCCCTTCCTATCCTTAGGATCTGTCAGGATTTTAGATTTGAGAGTTGTCGACTTTGGGGACCTATCATTTGTGATTCAGCTAAGTGAGGCCTCTTCGGGAGATAATGATGCCAAACCAGAAATGGTGAAAGAATCATCATTTCTTGAAAGTTTGTGACGCTGATGAACACATAGGATGCCGAACCTTATCGGTGGATAGGTCCATACCTGTGAGAGGGATTGGGTTATGCAGGAAACCTTGACTTTCAGATTACTCGGTTTTCTTTGCAGTATGAACCCGTGTTCTTGATATCAGAGGTTACTATTATCAGAGATATGTTATGTTCGCGCCAAAGCGGAGCGCTGGTTCTTCTCGATCTACAGCACAGCAATCTTGATCCCCTGTTTGCATTTGCATGTGCATTTTCATCTGCATTTTCATTAACATGTATTTATGTTGCAGGTGCATATTGCTTCACCGATTCTAGTGATCTTGTTCCTTATTTCCGACATGGAACCCTTGAAGAGGACAGTGGCCTACTGGTTTCCGGCTCCAGATATCAGTCCTTTGTTGAGTTTGATTGTTATGGCCGATAAGAAGGTGATGGAATACTTCAGGAAATCTTATGGGAGACTGTTGAGATGTGTCTGTAAACCTTCAGCATATGAGATCAGTGGTATCTATACTCTTCTACAGTTTTATAACACCCAGCTGAAGTGTTTTGTCTTCCTTGATTATGTTTTGGCTCATACTTTAGAGGAGTATTCTGCATTATTAGATGTGCCTATTCTAGATCGGATGTCGTTCTTCCATACTGACGCTGAGCCTAATCTGGTTAAGCTCGCTGCTATTCTGCATCTGGATGCTTCAGAGTTGGAGGGGAAGATGATCAAAAGGCTTGGGATGTTTGGTTTTCCTTTGCCCCTTTTGGTGGAGAAAGCTCAGCAGTGTGTCAAAGACGGTTGTTGGATCGTATTTAGTGCCATTCTAGCTCTCTGTATCTACGGTATTATTTTATTCCCTAATCTTCCAGATCTTGTGGATACGGATGCTTTCTACTTATTGGCCTCAGGGAACCCAATACCTACACTGCTCGGTGACGTTTATCACTCGGTTCACTATAAGAATGAGAACCGAAGGGGGAAAATGTGTCTTGTTGTGTTCCCTTGCTGTACAGGTGGTTTTCCAGTCATATGCCCAAGACAGGTCCTTTTGTTACTTCTGCAGGTACATCAGAGTGGTCTGAGCGTCTGATGGGTTTGTCAGCTGAGAACATCACTTGGTTTGATAGGAATATACTTGGTACAAAAATCATCTATCGCTGCAGCGGATTTCCTAACTTCCCTTTGGTTGGAAGGAAAGGGTGTATCAACTACAATCCGTCGTTGTTGGTTAGGCAGTTTGGATATGCATTAAGGGATCCTCCCAAGGAAGAAGAGGTACATGAATCTTTGTACCTCATCAGGCTGTTGGATAGTGATACACTGGCCAAACTTGAGCACGCTTGGAACAATATTCACAGGAGAGGAAAAGCATTGTTGGGAAAAATTAATAGCCAAGCCTATGATCCATACTTGAGCTGGATTCAGGATAGAGCGAAGAGGTTGCTGATGCCGTTTCCCTCAGTTACGCCTTTATATCTTCTCATGATTGAGGAGCCAACCACTGTGGACATACATAAGTAAAATCAGTTGTGGGCTGAGAAAGAAGAGTTGAAGAAGGCTAATGAGAAGTTGGAAGAAGAGATTACTCAGCTTCGGGGCGAGAAGAATGAAGCAACTTATTCTTTAAAGAGGCAGACTGAGCTCGTGAGCAGATTGGGCATGGATTTGACCAAGCAAACTAGTTCTCGAGAGCGTTTGGGTTTGAATCTCAAAGATGTTGGTGATGTTCTCGCTTCCAAGAAGAAAGAATTAGACAAA
Source organism: Lathyrus sativus (assembly GCA_963859935.3). Lineage (NCBI taxonomy): Eukaryota > Viridiplantae > Streptophyta > Magnoliopsida > Fabales > Fabaceae > Lathyrus > Lathyrus sativus. The sequence continues at coordinate 559,100,724 of OZ012737.1, forward strand.
GCTTATCTGGAGATTTTGAAGTTCAACGAGCAGTGCAAAGCAACTCTCACCAACAACAAAGCACGTGAAGACGGGTTGAAGCAACAGATTGCCAAGTTGAAGGCACGGATCAGAGCGAAAGATGAGAGGATTTCAGATGAAGCCTCGCTCAGACGACATAGTGATTGTAAGCTGCACGAAGTGCTTGCAACCTTGGAGGATTTCAGAGCTAGGGCTGATTCGAAGAGGTGCAAGCTTGAAGAAGTCTTTGGTGAAGGTGCTTGGGAAGACTATACTGAGAATTTGCAGCGCACTATTAGCCAGCGAGAGCTACTCATCCAGGGGTTGCTCACCAGACCGGACCATCCTGAGATGCAGGGGTTGTTAGAGGAGTTTCGGGTCTGGCGTCGCACTTGACGTTTTTTACTTCTTTGTAGCTTGTTGTTGTTGTTGTATGGACCATCACCAGGCTTGTTGGTTGAGGTCATTCTATTTGTATTCAGTGGCATGCCTGTATGCTACCTGTTTGGGCTGTTCATTTGTATATGAGGTTTTTCTCTATCCTTGCTTGTGGGTTCTCCATTGTCGACCTGTTACTCTCGGAACTAGAATCATGGGGGGGGGGGGGGGGGAATTTCCCTATTGCATATATGCATGTTTGCATTTTGCATTTTCATTTGCATTGCAGGTGTTCTCAGTGGCTTCTGTTCCTAACTCTGCTTGGGTTTCTTTAGTTCAGGATTGAGGAAGTTGAGGAGTTCAGTGTCTGTAGGTATCAACCTAGAGGGAATCAGCGAAAAGTAATGGATCGGGTTCAAGCCGAGTTGCAGGAAGTCAGGGGTCACATGGCTCAATTCATGGAGTTGATGCAGACTGTTGCTAGTGGGAAGGAACAGTTAAGAACTTTGGTCCAGCTGTTGATAGCACGGGTTGAAGAAGAGGGCGTTTTGCACGAAGGAGCTGGTGTTATTCCTCCACCAATCGGTGGATCTATCCCACAGGGTATCCCTACTGTTGTCGTACCTCCGGGCGAAGCAGCTGCGAATAAGAATGGTAACGTTGCTGGTAATGGAAGTGTGTGCATTGTGCACGGGGCTGATGGCCCTCATTGGGAAGATAACCAGGATGATGTGTTTTCCATGAGAGATATGGAGGGTGGTTTACCGACTGAAGCTTACCGAAGGTTTAAACTGATCGAGGAGAAGATGAAATCTTTTGAGAATCAAAACTCTTTGGGCCTTGATATGTCTGATCTTGGTTTAGTTCCTGGGGTCAAGATTCCTCCCAAATTCAAGGTGCCCGATTTTGACAAATACAAAGGGACGACTTGTCCAAGAGTGCATATTCAGGCGTATTTCAGGAAGATGTCTACTTACTCCAACGATGAAAAGCTGCTGATGCATTTTTTTTCCAGGACAGTCTGGCAGGGACGTCTTTGGAGTGGTATATGGGACTTGAGAGAACTCATATCCGCAGCTGGAGAGAATTAGCCGAAGCTTTTGTGCGTCACTATCAGTATAATAGTGATCTAGCACCCAACAAGGTACAATTACAGAGCTTGTCGCAGAAGAGTACTGAGAGCTTCAAGGAATACGCCCAGGGGTGGCGGGATTTAGCTGCAAGGGTACAACCCCTTATGGTTGAAAGGGAGTTGATTGACCTGTTCATGGCTTCACTACCTGGTGTGTACTTTGAGAAGTTGATAGGCTGCATGTCTGCAGGGTTTTCTGATCTAGTAATTGCTAGTGAGAGAGTTGAAATTGGGATTAAGTCTGGAAAGATTCCAAATGGTGGTGGGTCTTCTTCGGGAGGAACAAAGAAACCATATTTAGCGAACCCTAAGAGTAGGGAAGGGGACACAAACGCTATTTCTCACAAGGGTAAAGCTCAGTCTCGTTATCATCAACAAGTCGCTACGGTAAATATCTCGGCCGCAGCTCCGCAACAAGTCAACGCTCCACGACCTTATGCTGCTAGGCGCAGAATGCCTGATAGACAGGTCACAAATCCTCCGATGCCGTATTCTTAGTTATTACAACATCTCTTGCAGTTACAGTTGGTTCAGAAGAGGACTCTGGCTCCTCTCACTGGTACACCACCTCCTGGCTACGATGCGAATGCTCATTGCGATTTTCACTCTGGCGCCCCAGGCCATGATATTGACCATTGCAAAGCTTTCAAGCACAAAGTCCAAGATCTGCTTGATTCCAAAGCTATCAACTTCACCAACAATGGGCCCAATGTGAATCAGAACCCGATGCCGAATCATGGGGCGAAAGGAGCCAATGCCATTATTGAGGGGGAGAAGTTAAATCTGGTAACTGATGTTGGGGATTTGGAGACTCCGCTGGGGTTTGTGAAGGCTAGCTTGTTGAAGAAGGGGGTGTTTCCAGGATGTTCTCTTGACTGCTCAGAGTGTGAAGTGCATCCAGAGGGTTGCGATCTTTTGAGAAAGGGTATTCATAGAATGATGGATGAGGGGTGTTTGCAATTTGATAAAGTTGTGAAAGATGATGAGAATAAAGTGAGTAATGATGGAAGCGAAGTTGCTACTCCATTCCATACTGGACGATCAATATTTCAGCGCCTGCTAGGCCAGCTCCGGTTATCATTACTGTACCTGGACATGTGCCATACGAGAGCAATAGAGCTATCTCATGGAATTATGGGGGAGAGGTGTTCTATAATGGGAAAAAGCAGGAATGGACAGCGTCTACAGATGGAAGTTCGTCGGTTGAGAATATAGTTGGGGCTGAAGGTATCACTAGAAGTGGTAGGGTCTTTTCACCACCGGAGGTTAATGCTGGTAAGAATGACAAAGGAAAGTGTAAGGCCGTGATTGAAGAGAATGTCCAACCACAGGTTGGTGCTGATGATCTTTCGAGGGATGCAGAGGAATTTATGAGACTTATTCGAAAAAGTGACTACAAGATTGTAGATCACTTAAATCAGACTCCTTCGAAGATTTCTATCCTGTCATTATTGTTGTGTTCGAAGGCACACCGCAATGCATTATTAAAGATCCTGAATGCAGCGTACGTACCCCAGGAGATTTCTGTTAACCAGTTGGAGGGGGTAGTAGCTCATGTAAACGCCGGTAATAGTCTCGGTTTTATTGATTTGGATCTGACTCCTGCCCGGAGAAACCATAACCGTGTTTTGCATATATCTTTGGAATGTAGAGGTTCTCTGATGTCGCATGTCCTAGTTGATATAGGATCATCGCTCAATGTGCTTCCAAAGAAGGCATTAATGAAGTTGGATATCCAAGGTTTGATATGCACGCCAAGTGATTTGGTCGTGAGGGCTTTCGATGGATCTAAGAGATCAGTGTTTAGGGAGATCATGTTGCCTATTCAGATAGGACCAGAGATCTTTGGTGCAACTTTCTACATTATGGATATCCAGCCAGTATACAGCTGTTTGCTTGGCCGACCTTGGATACATGCTGCAGGGGCAGTCACCTCAATGTCACATCAAAAGTTGAAGTATATGGTGGAGGGGAAGTTAGTCACGGTGTGCGGGGAAGAGGATATTATGGTTAGCCATTTGTCATCCTTCAAGTACGTGGAAGCGGATGGGGAGATCCACGAAACACTCTACCAGGCATTCGAAACACTTCAGATTCAGGGGAAGTCTCCCTTAGAAGCCAGAGGGCCAGAGGTTTCGATATCATTGCTCAAGGAGGCTTGTGCTATTGTAGATCTGGTTCATCGCAGAAGTGGGGCCAAGTTCTTAATGTTCCCGTCAAGCAGGACAAGTTCAGCCTGGGATACAAACCCTCCAGTTCTTCTTAGAGCATTCTGAAGTACAGGGGACCTGTGCAATTCACCAGCAGTGGCGTGAGATTTGACAGGATTAATGTCGTTGGAGATGATGAAGGTGACAGTGATTGCGATATGGATGCTTGGATTCGTCCATGTACTCCTGGCCAGAAGTTGTGCAACTGGACTACCGAAGAAGTCATTCATGTCACTACTGCAGAGTAATGTTCATTGTTTTGATAATGTTCAGTCCTACGTTCTGCCCAAGACGTAGTGACCCAATTTGAGGGGCCTTTTGTTATTCTCACTTTATCATTAAATAAAGGACGTTTTCGCATTCAAATATTGTGATCCCTGTTTTTCTTGTTTTTGTTTTGCATTTATATTAAACAGAAAAATGGCAATGTGTTTTGTTTGTTGCATCGCATAATAAACATAACATCATCATGCAGGTCTTTTCTATCAGATGCCATCGATTCAGGTTCGGCTATGACTTCGTATGAATTTGATAATCCCATTTATCAAGCTGAAGAAGAGACTGACGAAGACTGTGAACTATCCGAAGAGTTAGCCAGGCTTCTCAAGCAGGAGGAAAGGGTTATTGTACCTCATCAGGAGGATGTTGAGATTATCAATCTGGGCACCGAGGATGATAAGAAAGAGGTTAAAGTAGGGGCTGCATTGGAAGACAGTGTCAAGAGAAGATTGGTTGAAATGCTTCGTGAGTATAAGGATATCTTCGCTTGGTCTTACCAACAGGCACAAATCCAACTTATGGACTTTGGAGGCAGCTGCCCCCACTTGTTGTTATAATGTTAAATTTTTTTTTTTAATAATTTTACTTTTTATTTAATTAAATTTAAATGTTGCCCCCGTAAATAATTTAATATTTTTAAGACTTTAATAGTTATATATTAATAGTGTAATAAAATTTTCAACTATAATCTAATAAAATATATCATTTTATCATATCATATAAGTAATTTAAAAATTTCAATTTGATTTGACGAAATAGATAGTTGTCATTAATTAACAATATAAAATTAATTTATACCGTCGATGTATCATTCATTTCTCTATTTTAAAAAATAATAATTTTAAAACTTTAAAATATAAAAATCTTTAAAAAATATTTCTTAAATATTAAGTATGTCTTATATTTTATATATAAAATGACAGAATTTTAGTAGTGTCTAAACTTTTTACTTAGTAAATATTATATATTTATTTTATCACTTTTACAATTATATATATATATATATATATATATATATATATATATATATATATATATATATATATATATATATATATATATATATATATATATATATATATATATATATATATATATATATATATATATATATATATATATATATATTGCCCTCACAAACTAAAATTTTTGGATCCATCCCTGCCAAGCACGGATCCAACTTATAGACTTTGGGGGCAGCTGCCCCAACTTGTTGTTTATAATGTTAAATTTTTTTTAATAATTTTACTTTTTACTTAATTAAATTAAATGTTACCCCCATAAAAAAAATAATATTTTTAAGACTTTAATAGTGTTATGAAATTTTCAACTATAATCTAATAAAATATATTATTTTATCATATCATATAAGTAATTTAAAATTTTCAATTTGATTTGACGAAATAGATAGTCGTCATTAATTAACAATATAAAATTAATTTATACCCTCAATATATCATTCATTTCTCTATTTTAAAAAATAATAATTTTAAAACTTTAAAATATAAAAATCTTTAAAAAATATTTCTTAGATATTAAGTATGTCTTATATTTATATATAAAATGACAGAATTTTAGTAGTGTTTAAATTTTTTACTTAATAAATCTTATATATTTATTTTATCACATTTACAACTATATATATATATATATATATATATATATATATATATATATATATATATATTTTTTTTTTTTTTTTTTTTTTGCTTTCACAAACTAAAATTTCTGAATCCGTCCGTGAATACATTCTCGTATCTATAATATATATTAACAATTAAATAGTAATGCATTCACGGAGGATTTCTATGCACAGTAACGGCATGTGAAAAGTAGTGCAGAAGAATCGTAGCAGCAGATTAATTTGGTTTATATATATATATATATATATATATATATATATATATATATATATATATATATATATATATATATATATATATATATATATATATATATATATATATATATATATATATATATATATATATATATATATATATATATATATATATATAAACCAAATTACAATAATATCCTAATGCCCCCAAATTAAATAAAATTTAAATTCTTAAAGTAATAAAATTAAAATTAAACTAATAATTATACTTATTTATTTATTATAAATATTTAGACAAAAATGTAACAATAACTGAAACTCAAATAAATAAAAGTCGGACGTCTAAGTGTTCGAAAAAATAAGTCGGATATACCAAAATGATCAGCGCGAAATATACGGCTCAGAAAAATACAACATTTGTCAGATTTTAAAATAATTTTTGGCAAGTTAAAACGCTCAAACTGATCAATATGCGACGAAAAATGGTCGAAAAATTAAAACGAACACGTCGGGTTAAACTACGTGAAACGTAGATCAATATAATTGATATCTGCAAGCTTGATTTTTAAATTTTCTGTCCACCAATTTTACGCATAATTGAGATTCAGTTTGACCGGTTTGTCTGTAAATCCGAAAAATTATTCCAGTGACATTTTAGTCACTATGCGAGATAAAATGTGTGCTATGCAAAGTAAAAATAAAGTCGGATGAATGAAATATTTAAAAATTAAAATGCCCGAAAAAAATCATGACTGAGTAACCACACTTGACTTGAAACCGAAATTTCTGCCCTTGAGTGCACACTGATCCTCTTGGGAAATCATGACGAAGATGACCTTGATATTTTATGAGCCTCAGTAAACAAGATAATCATGACATTGAGAACTCATTCTTTATCTCAACTCGAGTGCGATAGCCAAATAAATCACCTCTGAATAGGGAAAACTCAAATCACAGGAAAATGCATTGATGTCATGTCTTTAGGAGCTCAATGAATGCAAGGTTATGCCCTAATGGAAAATGTACATGAACGTGAAACACAAGCCAGTTGTGGTTAGAAATAAGAGGACAAATTTTGGGGTGCAACACCTATCATGTTGTTCATCTGAGGAATTCCCACAATGGAGGGATGATCACTTGCTGTGTTCCTTTATTATACAAGTGGTTTATTTCACACTTGCTTAAGGCTAACTCTTTTTGGGATCTTGAGAAAGGTTGGTGGTCACAGAAAATTATGGCTCTCACTTACTTTGACATTGATTGGTACAATCATGTCTATGATGGTGTGACGATTATTGATAGTTGCGAAGATTTTGGTAATGTACCTCTTCTTGGTACTAAAGGAGGGATCAACTATAGCTCAGTCCTTTGAAGGACAAACCTAACAATGTTCATGTGGAAAGTATTTTTGTCAAAGGAGAGGAAGGTAGCAAGCAACTAAAGGAGAAGATTCTGAATGCTTAGAACCATTTACATAAGAAAGGGAAGAACGACATAGGAAAACCCACTTGTGTTTCTTTGGAATCCTATCTCCAATGGGTCCGAAAAAGGGCAATTGAGTTGAATATGCCCTATTCCTCGACAAGAGTTCATGGTTCTAAGGAAGAACCCACCCCGATCTTCATGTCTGAAGCGGAGGAGCTGAGAATCACTTTGAGCAAATCACGACAAACAGAAGACTCTTGGAAACACAAATATCAAGTGGCTGTTGAGGAGAATGCAGAACTCCAGAGACAATTGCAAATGAAGAATGAAGAAGTGCTTTCCATTAAGAAGAGTAAGGCACAATAGGATTTATTTTCCTCTAGCTCTCAGTCAACTCCATGGAAATTGATTGTGGATAAGCTTATTCTCGAGAAGGCTCAGATGGAAGAAGAGATCAAGAAGCTCAACATGGGACTGTTAAAAGGATCTTCTTAGGACTTTTGTTAGCTTTTATTTAGCTTTCTATTTAAGACTCTCTTAGGAAGTGTTGATGTGTTGTAGTTCAATCTGTTGGATAATGAAATTGAGTTTTTGGTATCTCTTGATGTTTGTAAATATTCGAGTTCCACGACACTTTTGCATTGCATTCATGTTTTTGCTAACCATTCAAGGAATTTAAATTTGTTTTGCAGACATTATAGAATGGATCCTGGAAAGAGAGTAACTTCAAAATATACATTTCAAAGTCCACAATTGGAAGATCTGAGGAAACTGGGAGGTTTAGTAGAAGATCCATTGGCATTCAGAGACAAGTATGGAAGTATGTTATCATTGCTAAGGCTTCAAGTGGATGAAGGAATGTTGTTAGCGTTGGTGCAGTTCTATGATCCAATCTATCATTGCTTCACGTTTTCAGATTACCAACTATTGCCAACTTTGGAGGAATACTTCGCGCTAATGGGATTAGGCGTCACTCCTAAACCATTTTCTGGAAGAGAAGGGACTCCTAGTGAAAGAGTTATTGCAGAGCCTACTCACTTAGAGCTGACTGAGGTGCAGTCTCACATGACTGTCAAAAGAGGTTTCTATGGAGTATCAGCTATATGCTTATTTGAAAAAGCTCAGTACTATGCTGAGTTAAAGAATTCTGAAGCATTTGAGGTCATCTTAGCATTGTTAATCTATGGATTCTTTTTGTTTCCAACTGCTGATGACTTTGTTGATGAGAGTGCAATCAACCTTTTCTTGATCAAGAATCCTGTACCCACCTTACTGGCTGACGTGTATTTTTCCATTCATTTGAAGAACTATCATGGAGAAGGCCAGATTGTATGTTGCACCGCTCTGTTGTACAAGTGGTTTATTTCGTACTTGCCAATATCACCTTTGCTTTGGGATATGCAGAGCAGGCTCTCATGGATAGAAAGTATTTTGTCACTCAAGCAATCGGAAATCAAGTGGTATGATCCTATGTATGGAGGAATTTTCATGATCCATAGTTGCAGAGATTTCCCTAATGTGCCTCTTCTTGGAACCAAGGGATGTATCAGCTAAAATCCTATTTTAGCTCGTCGCCAGCTTAGATACTCGATGAAGGATGAGCCTGAGCCAGTTTTTTTGAAGAGTTTTTTCTTTGAAGAAGGAAATAATCGAGTTCTCAAAGCTCAAATTATGTATGCATGGCGTCATATTCGCACAAAGGGGATGACCGTGTTGGGATACCCTGATTGTTCTGTCTCAGAATCTTACATACTATGGGTCAAGGAGAGAGCTTTGAAGATGTTTTACACCCGTTTTGAGTTAATCCCTGTAACTCCAAAAGATCCTACTTCTGTTGAGGAATGGAGAGTTGCATTGGTTAAAGCTAAAAGGGGAGCGAAGGCTTGGAAAGATAGATACTTCATGCCTGTGCAGGAAAATGAAGAACTTCGGAAGCGACTCCGTCAAGGTAAGGGAGTGAATTGGCAAGAAGGGTCCTCTCGGCAAAAGGATTAAGACCTCAGTTTCCTTTGTTTTACTGTTTAATTTGTATTTGTACTTTGGCTTTGAATTTGTGTTGATTTTTGTAAAACTCTCAGTTATGTAACTTATGAAGATGATATGCTATTTTATTCATCTCCATTATTATAATGTTTGTAAACATTTTCTTTGGATTCCTTGAATGTTTGGTTTGCATTCATAAGCATTGCATATGCATTTTCTGTTTTATAGCTCATCTCGTTGTCTATTCTTCAGCCAATCACATTGAGTTCCCAACACCAGTACAACACATGAGCCCAAGCTCGTCAAAGGATGGCTGAACATAATTTGGAATTGGACAGGGTCAATAATGAACTTGAAGATCTACGTGGAAGTGTGGGGCAGATTATGGAGGTCCTGCAGGTCATCAACGCGAAAATGGACACTCAAGCTACTGTGGTCTCCAAAGTTACCAACATAGCTATGGATTCAACTCCAACAGTAGTCACTGTTGCAAATGTACCACCGTATGGGTTACCTCCTGGGTTTGTACCTCCACCACTTTCCATGCCAGTTAATCAACAATCAGTTCCCTTGGGGGCAGAAATTCCTCAAGCTGTTCCAACCTACACTCCAACCTTTGTGCAAACTCAAGTGCGTCCTATTTTTCATAATCAACAACAAGTATATGAAGTTCCTGATGGGTCTGAAGAGGGAAGTGGACGTCATGAAAAACTGAAGGAAAGTGTGAAAACGATTGGAAAGAAAGTCAAGGCGATGGAAGTAAATGATATCTTTGGCACTGATGCTAGGGATATGTGTCTAGCATCTGGGTTAGTGATTCCCCCAAAATTCGAAATTCCTAACTTTGATCAGTATTCTGGTGCTACTTGTCCAAGAACACACTTGGTTAAGCATGGAGGGGGCATCTGCCAAATGGTATTTATGAAGGTGAGAAAAACACTTAGAAGGGGGGGGGGGGTTGAATAAGGGTTTTAAAACAATTAAGATGATAGAAAAATAACACAGTATTTTTTATCCTGGCTCGTTTGAACTCAAACTAATTCAGTCCACCCTACCAAGGTGATTTGCCTTTCTCAACAAGGATTTAATCCACTATATCAAACTTGATTACAGTGTAAACCACTAAGACAACTGTCTTAGTCTTCTCAAGAAATTCTGACCACAACTTGGTCTTCTTAAGGAAATCTTTTACAAAGATAAACTAACAAATGTGTTTAGGATGTGCTTCTAAAAAGCTATATCACAACAGTTATTTTTACACAAGTTTTAGAACGAAAAAGAAAACTATTCTAGCTTGAAGAATGTTTGAATGAGTGCTTTGAATAATTTGTCAATAGTTTGTTTGAAGTTCGTTAACCTTTGAAGTGATGCTTAGACTTGCTTTTATAGTACTTTGAAATCCTTTTCTCAAAGACTGTGCAATCTGAGCATTCTGTTCTTTTTGTCTTCTATAGACTTTTCCTTTCTTAGAAGAGGAATGTTCTGACAAATCCTTTTTGTCTGAAATTCTGTTATGCACGAATGGGGAAAGAGCCGTTTAGGATAATGACAAGGAATATGCCAACGGATCTTTATTTGAACAGCATCTTCTTCAACAAATTTGGAACGCCTTGCATCAGAACTTCTGATGGTGTTCTTAGTTGTTCAAGTCAGAGTTCACTCAATAAGAGTTTCTCTATCAGAGTTTGCAGCAAAGTGCTTTAAGCGTGAAATCCTTATCAGAGCATACTTGCTTATCAGAGCTTCTGTACTTGCAGCGTTGAATACTTCCAGAGTCTTCTGAAGCTTTACGTATGTTCTTTACTCAAGTTCTTCTTAACTTCGCTCAGAGGTACTGTAGTAGATCAGAGTCTTCTGATATGTTGCTTCTGACGCTCAGAGCTTTTTTAGTTCTTTGGTGTTCAAAGGTGTTCTTGCTTCCTGAATAATATTAATTTTAATATCTGAAACAAATAAACACTTGAACAAAAATTAGTGTATATAAATTCTCTATAAATTTCATTAATGTTATCATCAAAACAATGAGATATATTGAACATCAATCTGTGTTCTAACAATCTCCCCCTTTTTGATGATGACAAAAACTATGGGAAATTTTGTTTAAATAGAAAGAAATATTACTCCCCCTGAGAATATTAATCTCCCCCTGAAACGAATACTTCTAAAAGATAAAATACTTCCCTTTCAGCTTCTGTATTCTTTTCAGCTTCAGAGGAAACTTGCATATTCTTAGACTTTTAGTTCAGAGTTAATTCTTAGAATTTGTCAGATGAAAATTATAAACTCTGAAACACTCAAAAATATGACTAGTTGAAATTTATTTATCATGTATGAGTTTCCTTTGGTAACTGTTTATATGAATTATCAAAATTACCATTTCTCCCCCTTTTTGTCATATCAAAAAGGAAATCTTTAAGAAAAACTTTAAGACAGAAAAAAAATAATAGAAGATAAACAATAAAGCATAAGATAAATTCAGCCAGAAAAATATAACATTCAGATGCATTTAATAAGGATAATCCAAGAACAGAAACAAACAGTTAACACAAAAGTGCAGAGAACAACAAGAAAAACTAAGAAGGCAGAGAAGCCAACATCCTCAGAAGATTCGTTATCTCAGATGTGGATTCGTCTTGTTTTGCCATCCATGTCTTGATTTCATCAGTTATCTTTTCTTGTTTAACCATCCAAGATTTCATCTCAGTGTTGCTAGCCTTGAGTTCAGCAATCTGAGCATGCAGATCTTCGTCTTCTTTCTTCACTTCAGATGACTCTGGAGCAGATGCAGAAGCAGAAGCATCATGAAAAACCAAAGATGCAGAAGCATTCTGGACAATCATGTCAGCGGATTGAGCAGAGTCAAGAGTCTTAGAAGCAGGAGCTGAAACTTCTGGAGCTACTACTTCAGAGCTAACCACTTCAGCAGTCTCAGAAGTAACCAAGACTTCATAAGGAATACACACGTCCTTTCCAGGTGTGTTTTCCAGAAGCAAGATTGGGTTTCTGCTAACTCTCAGAAGAGTTTGTCTAACAACCTCAGCAAATCTGACCTTGGCATTGTCAGTGCAAATCTCTTGAAGATTGGAAGCTACAGAGTCAAATCTGGATCTGAATCTTTGCCAGATAGCCTCAGAATCATCAGGATTCAAACTGGACATGCATTCCTTCTTGACAGTCAATAACCACATGTTTAATTCTTTTTCAAAACCAACAAATAAAGTACCAACATCCAACCTAAGTTTAGGTTTCAGATAGGTTTCTAAAGAGGGTGTTTTGGTGATTTCAGAAGTTGAGGGGATGGAAAAAGAAGGGATATAAATGACAGGTGGGTATGAAGGAGAAGGAGTGAGGACAGATGAAGGTTTAGCAATCTGAGGTTCATATAGGGTAGGTTCAGATGAGAAAGTTTCATTATCAGGGTCAGAAGGGATGGAAACAAAAGGTTTGAGAATAGATGAAATGAAATCTGATCTATCAGAATCAGTGGAATCAGATGAATCAGAAGAATCAGAAGATTCAGAAGATTCAGATGATCCAGAGGGAATTGGATAGACAGTCATAAGAGGTTGAAGATCAAGAAACATTGGTTCAGGACCATAGGGGATGGTTTCTGTTTGTTGTTGTTCAGAAGTTTGTTTTTCAGGTGGGGGAATTTCAGAGGGTTAATTTTCAGATGGGTGTGGTTCAGATGTATGTGGAGCAGAAGTTAGGGTTTTATCAGGGGTAGTTTTTTGATGTATGTTGAATGAAGGTGTGGATGGTACAAAAGATTGTGGTTCAGAAGGTTGTTGTTGAGGTTCAGAAGTTTTATTTGGTTTAGGTGTAGAACGAGGTGGTTGTTTCTGGTTCAGATGGAATAGGTTCAGAGTCATGAGGAGGAGAGGGTGAGGGAATTGGTTCATAAGGAGGAGGTTCAGATGCTAGTACTTGCTTTACTGTTTCTAAAATAGAATCTAAACTAGCAGAAGCAAGGTTACCTTTCTGTTTCTTGACACGCTTTGGCTTTGTAGAAAATGCTTCGCCAGAAGCTTTCCTTTTGGGCTTAGAAGATCCTTCTTCTGAGACATTCTTTTTCTTCCTCTGTCTCTCCCCATGAAAATCAAATCCAGGTTCATCTTCTCTTTGAATCAGATGTTCTGGTATAGGAGTTTCATCTGCTAAGCATTCTGCTATGTAAGCCAGAATGATCTCCTTGGGTTCGTTAGCATAGAAGAGAGGGAAATCATCCACATGAATCCTTCTCTTACTTACTTCTTCAGAGTTGATCTGATCTAGTGCAGAAGTAAGTTCTTCTACAATCCTCATCCTCTAGAGACTTTTGCCATTCATAGGTTTTCCAACAACTGAAGCTACTTCTTCTTTCATACCAACTTCTGTCAGATGACCAACTAAACCATTCTCAGTCAGAATATCTGAGATAAGTCTTCTCATAGGAATCTAGTTTCTCATCTTTTGGTGCTTGGTTCTGATTTCTTCTCTAGATTGCTTCACATGAGTCCACAGATGAGTGAAGAGCAAGTAAGGCAGATCCACCTTGATGTCTTTCCCAGACAATACATGAAGTACATCTGATCAGAGTTGATGTAATCAGGAGAATTTGTTGATTTTCTATGATGGATGTAACCTAAGAAGATCTTAGCCCAGATCTTGTATTGAACTTTCAGATCCTTTATCTTACTTGAGGCTTCCCCAGAAGTAAACACTTCAGTGTATACCTCATCCATATCCACACGATTTGCTGGTAGATGAGTAACACCATCTGATTCTTGATAACCTATCAACTTGCGAATCAGATCTTCAGTGATAATGATTTCTTTGACCAGAACTGAAGACATGATGAATTTGGGGAAAACTCTTGCATGAATCCAAAATTACTTGACCAAGCAAAGGTAAACTGGACCAACCAGTCTGTCAAAGTAATTTGTCCATCCTTGTGATGACACGGTTGGACGTAAATCAAATCCATTTTCAACAATACTTTCAAAATCAATTAAGAACTCACATATAACTTCCAGTTGATCAACGGGAGTAAGGAGAGTTCTCTCAGGAGCTGTGAATGGAGTAGGACCCATTGTAGAAGATGAAACAACAACCATAGTTGATTTAAGTTATTGAGAGGTTGAAGATGAGGTTGCCATTGTTGAAGAAGTGAGATAACAAAATCTTCTTTGGGTTTTGGGTTTAGAGGAGATGAAGAAACAATGAAGCAAACAGAAATGCATAAACGTGAGAGAGAGAGAGAGAGAGAGAGAGAGAGAGAGAGAGAGTGTGTGTGTGTGTGTGTGTGTGTGTGTGTGTGTGTGTGTGTGTGTGTGTGAAATGTGTTGTGTTGTGGAATTTATAGTGGCAAAAAAATTAGGGCACACATTCACACGTTCAGCAATTAATTCATTTAATTTAATTCAAGAAGTCACATAAAAAAGAATAATGATTTCAAACATTAAATGATACTGACAAGCGTGGGGAGGAAAATGAGAAATTGAGAATACAAACAGTACCTCAAAACGGCGTCTCATTGAGTACACTCCACCTCTTTAGATATCATGTGACACGTGTTTAATGTTGATGTGCCTATGGATCTCTTAAGAATAAGAAACGTTAAACAACGCTCAAATCTTCTGAGACTTGTTAGATCAGAGTTTCACAAGAAATAATGTACCAAAAGAAATAATCAGAAGAATTACTTCAGAGTATAGACATTATTCATATTTCATCAAAATAAATTTTCTTCTGAATAATAGTTTTATTCTGGACAAAAATCCATACTAATATTCTTCAGAAAAAACTTAAACCTATCTTCAACTAGGGTTTTGTGAAGATATCAGCCCATTGATGCTCTGTATCAACAAAGTTCAAACTAATAATTCCCTTCTGAACATAGTCTCTGATAAAATGATGCTTAATTTCTATGTTCTTTGCCTTAGAATATAAAATAGGATTCTTAGAAAGGCAAATAGCAGAAGTATTATCACAGAAAATAGAAATGTTACTCTCATGAATCTGATAGTCTTCTAGTTGACTCTTCATCCAGAGCATCTGTGTGCTACACCCAGCAGCAGCAATGTATTCTGCTGCTGTTATTGATAGCGCTATTATGGGTTACTTCTTACTGAACCAAGAGATCATATGACTTCCCAGAAACTGACAGCTTCCAGAAGTACTCTTACGCTCTACTCTGTCTCTAGCATAGTCAGCATCACATAATCCAACTAATCTGTATTCATCAGATCTTCTGTAACACAAACCCACGTTAGTAGCACCTTTCAGATACCTCAGAATCCTCTTAACAGCTGTTAAGTGAGATTCTCTAGGATCTGATTGGAATATAGCACATAGACAGACACTAAAGAGAATATCAGGCCTAGAAGCAGTCAAGTATATAAGAGAACCAATCATACCTCTTAGAGCTTCTGATTTACCTTTTTACTTACCTCTTCTTTACCTAGTGTGCTTGTAGGATGCATTGGAGTTTTTGCTACCTTGCTTTCTGACATGTTGAATTTCTTCAGAAGTTCCTTTACATACTTTGTCTGATGTATGTAGGTACCTTCTGGAGTCTGATTCACTTGTATTCCCAAAAAGAATCTGAGTTCTCCCATCATGCTCATCTCAAATTCTTCCTGCATAGATTGAGCAAACTCCTTTCCAAGCGTAATATAGGTAGTTCCAAATATAATATCATCAACATAAATCTGACAGACTAAAATGTCTTTCTTAATTGATTTATGGAAGAGAGTAGTGTCAACTTTTCCTCTGACAAAGTTGTTTTACAGAAGAAAATTACTCAGCCTCTCATACCAAGCTCTTGGAGCTTGTTTTAAGCCATAGAGTGATTTCTTAAGTTTGAAAATGTGTTCTAGAAAATTTTCATTTTCAAAACTAGGAGGTTGATGAACATAAACTTCCTCTTCTATGATACCATTTAAGAAAGCACTTTTAACATCCATCTGATACAGAGTGATGTTATTCTGTGCAGCAAAAGAAATAAGCAAGCAAATAGATTCTAACCTTGCCACATGAGCATATGTCTCTGTGTAATCTATACCTTCTTGCTGACTGTATCCTTGAGCAACCAGCCTAGCCTTGTTTCTGATAACTTCTCCTTGCTCGTTCAGCTTGTTTCTGAAGACCCATTTAGTTCCAATGATGTTGAACCCATTTGGTCTTGGAACCAGATCCCAGACGTTATTTCTGGTGAATTAGTTAAGCTCTTCTTGCATAGCAAGTATCCAATCATTATCGTTCAGAGCCTCATCCACAGAAGTAGGTCCAATGATAGACACCAAACCAAACAATGACGTTCCAGAAGATCTGAGAAATGATCTTGTTCTGATAGGGTCATCCTTTTTTCCAATAATCATTTCCTCTGGATGAGAAGCTTTGATTCTGGATGATCCTTTAACATTTGGTTCTTTAGAAATTGTCAAGCTATCCATCTGAGCAGTCAAGGGAGTAGCATCTGACGTTGCTTCTGGTGCTTTTGCTTGAGCTTTGTCTGCCTCTGATTCTTCAGAGTCTGTGAGAAGGACTTCTCTATCTGCAGAAATTTCAAGCTGCTTTGGCTTTTGATTGCCAAGTTTATCATCAAATATAACATGAATTGATTCCTCTACAATCTGTGTCTCAGTATTGTATACTCTGTAGCCTTTAGAGCGTTCAGAATATCCAAGCATGAAACACTTCTGAGCTTTAGAATCAAACTTGTTCAGATTTTCCTTAGTGTTCAAAATAAAACATACACATCCAAAAGGATGGAAATAAGAAATGTTGGGCTTTCTATTCCTCCACAATTCATAGGGAGTCTTCTCCAGAAGAGGTCTTACAGACACTCTGTTCTGAATATAACAAGCTGTATTCACTACTTCTACCCAAAAATGTTTTACCATGTTAGTCTCGTTGATCATGGTTCTGGCCATTTCTTGCAATGTTCTATTTTTCCTTTCTACAACTCCATTCTGTTGTGGAGTTCTAGGACAAGAAAAATCATGTGCAATGCCATTTTCTTTAAAAAAAATTTCAAAGTATTTGTTTTCAAATTCTCCACCATGATCACTTCTGACTTTAACAATTTTAAATTCATTTTTGTTTTGGACTTGTTTGCAGAAGTTAATGAATTCAGAATGTGACTCATCCTTGTGTTTCAGGAATTTTACCCATGTTCATCTGCTGTAGTCATCAACAATGACTAATCCATACTTCTTGCCTCTAATTGATGTAGTTTTCACTGGTCCAAACAGATCAATATGAAGCAGCACTAATGGTCTAGAGGTTGAAACAACATTTTTTGTTTTGAAAGAAGATTTTGAAAATTTTCCTTTCTGACATGCTTCATAAAAAGCATCTGAGTTGAACTTCAATTGAGGAAGTCCTCTGACCAGATTGAGTTTATTAATTTGAGATATATGTCTCATACTAATATGCCCCAATCTTCTGTGCCATACCCATTGCTCATCGTTCACAGACATAAGGCATTTTACATTCTGAACCTTTAGTTCTGAAAGATTAATTTTGTAAATGTTGTTCTTCCCTTTTCCATTAAAGAGGATTGAACGATCTTTTTGACTAACAGCTTTACAACATTTTTGATTGAAGATTATATCATAACCATTGTCACTTAATTGACTTATAGACAAAGATTATGTGTTAATCCTTCAACAAGTAAAACATTAGATATAGAAGGGAGGTTACCATTACCTATAGTTCCAGAGCCTATGATTTTGCCCTTCTGGTTCCCTCCAAACTTCACGTCACCTCCAGATCTAAGTTTCAGGCTTTGGAACATAGACCTTCTTCCTGTCATATGACGCGAGCAGCCAGAGTCCAGGTACTATGATTGGTGTTTCAACATTGCTGCTAAGGATGTCTGCAACAAAAATCATTTTGTCCTTAGGTACCCATATTTTGTTGGGTCCTCTGGGGTTAGTAGGTTTGAAATTCTTTCTGAATTTCTTTCCCTTAAAGGCATCTTTGTTCTTCTGAGGTTTTGGTTTATTACACATAGGTTTATTCTGATTAGAACGTGTGTGCTTAATATCATTTAAATGACCAAATTTGAAATGAGTATATAGAGGAGAATACTTAATTATCAGTTTATCAACAGGTTTTGGATTTAAATCCTTCCCAGAAGGTGATTCATATCCAATTCCCTTTCTGTTGTTTCTGATTACGCCATAGATCATTGAAGCCATCTTGCTTCTATCTAGACCTCTGGCCAGAAACTTCTGAAAGCTATAATCATACTCTTCTAAAATGTTTTTAGAGCATGATATAGGATCTGAGTCAGATTTCTGAGCTTTTTCTAAATCATTTTTTATTTTAAGATTGTTTGCTTTAAACTCAGCAACTTCTGATCTCAGTTGATCATTCTCAGATACAAGACAACTTTGAAGCTTCTTGTATTTGAGTTTGATCTTGTTGTAGCTTTCAAGAACTTCAGATAAACTTTCAGCAAGTTCAGCTATAGAAAGTTCAGAAAATACCTCTTCTGAATCTGATTCTGATCCAGATTCAACAGTTTCTTTGTGGTCCTCCATATCAGCCATCAGTGTTACATTAGCACATTCATCTTCTGAATCTGATGAAGATTTAGAAGCATCTGAATCATCCCACGTGGCCATTAAAACTTTCTTCTTCTTTTCAAACTTCCTTCTGGGTTCCTCCTTCAGAAGTTTGGGAAATTCATTTTTATAGTGGCCAGGCTCCTTGCACTCGTAGCACACTATACCTTTCTTTCCAAATTTCTTATGTCCAGAAGAATCACCATGCTGATCATATCTCTTGAAGTTTCTGAACTTATTTTGCTTATGCTTCCAGAGTTGGTTTATCCTCTTGGACAACAAAGACAGTTCATCTTCTTCTTCTGAAGATTCTTCAGAGCTTTCTTCAATAACCTGCAAAGCTTTAGCAGATTTGTTAGATTTTAAAGCAACAGACTTACCTTTCTTCTGAGGCTCGTCTTCCTCCAGCTCAATCTCATGAATCCTTAAGGAACTGATCAATTCCTCCAGAGTGATCTTATTTAGATCTTTTGCAAGCTTCAGAGCTGTCACCATTGGTCTCCACCTTGTTGGCAAGCTTCTGATGATCTTCTTGACATGGTCAGAAGTGGAGTAACCTTTATCCAAAACCTTCAACTCAGCAGTTAGGATCTGAAATCTTGAGAACATAGTTTCCACAGATTCAGATTCCTCCATTTTGAAGGCTTCGTACTTCTGAATAAGCGCCAAGGCTTTTGACTCCTTTACTTGGGAGTTTCCTTCATGCGTCATTTTTAGAGATTCAAACATATCAAATGCAGTATCTCTATTTGTTATTTTCTCATACTCAGTATGATATATTGCATTTAATCGGATGGTTCTTGCCTTGTGATGGTTTCTAAACTCCTTCTTCTGTTGATCAGACATAGATTTTCTGTCAACCTTTTTCCCTTCATCATTAGTAGGATGAATATAACCATCAGTTACCAAATCCCACAAGTCAGCGTCATAGCCTAGAAAGAAACTTTCTATTCTATCTTTCCAGTAATCAAACTTCTCACCATCAAACATGGTAGGTTTGGTGTTGATTCTGTCTCTATCATCATATTTGTTGTTATATGAAGTTGAAGTTGAAGCTTCAGCAGCCATGATGAATAAAGAACAAAAGATTAAGAGTTTTTCCCAACAGGATCTTTTTCTGTCACGGTTAAGTGAGAGCACTTACAGAACCGGAGCTCTGATGCCAACTGAAGGTGAGAAAAACACTTAGAAGGGGGGGGGGGGTTGAATAATGGTTTTAAAACAATTAAGATGATAGAAAAATAACACAGTATTTTTATCCTGGTTCGTTTGAACTCAAACTAATCCAGTCCACCCTACCAAGGTGATTTTCCTTTCTCAACAAGGACTTAATCCACTATATCAAACTTGATTATAGTGTAAACCACTAAGACAACTGTCTTAGTCTTCTCAAAAAATTCTGACCACAACTTGGTCTTCTTAAGAAAATCTTTTACAAAGATAAACTAACAAATATGTTTAGGATGTGCTTATAAAAAGCTATATCACAACAGTGATTTTTACACAAGTTTTAGAACGAAAAAGAAAACTATTCTAGCTTGAAGAACATTTGAATGAGTGCTTTGAATAATTATTCAATAGTTTGTTTGAGTTTGTTAACCTTTGAAGTGATGCTTAGACTTGCTTTTATAGTACTTTGAAATCCTTTTCTCAAAGACTGTGCAATCTGTGCATTATGTTCTTTTTGTCTTCTATAGACTTTTCCTTTCTCAGAAGATGAATGTTATGACAAATCCTTTTTGTCTGAAATCCTGTGTCATGCACGAATGGGGAAAGAGCCGTTTAGGGTAATGACAAGTAATATGCCAACGGATCTTTATTTGAACAACATCTTCTTCAACAAATTTGGAACGCCTTGCATCAGAACTTCTGATGATGTTCTTAGTTGTTCAGGTCAGAGTTCACTCAATAAGAGTTTCTCTATCAGAGTTTGCAGCAAAGTGCTTTAAGCGTGAAATCCTTATCAGAGCATACTTGCTTATCAGAGCTTCTGTACTTGCAGCATTGAGTACTTCCAGAGTCTTCTGAAGCTTCACATATGTTCTTTACTCAAGTTCTTCTTAGCTTCGCTCAGAGTCACTGTAGCATATCAGAGTCTTCTGATATGTTGCTTCTGACGCTCAGAGGGTTTTTGTTCTTTGGTGTTCAAAGGCGTTCTTGCTTCCAGAATAATATTAATTTTGATATCTGAAACAAATAAACACTTGAATAAAAATTAGTGTATATAAATTATCTATACAAAATTTCATTAATGTTATCATCAAAATAATGAGATATATTGAACATCAATCTATGTTCTAACAATTTAAGCATGGATCAATCCAGTATCCACAGTTTCCAGGATTTGACTGATGCTTTTGTGAAGCACTATAAATACAACATGGATCTAGCTCCTGATAGGAGGCAATTGTTAAGTATGTCGCCGAGAAGCTCTGAATCTTTTAAGGAATATGGACAACGATGGAGGGAGACTGCCTCTCAGGTGGAACCTCCTCTAACTGAAAAAAAGTTGACAAACTAGTTTGTGGATACAGCCAGACCAGAGTTTTATGATAAAATGATTAGTAGTGTGACAACTAGCTTTTCTGATATAGTAGCTGTAGGCGTGAGAGTAGAAATGGAGATGAAAAATGGGAGGATGACCAATACTTCCAGTAGTTCCAATAACAACAATGCCAAGAAATTTAATGGCAGTTTCCACAAAAAGAAAGAAGGGGAGGCAAACACCATAATAGTGGGGAAGAAGAATCAGCCCTGCAAACAGCCTTACCGACAATATCAACACCCTCAGCTAGGCTATATTGAGCAATCTCAGCAAAGTTTCGCTCAACAACCAATGTATCCCATGCAGTATACACAACAGCCGTATTTGGAATCTGTGATGCCCACATTCAGCAGTTCAGTTCCGGCTTACAAGGCAGTGCAGCAGGCACCTATGTATTAACTAGTACAACAAGAGGGGTATCAACAAGCACACAGTGCTCCAGCTTATCAACAATACCAACAGCCTCGGGCTCAAGCGCCTCGACAAAACTTTCAAAACAGAAGACCAGCAGAGAGGCCTCCCATTCCTCCGTTCCCAATGACCTATACTGAGTTGTACCCATTCTTAGTACAACAAGGGCTGATCACGACTCAACCGTTGGGACCACCATCAGACACCTCATCTCCTTATTATAATCCTAATGCTCGTTGTTTATTTCACGAGGGCACTGCTGGACATGATTTAGAGGGATGTCTCGCTCTGAAACATCTTGTCAGAGAACTTGTGGAAAAGAAAATCTTGTCTTTTGATGATGTGCAACCCAATGTTAAAAATAACCCGCTACCGAACCATGGGGGAGTTCATGCCATATAGGAAGCATCCGATGAGTGGGTAATATGTGATGCATCAGAGATCAAAACTCTGTTACGTTCTCTTCATGAAAAGTTATTAAAGGCAGGTCTGATTGAAGGTACCCATGCTGATTGCGAAGAATGTTATGTTGATCCCAGAGGATGTTATGTGGTTCAGAGGAATGTGCAAAAATTGAATGATGACAGATTTATGCAAGTATGTAGCAAGATGAAAAGGGAGGAAGTTTTAGTGATTAAGCCTATTTTTAACCTACCAAAGAACAGTGAAAAGGTCCCCGTGTTTAATATGCCCGAGTCTGGTTCAGTGACTCCTGTCTTCAAGAGTGCTAAACCTGTTTTCAATGTCTCTAAGCCTACTACGTCAGCAATTGGTCAACCCAGACCGAATATAATTCAAAAACCGAGTCCTTTCCGTTTTAAGATTACAAAAGTTGTCCCTTGGAGGTATGATATGACGGTGATTGATCAAGGCTCGGGGAAAGCCATTCAGAATGAAGAAATAAGGGGTAATCAAGCAGATGTGACCAATATTGTAGAAGCTAGAAAAATGACCCGCAGTGGTCGGATATATCAACCTAGCATAAAAATGGTCCCCCAAAGAGAGCTCGTTCCTGTTGCGGCTGCCAAGGAAAAAGAAATTCCACCAAGCGAAGAAGACACGGAATTTTTTAGAGTTATTAGAAAGAGTGATTACAAAGTCGTCGATCAGCTTCATCACTTCAAAAATCTCAATCTTGTCTCTCCTAATGAATTCTCTCGTTCATAGGGAAGTCTTGCAGAAAGTGTTAACACATGCACAATGTGACAAAAGATATAACCATTGGTTAGTTTGATTCCGTGATCGCCAACATTACTACTTGCAATACTTTAAGCTTCAGCAATAAGGAGTTGCCAAGAGAAGGATGTAATCATAATCGTGCATTGCACGTATCTGTTAGGTGTGAGGAGGATGCTTTGGCCCAATTCTTAGTTGATACAAACTCTTCTCTGAATGTGTTGCCTAAAAGGAAACTTGCCAAGCTAGAGTACAAAGGGGCAGAGATGCAGCCAACATCGTTGATTGTTAAGGCTTTTGATGGTTCAAGGAGGATTATTGTTGGAGAGGTAGAGTTTCCAGTTATGATAGGTCCCCATGTATTTGACATCATGTTTCAAGTGATGAACATCAATCCAGCTTATAGTTTCTTGTTGGGACGACCATGGATTCACGCAGCAGGTGCGGTGACTTCTACTTTACATCAGAGGATGAAATTTATTGTGGATGATAAATAGGTAATTGTGCATGGTGAAGAAGACTTGATGGTGAGTAACTTGTTGTCATTTAGGTACATCGAGGTAGATGAAGATGCACTACAGCCTTCTTTTCAAGGGCTTGAGATAGCCAATGTTGTGTTGATAGCAGAAATAGTAGCTAAGAGTGGTCCATCTTTTGTGTTTGCTCAGAGCATGAAGTCCACGCTGAAAGAGGGTGCTCCTGCAGGTTGGGGAGAGGTCATCAAAGTCAAAGCAAGATTGGGTCACCAAGGGTTGGGTTACAAACCAACTCATGATGAGATGTCAACTTCAGTCAAGGGACGCCCGAAGACTATTAAAGAGGTGTTTATTAGTGGGGGTTTCCAAATCAACGCCGTTGAGGGGGATTTTGAAGAAGAAAGTGTTGATCATCTGGTGTATCATTGTAAAGCTTCCTTGGACAATTGGGAAGCTATTGAGATTCCTGTTATCATTCCTATGCTGAAGTAATTTATTGTCGTTCTCTTTTGTTTTGTTGTTTTCAAACTTCCGTAGCAATGTCCAAGGCTATAGGATCATTTTATAGGGCCCCATGCTTTCAAGTTATTATGATTAATGAAGATGTTTTGTTAAACTCCTCATTCTATTTCATTTACTGTTTTTTGCTTTTGCTTTTAAAGAAAATGGAAATCTTTAAGAAAAAACTACAATATTTCTTTCTTTTTCTTTTGCATTTGTCTTTGTGTGTTTTAATAAATTAAGCAATTCCAAACATGCAGAGAAACCCCAAAACCTGTTGAATCCAATGACTTTATTTTCCTTCCTGACTTTAACTCACCCATATACCAAGCTGAAGATGAAGCTGAAGATTTTGAGATTCCGGATGAACTGGAAAAGATGGCAGAATATGAGTACATAGAACTTTAACCTCACCAAGAGCAAATGGTTATCGTTAATCTCGGCACTGAAGAAGACAAGAAGGAAGTCAGAATTGGGACAACACTTGGGGCAGAAATCAAGCAGCGACTGGTGAAGCTTTTAGAAGAATATGTTGATGTATTTGCTTGGTCATACCAGGACATGCCCGATATTGACACTAACATAGTGGTTCACAAATTACCGCTTTGACCAGAATGTCCTCCTGTCAAACAAAAGCTCCGAAGGATTAGGCCTGACATGGCTCTCAAGATTCGGGATGAGGTCAAAAATCAGATTGATGCAGGTTTCTTAGCAGTGTCTAAATATCGAGAATGGGTGGCCAATATTGTACCAGTGCCAAAGAAAGATGAAAAATTCAGAATGTGTGTGGATCATGGGGATCTGAACAAGGCTAGTTTGAAGGATGATTTCCCTTTGCTACATATTGATGCTTTGGTAGACAACACGACTCATTTTGCAGTATTCTCATTTATGGATGGTTTTTATAGCTATAATAAAATCAAGATGGACCCAAATGATATGGAAAAACTACTTTTATCACGCCTTGGGGGACTTATTGTTATAGAGTCATGCCTTTCGGTCTGAAAAATGCTAGTGCCACTTACCAAAGAGCTATGGTTGCATTGTTACGTGACATGATGCACAAGGAAATAGAAGTGTATGTCGATGACATGATCGCCAAATATCAGAGTGAAGAAGACCATCCGGATCATCTTTTGATGTTTTTTGAGAAAATTAGGAAATAGCAGTTAAGGTTGAATCCTGTCAAGTGCACTTTTGGAGTGAGATATGGGAAGCTGCTTGGTTTCATTGTTAGTCAACGAGGGATTGAAGTGTATCTTGACAAGGTTCGAGCCATTCAACAAATTCCAGCTCCATAAACTGAGAACCAGGTTAGAAGTTTCCTTGGAAGATTGAATTACAACTCCATATTTATTTCCAATATGACTCCTACTTGCGAGCCAATTTTCAAGCTTTTATGCAAAAATCAGACGGTTGTTTGGAATTCGGATTGTGAGCAAGATTTTGATAAGATCAAGGGTTACCTTCAAGAACTTCTGATCTTAATTCCTCCTTTTCCCGGAAAACCTCTTTTTATGTACTTAACTGTGCTTGAAGAATCAATGGGTTGTGTATTGGGTCAACAAGACGAGTCTGGACGTAAAGAACACGCCATTTACTATTTGAGCATTGAAGTTCACTGATTGTGAAAGTCGATATTCACTGTTAGAGAAAACTTGTTGTGCTTTGGCATGGGTTGCCATGCGTTTGAGGCAATACATGATTTGCCATACTACTTTACTGATTTCAAAAATGGATCTGATAAAGTATATCTTTGAGAATCCCGCTCAGACAGGGAGACTCGCCCGTTGGCATATGTTATTATCAGAATATGACATCCAATATGTTGCTCAGAAGTCTATCAAGGGTAGCATCTTGTCAGATTACCTTGAAGATCATCCATTAGAAGATTATGAACAGCTGAAGTTTGACTTTCCCAACAAAGACATCATGTTGATAAAGAAGGATTATGAAGATCCAGAACTAGATGAGGGTCCCGAGCCTGGTTCTCATTGGAAAATTATGTTCGATGGTTCCTCCAACTACAATGGGCATGGTATAGATGCCATATTGATGAATCCAGATGGCAGTTACACTCCGTTCACAGCCAGGTTATGCTTTGAGTGTACTAACAATATTGTCGAATATGAAGCTTCCATTTTAGGTCTCGAAGCAGCAATTGACCTTTGAATCAAAATTCTTGAAGTGAATGGTGACTCAGCCTTGGTGATTTATCGAGTCAAAGGTGAATGGGAGACCCGAGGTGAGAAACTGATCCCATGTAGAGCATACATCATTGAAATGATTGAGTACTTTGATGAGATCACTTTCAAACATGTCCCGGGGACTGAAAATCACATTGCTGATTCATTGGCTATGCTAGACTCAATGTAGAAAGTCAGATTTATCAATAAAGCTACACTATCTGAATCGAGAGGAAGACTGAGTCTGCTTATTGTCAAATGGTGGAAGAAGAAACAGATGGGAATCCTTGGTTTCATGATATCAAGAAGTATCTTCAGACTCGGGAGTACCCAGTTGATGCTACATCACTTGACAAAAATACTTTGAGGAGATTGGCATCCAAATTATTTCTCAGTAACGATGTACTTTACAAAAGAAATTACGACATGGTCCTGCTAAGGTGTGTCTACAGACGATAAGCGGACTTGTTAATGTAAGATATTCATGAAGGAACATTTGGCACTCACGCTAATGGATATGCCATGTCCAAAACGATTCTAATAGCTGGGTACTACTGGTTGACTTTAGAAACCGATTGCATCCAATATGCCAGAAAATGCCATAAATGCCAAATTTATGCAGACAAGGTGCACGTGCCTCCAACATTGCTAAATGTTTTATCATCGTCGTGGCCTTTCTCTATATGGGGTATTGACATGATGGGGATAATTGAGCCGAAGGCCTCCAATGGAAACTGATTCATTCTAGTCGCTATTGATTACTTTACAAAGCGAGTTGAAGCTGCATCTTATGCCAATGTTTCTAGACAAGTGGTGGCCCGTTTTATCAAGAGGGAGATTATCTGCCGATACGGAATTCCAAGCCAAATCATAACAGATAATGGAACCAACTTGAATAACAAGACAATGAAAGAGCTGTGTGATGATTTCAAAATTGAACATCACAACTCTTCTCCCTATCGTCCCAAGATGAATGGAGCTATCGAAGCTGCAAACAAAAATATCAAGAAGATTTTGCAGAAAATGGGGAAGACCTATAAGGATTGGCATGAGATGTTGCCATTTGCCTTGCATATGTATAGAACGTTTGTTCGCACTTCGGCAGGGGAAACCCCTTTTTCATTGGTGTATGGGATGGACGTAGTACTTCCCATTGAGGTTGAGATGCCTTCTTTAAGAGTCATAATGGAAGCCAAGCTTGATGAAGCAGAATGGGTGAGGGAAAGACTTGACCAGTTGAACCTTATTGATGAGAAGCACTTGACTGCGATGTGCCACGACCAGTTAT
This sequence comes from Lathyrus sativus, assembly GCA_963859935.3. Lineage (NCBI taxonomy): Eukaryota > Viridiplantae > Streptophyta > Magnoliopsida > Fabales > Fabaceae > Lathyrus > Lathyrus sativus. Next base: position 559,128,111 of record OZ012737.1, read on the forward strand.
ATCAAAAGAGGATTAAAAGAGCTTTTGATAAGAAGGTTCGAGTCTAAAATTTCCAAGAAGGGGAGCTTGTACTCTAGAAAATCTTGCCAGTTCACAAGGATGCGCGGGGAAAATAGATGCCTAATTATGATGACCCATTCGTTGTAACAACAGTCTTCTCAAGAGGCTCGTTAATTCTCACAATAATGGATGGAGAACAACTTACCCATCCGGTGAATTCTGATGCAGTACGGAAATATTATGCCTAAAGAACCCGATAAGTCGAAAACCCGCAAGGGAGGCTTATGCAACAATGGGTATTCCGCTGGATCATAACCTATGAAGGATATTCAGGAAAATGTTAGGGATGAAATGAAAAATGAGCTCGCTAAGTTGAAAAATCGAAAGGGCGGCTTAGGAAAAAATGAGCATCCCGGTGGATTGAAAACCCGAAAGGCCGGTCCAGGAAAACGTTAGGGGCAAAGGCATTTCACTACATCAGATGGTTGTCACCTCAGGCGAAGATTACACGAGAAGTTCATTTGGATCCCTCTTGTCAGAAGCGAGGTCTTGGAAAACTCTTAGTTATTAGGGATAGATTGTCATTGGATTCAATGTAACTTTTCCTTGTTGCCATTTTCAATTGTATATTTTCCATGGAGCTTTTCCATTTGCAAGCTGCCATTCTTGAATAAAATCATATTTTGGGCCATTCAATTGTTTGCAATTTACTGTTTTCCCTATTTTTCTTTGTTATGCAAAACATCATTTATTGGTTAATAATGATTTTGAAGGCAAAAGGTTTTAAAAACAATTTTTGAAAACTTAAGAAAACATAAAGTTGCTTTGGCTCATGGAAATATTTAGTGGAAATCATATATTCCCCGTGAAGTCTTAAGGTGGCAGAAGCCTTGATGTGCAATCTCAGCATATTTTCCCATTGAAACGTCAGTTGAATTTATTTGTTGGATTGTTCCTCTGTTTGTGTGTGGTTACCAAGATTGAAGACGATTTCCCAGTATTCTCTATGAGATGCATTTTTGTTAGTGGAAGACTCATCCTCAGTTGGAGTCATTCGATGTCTATATTGAAGTTACACTGCCATTTCCAACAAGCTTATCTAAGTGTTTATATCCCCAAGTGGAGTGGGTTTATTTCCCAGCGATCCTTCAAACGGTTTATTCTTCGAATTCATGTGATTCCTTATTTCCCCAGCAAGATAGATATGCTTATTTGTCTTCTCCTTTGAGTCTCTGGATTCTTTGTTTCTTGTTAGAGTCGGCTCTTGCATATCATTAATCATTTGCATCATGACATACCATGTGCATTTAGCCTGCCTCTGAATCTTTGGTTTTTACCTTTTGTGTTGTTTGTTTTATCCCAGTTGTTACCTGTTTTCTTGTTTGTTAAGTCCGTTTATCACGGGTATCCTGCGTATTTTCATATCCTTGGTTGTCACCAATGTCTCTACCTTAGTTGTTATTGACTCGATTTTATGGTTGTGGTTTCTCACATGTATCCCCTTTGAAGTCTAGTTGTTACTAGCACCTTTAGTCGGCTCCATCTGCTATTAATATCGTTTGTCTGGTTGCTACCTGTATTTATCCTTGAAGTCCAGCAGTAACTAGCAATCTCCTTTAAAGTCCAATGGTAATTGGAATTCTTTAAAGTCCAGTAGTGACTGGAATTGTTTAAAGTCCAACGGTAATTTTCATTCTTTAAAGTCCAGTAGTGACTGGCATTGTTTAAAGTCCAATGGTAATTAGCATTCTTTAAAGTCCAGTAGTGACCGGAATTGTTTAAAGTCTAATGGTAATTGGCATTTTTTAAAGTCCAATAGTGATTGGCATTGTTTAAAGTCCAATGGTAATTGGCATATCCTTAAAATGTTCATTGTTAGTTTGAGTTTGATTGTTGTTTGTCACTTACATTCCCCGTGAAGTCCAAATCTTATGGGCAGTTTTCTAAGTCCAACTCGCTTGGCATAATCCAGTTTTAGACTTATCTTTTAATTTTCCTGTCGTTTCCTGAAGATCCCTTTTGAACTCATCGCTTTAAGGAAATCTTTGGTTTTGTCTGGTCTCTTGTTAGAAGATCGTTTTTGTTTTGTTGTCACTTTTGTCAGAAGTTTACTCTTTGATCAAACTTTTCCCCAGCAGAGACCGCTTGTTTGGTTCTGTCTCTAATGGAGATCCTTCATCTAGATTTTTATCCTGGTCATGTCTAAACCCGTGTTTGATCGCTTTAGACTTCCCCCAGTTTATTTCAGTTTCCCCGGTGTTGTTGTCTTCCCCAGTGAGTGGTTACTCACTGTGTTGACTATATCTTCTTTTTTTTGCTTTCGTTGTCGTCTGCATTCTTTGCATTATTTGTCATATCATCATATCATCATGATAGAGTTCATAGTATGTCAGCATTTTCATAGTTTTTCGTCCTTAGCATAACATTGCATCTAAGGGTAAAATTTTCGGTTTGTTATATTTAAATACCTTTCGCTTTGAATTTGTGAGGATTTTCATCGCTCACGTCATTCGAGAAAGATATTTAAATAAGGGAAACTATCATAACCCAAATTTTACCCCTTAGATGTCATCAACATTTGCATGAGCATCATAGGTTAATCAACCTTGCATCACTAATCAATCCATCTAGCTTTGTGTTTTGTTTGTTTAATTAGGGTTTTTATGGAGAAGAGGAGGAAACCCTGATTAACCATGAGTGGAATGGGAAATAAACCAACAAGTTCCTCACACATTTTATGGGTCAATAAGAGGTCATCTGGTCCAAGGAAATATAATTCAAGAGTTTCTTAAGTGGATAGGAGAGGCATTGATTTAATCTGATTAGAAAGTCAACTGAGGCGTCACAAAGTCAAATTTTGGTTGTTATGATCAACCATAAGATTTAGAAGGCTTAATTTATGATCTCATATGGTTAGATCATAAAAAGTCAAGTTGGAACAATAAAATCAGGAGATTTGAAGAATTAGGGTTTCTCGATGAAATTTTTCCTAAGTTAAAAAGTCAACATTTGAAGTGATTTTTAAGGCCAAATTCAATATGGTTCCAAGAGTAATTTGTATTGGTCATTAACATGAAAGTTTTAGATCATCTCTTTAGCTTTATTTTGATACCAAGAACTCAACAAGATCATTTCTAGAACTCAAGTTATGATGCTTTCAAGTGGAGGTCAAAGTAGGGCAAAACCTAGGGCAACATTTTTGCAAGAACTTCAAATCAAGGCCTCATGGATTTCTTGACCTTAAATCAAAATTCATCCAACATGAAAGTTGTTCCTCTTGATACAATATTTCTAAGCATATAAAGAAATTCTCATTTGAATCAAGGAGTGAAAAGTTATGAAATCTCAAAGTTTGGTGATTCTGGGCACAAGTTAGGCAACTTGCCTTAGTTGCCAAGGCACTTCCAAGTCATGTTTTTTCTCAACTTGCAAGCTTTATTTTTATAGTTCCAAGCTTCAAATCCAAAATTTCAAAACATTAAAGTTGTTCTCCTTCATCTCAGATTTCCAAGCATATAAAGAACTCCTTCATTGGATTCTTAAAGCTCAAGATATGACATCACAAACATATGCATCAACACTTGACAAGGGTTGCCCAGGGCATGACCAGGTCATGCGCAGGCTTGCCTAGGCCAGAATGTTGAACCATTTTTTATGTCCATTTTTCATTATGTTCCAAGCTCCAATCCAAAAGTGTAAATCATCAAAATTGTTCATCTATGTATCCTCTTTCAAAAGAACCCAGAACCTCATCATTTGAACCGAGAACCATGAAGTTCTATGGTGCCAAAGTTAGCTCTGAATCATGCCTTGCCACCTTGCCAAACCACGACCATTTTTCACACCAAAGATTTCCAGCATTTCCCAGCATCCAAGGTCTTTTTTCTTGTGCACCTACCCCTGCAAGTCTCAATCCCAAACATTACCTCTTTTAGCTCTTATTCATTTGACCTACAAAAACTGTTTGTGGGTACAAACACAAGAAGGTTTCAAGATAAACTATCTGAGCAAAAAAGATTGTTGCCCAACCATCTGAGCAAAAAACCCTAGCTGAGCCATCACTATCCTGGTCAACTTTTCATTTTGGCTCCAAAAGATCTTTTCAAACTAAAAAACCTAGGGGATCATTTGATAAAAGGGAGAGATCAAAATAGAGAGAAAAAAGGAGAGAATACCCCAAGAGAACTGATTTTCGAGCAAGATACACAACCATTTCAGTTTCTACAAAATCTCCCCAACCATCATTTCCGCTCATCAAAACTCCAAACAAACTCCATAAACCTTCATCCCACACCTTAACAAGCTCATTTTATATACCAAGAGAAAACTGTAACCTCTCAATCAAATTTCACCATTTTCACTCACTTTTGGACATCCACTATCAGTTTTGAAGAAGGAAAAGCTTTACAGACCAACCAAGCATTGAAAGACATTCTCTAGAAGCTAAAAAGTTTGGGCAACATCCCTTTGAACTCTTACAGTCACCATTGAAGAGGTATTGGATCAGCTTCAAGAGGTAGTTTTTCTTCTCTTTCAAAGTCACCATGTTCATGTTATCTTTGTTTCTCTTGTGAATAAAAATTTTCATTATGTTGTTTACTTTATGTTTGAAGCATTACATGTCCTATATACACTAAGATGTTTAGTTTTTCCCTATGGTGTTGTTACGGTTCCACTAACTTTGACAAGCTTTTGTGGTTTGTTTGTTTAGTGTTAGGTCATGAGTCTTGTATGTTTGGATTCCTGGTGAAGAGTACAACATTTTTGGTTTTTATTGAGTTTTGAGTGAGATGAGGGAGGTGGAAGTGCTGGCTTTGGGAAACAACTAGGGTTCAAGAGAGGAGTCTGAGAGGTTGAACGAAGAAGATGATGATGTGGATGGTCTTTTGCTGACATGGTAGTTTGGTTTGCAGTTCTAAATATATAGTTATGTGGGTGGCTTATACAACGGATGTATAGCCACCCCAATGGTAGAGGCAGCGTGCGTAAGCCTTGGGAGTCTGGGGTTCGAATCCCCCATCACCCCAAACTTTTTTGGCTCTTTTTTATTTTCTTGTTCTTAATCTGTTTTTCATATTTGTTTGAGTTTGTTTATTTTATCACTTGAGGCACGCAATGGTCGGGTTGGTAAGGTTTTTGGTTGGTAAGTGAGGTAGCGTGGGTTCAAACCCTCTAGATGCAATTCTCTTCTTTTTTATCACTTATTTTCTCATTTTTCTTCATAATTTAAAACCTTTATATCTTTTTTATCCCTAGGGATTATTAGCTCATTCTTTTTGCCATAATCTCATTTTCATATCTACTTTCTATTTCTAAAAAGAAAATCTCAAAAATATTAATTTTTATTATACTTGTATGTGTCCAAAGTTTGTGTCTATTTTGATTTTTGAGTTTAACTTTAGATTCTTTTGATGCTTTCTTGATTTTCTTATTTGTAAATATGGGTTATGTAGATGTCATTGTACCTTGTAGGAACTTGTTTGATATTATAATTTGTTCTTTATTTTCATTCTAATTTGATATAGTGTGCAGGTTTGTAGTGTTGTTTTATGATGAGTTTTGTTCATAGTCATGGATGTCTTTGAACATTTTATAATGAGCATGTTGCCCTCCCCTGATTACCATCATGTTGAGTCTTTTGGTTTCATTCTTATTGTACCCCATGTCCCTTTTTTGTTTAAAGTGGGCATTTTCTCCAATTTCCAAAGGAAAGGAACATCAAAGGGCTTCTATGTCTTTTCCCTTTTAGGATAAACTAGCCTTTTTATCACACCTTATGACCTTGTTAGAGTCATCTTCTTGGACTTGTAAGAACCACTTCCTTTTGTAACTTAGAACTAGAGAGTTGGTAAACTCTGTTAGTATCATGGTTATGATTACTCATTTTCCCCTTTGACATTGGTTAAGGTCAATTTTAGTTAGCTTTCAACTTAGACTTAGAGAGTTGGTTAACTCTATGTAAGTATCATGGTTATGAATACTTACTCCTCTCTAGAACCTTGACCACAGTCAAGAGTTCCTTATCCCTAGTTAGGTGAACTACGGTTGCTCTGATTCCATCCTAGTTAGGATACATAGGCACGAGATGCGATGTCTTGGTGAGCATACTTACTGTATATACCCCTTGGTCTTTACCTTAGCACTTTCCCTTAGCAAGCAAAATTTAACATAACACAAATACTAACAAAAGGTTCTTGTAGAGTACTACAGATACTTAGGATGCTAACACCTTCCCTAGATATAACCAACCCCCTAACCTTAGATCTCAAGTTGTGTTGTTACGTAGCGCACTTAGGGTATTCTTCGATCTTTACCCTTTCCTTAGGATAAATCAAAGCTCGATGGTGAACTTCATGGTTTTTGATTCAAGTTAATAAATAGCTTGATATCTGATACTCACTGCAATAATATGGTTTCTTTCTAGTGTTTGGTTGTTGTCAATATTATTTTTACTCTGATAAGAAGACGTGTGATGTCATCAGACTCTGTTATCAACACTCTGGAAGAAAAACATATGTATGTACAAGATAAAGCTAAGATTCAGAAATACTTCTAATGCAACGGTTCTAAGGAGCGTTTGTAACGAGGTTTCTGATTGATACTTTATAAGTAAGCCTAGAAGGCTTTATAAGAAATGTGCTTTACATTGATACAGTTTTGAAGATTTCGAAGACATGGTTCTGGTGAACAAAGCTCTAAAGATTTTGAAGACATAATTTCTAAAGATCAAGCTCTGAAGAAAAGGTTCTGATTGAACGAAGTGCTGAAGACTCTAAAGAAAAAAGTGCACTTAATGAAATCTGAAGACTCTGAAGATGAGGTTCTTATAGAAGAAGTTCTAAAGATTCTGAAGATAATTCTTCTAAGAAACCAAGTGCTGAAGATTCTTATGACAAGGTTCTACTGAACGAAGATCTGAGATTCTAAAGACTGAGGTTCTGAAGATTACACAAAGAAAGACTCTTCTACAACACGCTTCATCAAGTTAATATCTGAAGCCTATAAAGATGCTAGAAGACTGAAGATAAAAATGGTTTTTAAGCTGAATATAATAGTACTAAAAATTTGTTACCTCTACTTCGAAAAGGTGGCGCAAAAGCAGCTTTTGGTATAGTGATGTTGAGTATTCCTTCACTTGAACGTTGGCATATTGTTGTTAGAATATGTTTCCAAGAATACCCTTCAACGGATCTATTCTCTTAAGCTCTATAAATTGAAGATCAAGAAGCTTGAAGAATTGCTGACTTGCAAATAATAGATAGCGAGTTGCTGATGATAGAACGCTACTATGCAAAACAAAAGTGCAGAAAAAAATGCTACAAGCTGAAGCCTAAATGAAGAATGCTTAATGAAGATGAAGCTGAAGCTAATTGAAGTGCGTACAACGATGCAACATGCTGAAGCCATGTGAAACTAGTTAAGTTAAACATCAATAAGTGAAGCATAGTAACTTAATTGATCTTGATGGTTAAACTAAAAGAAGTATTATTCACTCAAGAAGGAGTTAATCAAAACAAGCTAAAAGCTCATGAAAAGAAGCCTTAGTGCTAATCAAGAACGCTTCTAAGCAATACATAACTAATGTTTTATAATCTCTCAGAGGTTCATTCTTTAGATAGTTTTCTGTATTATAAAACAAGGAGTTGTTGCTCATATTTTGCTTAGAAACTCTTAGATATTCATGTACTTCATCTGTGTAATCATCTTGTAAGAAGCGTATTAGTGGACAACAAAATCCTTGAAAAATGTATTGTTCCTTGAGTGGTCGAGTGATAACCAGAATACTTGAGAGGGCCAGGTCGTTGTTGACGGCTTGGAGGTTGATTCCTTGAGCGGTCGAGTGATGACCAGAATGCTTGAGAGGGCCAAGTCATTGTTGACGGCTTGAAGGTTGATTCCTTGAGCAGTCAAGTGATGACCATAATGCTTGAGAGGGCCAGGTCATTATTGACGACTTGGAGGTTAATTCCTTGAGAGGCGAATGAATGTTAGAATTCTCAAGAAGGCAATGGAAGGTATCCATTGTGGTTGTAATTGTTGATGATTATTGGATTAAGTCTTTGTGATAATGAGAAATCACCTTAAGGGATGGATTGGAGTAACTTCGTTAACGATGAACCAGGATAAAAATAATTGTCTCATTTATTTTTATTATCATTGTTATATTCATTCTTCTAATTTCGAAAAAGGGGACAAAATGTGAAACTCAATTCAAACCCATGTTTCTTGTGTTTCTCAACCTTCAATTGGTATCAGAGCTTCGGTTCTGTTATTGATGTTTATCAAAAACTTAACTATGCCAGATAAAGATTCAGACGAGCTTTGAGAAACTCTTTGGTTTATCCCCTCCATCATCTACAATTTCAGTCTCATACAGTGATAAAAAGATTGAGTACTGAAATGACAAACCAGAAAGGTTCACTCTGGATTGTGTCACTGATTCTTAGATCTAGTCGTTATTGACTACATAATTTTTTGTTATAGCGCTTGCAATAAAATTGGAAGCAAGTTAAAGAATCAGCTGGTAAAAGGATAATAGACTCATCATATTAGTAGAAGAATCTGATGAATGCTATTCTTGGAATACGTTAGTTGAGAGCTACGTACCTCCTCAGGTGATGCCTAGACAAGGCTTAAGAAGAATAATCTAGAAGAGATCAACAAGAATCATCAAGCAAGAAATCTTGTTTGCTGAAAGATAATTCTTTCTGAGTATAGGATGTTTTCAACAAACAGATTCGGTCTACCGTTGACTTTCTCAGTATTTCTCATAAGGAACTTTTTCATGTGAAGAAGATAAAATGCTCATGTTATGATTCTGAAGCATAGAGACTTTAAGATGAAGTATGTTGAAGATGTTAAAAATATTGTCATTAATATTTTAGATCATGACTACAGAACTTAAGATTTTGAATGATGATCTCCTCGTCAGGATTCTTGAAAAAGATGATCAGAAGCATGCTATTTGAATAGAAGCCTATAGCAAGTGGTCAAGCATGCAGAAGATCTCTCCAAAATATAAAGCGGTTTCTTATTCAACAAAAACTAATCCTATTACAGATAAGCATTTGAACTGGTTATCAGGATTCTGATTGTATGCACAAAATGAAGACGTCTGCTCTAATTCTGAAAAGCTTCACGGATTTCTAAAGTGATCAGAAAGGAAGATTATCAAGCTATAAGAAGTTTGGAAGAACAACACATGCAAGATCAGATTTTGTGTGTTCTTAACAATGTGTGTCTATGAAAACATTTGGCTAAAGCATAAGACAAATTAAGTCATGTTATCTTGAGAAAGGTATCCCAGTTGAACAAGCTTAAGTTGGTCAGAATGTCTTTCATAGTTCTTTTCAGAATCTCTTTATACAAAAATGTATTCTTTTGTGTTCACTACTTTCTGGACTTATGTGACTGAGTGAAAGTATGAACTTGAGAAGCTATCTGACGAAAAGAAGATTTTGGTGTTCTAGTTCTTCACTATCTGATACAAATGATTGAAGACAGAACAAGCTTAGAAAAGAAATGGCTTAAATCATGATATATGAGAAATTATCATGACAAAATATTTCTTGGAAGCAGCTAACCTATCTATTCAAAAAAAAATGATATTCCTGATGCATATTAGATAAGGTTGATCTGAAGGCTACATCATCTTCTGTTTGGCATGGAAGTACTTCTATTGGTGAATCAAATCAATGATAGATTTGATGATAAGCTTGGATATCAGAAACCATAGCTTATTGAAATATTGTAAATCTAGAAATTACCTATTCAGAATAATGAAGGTAATGGACAGAAAGAATATGTCTTGGTTTGATGATCTTGATGATATCTTCATCTGGTGAAGATTATCATACAAACTACCAAAGAATATGCCTTGGTTTGATGATCTTGATGATATCTTCATCTGGTGAAGATTAGCATCTATTCAAAGAATGTACTGTAATGATGCAAGAGAAAAATCAACAAGCTCTCTCAGCATATATCGTATATACTAAGAACTGAGAAGCTAGTGGCTTTCTAAAGAACAAATCTTCTTGAGGATAGAAGATGGATGATTCTTAGATGAAGACTAGTTATAGAACTTGACTCTTTTCTAATGATCAAGATGTAACAAACATCAGAAGAGATTAATCAAATGTAAACCAACTAACTGCAAGTGCATAACCTCGTGCAGTTTTAAAAGATATTGATCCCACAGAGACCAATATTCAAAGATTATTGTTCCTAGTTGTTACGGTATTTAGCTAAGGCAAATGAAATAGTTTAAAAGGAAGAAACAAATAAAATGATTTAAATAAAATAGAAAATAACAATGTTGAAATGTAATTCACATCAACCGACAGTGATCTGATCATCTCCACTAATATAACTTACGGGGCAATATTTTCACTTTGAAAAGAATCAATTTAAAAGGAATTTTCGCTTTCACGTATTCAAAACCGAATTTACTCTCTAACAAATGTCGTCCATTTTCACTTATGGAAGGTGCTTATCCCGTTAAATTAGTAAACCTATTTTTAAGAAATTAAACTCTTAACTCAGTCGAAAAGTGATTTTGATTGGAAATTTTAACTTAAAAGGGTTTCAGGCTTTCGCTCAGGTAACCGGATCCTAAACCTATAAACGACACACTTTCGTAAATAGTTTTAAAATTGCTTTCTAGAAATATTAGACTCCCTAATTAATTAACAAAGTGCTTTCGCAGTATTTGTTAATAAAAAACAAACCAATTTTAGTCTTAAGTGTCTGACGGCTTTCGATCTTACCCGATATTTTCACTGCCCTGCTTTTGTAGAGGCAGATTAAAATGAATTCAGAAAAACTGCGTTTAAACCAAAACAGCCCACAAAGGTAATCCTAAAGAGACAACATGTAGAGCACCATCTATTGACGACCCTCACATTGAAGCACTAATAATTTAGCTGGACATGGTTATTGAAAACAAAACATAAAGGGTTTTAAGTGCAAACATAATGACTGGTAAAAATCGCTTTAAAATAAAGTAGCGATAGAGGTAAATAAGACGAAGAGAATAATTACGAGGTAAATAAAGTAGAAAAGTAAAGACAAGACAAAGTAAATATAAAAGCAGAATGAATTAAAAAAACCTACTCCAGATGGAGTCTTGAAACTGGTACAATAAATGATGAAGTAAACTTGACGAAAATAAAACTTGTACAGGGATGATCCAAACTTGATACAGACTCGACTCGTGACGCGATAACTCTTTGGTGTGAAGGGTTATGCTTACAAATGGACAGAGTATGGCCTAAGTGTGCATAAGCTTGGATCCTCAAAAGTGGAGGCATCAGGGGGTATTTATAGGGTTCTGAAAACCTTAAAAATCCCTTAAAACTGCTCCAAAAACGTGGAGAGAAAGTAGGAGCGGTTGTGGACTCTTGGGGGCTAAGTAAAGCTCGTTCCCAACCGTTTTGACCCAATAGAGAATGGCGAACGCCATCGGGATGTGGTGATCGCAATGGCTTTCTAACTCACGCCAGTTTGTTCCTCTTCCTTCAATTTGTGGGCCCTGTGTGGTCGCCTCGAGTGCAAACTGCTCCTTTCTTCTGTTTTTTGCCTGTTTTGCTTTGTTTCTTTGCACACGCCTCTTAAATGGCTAAATATCTTAAACACAAACAAAACACATGTATAATAATGGAAATGTAAATAAAATGACAGTAAAATATTCATAAAGCAAGTCAAATAAATGATGAAATCTGGTGTAATCAGAGATGTCTTTCATTCTTCATAAAAGAAGCTCAAGAAGTCATGAAGATATTCGTGTTTTAGCACAATTCTCAAAGACTCTTATGAAGATTTCCACAGAAAGGATAAAAGTGATGAAAGAAGAAATGATTCTAGTGGAAGTTGAACGTGCGGTGAAGAAGTGTCTACGGATGGAACTCTACAAGAGTATTGAATTATGTAAACGGTTGAGATCTATGTAACCATTGAGAATTAAGAAGTTAACTTCTTTAGCATGTCGCCAGGTATGTGAAGAGGTTATGCCTCTTTTTAAGACATTTTTCTTTTTACATCTATGATCAGTAGTTATTACTCTATATGACTAAACATACCTTGGTATTATATGTTACTAGTTATTACCTTAATCACTTCTTTTTCTTAGTATTCATTATTATCTCTATTTATATTCCCGTCACATCATATCACAAACCTACGCTACATCTTGTCACACTTATATTATTTTTTCAAACCTGTTTTCTCTCTCAACCCTAAATCATGTGTTAGCCTTCATCCTCTTCAAATGGATAATGACATGTCTCTGGATCCAAGCTTGGCTCTCCAAAAGCAGCGCTTGGAAAATCATCTAAATGATGATCCAAAAATCACATTGGCTCTACCAGTTGAACTACTATCTGTTATCTCTGAATGCAATGTGGATTTCGGGGATCTTACTGCACATGGTTTTGAGTTCTCTAAAACGGTTAAATTTCAAGGATGGAAACCATACTTTGATCTTCTTAAAGGACCAACCTTTCCAGAACTTGTCAAGGAATTCTGGGAAAATGCTTATGTTATGAATAATAATTTGGTGTGCTCAAGTATTAAAGGTCATGGAATAAACATTCGTTTGGTTGACATTGCTAAGCTTTTATCTCATGACAACACTGGATATCACTGCCATAATAGAAGAGAAGCTATGCTGAACAATAGGCTAACTTATTCTGAGCAGACTCTTATGATAACTCCTACCATATTCAAAGATGGTAAGGATTATAACTTAGCCTTGAAGTTGTATGATAATCTTAGAATCTGGCTCAATATCATCTATGATAGCATTTCTCATTCTCCAAAAGAAAATCCAGCAAAAGTGGATTTTGATCTAAAGTCCATTCTATTTTATCTGGCCAAAAGAAAGAATGCCAACCTTCTAGCATTTCTCTTCAACTATCTAATTGATTCTATCAATCATTCAAAGAGAAAACTACAAAGTCAAAGAATCTGGATTCCTTATGGAAGGTTAATATCTGTTATTCTCATTGAAAACAATATTATAGAATTGATAAACCCTCAAGTAGCACTAAAAATGAGTTACGGAAAATACTTCCATTATGAAGATATGGTGAAGTTCGGAATAATCAGGTCATCTGTTGTGCATAATCCAGAAACTGGCTCAAGCAGAAAAAGAAAGAGAGAAGTTGGTGAAAGCATTTCAATTAAGGAGAAAGAAGTAATTGATGAGGTTGCCACTTGAAAGGATTTTACAGAAACCCCCTTGAATCAAGCAACCCAATCTAATGAGTCAAACTCCTCTAAAGATAATCTATTGTCTCAAGTATTGAATACTCTATTGGATGTACAAAAAGAACAGAAGATACTCAAAGTAAAAATTAATGAGCGAGAAGAGGTTAACAAGAGAATTTTGGATATGGTCACTCAGCTATTTCATAGAACGTTTCCAGACCCCAAACCTTAGGCACTATAGGATATTTTATGTTTTCTCTTTATATTTTTTTTGCATACCATTATTGTCTCTCTTGTTATCATTATTAATGAAAATTTTCCTTTTTGTCTTTCTAATCGTTTTCTATTTCTATCTTTATCTTTCTTCTTTACCTTTTTTATTTCTGACAAAGGGGGAGAAAGTGATATATGAATTTGATACCTAATATAAAGAATCTCATCCCAAATATAATGCAAATATGTTTATTTCTAACCATATGTTTGTAAATTGATCAGGAACTTAACAAAAGTTCACTGTACGTTAGAACATGTTATCAAAAGACTTTATCAGAAGACTCTATCAGAAGAATTTATCATAAGACTTTACCAGAAGTAACAAGACATATCAGAATCTATGATATATCAAAATACATAATTTGTATTTGAGATATGATCAAAAAGCAAGTAATGTGCATCAGAACTCAATAATCAAGAAGATTATATCAGAAGCATTTGTACAATATATCAGAAGATATAATCATCAAAATACATGTACAAGAAAGAAGAATGTTGACTGGTAATATATGAATATCTGGTGTTGACCACTAAAGTATCATAAGCAAAGGACAATCATAAAGGATATCCATAAGTTTCATGCTGATACCCAAAACTTGTCAGAAGTTATTAACTTTCTAAAGGAATGCTCAAATTGACTCAAATGGTATCTAAAATCCAATTGGTATCCAAACTTCAAACGGTATCTAGAATCTAGCATTCAAATAATGTAAATCCTTCGGGGATCATATCAAGTCATGATCATTAAATAAAATATTTGGTTTCTGAACCATCAAATGACATGAGGATATATGGACCTGTTGGTGATCTGTGCTAAGATATTGAAGATTTGGTTTTTATACATGATGTGTGGCATCTAAAAAAGTATCTACCAGTTTTTGATATATATAATGCAAGACATTAAGCCTGATAAGACAAAGTTGGTCCTGATACGTCTATAGTATTCTGATAGCAAGCTTGGTTGAGAAGAAGACTAGCCAATTCTAGTCAGAATCTGATGAGACGTTATTGAGAAGTAATCCTTTTTTGTTGATATGATTCTAATTTAAAATCATTTTGTGAGTCTTGGGATCAAGGGGAGACTCTGAACAAGCATAAATGAATTTTAAGAGTAACAGAATCAGGGGGACCATGTTAAGCTTATCTCTGACTCTGTGGATCTATGGTAATTACCCTATACGAATTATTTATCAAAATGCATTATTTGTCATCCTCAAAAGGGGGATATTGTAAGAACAAGATTTGATTCTACGTCTAGCCTTTAAGTTTTGATGATAACTGCACAAGTTATCTAAAAGAACAATTTTGTATGATATGGTTTCTATCTAGTGTGTGGTTGTTGTCAATATGATTCTGAGTCTGATAAGAAGACGTGTGACGTCATCAGACTCTGTATCAACACTCTGGAAGAAAAACATATGTATTTACAAGATAAAGTTAAGATTCAGAAAATCTTCTAATGCAACAGTTCTAAGGAATGTTTGTAACAAGGTTTCTGATTAATAATTTATAAGTAAGCCTAGAAGGCTTTATAAGAAATGTGCTTTACATTAATAAAGTTCTGAAGATTTTGAAGACATGGTTCTAATGAACAAAGCTCTGAAGATTCTAAAGACATCATTTCTAAAGATCAAGCTCTGAAGAGTTTTTGAAGACAAGGTTCTGATTGAACGAAGTGCTGAAGTCTCTGAAGACAAAAGTGCACTTAATGAAATCTGAAGACTCTGAAGACAAGGTTCTGATAGAACAAGTTCTAAAGACTTTTAAGATAATGCTTGTTAGAAACCAAGTGCTAAAGATTCTTATGACATGGTTCTACTGAACGAAGATCTGAGATTCTGAAGAGTGAGGTTCTGAAGATTACACAAAGAAAGACTCTCCTACAACATGCATCATCAAGTTAATATCTGAAGCCTTTGAAGATGCTAGAATACTGAAGATAAGAATGGTTTTTAAACTGAATATAATAGTACTAAAACTCTGTTACCTCTACCTCAAAAAAGGTGGTGGAGAAGCAGCTTTTGGTACAGTAATGTTGACCATTCCTTCATTTGAACGTTGGGATATTGCTGTTGAAGTATGTTTCCAAGAATACCCTTCAACATATCTATTCTCTCAAGATTTATATATTGAAGATCAAGAAGCTTGAAGAATTGTTGATTTGCAAATAATAAATATCGAGTTGCTGATGATAACACGCTAATATGCAAAGCTAGAGTGCAAAAGAAAATGCTACAAGCTGAAGCCTAAATGAAGAATGTTCAATGAAGACGTAGCTGGAGAAATTTGAAGTGACATCGATGCAACATGCTAAAGCCATGTGAAATTAGTCAAGTGAAACATCAAATAGTGAAGCATAGTAACTTAGTTGATCTTGATGGTTAAACTGGAAGAAGTATTATTCACTCAAGAAAGAGTTAATCAAAAAAAGGTAAAAGCTCATGAAAAGAAGCCTTAATGCTCATCAAGAAAGCTTATAAGCAATACAAAACTAATGTTTTATAATCTCTCGGAGGTTCATTCTTTAGATAGTTTTCTGTATTGTAAAACAAGGAGTTGTTGCTCATATTTTGCTTAGAAACACTTAGGTGTTCATATACTTCATCTCTGTAATCAGCTTGTAAGAAACATATTATTGCACAAGAAAATCCTTGAAAGAGGTATCGTTCCTCGAGCGGTCGAGTGATGACCAAAATGCTTGAGTGGTCCAGGTCGTTATTGACGGCTTAGAGGTTGATTCCTTGAGCGATCGAGTGACGACCAGAATTCTTGAGAGGGCCAGGTCGTTGTTGACGGCTTGGAGGTTGATTCCTTGAGCATTCGAGTGATGACCATAATTCTTGAGAGGGCCAGGTCGTTGTTGACGGCTTGGAGGTTGATTCCTTGAGAGGTGAATGAATGCCAAGATTCTCAATAAGGCAATGAAAGGTATCTATTGTGGTTGTAATCATTAATGATTATTGGATTAAGTCCTTGTGATAAGGAAAAATCACCTTGAGGGGTGGACTGGAGTAACTTTGTTAGCAGTGAACCAGGATAAAAATAATTGTGTCATTTATTTTTATTGTCATTGTTATATTCATTCTTCTAATTTTGCAAAAGGGGACAAAATGTGAAACTCAATTCAAACCCCCCTTTCTTGTGTTTCTCAACCTTCACACTTTTCTTTTGAAACCTTTTCTCAAGGTTTAGACATGAGTCATTTTCATAGTTGAGATGTAATTCTCCTATCCCCATAGTGATGATTAGTGTTGATTCTTTTACACTTGAGAGAGTTAGTGGCATACCTTTTGATCTATATCCAAGTTGGAGCCTTTTCATAGACTTGTAGGTGACTAGTTGAGTTTTCTCCTTAAAATGACAACTTGTATTTCCATTTAAAATCAATCAAAACAAATCTATTTTGTTATTTTTTACCACAAACTATGAGGTTTTGATCCTACATTTCACTTTGTGGGTACGTAGGCACGAGGCTCAGGAAGTCTTGTCAAACACTAAAAACCCTAAAAATATTTCTCTTCTCGTCTCTCCAATCTTTTGCAAACAACACCTTTTAAGCCAAACATATATTTTCAAGAGGTTCCTATAGAGTACTATAGATGTTTTGGGTGCTAACACCTTCCTATTGCATAACCAACCCGTTTATCCTTTGTCTCTCTGTTTTATTTATTTTGTTTTAAAACTTATGTGGATTTTGTTCGCTCTTTTCCCCATTCCTTTGGAAAAATAAAAGTGTGGTGGCGACTTTTGCTTTATGAGTTAAGTTAATTAATAACTTAATTTCAAATTTTCCTGCTACATGTTGGATTTATTTTATAGGTGAATGATAAAAGTTTGGTGAGAACGAGACCTAAGCCTCAGGATCATTTATTCGGGGTTCCACCAGAATGTTAGATTCCAACGTTCCTTTTTCATTCAAGGTTATTAAGAAAACTGTTTGATGGACATCGAATGCTCGATAAGAATAAATTATTCAAAGAGTTACGCCAGAATGCTTGATCCCAATGGTCCTTATTTGTTCAAGTTAATTATTAAGTGTATTAAGAACAAAAGAAAAGAATCATCAGTTAACCCAAAATGTGTGGCTCGACACCGAACATTCGAGGGTTTCCACCAAAATTCTAGATTCCAACGGTCCTCTTCTTTCATGTTTATTTAGAAAAATGTTTTAATATTGTGTGTGATTTAAGAAAAGTCACTCGATATTGATCGAGGTTTGATTCGTAATTTGGGAAAGTTGAGGTTTTGAAAATTAGCTTGATGCTTGATCAAATATTTGTTCTTGTTTGAAAATGTTGAATTTATTAGGCATCCATGTCTTATTTAACGATCAAAAGTCCTCATAAAAGATTACATAAATTATAATATCAGATACGGTATATGATCATACAATCTATAAGCAATAAGGCATGTTGTAACACCCCAAAATTTTCCTTTTCGTTTTTAACCGTAACTGACTTCTGTTTCGTTCATTTTTGCATTATTATTGTGCATATCATGACATTGGTTTTTGAGACACGGGATCAAGTTGTTTCTATGGCTCAAGGCTTTCTTTTATTGCAATTTATTAGACATCAATCGTTAGAGGCTTCAGCATTTATTTTATTCAGTAATTGGGTACTGGATCATATTCTTCAGCAGGGTTATTTTGAGCGCAGGAGACATTTCACAGTTTATTTCAGGCATTATACATGTGCAATATCAAATGACAAGTTTCAGAGGTAGAGTAAAGTTCAGAACAAGTGGTTAAAGATGATTCTCCAAGTTTCCCTCCTTGTGGCGCCAAATTTGAAATTTTGAATGTGGTAATCGATTACTACAATTAGGGTAATCGATTACCACAAGCGAAATTTGCCCAGACTGTTCATTTTTCAGCACTGTAGCATTTGGGTTGCATTTTGGTCATGTGATTTTCCATGTGCATCAGTAGAAGGATCTAGAATTGGTTCAAAATTTGATTCATTTTCACAAATTAATTTCATTCCCTCCAAAAATTCAAACATTTCCATTCCTAATCCTACTCCTAATTTCCATTCCTCACACTAACCCACACTCCAAACCATATTTAATTCCAAACCTAAACCATACTTAAATTATTTTGCTTCAATCCTCTCATAACTTTTCATCATTTTCTGAATTTTCTACACATCTCACTTCAATTTTCTCAACTTTTCTCTCATTCCAAAACCCTCACAAAAGCTCCATAGCCAAAAGCTTCACAAATTGTACATTGCAATTTATGAATTCTTGAGCTAAACCTTCATTGCATCGTCATCCTTGGTTCAATTCTAGTTTTGGAATTCATTTGGATCTGGAATTAAGTTGTTGGAATCACTTTTGGAAGTGCTTTTGCTTATTTGTGGATTATTGCTTGGATCTTCAAGTTTTCTTGCTAGAGCTTCATAGATCCTTGGATTTCTTGCTTGGATTTGTTAATTGCAGCTTAGTAACACTCACCAAAGCAAATCTCAGCTTTGTAGGTTGGTAAATTCTAGATTTAGCTTTGATTTTGCTCAATCTTGCATTTCACAATGTAGATCCTTGGTTTATTGGTGATATTTGATCCATTGCTTGTTTGGATTATTGATTTTGATGTTTGTTGGATCAAATTGATGTTTGATTGTTATGATTTGATATTATTTTCGTGCATAATTGATTTCTTATTCATTTGGATGATTAAATAAGTCATTAGTTGCTAAAAATGCTTTTTGGAAGTTGAAATTCTGCCATTGTCTCAGTGGTAATCGATTACAAGAATCTGGGTAATCGATTACCCGACCCTTTTTCACGTGTTTTTTTGCAATTTTTAAGTGGGTAATCAATTACCCACATATAGGTAATCGATTACCACTAGGACATGATGTCTTTTTCTAGCAATTTCAATCTTGTTTGGGTTCCTTATCATCCTTAAACCTCATAGATTAATATGATGCATATATGTGGACTATTTTTGACTTGTTTCATCATTTTTGATAGCATGCTCGTGATTCTTTGACACGCGACTTTTGGTTTTTGTTGATGAACATCTATGATTGTTACGTTGCATTCTTGGTGTGTTGATCATGTTGCATATTCGTTTTCATAATGTTGATTCTTGGTTCTTAATGTTTAGCTCACTGGATTTGTGTTACATGTTCATTGTTTGTTTCCGATTCCACAAATGCACGTGTGTTCGAAACGATTAATTGTTATGGAATATGCATGATATTCTTGTTGAATGTTTAATTGAGCAATCTTGTTGAGTTTACTTGTGCTTAATTGTTAATGCATCTTCACCAATTAACCTGGCTTGATATATGTTCATGTTTGGTCTGCACAATGTCATATGCCTTTGTTGAATTGTGGATACATAATCATGTTTTGTTCTTGGATGACTTGATCATATGCCAATTGTTGCTTAATCTTGGTTGTTTGCAATCTTGATGCTTGGTTTGGTTTGTTATGCATGCTCGTTTATAATCATTGTTTACTTGATGTGTTGCTTCATTGTTGACATACACATGCTGCCTGACCTTTTACACCTACTGTTCTGGATTCTAGCATGTTGTTAATTGTGAATCTATTCTTCCTATTGCTTTTTACACCTATTATATGCTGAAACATGAGCTGTTAAAAGTTGGTGTGCTTACTTGTTGGGTTTTATTGTTGTTCTGAAGCTGAAGCGTTCTCGTAGCTGTTGTTTTTAATTTGTTTTCCTTGTTTCATTTTGTTCTTGCATGCTCCCTTAGGGCCTCCTAGTCCAACTTCATTTTTTATTAAGCTTTGAGTAAGATATACATTAGGAGTTAATCCATGCATGATAACATTAAGCTAGTCCCTTTCAACCTCAACCCTAGGTTTACTTTTGCATGCTAACATTAGGATAGAATTTTCTTCCGCATCTCGGCCTTAGGGCCATTTTACATGACAACTTTAGGACAGAGTTTCCCCTTTAAACCTTCCGTACGTCTTTCTATTCTTCTTTCTCAAAAAAACATCAAAACACTTAATAAATGTGATGAATATTATGCGCCACGAGCCTTAAGTATATGGGAAATGTGGATGAGGGGTCTCTTCTTGCTTCGTCTAGAGTGTTTAGCGTACGTCCCGTCTGGGGTGATCATGCGACACATTCACTCATATATCATATATTTTAGTGTAATGTGAATCTCAAACCAATTCAATTCACTTCTCTAAAACTCACAAACAATTCAAATCATTTTCATCCTTCGGGATCGTGTGTCAAATCATAGTTAGGAAGTACGTTGTTTTTCCGTTCTACCGCAAATAGACATCGACCCTAACTGTTGGAATAGGAACTTAACGTTGCTCATAAAAATCACGTATCGACTCATATGTCGAACTGCGACTGCTCTAACTTCCTCATTCTCTATCGATTGAGGATACGTAGGCACAAGCAGTGATGTCTTGATGAGCAACCTTCCCCCTTTCACCCGTAGTTTTCCGAACTGCGTTGACTCTGACTTTCCCATTGTACGAGGGAATATGTAGGCATAGGATGGAGAAGTTCTATTGAGTGTCATTTTTCTTTTTCCTTTCTCATTTCCGTTTAGCAGCAAGCTTTAGATAACATACCCTTTGATTAGACAACAAGTGTGGATCCCATTGAGTACAACGAACGCGAGGGGATGCTAATACCTTCCTCTCACGTAATCGAATCCAGATCCTAGGATTTGGTTGTGAGACTATGTCTTTTCCCTTTTGAGGTTTTCTTCTATCGTTTCCTTTCCCCCGTCAGGATAAATAACGTTCGGTGCTGAATACCTTCCTCTCACACATTTGAAATAAGATCAAATAATCAAATCCATCACTCACACATTCAAGAAAAGATAAATAAAATTAAGTATCCAATGATCAAGGCCAAATCAACTCTATTGATAGAAAAGTATGGAGCGCCATCCAAAATGGTCCATTTGAAATTAATATGACCAATGTGGATGATGTTGTTGTACCTAAACCGGTAGCACAATAGGATGTGGAAGATGAGACAAAATGGTCAAGTGATTGGGAAGCAAGGAATATTCTAATATCTTCTTTAGGGGTTGATAAATACTACCGTGTTTCTCATTGCGAAACCACTAAAGCTATGTGGGACTTATTGCAAGTTTTCCATGAGGGTACAAATAAGATCAAACAAGCTAGACTCAATAATTTGAACCAAGAGTTTGAATTCTTTCACATGAGCATGGTGAAACCATTGTCAATATTCAAAAGAGGTTCACTTATCTTGTAAACTATTTGAGTTCACTTGGTAAGCCAGTTTCCAATGATATTGCTGCTAACAAAATTTTGACATATCTTAATAGGGAATGGCAACCTAAGGTCAACGCCTTCAAGGAAGCTAACAATCTATTGACATTGGACACTACTATATCTAATGTCACTTCAAAAAACACCTTGCAGCTGTTATACCCAACTACCCATCAAGTAAGATAACAATCTTTTGACTTTGGACACTGCTATACCCAACCTGAGGAGGCAACTTCTATATCCAAATCTGCAATTATGTAGTATGCTGACTTCGTCAACTACCTTGTCACTGGTGTCCTGCCTCCTGACCTAACTTACCAACAAAAAAATAAGTTCTTCCATGATCTTAAGCAGTACTATTTGGATCATTCAAAACATTAGAATTAAAAGTTTGTCATCTTGACTGAATCCTGGCCTTAGGCTTTGGATCTTTCAGAACCTTGTAACTTGATGTCTTTGGTTCTAGCTTCTTCAAAATTTTGATTTTGAATTCCCAGGTTCTAATTCTTTTAAAACCTTTGACTTAATAATCATTGGTTCTAATTTACTTAGAACTTTTGACTTTGAGGTATCAGGTTTTGATTTCTTCAGAACCTCTAACTCTACAGTTATAGGTTCTAATTGGTTTTAAACCTTATCTTTAGAAGTATGCACAAAATGAGAGTACATCCATTTTTTAGCAGAGCTTGAAGAATAAGGGTCTGGTGGTTTAATCAAGGTTATAGTCCTTAGATTAAAAGGTTTTTGATGATAACCAGGACCTTCACCTTTTCTTCTACTTACACCATAGATCATGGATGCAAGTTTGGTTATGTTAAAGTTAGGTATGACAAACTCTTTAAGATCCAGTTCATACTCATCAAGAGGTTTGTCAGACATATCTTTTACTAAAGCAATCTGATATCTTTTTAGTTTTTCAATCTTATTTTTATAGAAATTTAATTCATCTTTCATAAGACCATATTGATCTTGTATAGTTTTCATATGTCTGGCTATCTTATGACATATATCCATAAGATCTTGACGTAAATTAATTAAATCAGATATAGAAAGTCTAGAAAATATCTCATCCCCATCCTCTGAATCTGAGTCAGAATCAACTTTTGATTCTGCGTCTAAGAATGTTGAAGCCATCAAAGCTAGATTGGCCTCTTCTTTATTCTTGTCAGTTTCTTCATCATCATCAAGTTCATCCCAAGTTTCCATGAGACTTTTCTTGAACTTGCTTCTGAAGTTGTTCTTCTGGAAGCTTCCCTTTTTGGCTTTGTCTTTCTGAAGCTATAGATAATCAACTATGAAATTATCAAGTTTTTAAAAGTTAAAGCATCCTTTCTGATCTTCTTTGTTAACAATGGAGCTTGTTCCTCTGAAACCAGATCTTCTGCCAAAAAACCTTTTTTTTGTTAGCAAGATATTAAAACCTCTTTATGATGAAATTCATTTCATCATCATCTGAATCTTCATCAGAGGCTTCAACATGAGTGGCTTTTTTACTCTTCTAAGCCTGTGAAGATTTAACAGACTTCCTAACATATTTTAAAGCTAGATACTTTGATTTCTTGATTGGTTCTGCATCTCCATTGAGTTCTAACTCAAGGCTTTGGATATTATTGATCATACTTTCAAAGCTGATATTGTTCAGATCTTTAGCTTCCTAAACAGCTATCACCTTTGGTCTGTATCTAACAGGAAGACTCAAAAGAATCTTCTTGACATGATCAAAGTTGGTGTAGCGCTTGTTCAAGACTTAAAGTTCAGACACAAGAAATTGAAACCTTAATAACATTGTTTCAATGTTTTCATCCTCTTTCATTATGAACAGCTCATATTGCTGAACCAGAAGATTAGCTTTGGTTTTTTTTTAACTTGTTGGTTTCCTTTTAAGTAGCACATAAAGATTCAAAAATGGTTTTTCTAGTAGAATTGTCAATGATCTTTATGTACTCATAATGAGGTAAAATATCTACAAGAATGCTTCTCACTCTGTGATGTTTTCTGTAAATCTTCTTCATAGTGGGTGTAATAGTATTTCTATCAGCTACCATTCCTACTCCATTTACAAGAATATTAACGCCATCTTCAATAATGTGCCACATATAATCATAAAGACTTATGATGTGTGTGTACATCTTGCTTTTCCACCAATAAAATTGAGTGGAGTCTCCATAAAATATTGGAGGTCTAGCAACATAGTTGTTCTTTTTCAAATGTATTATAATCATGATTAACATCACCAAGAGGAGTTGGTTATGGACTAGGACCACCATCACCAGAGTGATATGATTCGATTTTAGATTCACTCATGATAAAGACATAAGTGTTTTTCCTAAGATCTTTTCTGCACCACTGTTAACTGTTTAGCACATACTTTGCTCTGATGCCAACTAAACGTGAGAAAAACACAAGAAGGGGGTTAAATTATGTTGGCTTTTTCTTTTTAAGCTTTTTGTTCTTCTACTTCTGATGAATATCAATAGGATTCTAAATACTTGGTTCAGAGTATGAATTATAAGAACTTGGTTTACTTTTGAAAGTCCTTTTCAGATTCTGAACCAGAATCTGACTTAGAGTACTAGAGTTAGCAGCAACTGAATAATAAGTACAAACGCGTGGAAATTAAAATTTAAGACACGGGAAATTCTCCTGGTTCCTCTCACAAATTGAGAGTAGTCCAGTCCCCTTGAACTTGCAAGGTATTTCCACTATAATCAAACTAATCACAAATGCTCAAGTACCAAGCAAGAGACTTTCAATGCTCAAACCCATAAGTAAGAAACTTTGATGCTCAAGCATACAAGCAAGAGACTTCCAAGGCTTAAACCCTCAAGTAAGATACTTCTATGCTCAAGCACACAAGCAAGAGACTTCAAATGCCTAAGCACTAAAGCAAGAGACTTCAAATGCTCAAGCACTAAAGCAAGAGACTTATGGGTCTATCACAAACTATTAAGAGATTTGGGTAACAACTACACTTGATATACAATCAGAGATGTAGACATAATACAACTTAGAAAGACTCTAAGACTTAATAACTTCTAAAAATACAAAATGTTAAGATGTTCTAAATCTAGCTTATTTTTGACAAAGTAACTTCTCTTTGAAATTTCAAGGTTCAAAGTCTTATATTGTAGTGCAATAGGTCGTATTGGTCTTCTTCTTGAGGACTTCTACTCCTTATATAGAGTGGAAGGAAAGAGATGTTGAAGACTTTCACCAAAAGGTTTGGATAACTTTATACTTGATTGGACACATCGAGAAAGCACCTTTTTGCAAGAGGAATTATCTGTTGAATCTTAGACAACAAAGAAGAGACTTTTCCTTAAGTTTTCACGTGATCAACAAGTCACTGAGTCTTTCAAAGTTGCCTCGATTAAAGAGATCATGCTTTAGATGTTGACTTCTTTAAACATCACTCTTCAGAGGCTGATCACTACAGAGTTTGGGTCACTAAAGGCTGACTTTATTTAGAGTATGGATCTTCCATCAGAGCCATAGTTTTTAGAAGTGATCTTTAGAGTCAGAGTCTGAATTTCAGATTCAAAATCCTGAAGCTTCTCTTCATCTGTTCTCAATCTTATAATCATGCAAATATTAACAAATGTTAGAATACCCAATTGTTCTTTAAATACGTTGTTATCATCAAAACCTAAGGGATATGGTATCAACCAATTTTGTTCCAACAAAAATGGGAGAAAAGGCTCTTCTAAGAAACCTAGGGTTTATGAATCTAGAAAAAGGACTGACAAGCGAGATGCAATAAAGGATGATGCACTACTTTAGATAATTGTTCATGTAGATATCTCTAAGTAGAATTGCAAAGGACATGGTTTAAAAAAGCGAAGTTCAACAAAAGGGTAAGACTCTCTGTCCAAGATACCTTTGCGCATGATCTTGAAAACGTAATTAAAGATATTAATGGCTATACTTCAAAAAATGTTGTTGAGACTTACGAAATCAACCTTGGTCAATATGTTGAACCATCTGATACAACATCAAATAAAACTCTTGATCAATCTCAAGTCAACACCACTTTTGAAAACTCTGAAGTGGTTATGCTTGTTTTTTATCGTAATTTGAATGAGACCTTAGAAGATTTGAGGAATGAGGAGAATCAAAACTAAGAGGTTGACATTTATAGTTAACGAAATGAAGAAGATAATATGGATAATTGTAATACCATTGGCAACCTTATGAACAATATTTTTGAATAAAATGATACTCAAGAGCTAACTCTGATTATTTTGAAAAGCTTAGCTAAGTCTATCTATGATATGGCTAACTGTAAGGCACGGGATGTTGACACCCCAAATCCTACTATGAAGATTGTGAAGCAAAACACTCCTAGGACAAGCGCACCAAATAGTAAGAGGCTCCTCTTGAGACTGCTCTTATGAAGAAAAATACTCCTTAGAGGTCACATGTGAAGAAAACTAGAAGTCTCTCAAAAGAAAAATTGCTCAATCTAGTGAGTCAAAGATAGATGTTGAAGCTGATGTCCAAGACATTATACCCACCTTTAGAAGAAAAATAGATGGAAAAAGAGTTCTAGTGAATGTTCCAAATGCACCTTTGGACAATGTGTCTAGAACAAGTGCTCAAAGATGGAAGTATGTGTGTCAAAGGAGAATTATTCAAGAAAAGGAGCTAAGTCAAGAAGCCTTGAATTTCAAAGAGATTGTAGAATTGCTGAAGATTGCAGGACTAATGAAAACTATTACTAAGACTGACCCCTGCTACGAAAATCTGGTTATAGAGTTTATTATAAATATCTCACCTGCCTACAATGATGAAGAAAGCTAGGATTTCAGGAAAGTGTATGTCAGAGCAAAATGTGTTAAATTTTCTCTTTTAGTTATCAATAATTATTTGTGTAGAAGCAAGTCTCTAGGATCTAGTAAGACTTCCCTAGTTGACAAAATTGCTAACGAAATAGTTTTTGGGCAAGTGAAGAGATGGACCAATAAAAGGTTGCTATCTAGTATTACTGCTGCTTTGTCAAAGCTTATCTTCCTAATTAACACAAAAGCCAATAGAAATTTGTGTTGGAACAAGTTTAGTTCTATATATACAATCCTTAAGATTTGGTGCTAAAAAAATATAAAGAACAATTTTGTACTCTAATAGTTTCGTTAAGTGTGCAAAATCTTAAAGATAAGCAAATCAGACTCTTGATTCTGAACAAAGAGACTCTGGACTCTGGACATCAATAGATTCTAATACAAGGTTGAAATATGAAGAAATGTTTAACTAATAATCAACCATCTAGATAACTAGGTTAACGTTTCTGGAACAAACAATCAAGAATTACTCTCATAATACAAGCCTCATTTTTTTACTAGACTCTGAAGTCTAATCTTCAAGGCTATGAACTCTGATCAAGCTTCAAATCATCTCAAAATGATTGATAGAATAATGTTGAAAGAATATTCTTGGAAATCACACATTCAAGTGGCAAAATCAAATGTTTCCTTAAAAGAACAAATATGCAAGAATTATTAAGGAATGTACTACAAACAGATCTCCACGATTCACAGCTCAACCTCATATGACTATTACCGTTGTGAACTTGAAGAAGTTTCCAATTCTATCCTCCAATGGTACTTGTCATCATCTATTTAAAGAGGACAAGGAATTGTGAAGAATAACAAATATGGAAAAGAATAAGAATAACAACGACATGAGTAAAAAAAAGAACAACAAACACGAGAAACATTAATTACAACACTCACTAAAATTTGAGCTTTTATTTGTATATTTTTCTTTAGTGTGAACTCCAAAATTCGTCTTGTGTATCTGCTTGTTTAGAAGCATTCTTGTAAACACACACTCTTTGTGTGTTTTAACTTTGGTTAAATTCCTTTAAGGACTAAGTTTAGTTTGTAGCCTAGAGAAGACATTGAAAATTGGTCTTTGAGTTTTCCTTGAGGGACTAGGTTTGGTATATAGCCTCGATAAGTCATTAACAAGTGATCTTTGAGTTTGTAATCTGTTTGATTAGTGGATTAAGTTCTTATGAGAAGGAAAAATCACTCTGGCGAGTGAACTGGATTAGCTTAGTTAACAGTGAACTAGTATAAAAGTCATGTGTATTTTTATCATTGTTGTTCTTGTCATTGGTTTGCTATTTGTTTGTGATAAAGTTGTTATATCTGAAACCTAAGTTATACCCCTCCCCACTCTTGTGTTTCTTGTACCTTCACTTTGGTGGCTATGTGTTTAATCAAACAATGAAGCATGAAGATTCCTTTATTGTTAAGATATATATAGCCTTTCCTTGCCTGTTGACTGGAATTATTCTAAGTTAACATCCTAAGATTATTAAGCCTTAGGAAATTCTAAGCAAAAAGGGTGAGTCACAGACCCTTGACAATAAGTTATTTATTGGAACACATGTCCCATACCTTATGGTGCCTCAACATCATAATCAAGCTACTAGTGGGAGTTCCTCTCGCTTCTCCAAAACCACAGGGAATAATATGCTATTGGAGTAAATGGAAGTATCCAAGAATCTTAAAGAAACTATTACTGCTAGAACTAGTAAGAAGAGGAATATAGATGAACTGATCAAAAAGCTGACCAAGGAGAAGGAAGTTGAAAAGCCAGAAGAGGTTCATAGTTAAGAGAAAGCAGACCAATTGTGTTTTTTGAACCTTCAATTGGCATAAGAGCTCCAATTTTGGTATTGAATTTTTATGTCAAACACTTTATCTTGTTA
This sequence comes from Lathyrus sativus, assembly GCA_963859935.3. Lineage (NCBI taxonomy): Eukaryota > Viridiplantae > Streptophyta > Magnoliopsida > Fabales > Fabaceae > Lathyrus > Lathyrus sativus. The sequence goes on from OZ012737.1 coordinate 559,156,558, forward strand.
TATAAAGATCCGTTTATAGAAACACAATATGACACCTGCCAACAATAATGAAAAAAAAATCATTATTCTGCTAAACCTCCAATCTTTGATGGAGAAAAGTTTGACTACTCGAAAGATAGAATTGAAAGTTTCTTCCTTGGATATGATATAAATCTATGAGATATGGTAATTGATGGTTACACACATCCTATGGATTCAAATGGTATAAAGATTGAAAGAAACAAGATCGATGAACAACAAAATATAGACAACAAGAACCATCAAAAATCCAAAACAGACTTGATGAATATTATTTCTTATACTTAGTATGAAAAGATTACATATAAAGACTCAGGTAAGTCTATATTTGATTCTTTGAAGATGACTCATCAAGGAAATGAGCAATTAAAGGAAACTAAGGCTCTGGCTTTGATCCAGAAATATGAAGCTTTCAAAATGGAAGAAGATGAAACTATTGCGGATATGTTCTCAAGGTTTCAAACTCTAGTTATTGGGTTAGAATTTTTGAACAAGGGCTACACCATTGCAGATTGTGTTAAGAAAATAATCAAAAGCCTGCTAAAGAAATAGAGGCCAATGGTAACAACAGTCAAGGTGTCAAAGGATATGAATAGCACAACTTAAGAAGAGCTTGTAAGCTCTCTAAGTAGTCATGATATCGAGCTAGAAGAGGATGAGCCCCAAAGGAAAGGGAAGTATTTGGCTCTAAAGTCTAAAGGCAAGCGTGAAAAGACTAAAGCTCTTTAAGCTGAAGAAGAAGAGTTTAAATAAGGTTGTAATGAAGAGGACGAGTTGTCTCTAACAAAAAGGTTATCTGCTATGAGTGCAAAGAGCCCAAACACTACAAAAAAGAGTGTCCCAAACTTAAAAAAGAAAACCCTAAGAATAAATTCTTCATAGAGAATAAAAAAGGGCTAATGGTAACATGGGATGACTCTAACTCTTTCGAGGATGACTCTGAATAAGAGCAAGCTAACATGGCACTTATGGCTAGCACTGAAGCCTCTGAATCAGATTCAAATTCAAAATTTGAAGAGGTATTTTCTCATCTAACTCGTTCTATGAATTATGCTTAACTGAAATTCTTAAAAAAAGTCAGAGACTCCGGAAAATATACAAGAATCTGAAACAAATTCATGTAATTGATTATGGAACCCATAGTGAGCTGATAAAAGAAAATCCTATTTTAAAATAAAAAAATTGATAGTTTGGAAAAAGAAAACCCATCTCTCAGAAGCAAGAGTGAAAAACTAGAAAAGGAAGTTCTTTCAAAAGCTCCTATGGATTTTAAGTGTGTCTCAGAAATATGAAACATATTTTTCAAAAATTTATAGCAAGAAACATATATAGAAGCAAAATGGCTTCCATAGTCTATGGAGTAAGTAGAAATGGGAAAAGAGGCATTGGTTATGTTCCACCAAAGAACTTTATGTTTAAATATAAACCTAAAGAAATGGTGATAAAACCAAAAGATATGTATTCTCATTTTACTTATGGTCACACACATGATATCTATTTTGCATAGAAACCTTAGGTTGATAGAACCTTTGGGAAAAATAACCAAAAAGAACCCAAAAGGATGTTGGTACCTAAGAACAAAATAATCTTTGTTGTAGATATATTTAGCAACTAAGTTGAGACACCAGTCACGGTACCTGGACTCTGGGTGCTCTCGACACATAACGAGAAAAATGCATATGTTCCAAGAGCTGGAACTTAAGCCCTGAGGTTCTGTAGGTTTTTAAGGAAATCAGAAGGGTAAGATCATTAGTACAGGAACAATTGGTAAAAGTTATCCTCTTTCTATTCCCAATGTTTTATTAGTTAAAGGTTTAATGCATAACCTCCTGTCCATAAGTCAATTAAGTGACAGTTTTTATGATATTATATTTAACCAAAAGTTATGTAAAGCTTTGAGAAAAAAAAGGATGGCTCTGTAGTTTTTAATGGTAAGAGGAAAAACAACATCTATAAAATCAAACTTTCGGATTTAGAAAAACAAAATTTAAAATTCCTTATGTCGGTGAACAAAGAATAATGGACTTGACATAGATGGTTGGTCCATGTTAGCTTGAGAGGACTCTCTAAGCTCAACAAGCTCAATTTAGTAGAGGACTTCCAAATCTTAGGTTTTCTTTAAATGCTCTTTGCGAGGCATGCTAGAAAGGCAGGTTTCCTAAAACTTTTTTAAAATGAAGAATGTTGTTTCCACTTATAGCCTATGAAACTCTTGCATATTGATATGTTTGGAAAAGTTAAAATAACTTCAGTAATGAACAAGAAGTATGGTTTAGTCATTGTAGATGACTACAAAAGATGTACATGGGTAAAGTTCATAAGACATAAGGATGAGTCACATTCTGTGTTTACCACCTTCTGTTCACAAGTGCAAAATGAAAAAGGTTTAATAATTGTTAAAGTCAGAAGTGATCATGGTGGTGAATTTCAAAATAAATATTTTGAGAAAATTTTTGAAGAAAATGGCATCTCATTAATTTTTCTACCCTAGAACTCCTCAACAGAATGAAGTTGTAGAAAGGAAAAAATCATGCTTTGCAAGAAATGACAAGAACCATGATCAATGAGACAAATGTTGCAAATCACTTATGGGTAGAACTAGTGAAACTGCAAGTTACATTCATAACAGGATCTCTATAAGCCCTATTTTAGGTAAGAACCCTTATGAATTGTGGAAGAATAAAAAGCCCAACATTTCTTACTTTAATTCGTTTGGCTGTATTTGTTTTATGCTCAATACTAAAGACAACTTAAATAAGTTTGATTATAAAGCTTAAAAGTGTATCATGTTAAGATACTCTAAATGCTCAAAAGGCATAAATTATATAACACTGAAACCAAAATTGTTGAGGAATCAATCCATGTTAAGTTTGATGATAAGCTTGACTCCAAAAAGTCAAAGCAAGTTGAAAAGTTTGCAGATTTGGAAAATCATATATTCAAACTCTGAACACAGGTACTTTGAGGATAAAGACTATGGAAGTGCTCAACATGAAACTAAAAAATCATAACTAGAACTTGTTGACACATCATCTTCTCAGAGAAAGTACAAGCAAAGATCCTTTCATCCTGAAGAACTGATTCTAGGGGACAAGACAAAACCTATAAGAATCAGATCATCATTTAGACAAGATGAAGAAATACTTCTTGGTTTGGTATCTATCACAGAACTAACATCCATTAATGAAGCCCTTCTAAACACATGATGGATATTGTCTATGAAAGAAGAACTAAATCATTTCACCATAAATTATATGTGGGATTTAGTGCCCAGATCCCAAGGAAAACATGTCATTTCAACCAAGTGGATTTTCATAAGAAAAAAAAACTAAATGAGCAAGGAGATATGGTAAGAAACAAAGCCATATTGGTTGCACAAGGCTATACTAATAAGAAAGGATTACCTATACTATATGTTTGCACCAGTATCTAGGTTAGAATCCATTCGTCTTTTAATATCCTTGGCAATAAACTATGATGTTGTCTTATATCAAATGAGTGTTAAAAGTGCATTTCTGAATGGATACATAACATAAGAAGTGTATGTTCATCAACCTCCTGGGCATGAAAGTCATAAAAATCCTAATTTCATTTACAAAATTAAAAATCATTGTATGGCCTGAAATAAGCTCTCAGAGCTTGGTATGAAAGACTTAGCAACTTTCTTTTGAAAATGGCTTTACTAGAGGAAATGTTGACACATCTTTGTTCTGTAATTCATACAAAAATGATATTTTAAAAGTTCAAATTTATGTTGTTGATATTATATTCGGTTATGCTAATGCTACTCTTTACTAAGAATTCTCTAAGTCTATGCAGGCTGAATTTGAAATTAGCATGATGGAAGAATTAAAATACTTTTTGGGAATTCAAATAAATAAAGGTCTATAGTGAACCTATATTCACTAGAGTAAGTATACAAAAGAACTCTTGAAGAAGTTTTATATGGATGACAGCAAACCAACCAAGACTCTAATGCATCTAACTTGCACTTTAAGAAAAGATGAGGAAAGTAAAAGGGTATAAAAAAAGGAATACATGGGTATGATTGGTTCTCTCTTATACTTCACTACTTCTAGACCTGATATCTTGTTTAGTGTATATTTGTATGCTAAATTTCAATCAGATCCTAGAGAATACCACTTAACAGTTGTTAAGAGGATCTTTAGATATCTGAAAGGTAATAATAAACTTAGTTTATTGTCTAAGAAATCAAAAGATTACAAGTTAATAGGTTATTGTGATGTTGATTATGCTGGAGATGGACTTGAAATAAAAAACACAAGTGGTAGCTATCATCTTCTGGGTGACAATATAATCTTGTGGTCAAGCAAAAGACAATTAACCATTGCATTATCAATAGCAGAAGCTGGGTACATTGCACTAATTGGTTGTAAAACAAAAACTCGCTGGATGAAGAGTCAACTAGAAGATTATTAATTAAAAGAGAGTAAAATTCATATTTTCTGTGATAATACTTCTACTATATGTTTGTTCAGGAATCCCATTTTACACTCTAGAGCTAAGCATATTGAGATGAAACATAACTTTATCAGAGTATATGTTCAAAAGGGAATTTAAGACTTCAAATTTATTGATACTGACCCAGAATGGGCTGACATATTTACAAAACCTCTTGCTAAAGATAAATTTGTTTTTATTTTGAAGAATTTAAAAATGGAAAATGTTCCAGATTAAATGATAAATCGCAACATGTGTAGCCTCTAGATGGTTAAAATGTGATTATAGGAAAACGTGACACTAAACCAGTTAGCCCTCTGAAGTTAGAAGGTTCTCTGGGTCAGAAGATCCTAATTCAAAATCCCTCTGATATTTTGTGTCTTCTAGAATATAAGCTTATTAATGGTTAAAATCAAGCGCTATTGTTGTGGATAAGTGGACAATTGTCCAACTAATTCTTACAGCCGTAAAAAAAATGCTTGAATGACCTTTGGGATTTTTTTTTAATTTGGGGTAAAATAAAAAATGTTTTCGCGCACCCTATGTCATTAATTCTTTCTCCTCTCTAATATATTAATAATTTCTTCTACAGAACGTGCCATTTAATGTGCCTTGTTGTAGAATTTATTACTATGGATTTTCAAGGTGGCGGCTGAGTTCTCATTCGTTTCAACTCTGAACCTTGATTTGTTCAAAGTCTTTTACACTTCCTTTCCAACTCTATTTAAGCACCCTATCCACTACACACTCCTCATATCCTCTCTAAGATTTTTTTCTCTTCCAACTTAGCCAACCCTAAACCACAAAGATGGCTTCCATAACTCTCAATGGTGACAAAAACCTCTTGTTCACCCTTAGTGGAAAGTGTGTTGTCTTTGAAGAACAGAAGAATGAAAGGTTTGATCTTCAAGGATCTTTCTCTTGTCAACAAAGAGACAACTATTTTGACATGCTTTATGGACCTATTTACCTTATTCTCGTCAAAGAATTTTGGGTGAATGCATCCATTAAGCAAATTGGCCAGGATGCTTTTGAAATCTAGCATGATGTCTTTGGGTTCCCAATCGTCATTACGCCACCACTTATTGCTAAAACAATAAAGTGGGAAGATAATGGTGTTTACTTTGAATAGTTCAGAAGCAACATCCTCTTCCTCTCCCACATCCTTAAGCATATTTATGCCAACTATGAAAATTCTGCAAGTGCCTCTACTCTCACTCCCATGGAAAAAGTATTACATCAATTGTTGGTGATAAATTTTCTACCAAGAGAAAAGGATTTGGACTTGATCACTTTCGATGACAAGCATCTCATGTACTTCCTACTAACAAGGGTTAAAGTTAGCCTACCTTTCACCATATTCAACTTCATGAAGTCGAAAATCATTGCCTTTCATGAGAAAATTTATTTCTTCATTCCTTATGGACGAGTTTTCTTAGAACATTTCTCCCAGGAAGGAATAGTTAAAAAGGTGCCAAAAGTTGGCTTGATTGATGCACTCGTAACCCATTTGGGATAAAAGCTTAATGGAGCTAAAGCGCTGATGGTCAAAGGTTGGAGTCTAGAAAGATTGCCTATGGAGTTGGACCATTTGCTCATTATTCTTTTTCCCTTCTTGTATCCACCACTCTCTCCTTTGAATTTGACTCATTTAGTTTTTATGTGATGGATTTTCAGACGAAGATGACTCTAATAAGATGTGAGAATCGAAGCCATTAACACCCTTATCACACTAACAACAATTCCAAAAATAAAGTCGAGTCTACTTTTTCCCTTGTAGTTTTATCATCTTCTCTTTGGTATGATTGTTTGGGTTATCCTTGAGAACATATTTTCAATTCTCTTAGATAAAATAAATTTATTGAATGTAATAAATATAGACAAATACATTTTTGTTTATGTCATTCTTGCCCTCTTGGTAAACATATTAAATATCCTTTCATGAATCTGTTATCTTTTGATATTTTACATAGTGATTAGGGTTGACAATGAACCGAACCAACTCAAATATAGTTCGAAATTCGATTCAACAATTAAATCGTTTAATTAGGTTTATGAACCAAAAGAGCTGAATATGAACCAAAAATTTAGTTTGTTAATTAAATGAGCTGAACTTGAACTATACATAGTTCGACTCGTTAAATTTATGAGTCAACTCGATTATATATGATAATGATTATATTGTCTTTAAGAGTATGTTTAAAGATGTACTCCAAATCTTAACCCTATGGTTTTTTTCAATCTAACAATTTTAATTTATAATTTATATTCTCAAGTGAGCAAAATATTTTAAAAAATAATTATACAAATAAAATCAACATCATATAAATTATGTTTTTTAAGAAAATAATTTAAAAATCAACATATATTTTCTAATATAAAAAATATCCTCTAAATTTCTTTAAATTTAAGAAAATCAAATACATATTCTAAATTTATTTTAATTTTAAAATAATATATCTTCTAAGAAAATCTACATCATATAAAAATATCTTTAAATTAAAAGAAAACATATATATTTAATTTGTTTTAAACAATCATTAAAAAAATAATACCTTTTAAAAATTTGTAGCATTTCCCTTTTATATTATTTTTAAAATTTATTTTAGTTAATTTAGATTTAAGGATTTAAATATACAATAGTTACTAATCTTATAACTTTTATTTTATTTTAATATTTTACTTTTTAAAAAATATAATTTAAAATATAAAAAATATATTAAAAAAAAGACTTAAAAATGATTTTTTTAAGTATGTGAAACAAGCAAGCTGAATCTAACGAGTTGAACCGAGTTGTTCGTGAACTTAAAACGTGTCGAGTTTGAGCTTAAAAAAAATTGGTGTCGAACTCGAAACGAGTTTGATCTAAACCAATTCTTAATGAGCCGAGCTGAGACGAGTTTCGACTTAAATCAACTCATTTCTAATCCTAATAGTGATGTATGGATGTCTCCTATTGTAAGCTCTTTAGATCACATATATTATGTTATTTTATTGGATAACTACTCAGTTTTTTTTGGACTTTTTCAATGTCAAATAAATCTAAGTATATCCCATTTTTCAAAAACTAAAGGCTTACATCAACATAACAATGGCCGTAAATATTTCAATAATAATTTAAAAAAAAAAAAAGTAATATTAATGGAATATTGTTACGTTTGTCTTGCCCTTTATACAATATCTCAAAATAGTAAATTCTAATGAAAAATATGCTCCATTAATAATATTATTCGAATTTTATTAATTTACGCATCATTAACACCTACTTTTTGACATCATGCTTTTAAAATGAAACATACCTCTAAAACATTTTACCAAGAAAAACTATAAATTTTGAGTCACCTCTTAAAATTATATATCACAAAGACCCCTCTTACTCGCATTCACGGGTGTTTGGTTATTTATGTTATCCTCTTTTTCCTTCCACTACGATACATAAGCTCCAACCTCGATCCACTATGTGTGTCTTTATTGGATATTCAAAAAATCGTCGAGGATATAAATGTCTAGATTTAAACTCCAATAAAATTATTATTTCTTGTCGCGTCTTATTTGACGAAACTTATTTCACATATGCAAAGTTGCACACCCCTAACATATTACATATAACTTCCTCAAAAATGAGTTGTCCCCTACATTTGAAACCACATACTTACCCAAACACAAAATGGCCCACGCAATAGCCCAATGCTTCATTCCTCAAAATGATTCACTCCACCGCACATAGACCTTCCTACAACCCAAACCTCACCCACTTGGCCCCTCATTCCTCTTCCTTCTCCATAACCCCCTAGACCACTACCAAATATAAACTCTCTCTCTCTCTCTGTACCCTCACCCCTGCTACATTGTTACATCTTGAATCCACAAGCAAAAATTCCTTTCCTCCCATTTTCCAACCCACATTACAAACAGACACCAAACTGATCACTATGAGTTAACATGACATTTTTAAATTAAACCAAAAATATTACTACCTCCAAACTCATGTTACTAAATCTCCCAAACCTAAAAAACCTTGTGTATGTACTTAAAGAACACAATTAGAAAATGGTTATGGATGATGAATATAAAACTCTATTTGAAAATAAGACGTGAGATTTAGTGCCACGACTCATTGCTGTTAATGTTATTCGATCTATGTGCTTTTTTAGACATAAAGAAAAATATACCGGTCCTTTTGAAAGGCATAAATCCCGACTTGTAGGTGATGGTGCAAGTTAACAGGTTAACATCGATTGTGGAGAGACATTTAGCCCAGTGGTCAAATTGACTACTATTCATATTGTCCTTAGTATTGCTATTTCAAAATCTTAGAAAATTCATCAGTTGGATGTCAAGAATGTTTTTCTCAATGGAGAAATAAAAGAGACGTTCTACGTGCATAAACTATTAGGATTTAGGACCCGATGAATCCTCGTCATGCATGTCTTTTATGAAAATCACTATATGGGATTAAACATGCCCCTCGAGCTTCGTACAAGTTATTTGTAGATTATGTTTCTTTTATTGCCTTCTCTCAAAGAAAGTGTGATCACGTTCCTTTCATCTACAAGAAACATACTCATATGACTTACATCTTAATATATGTTAATGATATTATTCTTACTATTTCTTTTGATGCTCAATGAAAATCCATCATTTTACTTCTCATATCATAATTTGCTATGCAAATCTTGGGACCCTTGAGGTATTTTTTGGGCATTGCAGTGACTCACCATCAAAGAGGTCTTTTACTCTCCATGAAAAGTATGTCGAAGACAACCTAGTACGCCCTGGAATGCCAATTAGTAAGTCCTATCAAACCTCAGCTGATAAATAACTAAGGATGAGTGCCACACATATCACCACATGTGAGGATCCATCACTTTATTGAAACCTTGTAGTTGCTCTTCACTATCTAACACTTATTTTTCTCAATATCTTCTATGTAGTTCAACATATATGTCATTTTATGCACAACCTGATGGGTGCTTACATACAAGTCCTACAACACATCTTACATTATAGTTAGGGCACACGACAATACAGTTTATCTCTCTATCTTCCGTCTACTACCTCCTTAATATCTTATACATATGCCGATTGGAGAGGGTGTCCTGATACCATACGCTTTACTTTTGGTTATTGTGTGTTTCTAAGTAATAATTTGTTTTCTTTGTCCTAAAAACGGCAACCCACTCTATCTCAACCAAGTGTTGAAGTCGAATACTACAATGTTGCTAACGTGGTATATGAATCTTGTTGGCTACGCAATCTCTTTCTCGGTTTAAACGGTTATATTCACAAGGACGCCTTAGTTTACTGTGACATTGTCAGTGCAATATATCTCTTTGGTAATCCAGTTCAACATCAACGAACAAAACACATTGAATTAAATATTTATTTCGTTCGCAAAAAGATAGATCGCGATGATGTTTGAGTTCTCCACATCCCCTCACGATATCAAATTATAGACATTTTTACCAAAGATATTTCATTAGTTTTCTTTCATAACTTAAAGTACGCCTCAACATAAATCAACAATCCGCTTCAACTGCTGAAGTAATATAATATCTCTATATTAATGTATATGATTTGTTAATGTTACATATGTAATTATATCTTAATACATTAACTTCCTAAACCAAAATTGATAAGAGTTTTATATGTGTTATATAAAATTATCTACTAAAAATTCATTAAATAAATTTCTTTGATAAACAATCCGAACTTTAGAAAATAAAATGAAAAAATTATAATTTTTTATACATAGAATGTATCTGTCGTCCAAATCAACAACTTCGAACCCAATAAATCTTTTTATATAACCAACATTGTTGATAAGTTTTCTAGTTTTGAACCAATAACTTCTAATAGCACTCCTCTATCAAATCCAAATTTTCTATTAAAGTTAATTGGTGGTAGTTCTCAACTTTTTTCCATCCAAGAATTAATGCACACGAGACCAAATCAGTTGCATTATAAGACAAGAGAAACCAGCTGGAAAACCACACAAAATGCATGAGTCTCAAAACAAACACAGTCAAAAACGTCAATTTCAAAGAAAAACACTTAGTAGTATTTCCCAAAGGTAAAAAAAAATGGTACGAAATGATGGGTTTTACTCTTTGACCAACACAAGAGATTATTGCATCTTACATAGGAGACATTAACACCATTAGTTACCCATTCTTCATTGTTTTGTTTGGTTGTTAAAAAAATCGTACATTACCCACTTACACGCATTTCTTGTTTCTGTGTTCTGTTTTACTGACCCATCTCCCAATCCCATCACCTCAAGATTCTTTCCGTTTCTTCGCAAATGTCCAGATTATCGCACGTGATATGTCACTCATCAAGTTCCAACCCCACCATGCCACGTAGCTTTCATCAAATATTAATGGTGATATGGTCGACGTTACTAACGTTAATTATGTACGATAATTAATGTACTACGTAGTATATCATCTGTCATGAATCTGTTCTTAATTGTCGTTTCTATTGTAATGTTATCAACTCTATCTCATTGTAATTAGGGTTGACAATATGTATCCAACCGGTCAATCATGTCAATTGTGTCCACATTTTTTAGGTAGATTAAGATTTTTGAATCTACACTTTCTAACGTGTTTTTTTAGTGGATTTTTTGGTTGGCGATGACATTATAATAAATTTTTACAATTTTTAAGGTATTTGTATCTGTGTCAATATTAGATATTTTTACGGATACTTGTGTTTACGTTTAATTTATTAATTTTTTTAAAATTATTATTAGTGTTGTTGTGTCTATGTTGATATTATGTTTGAGATATCTGTGTTTCATAGTGTCTGTCGAATTTTCTTTAAAACTTTTTTTGAACGGACGTATAAGTTTATCACCATAATTGTAAAGATAGCTTAATTTATGGTAATTTGAAAGTATGATGAAAGTGGCTTAATGGGCTAACTGTATATAATAATTGACTGTTGAAAAAACAGTGTGAAAAAGAAAGTTGGGGGAGAAGAAAACAGAGAAAAGATTGAATCAGATCCGAAAAGCAGAAGAGTCCAAGAAAAAAAAGAAAAAAACGCAATAAATTTAGATCGTTAACAAGGAGATAAAAGTTTGAAGAAAGAAGAAGAAGAAATGGACAAAAGCAAAAATGGTTAGGTTAGGGTTGGTTGCAGAATGCACACGCGTGAGGGATCAGAGGAAAGGGAAAAGACTGACACAGTCTCAGAGGAACGGTTTGGTTTCAGTTTGATGTAATGAGTGTGTATAGGATAGGAACCCATGAGGGGTACATAGAGGAAGACGTTTCAATTTAACAATGCTTTGGATAAAGTGTTTTTTGTGAGACACTTTTGAAATAATTTTATGGTTTAATTTAAGTAGGAAAAATATATTTGAAGATTTAATTGACTATTTTAAAACAAATTTGAGATTTAAATTATTTGTAAAGGTATGTTTATGGGTGTTGCATTTTGAAAATTTGAGTGTTGCTAGAAAACAAGTCTCATCAAAATTTTTTTAAAAAGAAAAAATGTTGACAAAAATATTTTAAAACAAAAAATAAAATCTTGAAACCAAATTTAAATAATTGTAAATATAAAACTATGAACGTGTACTCAATGTGTTTTCGAATATTTATAAATAGGGAAATGTTAACTAGTGTCTCGATGGCTAAGAGATTAAAAATAAGTTGAGTATTTTTTAAGAGATTAAAAATACATGTTTTTTTTAAATATATGTATTCAATGCACTGAAAATAGAAATAATTAATTTTTTAAAAGAATATTGTGTGTATTCAATGAACTAATCATATAACTTTTTTTAATTTGGAATTCTTAACCAATACCCTGAGGCACTAGTTGCGAGTTTGGGCAGGAGGAAAAATGAGGGTTTCAAATTTATTTTTTTTAAATATAGAGAAATCGTAACATTTTATGAAAAAAAAATTGTTTGAAATGATAAAATAATGCATGTCGTTAATATATTTATATTTTTTTAAAATACTAAAACAACAAAATTCTATATGAATAGTTTTTCTAAGCCCTCCAAAAGCCTCCTCCAATACATATTTTAAGTTCTCCAAAATTAGAAGTCTTTTTGGTGTTATGAATAAAAATAAATCCTCTCAAACCTCAACTAAAATCCTTCTATTCTTTTTACTCAATCCTTCCTATTTTTCAAAGTCTTTTCTTCCTTCCCCTTCCAAACTTCCAAACAAAGCCTAAGAAGATACAAAATGTGTTTATGCATGACCTAAAAGACTTGAATGAAAGCTAAAAAAATATGATGCAGATGGAAATGTGCTACCCAAAATAAGGTAAAAGAGTATTCAAACACGACCTAGGAGGCCTAGTTAAAAGCCCAAAAAATAGGATGCAGGTGGAAAGAAGTTACCTTAAGTTATCACATAAAGTATTCATACACGACGTACAAGGCCTATTTGAAAGCCAAAAAAATAAGATGTAGATGGTAAGACATTTCCCTAAGATGATGGAAAAACGTATTCTCAAATAATTCAAAAGGTATGAAAGAATTCTTATCTCCTTAAAAAATACATTAAACATGGGGAATGAGCAACTCGGCTACACACTACAAATTAAGTCAAAAGTAGAAAGGGCCTTCATTTCCCAATGTATATGAATTCCCTCGTTTATAAATAGTAGATGTAAAGTTGAAGTAGGTCCCAAGATTGTCCAAATGTACAAAATTTATTGTGCAACCATCTTAGAGACGACAAATGGTCCATTAATAGGGTATTTGATCGATCTGGACATCATTCACCTGCTAATACAAAGAGAAAATATGAGCTTAAGGAAATGTTCTTGTCTATCCATTCACTCACTTCATGTGATATGGTCAAAGAATACGCTACTCAGACTATTTCTGAACCCAGAGGATTAATCAAAGGGATAATTACTAACCTTTATATAAAACCACTTTTGTCATCCTTAATTAGGGGCATCGTCATCCCTCATTATGGATATGAAGGAAGAGGAAATAATTAGGGCATCAAAACATATCAAAGTGGCACATTCATCTGTTAAAGTGATGTTTTCACCCAAGGTGAAGGCACCATGACACATAATAAAATTTAGTTTAAAACTTATCCTTTGGGTCGGCCAAAGACACAAATAGTTAAGGTTCATTCCATCTCAAACCCACTCGACTTGACCTAAGGTATAAAAATAAGTTCACATGAAAAGCAAGGTACATTTTCAAATCTCTATTTATCACGATACTCATCTTGAATATTGATCTGACTTTGCCATTCGAGCGCTAACCTTGCAGGTCCGCCCAATGTTATTATATCGTAGATCAGCACCATCAATTCAGAAAATCCAGTTCACTAACTTTGTTGAATTTTTTTTTGGAGAAAGGCATTGATGTTGATGATGCGTATACAAGTGATAAATTTAAGATGTGTGCCATGTTGTTTTGCACGATCAATGACTTTCATGCATACAGTAATTTATCTGGGTACAGCGTTAAGGGATATAAAAATGTGTCTAATATGTGAACATGATACATGCTTCCACCAATTAAAAAATGGAAAGAAATAAAGACTATTTACCTTGGGCATCAAAAATTTCTAAGAACTAGTTGTAACACCCCATTTGAATTATTTAGTCTTTTATACTTTGTTGTGCGTGTACTAGTGTGATATCCTTAATTAAGGGTATGAGATTAGGGGCGAGGATGTGAGCTGACCTTAGCTGGGGTAATGTGGACCTAGAATAAGGGATAATTTAATAACAAGATTATGAACATTATGATTATTAATATTATTATTTCAGTTATTATTAATTATAATATTAATAGGATTATGGTTATTACTATTGTTATTGTTAGTAATATTATTACTATTATTATTATTAGTAATTTTAATTAAATTAAATGAATTAAAATATGATTAAGAGGGTTTAGAGAGTATTAGTGGGTTTAGACAGTTAACACGTGAAAGAGAAAAAAGACTGAGGAAGGAGAGCTAGGGCAGAAGAACCAGTTTTCGTCATTGTTGTCAAGAAAGAGCTCAAATCCAAGGTAAGGGGGGAGAATGGATTTCAATATGGGTGACCTAACATGAGAGGGTAGTAAGAGTTCCTTTCTCTCGTAGGAATTTTGTTTGTTCTCACTTTTTCGTTTGATTTTCGTGATATTGTGATTTCCCTGTGATTGTTGTTTTGTTGAATGATCATTTCATGATATTGTATGTATGATTCTGGTATGAATATGAAAATTCGTGTGGAAATTTCCTGAATCTGTGATTGAATGTTGTGGTTTAACAGATCTAAAACTAAGGGTTTAACTGTAATCGAAACTAGATCTAATAATTAGAATCTTGACAGAATAGAAGATAGGATTCATTAGAATCGATTAAAAATCTGAGCTTTTGGATGAAGAATGAAGTAGAATGATGAATCTAGAGGGGAAACTCGTGAGAATGATGATATATGAGTTTTTTGACAGATCTGCTGGTCATACGCGTATTGGGGTGTCAATACGCGTATGGGAGACTTCCCAAGGGTTGTACGCGTAGCAGATGTGCCCTGTCCCCAGTGCCTGCACGACCATCTGGTGATACGCGTACGATACGTGTATGGGCCTAGGCAATACGCGTATGGTGGTAAGCATACACGTAAGGGGTGACTCTGATGGGGTTTGAGAGGTGGAAGACTCTGGTCTTACGCATAAGGGAGGGCCATACGCGTATGCCAGCAGGCAGTGCGTATATGGGCCATGCTGATACGCGTATGGACAGTCTAGGATGACTTTTTTCCCAGTTTTGTGATTTCTGTCTAGCGTTCGCTTGGAACGCATTTTCGTTGATTCAGTAGGGTTAATATGACTAAAATGAACTTAGAGATAGGAGTAATGAATTAAATCGATGGAATATGGAATGTTATGTGTGTGCCCTTATGGGTGTGTTATGATGAATGTGAGCCATGATTATCGAATGTGGATAATCTTGTGCGATTGTGGTAATTCCAGAGAGGATTACGGTGAGCGGATGGCTCGTGTGGATCTTGGACGATCGTGAAATTATGCTTGAATTATTATATTGCATAATTGTATTGTCATGCATTTCATGTCATGTGTCTTGTGGAGATGGCTAGGTGGGAATCCATGATGGGTGCCTAGTTTCGTCCGGACTTCATGTGGAAGTTGTTGTGGAGATAAGTTGTAGTTCAGAGGAACGTATACGACTTATCCGGATTCCAACGGGAATCGGGTTCTATGGTGAACCGTATGTATTTGTGTTAGTACCACATGCATTGTGTCAAGTTAGTGAGTCACATTGCATAATTGTAATTGAATATAGGCTATTGATATCGAGTAATTGATGTGGCACGAGTATGTGCGTTATATGTGTATGATTGTATGTGTGGTGTGTAACTACTCCTTAGCATGTATATTTCACCGCTTATTTATTGAATGTAGTTCTCACCCCTTTTCTGTTTGTTGTGTTTGTGCTCCTTGGGGAGTGTAGATGACCAGGTACTTGAGTAGTGCTTGGAGTGTGTTGCTATTCAATCGAGTCTTAGGAGTCGCTCTGATACGTAACATGAGATGACGGAATTACATTTAATTGACTTGTTTTCTTGATTTATTGTTACGTATCTTTTAAATGTTGGATTAAACATGTATAACCACCGGTTGTGGAGATTATATTTAAACATTGATTTTATTCCGCTGTTTAATTGTAAGCTAGATTGCTACTAGTTTATTTGAAATAAAGGAAGTGACTTAGTGTGACATCCTACCGATTTTGGAACTCTGATGTATTTTCTATAATATTCCTATAATACACGTACTGGGTAAAGTGGGGTGTTACACTAATCATCCATATCGTAGATTGCAGGATGATTTTAATGGAAAATAGGAGTTTGGTATTGCTCTAAAACCCTTTACCAGGAAGGACGTTCATAAATGACAACAACACATTAATGTTGCCTTTTGAAAGAAACGAAAAGAGCCTTGGAGAAAAATATTTGGAAAAAGAGGTTGATGTTCTTTGATCTTCCATATTAGTTTTGCCTCAATGTAAGACATTGTCTTGATGTCATGCATGTGGAGAAAAATGTATCTGATAGTTTGATTAGAATACTTCTAAACATTAAAGGCAAGACAAAAGATACTAAGAAATTCCATGAAGATATGGTAGTGATGGGTATACGACAAGAGTTAGCGCTAAAAGATATAGGAAATAGAACATATTTTCCCCTGCATGTCATAATCTATCTAAAAAAGAAAAAAATGTTTTTGTGATTGTTTGCAGTGTATCAAAATTCCCCAAGGGTACTCATTAAATCGTGAAGAAACTTGTGTCAATTAATGATCTCAAATTAATTGGCTTAAAATCTCATGATTGTTATGTCTTGATGCAACAACTTCTACCAGTGGCTATCCATGGCATTCTATCAAAAAACGTAAGGTTAACTATAATTAGGTTGTTCTTATTCTTCAACGCTACATGTAATAAAGTCATTTAACTTGACAATTTAGATGAGTTGGAACATGAGGCTGCAATTATCCTGTGTCAATTAGAGATGTTTTTCCCTTTATCATTTTTTTTACATTATGGTTCACTGAGTTGTTCTTCTAGTAAGGGAGATTATAATATGTGGTCCAGTTTATTTACGATGGATCTATCTGGTAGAGCAATTCATAAAGATCTTTAAAGGGTAAACAAAAAAATCATCACCGCCTGGAAGCTTCGATTTTTTAACGGTACATCACCAAAGAAGCTATTGAGTTTTGTATAAACTATTTGTCAAAAGCGAACTCTATAGGAATTCCCGAGTCTCATCGTGATGGAAGGTATGATGGTAAAGGTATTTAATTTTTAAATGTTAAGACAATTGCCCTATATACAGTTCTTCAAACACATTTGTATATATTTAATAACCTTAATGAAGTTCGGTCTTACTTGACCATTCACAAAAGTCTTATCAAGGAAATTTTTTCTCAGATGAGTGGAAAAATGTTGTTGATAGAGCATAATAAAACTTTCATAACTTTAATGAAAGGGGTTTTAATGTAATAACTTGGATTGCATAAGACATTAATAAATATTCATTCTATACAAAATTAAAGGATGATCATTGTATCGTGCAATATATGGGGTTATGGGTGAAGTTGAATACGCGTACTTCTAAGTTTGAAAGATAATAATCATGTACTAGCATCTAGAGCGTACTTTGGGGTCATTGAGGAGATTATAAAGATTGATTATATTACTTTTAAAGCGCCTTTATTTAAGTGAAAATGAATTTACGGTAATACTGGTGTAGAAACTAGTGAATTAGGATTCTCACTGGTTGATCTTTGACGGGTGACTTATATGAACGAACCATTCATCATGACATCTCAAGCAAAACATATTTTTTATGTCACTGATTCTTCTAATACAAGATGGTCAATTATTCTACAAGGAAAATATATATTTTTGATAGTGATGAAAATTAAGATTTAAATTTTGATACCCTCTTTTTCGCAAGACATGTACATATATCATCAGAAGAAAATGATTATGATGATGATGTGCATGCTACTCGTCATGATCATCAAGAATGGTTATGGAAAAAACTAGTATGTAACTGTTTTAGATCACTTAGTAATATATATTTACTCATTTATCTTTTTATTTTATTTTTTACTAAAGATTTAATATTGTTATTGTTGATTATCTTAATTGGTTTCAAATTATAGGTATTTAATGACCAGTGATAAATCACAGAAGAAAACTTTTGGACGACCTGCAAGACTTTGCATTTGGGCTATTGTTTTTCTTAGTTAATCATTTATTTTAGTTGTATTTTGTTGTAAAATTATAAGGTGTACTTATGCCATTTTGTTTTTGCAAATGGTGCAAACAATGGATATTTTTGGTATAACGATTTTGTTTGAGATTAATGGGCAAAAGATACAAAGTATCTATTTTAGAAATGGTCAAAATATGATTCTGTAATAATGTATCTGTTTTAAAAATGACCAAAATATTGTTCTCTAATACAAGTCCGAACCAAAATACCGAGAAGAAATATGGGGCGCGCCATTAGTTTTGAAAAATAATAAAAATGCATAAGTTGAGGATCGAGTCCATGTGAAGAATACTTTATCCCTCGGTTATTGCAAAACTAAGGGGTAAAGTAATAAGTTTTCATGACGTTCTTCGTTACCTCTCCTCTGTAATTGAAGTTTAATCCCTTTAGCGTCCAAGTTAAATGAGTATATGTGTAGTAGTGTTAATTGCACGCGCGCACACACACACACATACGCACACACACACACACATGCACACACACACACACACACACACAGATATATATATATATATATATATATATATATATATATATATATATATATATATATATATATATATATATATATATATATATATATATATATATATATATATATATATATATATATATATATATATATATATATATATATATATATATATATATATATATATATATATATAGAGAGAGAGAGAGAGAGAGAGAGAGAGAGAGAGAGAGAGAGAGTGAGGATCTACTTACTCTAAGAGTAAGTTTTTATAATTTACTCTACATTCATAGTCTTTAAATTAGATTTAATCGAATGGTTATAAGTAAAAATGCTAATTTAACTGTGAGATGTTGGATCAAACTCTAGTGTGGTCGAAGTAAAAATGCTAATTTTGTTATTCTTGTATACTTGTAATCTTGTTCTAAGAGAAAGGAAAGAATAGCAGTTTAATAACCAATCCGTGTTATTTTCTTCTTTATTAACCCTATCCCTTGTGTGTTTCTTGATCATTAAGAAATTGTTTATACTTAGTTTAAAGGCATCTGATTCACAGCAAATTGGTGCGGTGAGCATGGAGAAGATGCCTTCAATAAAGTATGAGATTAAAAAGTTCACTAGAGTGAACGACTTTGGTCTGTGGCGCTTGAAGATGAAAGCCCTACTGGTTCAGTAGGGTTGTTTGGAAGCGGTGAAGGGTGAGGCAGCCATGGATGTTGCGTTAACAGCAAAAGAAAAGACGGGCATGATCGAGAAAGCCCACAACACAATATTGTTGAGCTTTGGTGATAAGGTTCTTTGACAGGTATCAAAGGAGACTACAACATCAGGATTATGGGTGAAACTTGAAAGTTTGTACATGACCAAATCTCTGGTCAATCGAATCTACCTGAAGCAAGCATTGTATTCATTCAAGATGAGTGAAGACAAAGTGTTGGCTGAGCAGTTGGATATGTTCAAAAAGCTGATTCTTGATCTTGATAATATTAATGTGAAGATCGATGATGAAGATCAAGCATTGTTGCTGCTGTGTGCTTTGCCCATAACACATGCTCACTTCAAAGAAACTCTCTTGTATGGAAGGGAGACCCTGACCTTTGAAAAAGTTCAATCATCCTTGTATTCTAAGGACTTAAATGCACGAAAAGAGCATAAACCTTCTACGGTGGGTAAAGGTTATGCTGTTAAGGGAAAATTCTTGCGAAAGGATGGTAAGTTCGACAAGAAGAAAGGTAAAAGTCAACATAAATCTTATAGTGGCGAAACATCTGGTATTCGATGTTATCACTATAAGAAGGAGGGTCACATAAGAAAGGTGTGCCTTGAACGTCTGAAAGATCATGGAGGTAATGACAATGCAGCCATCGTTCAAGATGACTTTGACTCATATGATATTCTTGTGGTTTCAAGTGGCGACTCGAGAAAAGAGTGGATTATGGATTTAGGTTGCACTTGGCACATAACTCCAAACAGAGAATTGTTCGAGGAGCTATGTGATCAAGATGGTGGATATGTGCTACTGGGAAACAACAAATCTTGAAAAATTGAAGGTATCGGATCTGTGAGATTTAAGCTCCATGATGAGTCAATAAGGTTATTGATTGAACTTAGGTATGTACCTGACTTGAAGAGAAATTTGATTTCTCTTGGTGAATTCAACAGAAAGGGATATGTTTTTCAAGGAGAGAAAAACATCCTAAGAGTCATGAAGGGGTCGAAGGAAGTCTTGAGAGGCGTGAAGAAACAAGGCTTGTATACCCTTGAGGCTGAGGTAGTAAGTGGTTCGACAAATGTTGCATCCATGAAATCTGTGTCGAAGACAAAATTATGGCACATGAGATTAGGCCATGTCAGCAAAAGAGGCCTGGTCGAATTGGGGAAGCAGGACCTTCTAGGAGGTGACAAAGTCGATAAGTTGGAGTTTTGTGAATCGTGTGTATTTGGTAAATCCTGTAGGAAAAAGTTAAACAAAGGCAATCAATGAACATATGGATCCCTGGATTACATTCATGCTGATCTTTGGGGGCCTGCAAGGAATCCTTCCCACTCAGGTGCAAGGTATTTTCTATCAATCTTTGATGACTATTCCAAAAAACTATGGGTATTCATTCAGAAGACGAAGGATGAAACTTTTGAGAATTTCAAAAGGTGGAAGATTCTGGTCAAAACTCAAACTGGCAGAATGGCTAAGAGGTTGAGAACCGACAATGGTGTCGAATTCTGCAACGAAGCATTCGATAGTTACTGTGTTGAGTTTGGGATTGCAAGACATAAGACTGTAGCAAGTACTCCTTAATAAAATGACTTAGTTGAGAGATTCAATCGAACACTCCTTGAAAGGGTTAGATGCATGTTGGTTAGTGTTGGATTGAAGAAGGTGTTTTGGGCGGAAGCTGTTTCAACCACAACTTACCTAATAAATAGATGTCCCTCGACTACCTTGGGAATGAAGACACCTGAAGAAGTTTGGTCGGGACATCCATCTAGTCTCGACAGACAGAGAGTATTTGGCTATGTAGCCTATACTCATATTAGGCAAGACAAGGTCGAACCTAGAGCTCTGAAATGCATGTCATGGGATACCCTGAAGGAGTTAAAGCTTATAGGCTATGTTGCCTAGAGCCAGGTCACAGGAGGTGTATCACTAGTCGAGATTTAGTTTTCAATGAAGCAGAGATGGCTTTCAAGAAAACTAATGATGCTGACAAAGTGCTGGAACAGGGAGAGATTCCTGTTGAGGTGGAGCATGTTGATGCTGAATTGCTTACCCCAGATGAAGTCAAAGAAGACGCAGAAGATATTGTCGAAGATGACGAGACTGATAATGACTACCTGCTAGCAAGAGACAGGTCGAGGAGAGTCATCAAGCTACCTTAGAGACTTGGGCATGCAGATCTTATAGCTTGTGCCTTAATCTCTGCTAGTGAGGTTCTAGATGAAGAACATAGAGACTATAAGGAAGTTATGAAGAGTCGAAAGAAGACTGAATGGTTGAAGGCCATGAATAATGAGATGCAATCTCTTCATGATAACAACATTTGGGAGCTGATCAAGAAACCTGCTGGAGCCAGGTTAGTCAGTTGTAAATGGATTTTCAAAGTTAAGGAAGGAATCGAAGGAGTGGCGTCAAAGAGATACAAGGCAAGATTGGTTTCTAGGGGGTTCACTCAGAAAGAACGTACTGACTTCAATAATGTGTTCTCTCCTGTTGTGAAGTACAGATCCATTTGAATGTTGCTTGCCACAGTGGCACAATTTGACCTTGAACTGGAACAGATGGATGTAAAAACTGCGTTCTTGTATGGTGACTTAGATGAAACAATCCTGATGAGGCAACCTGAAGGGTATGTTGAAAAAGGGAAGGAAGATTATGTGCGCAAGCTGAATAGATCCTTATATGGACTGAAACAATCTCCTCAACAGTGGAATAGGAGATTCGACAAGTTCATGACACGCATAAGTTTCATCAGAAGTCAGTTCGACCACTGTGTTTACTTCAGATTTCGACTGGGTAATTCATTTGTTATTTTGTTGCTCTATGTGGATGATATTCTAATAGCAAGCAACAATGTCAAAGATGTAATGAGGGTGAAGGCTGAACTCAATAAAGAGTTCGACATGAAGGATCTTGGAGTTGCGTCCAGGATTCTTGGGATTGACATCCGGTGAGATAAAAAGCAGTCGAAATTATACTTATCTCAAGAGGCATACCCGCGGAAGGTTCTCGAAAAGTTTGGTATGTCGAATTCAAAGCCTGTTGTGACTACGACAAACCCTCAATTTAAGCTGAGTATAGATCAATGTCCTAGCATTGATGTTGAAAGAACTTATATGAATAGCATTCCATATGCTAACATAATAGGTTCTTTGATGTATGCTATGGTCTGTATAGACCCGACATAGCATATGCAATAAGTCTTGTAAGCAGATACATGGCGAATCCTGGAAAGGCTCACTGGCAAACATTGAAGTGGATTTTAAGGTACATAAATGGGTCTCTAAATAGAGTCCTAATTTATGGTGGAGCCTTGGGTGAAGATAGTAAAGCAGCAATCAAAGGATATGTCGACTCTGATTATGCAGGTTGTATGGATTTCAGAAAATCTATCTCTGGATATGTGTTCACTATGTTTGGGACATCAATCATTTGGAAAGCAACACTTCAGAAGGTCGTTGCCTTACCAACCACTGAAGCGGAGTATATTGCTCTAACTGAAGTTGTGAAGGAAACATTGTGGCTTGAAGGTTTTGCAAATGAGCAAAAACTTCAAGGTCGAGTTATCACTGTTAAACGTGACAGTCAAAGTGCAATACACCTGTCGAAGAATCCAGCCTATCATGAGCGAACCAAACACATTGATGTGAGACTGCATTTCGTAAGAGGGGTAATCGAGCGTGGAGAAGTCCAAGTGCTGAAGGTTTCGAAAAATCATAATGCTACTGATATGATCACCAAGACGTTGCCCAGTTGCAAGTTTTTCCACTGTATGCAGTTAATAAAGCTGCATGAAGAAAACTAGTTTCTTAATGTTATAGAGTTAGATCCAAGGTGGAGATTTGTGAGATGTTGGATCGAACTCTAGTGTGGTCGAAGTCTGTTCGCGAGTAATGCGTATTGTAGTCGAAGTTTGTTCTAACATGCATTAGTCAATATTGTTAGGTTTGTTAGCATGTTGAAATGGGCCTTGCTTGTAAGCCTAATTGTTTAAGTTAGCTTGTACCCTAACTTAGCTTGTAATGAGTAATTGTTAAAAAGCCCATTAGGTTAGTGTGCTATTTTTCTTATAAATAAGATGCTAGTTTCTCAATCTTGACATAAAAAAAATAGGAAGATAAAATCCTTATTTCAAGAGAGAGAAGTTATTTTGTTATTCTTGTATACTTTTAATCTTATTCTAAGAGAAAGGAAAGAATAGCTGTTTAATAACCAATCCTTGTTGTTTTTTTCTTTATTAACCCTAACCCTTGTGTGTTTCTTGATCATTAAGAAACTGTTTATATTTAGTTTTACCTCGATTCACAACATTAACTAATAGATTAGATTCAATTTAAAGGCTATAATGTGGAGTAAGTTAAAAAAATTCACTCTTGGAGTAAGTTGCTCCCAACTTTTTTATATATATAGATTAGATACAATTTAAAGGCTATAATATGGAGTAAGTTGATCCCAACTTTATATGTGTGTGTGTGCGCGCGCACACAGTTGGGATGATCAATTTTGATGTACCAATGATACCTATTTCTAGTGTTAAAGAAACAACCAATATATATATATATATATATATATATATATATATATATATATATATATATATATATATATATATATATATATATATATATATATATATATATATATATATATATATATATATATATCATTTAAATTTTAAGTTGAAGGCAATACAGTTGGGATGATCAATTTTAATGTACCAATGATACCTATTTCTAGTGTTACAGAAACAACCAAGATTGTGAATTTATCCATTCTTGTTATTCTCAATATTCCAAATTTAAATTGCTTTTCCAAGGACTAATTAACCCTTCTATCATATAAAGTTAAAATTTTAACCTCTTTTGGATTAATGGGCACGTTCTAAGCATCAATGTTCTCAATTTTTATAGCTAACTTCAAAACTTCAAATAAAATATTTGTCGGATTTATTTCGAAAGAAAACATACATCCTGATCCTTATAACAAAAAAGGACAACTCTTAGCACAAGGCGAATGCTGATGTTCTTTTTTGACAGATTGATGTTTTATTTTGATAAAAAAGAAACATTGAAGTTTGTAGTCGTTTAATATAAAATTGTCTTCAAGTCTTTTACAAATTTATTGTTATAATAACTTCTTTAATATTTATGAAGTAGAGATTCATATAATAAAGAATAAAGAGACTAATAATTTAATCCTCTAAACCCTCGTTAGTGTTATTCATGTTGTTAAAGAGTGCATACATTTCATATGTTGAAGAGGATTTAAACTCGTTCGACCACTATATTCCGCACTCAGTTTGTGTGAGTTCCACCATTAAGCTTTATTAAAAATAGTTTTAGATATAAATGTACAAACAAATTTTTTTTTGAACAATACAAAAACAAAAGTGTTTTTAATGGCATGCAAACAATTTCAGTATTGGCAAACAAAATTTTGGATTACCCTAAAAGCATTTTTTGAAAACTCAAGGTCGGTGTGTAGTGAGGTTAGTTAGTTATTTTCTACTCAAGTAATATCATTTTAGTATAAAAAGCACATTGATTATTATATTGTAATATCTCAATTAAATAATAAACTTCTATATTATCTATTCTCTTAATTATCATTTCTCTTAATTTAAGTGTAACTAGAGTTTGCACTAACAAATTGGTATATATTTAGAGCACTTTTGTTAGTGGTAAAAAATTCGAAATTTTATGATGGTGACTTGCATTTGTTTCAGTGATGAACTGTAGTAATAGTATTCTACATTTCCTTCCCATTTTTTATGACAAGAACTAGGACCGTTGACACAACCAGATGATGTCTCTATTTGTTTTTCAAAAAAAATTTGACGTAGTTACCAATGGCATATTAGAACTTGTAGTGAATGCCGCTAAAGCTAAATGCATTTTTTTACAAAGTTTCCAATAAGAAAGATTGTAAGATGTCGTTTTGCATCTAATATGCAGTTGATGGTGAAAATTTCGATCAAATAGCTCATGATGAGTCTACAAAAGAGACATGGGATATTCTTGTCAAATACTAAAAAGGAGGTGAGAAAATCAAAAGCGTGAAGTTACAGTCTTTGCGCAAGTAGTATGAATTACCGTAGATGTGAGAAACAGAGAAGGTTGCAGCATGTACGTCCAAGGTACAAAACCTTACTCACTTGTTGAAAGATTGCGGTGAAACTATGACAGATAAGATGATCATTTATAAGGTGATGAGAACATTGACTTCTCTTTTTTATCATGTTATTGTGGCAATTCAAGAATATAATATTTTGTCCACGATGAAATTAGAAGATCTAGTAGGTTGTTGGAAGCCCATGAGATTTTTATGTTCCATCGGTGAACCAAAAATGCAGGAGGTTGCGAAAACTACGGTGGAGCAAAGCTACCTAAGTGATTCGGTGATGTGGCACCTTGGACCGAAGGTTGTGATCTTGATGTTTCTTGAATTAGAGACGTTGATCTTGAGCCAACATTACATCTCTGGTACGGTGAACCAAAGAGGGGTGCCTACATGGTTAGTACTCCAATTTTCAAGTTAGTTTAGGATTCAAGATAATCGTAATGAGAGTAGAGATTATAAATTGTAACATGAAAACCCCTTGTGAAAGTATTTATATCTTGGGCTTAATGGAGCGGGCAAGATAAGTGGATTTTGTCTTATTGGGCCTTTGGCTAGTACAAAACAGTTGCCTTTAATACTCGCTAGGCACTCTAGATTTTGGGAGAGTTGTCATACCCCAAAATTTGACCCCTAGATTCCATCATCACTTTAGGAGCATCGAGCATGTGTCGCCTAACATTAAATTTTTTCAAGTTGATCTTTGTCAAGATGCAGATGAATTAGGGTTTTACACTATCAAAATCAAGGATCCTGTGGACTGATCAGTCAAGGGTTTGGATTGATCTTCTACAAATTAAGTCTTCATGTCATCAAAAGACTCACATCTTGTCAAGAACAAGTTTTATTTGAGGTTTTTACCAAAAGAATAGAAGCATTACAATGGATCCCCCTGATTAGGGTTTCTAGTGGAAAAAGTCAACTGAAGTTTGACTTTTGATTTAAAGAAACTTCCAAAGCTTGAATCATAATCCATGACCTTCTTATGACTTATTAAAGTCTCCCCAAGAAGTTTAAAAGGCTTAAAGAACCCAGAACATTGAGGATGGATCTTGAAGATTACAGTCGTTTAGTTCGTCTGTCTGGAAAGTCAATCTTTGACTTTTAGAATTTTGACCCCAAATTGAAGCAAGCAAGTCTTCCAATATCATTTTATGCCTAACTAGTGAGTTTGGTGTAGATTCAATCAAGAATTGATGGATAACTTGCAAATCAAGAAACTAGGGATCATGAAAAACCCTAATTTTAAGCCAACTTAAAAGGATCATAACATCCCAACCACACATCTACATGGAGTGGTTCAAAGCTTGTTGGAAAGCTCTTGAGGAGACATAAAAACGTTTCCTATGGGGTTGAGGTCCAAAAATTTATATAGTTTGAGTTGTGAGCTCATCAAGTTGTGAAGAATTTCAACACTTAGAAAATTTTCATGTTTCTTGACTTGTAAGTCAACTTTTGCAACAATCTCCAAGAGGGTTTTTGACATAGTTCCCTTTGGAATTTGAACTTGTATAAAACAAGAATTTTTTAGACCGTGTTTGGAGCTTTTTAAAAAGTACAAGATCATTTTCTCAACCTTTGTGGTTAAGGAGAATCGAAGAAGGCAAGTTAGGCATTTTCCATGTCATGAAACCAAGTTCAGCACTGGCATTTTCTTGCATAAACCCTTTAAACCTCTTCTAATCTCTTGATTAACTCATTCTTTGATGATTATTTACCTAATTTAGGAGATTATAATGCATAGCCATGAGTAAAACTCGGATTTTGGATTAATTGAATTGTTTAATCATGCAAGTGGATGCAAGTGGCATGAGAAAGAAAATTTTCTTGCAAGTTCTGTCACAACTCAGCAACCACATCATCTTTCGCTCCCTTTCACTTCAAGACCACTATTTGAAGGCTATAGGTGATGATAAAACTCATAGAGAGGTGGCTAGAACTCAGAAGAAATATATCAAGTGTATCTTGAACATTTTGCCTCCAAAAAGGACAAAGTTGGCAAGATGAGTCAATCTGCCCATACCACTTAATTTAAAAGCTTGCCTATAAATAGAGCCTTATCCTCAAATCCAAACTACACCATATTGAGCTAGAAACCAAGCAAAATCTCCATCATTCCATAGATCACAACCTTCTTGCAAGCATTGAAGGTAACTTCCTTGTGAAGCAAAATCTGTTTTTGCCCAAACTCCTTCAAAACCTCACACAATCATCAAACACCCCTACCAACACTTCAAGCACATCAAATATGATGTATTGAAGGTGTTCAAACACTCACTCCTCCCAAAAAAATTCTCACTCAAAAATTCAAACCTAAATCCAAGAAAACTTTGACTTTCTGCATTTTTAAAGCCAAATCCTCATTCTGACCATTTCTAAACCTTCAAACACTTCAAACACCTTTCATAAATCATCCCTAAATTGTTCCTAGACAATCTTTCCATCTGTAACTTCATTTCCTTGAAATTCCACATTGGTCACTTTGCCATTTTTGCAAGAGGAAAGGAAGATTCTGCTCCAAGTGCTTCCATTTGATTCGAAGCATTCAAAGAGGTTCCTAGAGGTATATTGAAGTTGTTCAAACTAACAAATCACTTCTGGAAGCACATTTCTTGAAGATTCCAAGTTTGGCTTCAAGAGGTAAGTCATTATAAACTTGAATTATGCAAACCATGTTATGCTTTGATGTGCATTGACTTTAGACATGTTTGAATATGATATTTATGAGGTGTATGAACCATTTATTGCTACTTATCATGTTTGAATAAGACTATGTTGTTGAAATTGCAAAGTTGGTTCCTTTTTTATGTTGCTATCGGGTTTTGAGTTAGAGACACTTTCAGAAAAAACTAATGACACCATCATAATCCTTGTGAAATTCTGAGTGATTTTGGTTTTTGAGTCATTGCATTTCATGAAAAATTGAGTGAGATATGATCTCTCTTGCATCTGGTCTAATTTGAGGTTGTGACCAGCCATGGCCCGCATTTGAGAAGGCCTCAGGTCATGTTTTTTGCCTTATCTTTTAATTGATGGGGGTGATACAATGGATGTATCACCACTCGAGTGGTTTACCATGCGCTTTCATGTATCTTTGCCTTGCCAGTCCTAGGTTCGATCCCGCGGATCAACCTTTTTGTTGCATTTTGTGATTTTTTTAATGATTAACTATGTATTGTGTTTGCTTCTCTTTTTACCATTGGGCACTAATGTGTGGGTTCAAACCCCATAGGATGCATTTCCTATCTTTTTACCATTATTTTTCATGAGTTTTTCTTTATAAATTGATTTATGCATAACTTCTTTTATTTTTATCATTTTGATGCCATCTTTTTTGCAATATGCTCTTTGGTATGTCTAGTTTAAATGTGTGAAGAAAGAATTCAAGAATTTTCATTTTGATGTCATTCTTTGAAACACTTTAATTCACTTGAAAGATATGAACTTTTTAGGGTTTTTACTTGTTTTCATGAGTTTCCTTGACTTAATACTTGATTTCTCTTGCATGTTTGATCTTGTATGAATCCTTTTTGAATATTTAACATGTTTATATGTTTGAAAATATTTGGTTCTTTTCTTTACCATGCTTATTGTAACACCTTTTTCTATCCCAAAAATATAATGGCAAATCATTCACATTTATCAGAGTAATATTTTAAACATCAATAAAAATCACCTCAAAGGACGTACATTTATCAATAATTCAAATCAAAATCAATGCTCTGTAAACAACGAGTTTTCTCAAAATTACTCAAAAATTGCTCAAATGGCAGCGGAATTCAAAAAGGCAAATCCAAAGTTTTTCTTGCACAACAACATAATCAAAATAACAAAAATCAATAAAACATGGTTTACCTCAAAGACCCCAACCCGATGTTACACTATCAGAGCAAGACCCTTTAAGTTAACCAAAATATCAAAAACTCCAAAAAGTCCTCGAAGGCATCCACGACTAAACCTGGTCATCTGCATGTTACCCACATGGAGGCAACATTCAAACAGACAGGGTGAGTAAAATGATTCATAATAATCAATATAGGAATCAATATATAAAATAGTGTCATTTTCATATTCAACATCAACATAATTATCAAGGAAACATCAAAAAGCCATAATATCATAAATTACACCAAATTTTCACATAAATGCAAATACAACAAGACTCATGCATGTGATACCAATTCATCAAAGTTTGATGGACACTGGGTCATCGATTCTACACAAGAACAGGAGCACAACAAAATACTTCACATCCATACAATGGGACTGAAGCCACAGGAATCAAACTTTAGACCGAAGTCCGGAATGCATATGAATGCATGATCCACACCGCAATATCATCCTCATAATAAACTCATTAGGTGCATCATCATTCATCAAAATAATCATAAGAATCATGTCATCGTAAAATCATCAAACTCGTGAATTCAACCTCATAAATCATCACAATTACTCATGGGAATTCATCATACAGTCATGTATTAATCTCATAAAAATCACAATTGTACTCATGGATACTCATCATACAGTCATGTATTAATCACATAGGAATCACAGCTATACTCATAGTAATTCATTATAAATTCATTTAATCACATAGGAATCACAGTTACACTCATGGTAATTCATCAGGAAAATCACAGCATCAAAACATCCAAACATCACTGAACCAGAACATAATTCACGAAACTCTGCTACGCTCGCTGGCAAGTTCGCCGTGCGAGTCTGGGGCGAATGTTCACCGTGAGAACTCGCGGTTATAGAAAAACGCTGTTAAACACCAAAATATACATATAAAATTACACACACAAGTATTCGATAAATTATTCACAAATAATTTCGCAACTGGCATCAAACAATGCAACAATTCATTAATAGAACATATACATAATTGACTTCTCAAACATATTAGATATAAAAATATTGGTAAACAAATTCTCTTATCTATACTATGTTATAGCCTTGTTTATTAGCTTTCCAACACTTTGAACGGGGACCAAAACAGACTTACGGATCAAAAGTTACGTCCAAAACGATTTCGATCGAAAACATGAACAGTCGTGACGGACAACATGCATAATTTGTTGCTTTTTTCACCGTTGGAGGCCTTCCGGACCTCCGATTTCGATTTCTTAAAAAGCCAAACTCTCAGAAAATTACAACTCATCCAATACTATAATTATATCAAGTAAATTTATAATTTTAACACATTTAAACCATCTAATTATCATTTTAAGATTTTGCCTAAAACCTTTAAAATTAATGGATATAGATTCAATCCCGTATCCTATTTACGCCTCCAATTCCTATAAATCCTTACAAATTCCCCACATTCATTAGAGTTCTCATAATCAATTACCCTATACGGTTAAAACCTCAACAACAGATTTTGGCCACGAAAGCCTAATTTCCTTTACTCCCAAATCAGGCTCAAACCTATCAGACCATCAGTTCAAATCCCTCAAACTCATTAAAATCACCAGAAAGGCAACAATAATTCGATACTCAAAATCCATAAACCCTTAAATCGGCTTTAAACATATTGAATCACATATTAAAAACAATGAAGGTGATACTACCCATACTTAAACAATCTAAAAAACAGATTTGGCCACGAAGGCCTAATTTTCTCAAAAGCCTCATAAATCCTTAAATCAGCTTTAAATATATTGAATCATATATTGAGAATAATGAAGGTAATACTTCCCATACCCTAATTGTCGACTTAAGTCTTTCTTCCTGATTCTTGGAAACCTCGCAAAACTTTGCCTCAATCCTCTTCCCTCAGAGCTCTGGCCTCTATTTCTTCCCTTTTTACAGTCTAATAAGAATGAATCCTAATTCCCTCAAAATTCCTTTTTTTAACCCTATCTTTGGGCCTTTAAAATGGGCTTTCCAATTTCACCCTCACTAACTCCTCAAATATCCATTTTACCCTTAAATTAACTTATATTTATTTAAATTAATAATAATACCAAATATATTCATATTATATACTATTATTTATATAAATAACTCAAAACTCCATAATTTTCAATACTTCATACCAACCACCGCAAATCACCAAAAATACGAATATTCCTATTTAAATAAATTAAATAAATATTCCAAGAATTTGGGGTGTTACACTTATTCTTGCCTTTGTAAATGTATAAACATGAAAATCATGCCTTGAAACTTTTGTTGGTTTGTGACATGCTTCCTGATGTTGTAACCTCTTGATCACGTTCCTTTAACCTCATTTTACTTGTTTATGTGTCTTGTTAGAATTATGACATGTTTAGGTTTCATTCTTACTATGTGTTGTTACCATGAATCTTATTCATCTTTCCCCTTGAATCCATGCTTGAACTGTTGTCACTCTTCTTGCTTATCCATGATTGATTACCATCAATGTGTCTTAAAAATGATTGAATGTTGTTACATTTATCTTTATTTGATTCATATGCCAAGTTGTAACTTATATGAATGAATTTTTTCCCATCATTAATGAACTTGTTGTTGTCACACATGTTTTATATTGGCTTTGGTTGTTTGTTATCCTCATAATCTTGGAACCTTGCCATGATAAGTAATGTCTTAACTTATGCTTGATGCCTAAAATGATAGGTCTAGTAAGAACCTTTATCACCATCCCCTTTTAGATGGTGTAACATCTTTTTGTACCTTTGGTTGTAACCATTTGGTTTGATTCTTTCATTATTAAATACTTGGTTGTAACCTTGTTTTTTGCTTGATGTTGTTACATGCTTGACCTAATCTTTCTTGGTTGTTACCATGACTATTATATCTTTATCATGTTTGAATGAATGCTTATGTGTACTTTAACTTTGTTAAGTTCTCCCCAAGTGATAGAACTTGTTAGTTCTCATCCAGTTGCCTTGTTCTTTCCCCTTTTCCAAAGGAAAGTTTCTTTATTGACTTCACAGTCATAGATAGCTCGTTACACCTCCCCTTGACTTGGTTAAGTCATTATATCCCGTAACTAGTTAAGTTAGAACCTATATCCATTAGACTTTGCTTTAAGTCTAAATGACCTACCCCTTGTTAGGAGCGTCCTTCAATTAGAACATTAAGATCGAGTTTGTTAACTCTATGTGAGGATTTGTCATGATTACTTACTCCCCTCTTGGATTTTGTAAAAGTCAATCCCTCTTGAGTGTTAAACTTAGATCTAGAGAGTTTTGTCAAACTCTATATAAACATTGTAATGCTTGTTCCCCCCTGGAGTCTTGACCATAGTCATGTACTCCTCAAACTTAGTGAGGAGAACTACGGTTGCTCTGATTCCATCCTAGTAAGGATACATAGGCATAAGATGTGATATCTTTGCGAGCAAACTTAAAACAACCCTTAGGTATTTACCTAGAGCTTTCCCTAACCTTGATCCAATAACCTTAGCAAACAACTCAGATATTTTAGCATACACACACACAAAAGGTTCTTGTAGAGTACTACAAATGGCTAGGATGTGAAATACCTACCCTAGGCATAACCAACTCCCGATCCTCGAATCTTTAGCATTGTGGTTACATTACGCAAAAGGTTTTTCTTTCTTTAACCTTTCCTTTGGATAAATCAAAGCTCGGTGGTGAACTATAATGAATTAAGATTCAAGTTAATCAATAGCTTGACATCTGATTCTCACTGCAACAGAAATGGCGACTTCACTAGGGACATTATACTATGTTTAGAGGGTTTAGCCCAATTTGTGTGTTTATTTTCTATATCTCTGTATGCCCATACATATATATTTGTGAATATATAACTGTTTTTTATTGGATCATTCAGGTGATACTTTGAGTGGTGAGGTAAGTCCTAACCCCGACTTGAGTGTACATATGATAGGATGTGGTATGATCAATAATTGACTGTTGGGAGTAATCCTAACATGTTTGACATATGATGTAACCACACTCAGTTGAGACCTCCTTGAGATAATTAATGGTGTACGAGTAGTCATGCATTTCATTGGTTGTTTCAACCTGAGAGTCCATGAAACTGAGGACCTTTAGTCACCCACTTACCTCACTTGGCCTTTTTATGATGTAGTACGGAGACTATGAGGGAGTAGTCCAAAAATAGTTGTTACGTGATACTACACATAGACGATTCTATCCCGAGAATATTTTTGACCCACGTGAGTAGTCATGTTGGTTGATAATATTCGAGGGATTTATCTATGACTCTGAGAACTCTTGATAGAACCCATTCTACAAGTACAATGAAAACCTTAGTACATGTCCTTTGGGAGGGTATACCCTTGCTTCTTTCTCATAACCCAAACCTAGGACCTTTGCTTGTTAGCATTTGCATGTGTGTGTTGTGTGTGCATCATATCATCATGTCATCATAGCATCTCATTTTGTTGCACTGGTTTTGTAAAACTCAATCATTTTTCTTTCGTGAAACCCTATTATCATGGATTTTGGGAAAAGAAACACTAAGAAATATAACTTCAAGAAATATGATACAATGAAGTTGAGAAAGCTAGGAACAATGGTATCCGAAGATTTTGGGAAAACATATGGAAGGCTTCTGAGCAATGTAAAGACTAGGATGGAAGAAGGGGTTCTCAACACCTTGGTTCAATTCTATGATCCGCTGTACCACTGTTTCACCTTCCCAGATTATTAGTTGATGCCAACATTAGAAGAGTATTCTTATTTCATTGGAATCCCCGTGAAATATAAGAAACCTTCCAGTGGTTTGGAGAAGCTACCCTCGTTGAAGGAAATTGCTGACATACTCCATCTAGAAGTATCCGAGGTCAAAGCCAATCATACTTCAAAGAATGGAGTCAAGGGTTTTCACTCCGCTTACTTATTGGGAAAAGCTACTTACCTTGCCAAGGAAGGTAGTATGGATACATTTGAAGCGGTTTTGGCTCTACTAATATATGGTTTGGTGATGTTCCCAGAGGTAGAAGAATTCGTCAATTCAAATGCCATCACCATATTCTTGAATGGTAACCCGGTACCCACCTTGTTAGGTGATGCTTATCATTCCATTCATCATAGGACTCTTCAAGGTAAAGGAACTATTAGTTGTTGTGCAACCTTGTTATATAGATGGCTTGTTAATCATCTACCAAGAACAGACGCTTTCAAAGAAAATCCTAATGGTTGGAGATGGTTTCAAAGGATTATGTCCCTAACTCAAGCAGACATTCATTGATATGATCCTGTCTACGACCGAGGAGTCTACATTGATAGTTGTAGTACTTTTTCGAATGTACCACTCTTAGGAGTACAAGGGGGGATCAACTACAATCCTGCTTTGGCTAGATGACAATTCAGATTCCCAATGAAGGATAAGCCTAACAACATCTTATTGGATGGTTTTTTCTACCTCAACGCTGAAGTGGAAGAAAGTTTAAGAAATAGTACAATTGATGCTTGGAAGAACATCCAGAGAAAAAATAAAGCTGACCTTGGGAAAAGGAATTGTGTAGCTTTTGAGCCATTCACTCGGTGGGTCTAATATAGAGCTCGTGATCCCAAGATGCCTTACCTTCCTGAGAAAAATACGCAGATTTTTATCACATCATCTTCTGCCATTCCCATTAAAGATATGGAAGAATACCAAGAGGTTCTTGAAAGAATAAAGCTTGAGAGGGATACTTGGGAAGACAAGTACCATACTCTTCATGCTAAGACGATAGGATTGCAGAAAGAATTGCAAGACAAAGATGAGTTGATCGGGTGGCTCGAAAGACGCGTGACTGACGGAGATGTGACAAAGGAGAATTTATTTTTCTCTAGCGTCAAACCTACGCAGAGTACTCACGAGTATTCAAATATCCCACCAACTTATAGTGCTTGGAAAGGAATAGTAGACAAGTTGGTGATGGAGAACACTATGTTGAAAAGACTGAAGAGGACACGCGGATAGAATTCTTGTCAGATTTCCTAACCATATGGCCTAAGTCTTCTCCTCTGATGTAGCCTCACATATCTTGGGTTATATTTCAAAATTCGTAACTTTTCCAACATAAATAAAACAAGGTGAAATTCTGGTAATCTTACAGTGGATGTTATCACGGATGTTATGACATCCACTGCAGCACAGGCTACTGATCTTAATAATAAACTATAAATGAAAGTAGTATATAACACAAAAAATTGTTTACCCAGTTCAGTGCAAATCACACCTACATCTAGGGGCTACTAAGCCAGGGAGGAAAGTCACTATTAGTAGAATTAATTCAGAGTCAAACAACCAGTTTGCACTCTTCACTTAAGACCTACCCAATGACACTTCAGCCTAACACTAGACCTGAGTTACCAACTCACTCCCCCTCAATCACAGTAGTGATATCAACCAATTCAAAATTACAAGTAATATTGAAGACACACTTCAAACAAACCTTGATCTTGCTTCACAGCTTTGATCAAGATACATAGCACTCTTGCTTAAAAGCTTAGAGTGACACAATTCATAACAGCTTTTGAATGAGGTGTTTTCTGGTGAAGGTGAGTGTTTAAACAGCTCCAAAACTTCATTTGTGATGTGTTTGAATTTTGATGAAGGTGTTTGATGGTTGGAATGAGTTTTGAAAAGGTTTATGCAAACGCAAATTTTGTGCTACAAGAGACATGGTTCACAATGCTTGCAAGAAGGTTGTGATCTAAGGGATGAGAGAGATTTTGCTTGGTTTCTAGGTCAATTTGGTGTGTTTTGGATTCGAGGAGAGTGTCCTATTTATAGGCAAGCTTGGAAAGCAAGTGTTATGGGCAGCTTGGATCATTTTGCCAAGTTTTCCCTTTTTGGAGGCAAAATGTGTAAATCCATCTCGAGATCTTTCTTCTAAGCATGAGCCACCTCTCTATGTGTTTCATCACCATCTATAGCCTAAAAATAGTGGTCTTTAAGTGAAACGAAGATTGCAGCTGATGTAGTAGCTGAGTTGTGACAGAACTTGCAAAAAGTTTTTCTCTCCTTGCCACTTGCATGGTTAAACAATTCATTTAATCCAAATCTGATCTTTTGCGTAGAAAAGCATTTTAAACTCATTAATCAAGTACCTAAGCATCAAATAATTAATTAAGCAAGTGATTAAAAGAGGTTTGAGTGGTTTATACATCAAAATGCAAGTGTTGAACTTAGTATTGTGACATGAAAAATGCCCAACATGCCCTCTTCGATTCTCCCTAACCACAAAGGTTGAGAAAATGCTCTTGTACTTTTTAAAAATCCTCAAACATGATCTAATAACATTCATGTTTTAGACAATTTCAAATTCCAAAAGGAACTATGTCAAATATCCTCTTGAAGTTTGTTACAAAAGCTGACTTACAAGTCAAGAAACGTGAAAAATTTCTATGTGGAAATCCTTCACAACTTGATGAGCCTATAACTCCAAATCTATGATTTTTTGGATCTCAACATCATAGTAAACTTTTTTAGGGATCCTCAAGAGCTTTCCAACAAGCTTTGAACCACATCATTTGGATGTGTGGTTAGGAAGTTATGATCATTTCAAGTTGGCTTAAAATTAAGGTTTTTCATGAACCCTAGTTTCTTGATTTGCAAGTTATCCATCAATATTTGATTAAATCTCCAATAAACTCACTAGTTAGGCACAAAATGATGTTGGAAAACTTGTTTGCTTCAATTTGGGGTTAAAACCCTAAAAGTCAAAGAGTTGACTTTCCAAACAGATGAACCGATTAGTTGAAATCTTCAGGATCGATCCTCAGTGTTATGGGTTCTTTGACCTTTAAAACTTCTTGAGGAGACTTTAATAAGTCATAAGAATACCATTAATCATGATTTAAGATTTGGAAACCAATTTAGACCAAAAGTCAAACTTCAGTTGACTTTTTTCACTAGAAACCCTAATCAAGGTTTTGTACTGCATTGCTCCTATTCTTTTGGTAACAATCTCAAATAGCACTTGTTCTTGGAAATATTTGAGCCTCTTGATGATATGAAGACTTTATTTGAACAAGATCCATCCAAAACCTTGACTGATCAATCCATAGGATTATTGATTTTGACAGTGTGAAACCCTAATTCGTCTGCATCTTGACAAAGATTAACTTGAAAAAGGTTAAGTTAGATAACACATGATTGATGCACCTAGAATGATAATGGAATCTAGGGTTCAAAATTTGGGGTATGACAACTTTCATCCGAGTGTTCGAGGTTGCGTGCGAGTACCTAAAGATTAGAGCTACCCTCCCCATTTTCTTCCCTGCCTTCCACCACTAGCGTCAGGTCGTGTGAAGGCAGTTCGGATGGGTCTCCCTGAAGCAGGGGAGGAAGTTGTTTAAGGCCTTTTATTATTCCATTAGGAAATTCAAATAAAGGTATTACATCGTGGAGCCCGTGCCGGAGAGGGCCAAGGACTCTCATTCCTCTGGGAGATCGACGGGCAAGGCAAGATGAGGGGGCATCTTGCATTGAGATTCGTTTCTCCTGGAGAAATGATCACTTCACCAGGGAAATAGAGGAATATATAACCAAGTCGTCCATGCTGGAGGGAGATGACCTGACCAGCTATAACAAGCTGGTGGCTTTTGTTGATGGTTTTCACCCTGACCAGCTATAACAAGCTGGTGGCTTTTGTTGATGGTTTCCGCCCTGCCCAGTGAGTGACCAAGGGCGGGGACATTATTTTGGAAGATGGCGGGGGCCAAGGTGGAGGCCTGATACATTAATGTGAAGACATGGCTTTTCAGATGTTTTAATGAAGACTCGCCTACAAAGCTTCTCATAAAGTCAAGATGAATGAATAAAAAGGATTGATCAAGTCTCATGCCCAAAGATCAAGTATCAAAGCACTATGAAGATTGGAGCTCAAAGGAAAATGTATAACACTTAAACTCATGCATTGATACAAGTGTTCAACATATTCTTCTTCTATGCCATGATCCTCAATAACACTTTCTGGTTGCATACAAAATGGTTTTGAAACTTGTTTTTTTAAGTTTTTTTCAAATCTATTTTGAAGTAACGATTACTCTCTATAAGGTAACCAGTTACCTTATCAAGCGTTTCTATTTTGTTTGTCAAGTAACCGGTTACTCTCCATAAGGAAACCAGTTACCCTTTCAAAAGTTTCAAATTTTTTATACATTACAGTCAAGTAACCAGTTACCCTTTCAAAAGTTTCAAATTTTTTATACGTTACAATCAAGTAACCGGTTACCACTGAAGCAGAACCAAAAAATCTTTTGCATCCCTTCACAAATTTTTCTGTTATTGTGTCTGATCAATCATGGCATCCTTTAATGATTTGTGACTTTCACAAGAGGTACTTGTTGTTGTTACATATGTTCTTTGCTTACATTGTTGGTTATTACGTCTATGTCTTTTGATCTTTGTTAAGATGTTAAATCTTGATCTTGATTGTTATCATGATTGTTTACATTCTCTTACTTTATTTCTTCAAATTTGTCAAGTTATTCCCCAGTGATGGAACTTGTTAGTTCACATCAAGTTGTCTGTATCCCTTGTGTCCAAAGGAAACTCTCTCTATTGACCTCTGGGTCATAGATAGCTCATTACCCTTATAGGCCTTGATAGATCCATTTACCTTTAGAACTTAGGTTTAGAGTTCGTCTTCTTTAGTCATGGCCGAACTACAGAGGCTCTGATTCCCCTTTCCTAGTCATGATACGTAGGCACAAGATGCGATATCTTGTCGAGCCCTCTAACCACTAACAACTAACACTTATCTTCCTCCTTTTGGTCTGGTTAGAACCAATTGGTCTTGCAACTTATAATTAGGTGTAGAGTTGGTAAACTCTATGTGAGTATCATGGATATAGATATTCACTTTCCCCCTTTGACTTTGGTTAGAGTCAACTTTAGTTAGTTTTCAACTTAGATTTAGAGAGTTGGTTAACTCTGTGTAAGTATCATGGTTATGGATACTTACTTTCCCCTTGTAACCTTGATCGTTATCAAGAGTTCCTCATCCCTAGTTAGGTGAACTACGGTTGCTCTGATTCTATCCTAGTTAGGATACGTAGGCAGGAGATGCGATACCTTTGCGAGCAAATTTAGAAACTATCCTTAGGTCCTTACCTCAACTTTACCTTATACCTTGATCCAAAATAATAGCAAACACTTATCATATAAACATACGAAAGGTTCCTGTAGAGTACTACAAATATTTAGGATGTGAAATACCTACCCTCGGCATAACCAACCCCCGATCCCCGAATCTTTCAGTGTTGTTGTTACATCGCGCAAAAGGTCTTTCTCTCTTTAACCTTTCATTTGGATAAATCAAAGTTTGGTTGTGAATTTAATGAATTAATATTCAAGTTAATCAATAGCTTGACATCCGATTCTCACTGCAACATACGAGATGGACGTGAAGAACACCTTCCTAAATGGATACTGTCGTACCTCGAAAAATACGATCCTCGCGATGGACGCAGAAAATACGTTCGAACAGAGTCGCCACCGAACTTTATTCATTCCAAGGATGGAATAGGAAAATATCGATAAAACCTTAAAAGGGATAAGAACATGGTCATCGCAACCAATATTCTAGGTTCGGGAGTCGGTTAGGCAGAGGGAAGGTATTAGCACCCTCTACGTCCGTTGTACTCAACGGGAACCTCTTGATTCGATTCGAAAGTAAAGTTAGCTAGCTTGTTAGTTTTCTTCTAAGGTTTCTCCTATAGGGGGGAATTGGTGGTTTTAAGATAGGGTGCTCACCAAGGATTGTGGCCCTTGTGCCTACATATCTTCACTTGTAAGAAGTGGAAAATCAAAGCATTCGTAGTTCG
Organism: Lathyrus sativus; assembly: GCA_963859935.3. Lineage (NCBI taxonomy): Eukaryota > Viridiplantae > Streptophyta > Magnoliopsida > Fabales > Fabaceae > Lathyrus > Lathyrus sativus. Next base: position 559,196,888 of record OZ012737.1, read on the forward strand.
TGGGACTACGGGAAAAAGAGGGGATTGTGCTCGCCAAGATCATCGCAATCTTGTGCCTACATATTCTCATTGATAAATGAGAAATCAGAGCAGTCGTAGTTCGGATAACTACGGTTGGTTGGTTGATGTTTGGAATGAACGAGAGTTTAGGTCGCATTCTAACTGCCAAACATTGGCTTGTCTGCTCGCTAGGGGAGGCTGAAACACGAGTTTGTTATGCGCGGAAGAAGAGACTAAACAATGTTCTTTGTGAATAGTTGTTTGAATTGGAAATCGCACAAGGGCGAGAAATTGGTGTTTAAGAAAGATTCAATCGCACGGGGGCGAGAAAAGAGTGGGATTGGTTGGATATTTTAAGGGAGAATGACGGCTACTCGATAAACGAGACGTCAGCCTCGCAATCAATTAATCGGGATATCATTGGAATGCTAGATCCCAACGATACCTATTTCATTCAAATAATTACGGAATATGTTTGAGAAAATTTCAATCGTACGAGGGCGAGAGAAGAGAGTTGGATTGAATATTTTAAGGGAGAATGATGACTACTCGATAAACGAAACGCCAACCTCGCAATCAATTAGTCGGGATATCGTTGGAATGCTAGATCCCAACAATACCTTTTTCACTCCATCAATTATGAAATTATATTCGAATGGACAATGACGATATTTGTCCAAACAATTAGGGCACGTGTTTTATAAACGAAAGGTCGAGCGAACCACAATCTAAAGCGTACGCCCCAAGAGTGGTTACTCAAGAATTCAAGGAGTGTGAGACTCCAAGAACTCAGTTCTTTCGTAATTTAATTAAGAAAATAATTTGAATTTGGCGTATGGTTTAGAAACATACTAGGGTTTAGACTCGATCGCACGAGGATGAGGAACGAGGTTAGAGAGGTTGTATATTTAGGAGGAAGGACGACTATTCAATAAGCGAGACAGTCGGCCTCGTAACCAATTAGTCGGGATATCGTTGGAATGCTAGATTCCAACGACAACTTTTTCATTCAATTAATTATGAAATTGTATTTGTTGGATAGTGAAAGTACTTGCCCAAATAATTAGAAGAGGTGTTTTAGGAACGAAAGTTCGAATGACACGTTAACCGAGGCGTGCACCACGATAGTTGTCACTCTCGAATTCAAGGAATGCGTGACTCTAAGAACTCGATACTTTCGTAATTTAATTAAGAAAATAATTTGGGAATATTAGCGTATATAGGTTAAACTAGGGTAAGCATATCGCTCAAATTAGAGTTTGCCTACTTTGAAAGGTTTAAACAAAGTTGGGTAGTTTTAATGATGAAAGACGAAACGACCACAACTCAAGGTGTGCACCTCGAGAGCGGTCGCTTAAGGATCCAAGGAGTGCTAGACTCCAAGGATCCACCACTTTCATATAAATTCAAAAGGGATTTTTACTTATGCTAATCTAAAAATAAAATATTTTGAATTTAATAAAAAGAAAATAAGAAATAAATTTGATAAAAATCCTAAATAGAATTTGAATAAATTCATATGGCAAAGCAAATATTAATTATCATAATTTAAAAATAAAATCTAAAATATACTACTAATAATATCACTAATAGTATTACTAATATTATCAATAATAATATAAATTATATGGAATTAGTTTCTAAACCCACCATACTAGACTTAACTGACCTAATTAAACCTAAATCACACAGGCCCAGTAGATCTAAATCTTACTAACTATGACTAAAAAAACGGTAGCTTTTCCAAATCCTAATCGCCACGTTACATGAATTCAGCCTACGTTTTCCTCTTCCCAAGGCTGACATACGGTATCCCATGATGATTATTTGACAGCAAAACATAGGGCAGTGCAACATCCATACTTTGAAAAGCCAACTTGCATAATTAACAATTAAAGAGAGGTATCAAAAATTATGATACTCTCCTTCTTCCCGAGCTACTTATTCTTCTTCTAAAACCCTTATCACTTTCTTCTCCCTAACACTCATATACTACCCTTCCCTATAATTTCTGCAAATCCCTAATCAAATTCAAATGGACAGAAGAAAAAAAAACCTTCTTCTCCACTTCTAAACTCATCATCCGAAGAACAAACCCCTCTTTAACCGGAAATCATAGATGCAAACTTCACTTTTTGTAGTGAACGCTCTAAAAACCCAAATCACAACTCAGTAAAGAAAACCTATGATCTTAAACCCAAATTAACCCATCTATTTAAACAGACCAAATAACACATAGGAGATTTGTGTTCAGTTATCCATGGTCTTACCCCACAGAAATGGTCTGTCGATTCTGGAAAGGTAGCCAACTTCTGATCCTTCTCGTTGCTGAGTTCTACCTCTTCTCTCTTATCTGTTTTTTGGTCTTTTCATATGCTCGTTGTGTCGTGTATGCGTGTGTCTAAGTTCGAGTTGGCTAGAGTTTCAATGTGAAGCTCTATCAACTTTTAGGAAGAACTTTAGAGTAATTTTAGGTATGGTGAGGATTGAATTTCGCAGAGCTTCACTAGGGTTTTTTTCATGCTTTTTTCCAATGGTTGGGACTGTATTTATAGGGGATTTTAGGGTTTGGCTTAGTACGTGTGAGAATCAAAATTTGCTGATGAAAAAAATTGGTTGAATCGTGTGAAATTTGTGTAGGACGATGAAGTGCGTTTAGGTGGTACAATTCTGTTATGTGCTACTACCATGATCACTGATTCTACGGGATTTGAACGACAATGACCTCTTCTTTGTCTGTAGTGAGTTAACAAAATATCTACTTTTACCTTGATTGATTTTTTTTACCGTGTGAATTTTGGAGATTTTTACTGTGCTGATGTGGCTTTTATTTCACCTTACGCAACATTACTTTGGGTGTGCTAATTATTTGTATCACTTCCATTTTGCTCATGCTAATAAAATCTTTTCATCCTTTTTCAGGTGTATTCTACAAACTTGGCCTTGAACTGATCATGAACTAGCACGAGACTTGGTGTAATGCTGCAGTGATGAAAGCTTAGAAGAAGCACATTGATGAGACTTCAGTAGCATAATTATAAGAACCAAAACACTACTTGTTGTAGATTTCGATTTGCGAGGTTTTCTTGAACTTCTCTTGTTCTACGACATGATAGTAAATATACTAACAGTGTTAGCAACCATTATCTCTGTTTTGGTAATCATAGCAATATCACTATTTTTGTGAACTGATCGCATCCTGTTTTGATTCCTACTTGGTTTTAAGTTGTATGTTCATCTTTGAAAACCATGCGTGACATGCTTCTTGCCTTGTTTTTTGTTGCTGCATGTATACACCTGTATTGCTTGGGACTTTTGTTGACGTGCTTGTAATCCTAGTATTTCCTTCGTGGTCTTGCGCCTTTGGAGTATTTAGTTTAGGTCGGGTTCACTATGAATTGTGTAACATTTCCTTGTATGCCGTCACTGATGAATCGTGTTAACCGCTTCTTGTTTCTTTCTTTTTCATGTGAATGCCTCGGGCTTAATGCCTGTACTGTGGTGAAAAGGAGAATGGAGCTTGGATGAGTCATGGCTGGAACTGTCTCGGAGGTTGCTCAGTATGGAATTGCTCATGAAGCCAAATCTGTCATGATAATGGAGTGCCAGAACGAGAGGCATGCAAATTGCGTCTTTTTCATCTGTTGTTACTACTATTTTGATATCCTTTATGACAATTTTCCCTTACCAATTTTGTTGATGTCGTTTGTAGGCCTAAAGTGCGGATGTTATCGATTTTCAAAGCCTTTTTCCCTCTTGCTAGGTGCTCTATTTGAGAACCAGGATTGGATTTGTTGTTACTGCAACTTGTGTATAACATGGTTCTGTCATCATTGCACTAACTGATTTTTCTTGCTGGAAATTTCAATTTACAGGTGACACAAATCATCATACTTCCACAACCACTTCTCCACTTTCTCCAAGTAGCGGTACTCCTTTATACATAAATGTTTTTGCAATGGCGTGATTGATTAAGTCGAGTGGCTGGCCAAGGTAACAATTAACAAGTTCGGGCGCCCATGAGCTGAACAATATTTCAAGCGAAGATGTACATGCTGCCTCCTATTATTCTGGAACAAGCTTTATGTGAAAATTTCCTTGGAGGTATGAGTTTCAACATTTAATTCCTTAACGCGATTTCCACCTCTCTTATGATATGCGTCTTCTACCTTTCTTGTGCTTATCCATTGCTTATGCCCATGCGAGGAACTAGGATGACGGTTTGGAGAAGAGGTCATCAGATATTAAGACTCCCTCAACATTTTGAAGATGACTTGAAGAAAAGTTTTGAAGAGCTTTTCTTGCTTAGTCATAGACGTTCATCATTTATCTTTTTTCAAACAACCATGTAACCTGCTTTTATGCTTTCTACATACAATCTTAAACTAGTCTTGATGCAACATCTCGACCCTTATCAATTTGAACTCGTATTGTCTCTTTTTCTCTTTGGATATACCCTGCAGCGCAAGGCCTGCAGATTGTACATCTTGTGCACCTTTTTTATGCATATGTCGTATCACTGTCACAGTTATTTTTGCAGAATAAATATAAATTATGGCCTTGGTGCTTACTGGCTGTTAATACTTGGGAACTTCACCTGTTGTACTTTTCATGCCAAATAAGAATTATGTCTGGTATAGAATTTGGGTATTCTTGTGGTGGTAGTTGTTTACGACACAGATTTGGCAAGAAACATACCTAGCCTATCACAATTTGAACATAACCTGAAGTAGGTTTCACACAGTTATGCTTAGTCAAAACAAATTAGCCTAAAAAACTCTTTGGGAGTGATTTGGTCATTGTTTGTATCTTGCCTTTCTCAAAATCCTTTGATGAAGTTCATGCTTACATTGATTTAGAGCGAAGTACCTTATAGCATCATGTAAATTCTGTTGTGGATTTTGGCCTTTGTTCAAACACGGTATGGGCATGGCTTATCATTTTGGCTATGTCTCGAAAACCATAGCTCAAGTCTTTCCCAATATTATTTGTGTTTTGAATCTAATATGGTTGGATAGTTGGAATAACTCTTCAATCGTGGCTTGTACTGATCTCACTCTCATGGCTTAACCTTTGCACTACATGCTTTAAAATTATATCATGTTTGTAATGCATCTCTTTGATTTTCTATAATACCAATTGAGATTTTAAATCTAACACATGTAACCAATATTATATGTTTTTTCCTAAATTGGATAAGGGACGAAGCCTTTTTAATTGTGTCAATCATGTCTTTTGAGTAATGCAGGTCAACCGACCATATCTTGACTAATGGCATCTAAACTCTAATTTAATTATGACCTGAAATTTGCAAGTCAAATTTAAGTTTGTCACAAACCGATGACTTGAAATTTGCTAGCTAAATCTAAGTTTGTCACAAACTGATTTGGGATCTAACCATAGCTTGACGCTTGCAGTCAATTCGAATAAGGCTTGAAGCTAAATCGACCGTGTTTAAAAGCATCATGCAAAGTATCTTTGAACAACTTGAATTAAGGGAAGATCATAACAAACAACTTGTAGTGAGGCTTAAACAACCTTTAGAGAAACTTGTAGTCAAGTGGAAATAGGGTTTAAATTTCTTGAAATCCAACAAGTATGCTGCGAGATGTATCCAATCATGTATTTTATGCCATTGACCATATCATATCTGTCTGATCGTGAGAACGAGGGCACACATGAATTTGGATATAAGGGTTGGAGGCACATTCTTCATCACATAAATTGCTAGGGATTATAACCATAATGAGTACATATAAAGTCTTTATAAACAAAGTTTTAGAGAATCATGGCCAGAAGTCGTGAAGCAGTAAAACATCCATTAAATACCGAAGTAGGACAAATTTGGGGTATGACAGATGCCCCTATCTAATTGCCTTAAACCTGAGCGAATGACCCGCTGCATGGCATTCGTTTTAAGGTGGAAGTCAATTAGATACCAGAAGACCCCGAAATTTGTCCGGTAGAGGAGTTAAAAGTACCATGAATGGGTTAATAGAATGAACAAGATATCCTGATATTCTCTGGGTGGTCGAAGCAGTCCCTTATCTAATAAGGTCCTTCGCAATACCAGAGTAGTATAACCAATCCACTTTGGATGGTCGAAGCAGTCCCTCATTCGTTAAAGTCCTTCGCGATACCAAAGTGGTATAAACAAACCTCTTTGGGTGGTCGAAGCAGTCCCTCATTCGTTAAGGTCCTTCGTGATACCAAAGTGGTATAAACGATCCTCTTTGGGTGGTCGAAGCATTCCCTCATTTGTTAAGGTCCTTCGTGATACCAAAGTGGTATAAACGATCCTCTTTGGGTGGTCGAAGCAGTCCCTCATTCGTTAAGGTCCTTCGATGATACCGAAGTGGTATAAACACATGAGATTCTTTGGGTGGTCGAAGCAGCATCTTATCCAATAAGATTCTTCGATGATACCAAAGCAGTATCTCTAAACACAACTTGAGATTCTTCGGGTGGTCGAAGCAGCCTCTTATCTAACAAGATTCTTCGATGATACCAAAGCAGTATCTCTAAACACAACTTGAGATTCTTCGGGTGGTCGAAGCAGCCTCTTATCCAACAAGATTCTTCGATGATACCAAAGCAGTATCTCTAAACACATGAGATTCTTCGGGTGGTCGAAGCAGCATCTTATCCAATAAGATTCTTCGATGATACCAAAGCAGTATCTCTGAACACATGAGATTCTTCGGGTGGTCGAAGCAGTACCTTATCTATTAAGGCTCTTCGATGATACCAAAGCAGTATCTCGAACAAAACTTGAGGTTTTTCGGGTGGTTGAAGCAGTACCTTATCCATTAAGGCTCTTCAATGATACCAAAGCAGTATCTCGAACAAAACTTGAGATTCTTCGAGTGGTCGAAGCAGTATCTTATCCATTAAGGCTCTTCAATGATACCAAAGCAGTATCTCGAACAAAACTTGAGATTCTTCGGGTGGTCGAAGCAGTACCTTATCCATTAAGGCTCTTCAATGATACCAAAGCAGTATCTCGAACAAAACTTGTTGGGGAATAGTTGAGCCAAAATTCCTATTGGAGGAACAACATTGTGCAAACTCTGCAGGGAGAAAGCCTTCAAAAAACTTTTTAAGATAACCTTTGCTTGGGGAGCCACAAGAGCAATAGTTGTTGGGGATTATCATCATCAACGGCATGGTTGAAGAATGACTTGCTGGGGAGCAGAATTCCCTGAACTCGTGGGGTATTAACTCTTTTCAGAGTCATACTGCCAACTTCACTGGAGGACTGACCAAGATGCTCGCGAACTGATCCTGGATCCTGCCATATTACTATGCAATGCAATGTTTTATGATGCCCAAACATGCAACTAAGGTGCAACTGCTAGGAAGTGCACGATGCGAATGCAAATGATATGTTAATGCTTGACATGATTATGATATGAGGTTGTATATCGTGCTTATGATAATGCAGCGACCAGGTATGCCGGGGATAAAATCCTGTCGGGGACATCACCAGGGATTGGATTTGGTAGTTGCCAAATGGTTTGGACTTTGGTTATTAAGGATGTCAACGAGGATGGACTTTTAGTGGTTGCCAACGAAGACTGGACTTTTAGGGTGAATTTAAGGCGCCAATTGGAGTGGCTTTTTGATGTTGCCAATACAAGATTGGAGTTTCTGTGGGGTAGTGAGAGGATTAGACTACTCGACATCCCAGATTTAGATACTCCATGACGACCGGGGGAATTGATTGCCCCAGTTTAGCTCTTGAACTCGATGCTGGGGGGAATCACATCATATAAACCCTTTAGAAGGCAAAGCTTTTCATGATGACAAACTTGGGCATCTGACGACTAATTCAATGCTTCTACCTGTTGACATTTTTCTTGGAGACCATCTATTTTCCCCAATATCTTCGAACATCAAAACAAGTTCTATACCTTGTCAAAAGTTATATTTTTATTTTTCAGCTGAAGTTTCGAACACAAATTATCAGAAATAAAATTAATTTGCAAACAATCAGATAAAGTAAAAGAGTGAGCACAATTTAATTGAGAAATCTCTCTTTATATTGATTTGACCCTTGAATGGGTAAATATACAAAGATGTAATCCCTTAATGAGGTGGTTATAGTGCAAGGAAAACATAATGGCAAAAATCAGAGTTCCTTTGAGTTTTAACACTGATATAGTCCCTATGACTTTGGAAGTCTTCAACACCTTGCTTCATAGAAAAATGGCCGGATCAATTATGTCTCTTGATAATGTACTAGGGTCAAGTGATCATGCATAATGGATACTTTGCCTTGGAATTTTGCCCATAACTTTTGCCTGGATCGCCCTTTCGGGTTTTCAATCCACCGAGATGCCCTTTTTTGCCTGAGCCGCCCTTTCGGGTTTTCAACTCAGCGGGCCTATTCTTATTTTATCCCTAATTTTTTCCTGAATCGCCCTTTCGGGTTTTCGGTTCACCGGGATAGCCAATTTTGCCTAAGTCGCCCTTTCAGGTTTTCGACTTAGCGGCTTTATTATTCCACTTTTTTAGGCAAAGTATCGTTTGACCAAATCTGCATTCACTGGATAAGGTAACTCCTCCCCATCCATGGTTGCGAGCTTTAGGGCACCACCAGAGAATGCTTCTGTTACCACATATGGGCCTTCGTAGTTTGGCGTCCATTTGCCCCTAGATTCATTATACATAGCCATGATCCTCTTGAGTACTAAGTCTCCTTGTGTGAATGTCCTGGGATGCACTCTTTTGTCGAAGGCTCTCTTCATTCCTTTTTGATAAAGCTGGCCGTGGCATATGGCTGTCAAGCGCTTTTCCTCAATGAGATTAAGTTCTTCAAACCTCGTCTTTACCCATTCGTCTTCATCAAGTTGAGCTTCCATTAAAACCCTCAGCGAAGGGATTTCGACCTCTATTGGGAGAACTGCCTACATGCCATAAACCAACGAGTAGGGAGTTGCCCCTGTTAAAGTTCGTACCGAAGTACGGTAGCCGTGCAGTGCGAAGGGTAACATATCGTGCCAATCTTTGTACGTGACCACCATCTTCTAGATGATTTTCTTGGTATTTTTATTGGCTGATTCCACGGCTCCATTCATTTTGGGTCTATATGGTGTCGAGTTATGGTGTTCTATTTTAAAACCGGCGCACAACTCGTCCATCATTTTGTTGTTGAGATTCGACCCATTGTCGGTGATGATGCGGTTGGGCACTCCATATCTGCATATAATGTTGTGTTTCAAGAAGCGAGCGACTACTTGCTTAGTAACGTTGGTATATGAAGCAGCTTCAACCCACTTGGTGAAATAGTCTATAGCCACAAGTATGAAGCGATGTCCGTTTGAAGCTTTTGGTTCAATCATCCCAATCATATCTATTCCCCACATGGAGAAGGGCCATGGTGAGGTTAAGACGTTCAATGGAGTGGTGGGTACATGAATCTTATCAGAGTATATTTGGCACTTGTGACAAGTTCGGGCATGATGATAACAATCTGCTTCCATGGTAAGCCAATAATAGCCTGCTCTCAATATTTTCTTTGCCATGGTATGTCCATTCGCATGAGTTCCAAAGCAGCCCTCATAAATGTCTTTTAGAATTTGTTCAGCTTCACGTTTCTCCACACATCTGAGCAAAACAGTGTCATAGTTGCGCTTGTACAATACATTTCCGTTGAGGAAGAAGTTAGATGCCAATCTTCGCAAAGTTCTTTTGTCGATACCCATAGCTCCTTCGGGATATTCGTGCTTTTCAAGATATCACTTTATATTATAAAACCACGGCTTTTCATCTACGTCTTTATCAGCAGTCAGGCAGTGTGCGGGCTCTTCAAAGCGTCGTAAATCAATAGACGGTCTATGATTAGGCCATATCAACTTGTACGTGGATGCCAGGGTGGCCAAAGCGTCAGCCATTTGATTCTCTTCTCGAGGTATGTGAGCAAAAGTGATATCATCGAATCGGGGAAGCAATTTGGCCACATAATCCCGGTATGGGATTAAATTTTCATGCTTTGTATCCCAATCGCCTCTTATCTGGTAAATTACCAGAGCAGAATCTCCAAACACATCGAGAGTTTTGATTCTCAAGTTAATGGCCTCTTCTAGTCCTAGTATACATGCTTCGTACTCCGCTATATTGTTAGTGCACGGGAAATAGAGTTTGGCCGTAAACGGCAAGTGAAAATTTTTGGGAGATGTAATCACTGCCCCAATTCCGTGTCCATAAGAGTTAGAAGCACCATCGAACATAAGAGTCCATCGCTCTCCTGGTTCTGGCCCTAGCTCCTCGTAATCTTTTTCCATCATGATATCCTCGTCTGGAAAATCGAACCTCAACGGATGATAATCTTCCACGGGTTGGTGGGCCAAATGGTCTGCTAGCACACTGCCTTTGATAGCCTTCTGAGCGACATACTGGATATCGTATTCAGACAAAAGCATTTGCCATCGAGCTATCCTACCGGTAAGAGCAGGTTTCTCAAAGATGTATTTGATTGGATCCATCTTGGAGATTAAGTATGTGGTGTGTGTCAGCATATATTGTCTGAGGCGTCCAGCAGCCCATGCAAGTGCACAACAAGTTTTCTCAAGCAAAGAGTATCTAGTCTCACAGTCGTTAAACTTTTTGCTGAGATAGTATATAGCATGCTCTTTCTTGCATGAATCATCTTGTTGTCCTAATACGCAACCCATGGATTCTTCTAGCACATTTAAGTACATAATGAGCGGCCTTCCGGGAACTGGTGGTATCAAGATCGGTGCTTCTTGCAAATATTCTTTGATTGCATCAAATGCCCCTTGGCACTCACCATTACATACAACCGACTGATCTTTCCTGAGTAACTAAAATTGGCTTGCAAGTGGCTGTGAGATGTGAAATAAATCTTGATATATAATTCAACCTCCCTAGAAATCCACGGATCTCCTTTTAGGTCTTTGGTGCAGGCATGTCCTGAATCGCCCTTACTTTATCAGGATCCACCTCAATCCCTGTCTGGCTTACGATGAAGCCCAACAACTTTCCAGACCGCACCCCGAACGTACATTTGTTGGGATTAAGTCTCAACTTAAATTTCCTCAGTCTGGCGAACAACTTTTCTAAATTAACCAAATGTTCCTCTTCGGTTTGGGACTTAGCAATCATGTCGTCAACGTACACTTCGATCTCTTTATGAATCATGTCATGAAAGAGCGTTACCATTGCACGTTGGTACGTTGCCCCAACATTCTTTAATCCAAATGGCATTAACTTATAACAGAATGTGCCCCATGGTGTAATGAACGTGGTATTTTCCATGTCATCTGGATCCTTCTTAATTTGATTGTACCCAGAGAATCCATCCATGAAGGAAAAAACGGAGAACTGAGCTGTATTATCTACCAACACATCAATATGAGGTAATGGAAAATCATCTTTAGGACTTGCTCTGTTTAAGTCACGGTAATCCACACACATACGGACCTTTCCATCCTTCTTCGGTACTGGAACGATATTTGCAACCCATTGCGGATATTTGGCCACTGCTAAGAACCCTGCATCGAATTGTTTTCAGACTTCATCACATATCACTGTAGTGAAGTGAATCATGAAATACCTCAAAGGGACAACAAATGTTGGATTATGGTATCCTAAAGGTAGTATTTGTAATTTATTAGGGCATTCTGAAGCGGATTATGCAGGATGTAAAACTGATAGAAAAAGCACAAGTGGAACATGTCACATACTAGGAAATTCATTAGTATCATAGGCATGCAAGAAACAAGCATGTGTTGCTCTCAGCACGGCAGAAGCTGAGTATATAGCAGCAAGTAGTTGTTGTGCACAAATCCTTTGGCTTAAGCAACAACTTCTTGATTATGGACTCAATCTCGGATGCATTCCTCTCCGGTGCGACAACACAAGTGCTATCAATATTACAAAGAATCCAGTCATGCATTCCCGTACAAAACACATATACATTTAACATCATTTTCTACGTGATAATATGCTAAAAGGAGATGTTGGAGTCACATTTGTGGATACACATAATCAACTAGCGGACATCTTCACAAACCCACGTGCAAAAAAAGAATTTTTCAAGATTCGAGGAGAACTTGGCATTCTAGATGAAAGTAACATGTAGATCTTCAATATCTATTCATTATATGCTATAATGAAGTCTGGTACACAAAATTCTTTCATTTTAATTTTCTTGCAAATTTACATGAAAAGTCTCTTATGTGTTAAGTCTTTCACTTTCTTGAACTTTCTTGAATTTTCTTGAATTTTCATAAACTTAAATGTATATTCTCGACTTAAATATGTTTTCTTAATCGCATAATATTTTGTTACAATATATCATAGCAAATTTTTTGTATTACATCTTATTGAATTTGTTTAAAGTAATCTACGTGCAATGGTTTATTTCTCTGGTATATTGCTCTGAACAAATTTTCAGTTAATGTATTTTCCCATCCTTTTTGTTAATGACAAAGGGGGTGAAGAATTGCTTTCCTTTATTGCTTGTATGTTTTCTCTAGGGGGAGATCGTTAGAGAACACAAGACTATTTCAAATTGATTCAAAATTTCAAAGCTTGGTTGTCATCATCAAAAAGGGGGAGAATGTGAAGACATGGCTTCTCGGATGTTTTGATGAAGACTCACCTACAAAGCTTCTCATAAAGTCAAGATGAATGAACAAAAAGGATTGATTCAGTCTCATGCCCAAAGATCAAATATCAAAGCACTATGAAGATTGGAGCTCAAAGGAAAAGGTATAACACTTAAACTCATGCATTCATACAAGTGTTCAACATATTATTCTTCTATGCCATGATCCTCAATAACACTTTCTGGTTGCATACAAAAGGGTTTTGAAACTTGTTTTATAAAGTTTCTTTCAAATCTATTTTAAAGTAACTGGTTACTCTCTATAAGGTAACCGGTTACTTTATCAAGCGTTTCTATTCTGTTTGTCAAGTAACCGGTTACTCTCTATAAGGTAATCGGTTACCCTTTCAAAAGTTTCAAATTTTTTATACGTTACAGTCAAGTAACCGATTACCCTTTATCAAGTAACCGGTTACCACTTAAGCAGAACCAAAAATTCTTTTGCACCCTTTCATAAATTTTTCTGTTATTGTGTCTGATCAATCATGGCATCCTTTCATGATTTGTGACTTTCATAAGAGATGTCATAGGCATATATACACATCATTTCAAGTCTTTTACACCTCACCTCCTTACAAAATTCCAAATTATCTCTCATTTTCTCTCAATCTTCAAAAACCTTCAAAGAGTTCTTTAGATTTTTCAAAAGTGAAACTCTGCATAAATTTTTATATTTATCATCATAGTTTCATTTGCATACAGAGAACACTTGTATTACTGTCTTGAGATTTGAATGCCACAAAGGAGAAGATCAATCTTGTGATTGATATCAAAATTTCATCTACCTATTCAAAACTCAGAATTATTGTAAAATCCTGAAATTCCAAGTATTGTTTAGATTTAGGTGCTGACTATAAGGAGAAGGATTATTTCTCTTATAGGGTGTGATAAAATCCTTGTTATCCAAATTGTGGAAACAAGAGGTCCATTGAAAGAGATTTTTTCTTGATTGGACTTTAAACTTGTAAAATCTAAGAGGATTGTTCTTGGTGAGTTGTTAGCATCTAGTTTACAAAAGACTAGGTAGTCTTGTCTAAGATCTAAGGCTATAGTAAAATCTCTTTCATGTTGATAGGGGACTGGAGTACTCTCGACCTGTGAGGGGAACCAATATACTTCCTGGTGTTCTTTACTTTCTACCTTTACAACATTTCATCACTTAGAACTTTCTAGGAAAGTAAAAATCAGATGAATTCTCTAAACACATAATTCACCCCCTCTTAGGTTCTTTCATAACTTACAATTAACACCAAGGAGCTCTTTGAAGGCGGCACGGGTGAGGAGGCTCTGGAACTTTATGGTAGTCATTCTTCTTCTTAGCTCGTCCCGCGTTTTTGTATTATGTTTAATAATATGTGTCCATTATTTTGTAGGCAAAATGTCTTCTACTCACTAACGCTTGGTGAAATTTGGCGAGGAGAACACACAGCCAGTCCACGAGGATCCGCAGCCACACACCGATTGATTTCCTGCTCTATATTTCTGGCCTACATGTTGTACTTTGTAACTCTTTTGATAGGGGCTTGGCCTCCTTTTTTTAATGTAATCTTTACAACCGCGGTCCTTGTGGCCGTTTAGTTTTTTTAATATATAATTCCGACCGTGGTGATCGCTTATGTATGAGTTATTTTTTATATTTTTGCATGCATGTTTTTACTTGGCTTAATATTGCTAAGTGTTACGCGCTGCTCGGAGCGAATGCCTGTTGTATGGGTTGTCTTTGTGAGTGATTTAGGTTTCGGGGTTTGCTTGAAAAAGAGTTGTTCGACAGTTAAGAGACTGGTCGAAAGGCCCGGGTAGTTACCGGGCAAGAGAATGGATCTCAGGTCGTGTTTATGGCCTGAGTTCTACAGCGTGAACTTCCCATCGCGAGCTCGGCGTTCTGCCTATCGTGGTATAGTGGCGATGGCGGACTCAGTCGAGGGACCGCTATCGAGCAAGGGTTTTACTCGTTCTAGAGTAAGAGCCCGCTTTTATTTATTTTATTATGCATCACTTGTACCGGCGCGCGCACTTCTGGTTGGTGCACTGTGCTCGTTGTTTTGACGGAGCATGCTGACTGTCGTGGCCTTAGCTATAATATTCTTTTAGTTTTTCGGTGTTCCATAGTTGAGTGAGTTCTTCCCCATCGAGGTGTTCTAGGTAGTCGACCCCATTTTCCGTTTTCGCTCGAACACGATAGGGCCCCTCCCAGTTTGCAGCGAGTTTGCCTTCACGAAAATATTTGTGATTTCTCCTCAAGACGAGACTGCCTACTTGGAAGTCTCATCGTATGACTTTGGCATTGTGTCTAATCGCGATTCTTTATTTCAACAAGACCTCGCGGAGGGTTGCTCCTTATTGGACTTCTTCAACGAGGTCGAGCTCCTCCCTCAGCGCCTCGTCATTTGCTTCTTCGTCCAGGGGAGCTTCAATTCTCCTAGAGGGCACATGTGTTTCGATAGGGATCACCGCCTCGGTTCTGTATGCTAAACGGAAAGGGGTTTCCCCATTTTTCGAGTGGGGCATGGTTCGGTAAGCCCTGAGCAAGCTATGCAACTCCCTGATCCATTGTTTTTTTGGTTTCGTCCAGTCTTCGTTTGAGACCATGCATGATTACCCTGTTCGCCGCTTCGGCTTGCCTGTTCGTCTGTGGGTGCTCGATGGAGGCAAAGTATTGTTTGGTGCCCAGTTTGGCGATGAACTCTTGGAATTTTTTATCTGTGAACTATGTCTCATTGTTAGTGATGATTGCTTGGGGAATGCCAAAGCGGACAAGAATGTTTCACTTGTAGAAACGAAGTATGTTTTGAGCAGTTATTTTGGCTAGAGCTTCTACTTCTATCCACTTTGTAAAATAATCTATGCCACTATCAAGTATTCGTTTTGATATGATCCTATGATGAACGGTCCTAGGATGTCCAGGCCCCACCATGTGAAGGGCCACAGGGAGGACTATGTTTTGAGCTCGTTGGGCGGTGCTAGATGCATGTCCTCATGACGATGGCATTTGTCACATTTTTTCACATGCTCCTTCGTGTCATGTTGCATGGTCGGCCAGTAATATCCTGCTCGTAGAGATTTCTTGGTAAGGGATCTTCCGCCTAGGTGTTGGGCGTTGATTCCCTCGTGGATTTCACGCAGGATGTGGGTGACCAGGTTTTCCTCAACACATTTGAGGAGAGGAATGGATAATTCTCGCCTGTAAAGCTTATTTTTAACCAAGATATAGGAACAAGCCATGTTCCTGACCATGCTGGCCTCCTTTGGGTTGGATGGTAGTTCATCCTTTACAAGGTAGTCGTAGACGGGGGTCATCCAACAGTCGTTGTCGCCAATGACGTTTACGTCGAAGGTTAGGGGAGTTCTCTTGATGCTTGGTTGAGGAAGTATTTCCTGGATGACATATTTGTTTCCTCCTTTCTTTTTTGTACTCACTAGCTTTGATAGGACATTTGCCCGAACATTGTGTTCGCAGGGAACATGCTTTACTTCCGCCGACGTGAACTACGTCATTTTTTCTTTGACCAAGCTTAAGTATTCGGAGAGGTTATCGTCTTTTACTAGATATTATCCCCGCACCTGGAGGGCTACGAGCTGAGAGTCTATGAAGATTACGACTTCCTCAGCTCCCAAGTCCTCGCCGAGTCGTAGGCCCGAAAGGAAAACTTCGTATTCTTCTTGATTGTTGGAGGTGCGGAAAGACAGAGCGAGTGAGACCTCGACAAGGATACCTTCCTCATTTTCCAAGATGACGTCTGCTTCGCTCCCTGTCGAGCTGGACACTCGGTCAACGAAGATTGTCCACTTGCGATCGGGGAGGCAGGCAAGGTCATCTCCGCTACGAAGTCGGCCTTCACCTGAGCTTTAAGGGATTTCCTACTCTCATACTTGATTTCAAACTCGGACAGCTCGAGCGACCATTTGAGCATCCTGTCAGCCATGTCTAGACGGCCCAACTATTTCCTTACGGGCTGGTTTGTGCGTACCAGATGGTGTGCGCTAGAAAATAGTGCCTCAGCCTCTTCACTGCGTTGATGAGGGCCAGAGCTACTTTTTCAATCTGTTGATACCTAAGTTCTGGTCCTTGCAGCGCCTTGCTCATGAAATATATAGGCTTCTTCCCTTTTGGGGTTTCACGAATGAGGGTTGCGTTGACAGCTTCGGTTGCGATAGCGAGATAAAGATGATGGTCTCCCTGTTTTTTGGTTATGAGAGGACCAAAGGTATCGATAGCGCTTGCTTTAGGTGGAGGAGGGCTTTGTCTCATTCCTCTGTCCACTCAAAGGTTGCCTCTATGCGAAGGACATTGAAAAAGGGAAGTGCGTGTTGAGCAAATTTTGCCACGAAACAGGATAGTGAGGTGAGCATCTCGTTCAACGATGGGATCGATTTTTTCGAACTCGCATGGGGAATTCGGAGAAGGCTCTGCATTTATAGGGGTTGGCTTTGATTCCTCGTTTTGTCAGGTGGAAACCATGGAACTTTCTTACCTGTACCCTAAAGGTGCACTTCTCAGGATTGAAGTACATCTTGTACTTCCTGGCCTGTTCGAAGACGTTCTTTAGATGGAGCGTATGATCGGATTCCTCATGGGATTTCATGATCATGTCATCCATGTAAACCTCGAGCATATCCCTGATCTCTCCCCATAAGACTTTGTTCATCATTCTCTAGTAGGTAGTGCCAACATTTTTCAAGCTGAAGGGCATTACAATATAGTATTAGTTGCCTGATTTGGTCATGAAAGTTGTGTACCTTTTATCGCATTTGGCCATGGGTGTAGCGGTAAAAATCGTGAGTGTAAGTTATTGATTAACTTAACTCAAAGAAAACAAGAGTCGCCACCGCACTTTTATTTTATCCCAAAAAGGAAAGGAAAAAGAGCGAACAAAACCAAAGAGTTCTAAAATAAGAACAAGAGACAGAGATCGGGGTAAGGGGGTTGGTTACGCAATGGGAAGGTGTTAGCACCCAAAACGTCTATAGTACTCTATAGGAGCCCTTTGAAATATTTACGTTTTTTGGTTTGAAAATGGTTTGTTTGAAAAGAGATTGGGGAGATGAGAAGAGAATTATTTTTTAGATTTTTGTGTTTGGAGAGACTTATCGCCTCATGCCTACGTACCCACAAAATGCAATATGGGATCAAAACCCCGTAGTTCGTGGTACAAATGACAAAAATTTGTTGGTTTTGATTGATTTTAGATGTAAAGACAAGTCGTCATTTCAAGGAGAAAACTGCGACTATCCACCCACGAGTATTAAGACAACATCTGCGTCACATAAAGATGGAGGATTTGCTTGGATTATCAACAAGACTATCACTCAACATCAACGTGGAAAATGTCAAAGTCTTAATAATATGGGGAATAGGAGATTTACATCTCAACTATAGAAATGAATCATGTCTAAACTTTATGAAAAGTTTTAAAGTGAAAAAGTGCATAAAGGCACAAAAAGAGTTGATGAGTTTTTGTATTTTTTTTATGTCTTTTGAAATTGGTCAAAGCATGATTAACATTGATTGACTTTTATTAAGAAGAACAAAGTTTGAAAATCACTTGACGAAAGTCAAGGTTTTATTGCGAAAGCGGTTTTGAAGTTTGAAACCAAGAAGGTTTTGAAAGAGGGAGAAAGTTTTGAAAATTTAAGAAGGGGAGGAGATGAAGTGACTATCCTAGAAACCAAAATAAGAGCTGGAGGTAAGAAAGATCTAACCGACTTGTAGCACACTCCATAGCAAGCAAAAAAGAATTCCATCCGATTTAAAGCATAAGATAATGAGCGAGCCAAATAAAGGCTAAGATCCACAATACTCAAAGCATAGGAATAAGAGTCCTAATTCTAAGTCCAAAGGTCCATGAAGTCCAAGGTCTAAGAGTAGTCCAAGAGCATAACCACAAAGTTAACAACACCAAGTTTTTTTAGAGATTTTTTATCCTTTATTAGTGTTTTGAACAAGATATGGTCCAAGTGGACAAAAGAGAAATGACATAAACATAAACAAAGATATGATATGAAATGATAATATGGAAGCATAAAAGTAAGAAATAAGGAGTAAGAAGAGAATATAAACAAAATTAAACAAAGATACTGTTAGTGAATTAGTAATTAGTGGTTAGAACATATGATCAATGATGATTAATTCTTGCACTTAGGCCAAGGTTAATGAAAACTCATTAGAGGATTGATAGAATCAAAGCCTCCTAACAATGATTTTCATAGGTATTGGACCTAAGACAAGCAACTAATCATACTTGGACTTTTAAACGTAAGTTTGAGCCACGAATGATCATTTTCCGATTAAGGGACACTTTAGCGCTATGTTAAGCAATCGTAATCGGGTTTATGTAGAAATCACGACTATCTGAGGCCGGTCAATAAAATGTTAGTGTTAATACATGTTAGAGAAGTGATATGTAAATCACTCTCCTAAAACATGCCACACAAAAAGAAAAGAGGTAGTGATCTCATCATAATCAAGATTTTTAATCAATTAATCAAAGGTAATCTATCACTATTCCAAAGTACGGAGAATTATCTCAATGATTATTCATCCATAGATTTGAAATAATGAAGATTAAACAACCTTGATAATCAACAATCTATGATCCATAGATTTCATCGATCAAAAATAAAAAGAAGAAGAAAGAAAAATTAAAATGAAGAGAAAACCACAATTTGAATTTTAAATTGATTAAATCATCATCAATATCAATCACTTCTCTTGGTGGATAAAATCGACACTCAAAGTCCATTGATATTGATGAGATCTTATCAAAATTCAAGATCCAAAACAAAATCTATTTTAAAAAAATTATTTCAAAAGAAAAACAAATGTTAGAAAAAATATTAAAAGAAAATTGGAAAAAAAAAGAAAGAAAGTGAGGTTTTAAAGTAAAACAAAATGCTGATAATAATAAAAAGGCCTCACGGCCCATGATTGGTTAAAAAAAGTTCAAAAAATAAAAATAAAAATAAAAAGTAAAGTAAAATGAATCTGAAGTTATAAAACTTCATCATCTTCTCCAAAACACACGACAACGACCATGGATATCACTTCAAAACTCTCTCAAATCGGAGCGGCGGGACACGAAAAATACGCGGTTGCAATCGAAATCAAGAGCTCTTCACAACAGTACCAACAATTCAAAGAAACACAACAAAAAGTAACGGATCGAAACTGACGGTGAAGCTCAATCTACCTTCAAACTCAGGTGAATGATGAAATCGAAACTCTCTTCTTCTTTCTTCTTCTTCTGAATGAATTCTGGTTCGAAATTGATCTCTGTTTGAGGTTAATTGAAATTAATTTGGTGGAAGGAAGTAGGAGAAGAGAATATGAACAAAATGTTTCGTAGTGAAGAATTGAGGAAGAAAATTAGCAGAGATTTTTTGGCTTGAAAAGCTTGAATGAAAATGAGTGAATGTGAGTTGTATTTATAGATGAGAGTGAGTGAAAATGATTTGCCGTTTGTGAAAAAAAATTGTTGCGTTTTGAATTGGGTGTGTTGTGTGAACGGCGTGACTCATGTGCATTTTTTTATGTCGTTTTGGAATTTCTCTTTGTAGCTCATGAAGTCGTTTTTCTTTTTCTTTCAGCTTTTGTTGTAATTTGAATGTGACGTGGAATATTTTCATCAGCTGGCTCACGTGCTATTTATTTTTTTGCAGCAGCTTGTGAATATGGCTTTGTAACACGGCTGGGATTATATTAACATGGCTTGTAACGTGATGAATTTTTCTTCACCCTGTTGCAAGTGGCTCGTTCTTTTAAAGTTACAAGGGTAGCAACAGTAGCAGGCATGAGTTGAATATCTGGTATCTTGGTTAGAGAATGATTTCAGAAGCGTTGGACTAACATCACACCTGAGTGAAAGGTCAAAATCTGTGAGCATAATGTGACTGTCTTTTCGAACAAGAATGTTTTCTGGTTTTAAATCACGGTAAACAACTCCTAGCATGCGCAAGTACTCCAAAGCAAGAAGGACTTCCGCTACATAAAACCTTGCTGCTGGCTCTGAAAAACATCTTCCAAGTTGTTTCTGGCGTAGAACATGAAGATCTCCTCCAGGACAAAACTCCATAACCAGACATGACAGATTTTCTGATGTAAACTGCGCATAGAGTGTTGGAAGAAAAGGATGATCCAGCATTCGCAATATTTCCCTTTCAGTTTGAGCCCTAGGCATCTTCTTCCTTCTTGCCAAAAATTCATTGTCGATTACCTTAATAGCAAACAAGCAACTTGTGCCAATTAGTTCAGCAAGATATACAGTCCCAATGTCTCCACAACCAAGTTTCTTCAAAAGATTGAAATGTTTCAATCCCAAGACTCCTTGCTGCATTTGAGCATGTCGAATGGCTTCCCACCTAACATCCTTTGACATGTGAGGCCTAGTGCCGCAACTTGACCCACTCATGTTGCTCTCGTCACTGGTACTAGTACTACTACTGTACTCACCTTGACTACTCTTCGAGCTTTGTGAAAAATCAAACTGCTCTTTCAACTTGGTGCTCTTCTGAATCTTCTCCACCTTTGCAACTGCTTTGCCTATATTACCACTAGTTGATGCCAAACCCGGTTTATTTAAACCAGAGTGCACGTTACTCGATTTCACTCCAGTTCCAGGACTAGTAGAGTCCAAGGCCATAATCTCTCGGCTTTCATCTTCCCTTGTATTTTCCAAAGCACACCTACATCTTTCACAAACAAGCCGAGCTGAGCCGGGAATAGACTTACTAACTTCATTTGATGCAGGATCACATAATGCAGAATTTGAATCCTCCTTCACTTTCTTCTTGCTCACATTCTTGTTCTTCATGACCATTTTGACTGTGCGAGGGGCACGGTGTGGTGGTTTCTTAACTGTGGTGCCCTCTACTTCTGTAGAGGAAGAAGAGGTTGTTTGCAACCTACATTTCCGTCCAGTATTTGATACACAAGTAGATGGAGAAGACGCCGAGGTTTGTTTTTCTGGTTGAACAGGTACAACAAGCTCTGATTGAAACCCAACTTTACTTGACGAACATGTTGAATCACTTTGAACCGATAAAGTCCCGGAAACAACTGAACTGTACAATGTTTGTATCCTCCCAACCTCCGAAACTCTTGGCGAAGCTGTCGACTTTGATAACCGTTTCATGGAAGCCACTCAAACATCAGGAGACTTGAATAAGTCCCATCAACAGAAGAATTTCTCTGACACGTTGCATGTAGATGTCCAACTGAAGCTTCTAATGTTGAGAACAAATCATTAATTGTACCCAACAATGATGGAAGTTTATTCTCTGGATCAACTTCAACGTAAATATGAGCCAAGAATATCGCCAATGAACATCTTAAGGAACTGATAACATATACTCTCTCATTAACATGATCAGATGCAGCTTGACATAACTGCTTTGCTGCTGATGAAGCTCTAGCGTTTTGAAATTTGAAAGGAAATCCAGCATTTGAACAATGTTATCCTTCCAACATGTCCAATAATGTCTCCACAGAAAAATGATTCTCTGTAATCATACCTTCAACAGAAACTCCAAACACGTTGTCGTCGTCAAATCTACCAATGCAGGCCGCCCGAAATATCTAGATGTATGCACTGAGTTTGCAGATAATACAAGCATTCTGTTTCCAGTTGTCACCTTCCAGGACAACAAATTTCCAGATCCCACTTTGTTATCAAGACAAGAATGCCAATCAGCCTTCATTTCTTTCAAAGCCACCCGTTCATGAGGTCTCTTTGGTCCAGAGATACATGGTTCGACTTCGTCAAGATTTAATTCAAGATAGGATGAATAAGCTCTGTCTTGTTGAGGCTCATTATAGTCGACAAACAATTTGTTTGCTCTAAGATAGGCCTCTATCATTGCCACAGTCTCGTCACTTCTTCCAGTTAGTTTGAGGTATTGTAATGTTACATGATCTACAGGGAAGAAACCCATGGTTGCTCCATATTCAGGAGACATATTGGCAATAGTGGCCCTGTCAGCTAATGATAATTCACCCATACCATTGCCATAAAATTCAACAAATTTCCCTACAACACCATGTTTCCTAAGAATTTGTGTGACAGTTAGAACCAAATCAGTTGCTGTAACACCATTGCGCAATTTTCCAGACAACTTGAACCCAACAACACCAGGTAACACCATACTCATAGGCTGGCCAAGCATTGCTGCCTCTGCTTCAATGCTCCCAACACCCCATCCAGCAACTCCAAGTCCATCAATCATAGTTGTATGTGAATCAGTCTCAACCACGCTGTCAGGATAGAGTAATCCCTCATTGTTGAAAACAACTCGTCCAAGATATTCAAGATTGACCTGGTGTACTATACCAGAACCATTAGGAACAACGAGCATATTACGGAAAGCAGTTGACCCCCATTTAAGAAAAGCAAATCTCTCCCTGTTTCTCTGGAATTCAAGCTCCATATTTGCCTGCACGGCATTCTCTGACCTTGCTACATCAACTTGAACTGAATGATCAACAACAAGATCAACAGGAACCAGAGGGTTGATCTTATTAGAATCACTGCCAAGCTTATTCATAGCATCACGCATGCAAGCCAGATCAACAACAGCTGGGACTCCAGTAAAATCCTGCAGTGCAAATCATGCCACGGTTGTCTGTCAGCTGAATCATCTCTAAAAAAATGGAGAATTTGCACTTTTGTGGCTGATGCTATCAGGAGTAAATTGCTGCAAATTTTCAGTCTGACTCAGCTTAGAAGTTCCATTGATTTGGTCCAAATGATGATATAATCTTCATTATCGTCATACTGAGCTCACAGGGAGCAACAACAGCGTTTTTTTTTATCATCAACACCGTCATCATCTTTTGCAGCAGTCGAACCTAGGACAACAAGGTAATGCTCAAAGACAAATACCAAACCGGCAAGTCGTCTTCTTCACACAAACGCATATCGGGCAAGTGTACAACTCTCAAGCTTGAGGAAACTGTATCTACACTTTGATCCTTGCCTTGAAAGTTTCAGCCAGAGCTGATGCAAATTCTGCCTGAGTTTCTTTTTGTATTTCCAATACTCATGATTGACTAGGATATACTGAAAAAGAGAAGATGATCAATTCTAGGAGAACATCATTCTCAACTTCTGTTTCTACTAGCTCTATGGTGAAGTCCAACACTGATATTGTCAGGGAGTAGTCATTGCTGCTTTGCTCACAGTCAATTAAAAGCATTCTAGTCAGTCTGCCAGAAAACAACCATGACCCACTTGACAAGTCATTACTGCTTACACTGAACACAGCAGTCTGCAAAGTGATATCAAATAGATTTGCATTTAGAGCAACTGTTGTAACATTAGATGGAGAACAAATCAACATGACACCCAAAAATCTTAACACACATTGACATAAGCGCAGCACCGTAGGAATTCAGAAGCGAGTTTTCTATTAGATTGCAAATCAACTCAACCACCCAGACATTCTTTTCAACATGCTCACCTGTCAGGTCAATATCATGAAATTGCATGGAGTTTCAGTTATGACGGTGTTCTTACGAGGTAACTCAGACTGACTGTTCCAAATTCTCTTTTCTGTTTTACCACGAAAAACTTCCCAAACCATCACCGTGGTATCATAACTTCCAGTTGCAAGGATACTCCCATCAGATGTAACTGTAATACAGCTCACCATATCTTTATGTTGTCGAATACTTTGCACCATTCTGCCATCACTTAATGATATGACCTGGAAACTATTTTCCCAATTGCCACATGATATTAAGAAATTCTCAAAGGGCGTCTGCATTGTTGCAAAACATTGTTCTCCATGTTCAACATGTTCAGGAATAGGAATACCAATTTTACGCGGTGAAAGCAATTCGGAACCAACTCCAAAGAAAAGATCCTGTGAACTAGAAAATGTAAAATTTCCACCAGATTGCAGTTGAGTTGATAACCACGTCTTAACAGATAAGTTGAGACCCTCATTCACAAGGATAACATTTGAGTCCATTAGACCAACATACAGTATAGCTGATGAAGAATGACTAGTATTTAAAACAATGGAAGTCAAACTAATGGAATCAGGCGCGAAGTACAGAGGACGTGCAATTGGAATAGGTGGCCCTCTTCTTGGGTGTTTCTTGCGAAATATCTGAATTGGGGTCTGGCCAAAGTTGGTTATTTGGTCTTCTATTGCAGCTCTTTGCAAATCATCTTCTGTCGTTTCCAGATCAACAGCTCCTTCGTATGTTAAGTAGTAGAATATGTTTGTTGCCTCTACAGCAGGTTTGCCATGTTGCTTGTATCCAAATACCAAATCTATCCAGTGATAAAGATTGGAACTAACATATTCACTTTCAAGGGCCTCCCGGTTTCTCCTCAATCATGCTTTAGAATCACTGGGAAATAGCACACTTGAATGAATATCAAACTTGACTTGCACAGACAAACTTTTGAATCTTCGGTTAAAACTGAATCACTTTCAATATGTCTGAGTTAATATCTGGGAAAATAAATCCACAGATGAACACAACCTGGACTGATGAACCTTGATCATAATAGTCATGGACCAAACTTCTCATAGAACACTGCTTGATAAACCACTGGATTTCAATACAAAACAATTTGACATTGAACAATCTCATTTCCTGAGAAAATAACCCACCACCACGGGTAACTTATAGTTGAAGCAAATTCTTGATAGTTTGACCAAGATGAGGTCAAACGTCCATCTGATTTAAACTTGAATGAATGTCTTTGCAATTAATCTCCTTGCAAAACCCTAAACACACAGAGAAGAAGAAGAAACAAACAAATTGAAAAATATTTTTGGTATTTTGGTTAGAGGTTAGTAAACAGAAATAAACATAAAGCAAGTAGAAAACACAAGTGCGCTGAGAGAACCAAAAAGTATGGTCTTGTTTGTGTATGCAAAAATGAAAATACAATGTGGGATCTTAGGGGTAAAAATTAGGGTATTACAATGGGTATTTGGTTGTAGCCCGAATATGCATCCATGAATGATAAAAATTTAAAACTGGTAGAATTATCAATTAATTTGTCTATGTTGGGGAGGGGATAAGCGTCTTTAGGGCAGGCTCTATTAAGATCAGTATAATCAACACACATTCTCCATTTTGCATTTGATTTCTTTATAATTACAACATTGGACAACCAAGTAGTGTACTTGGCTTCCGAAACGAAATTTTCCTATAGGACGTCTTTTACAGCTTGCTCGGCAACCTTCGTTTTTCCGGGGACTGCTTGCACCTACATTGGGATACTGCCCTTACAATGGGGTTGACAGTGAGCTGGTGGAAGGCCACCTCTGGATCCATCTCGGGCATCTCTAAAGCACTCCACGCGAACATGTCAGCATTCTCCCTGAGGCAGGCCTTTAGCTGTTTCCTCGCAAGGTCGGCGAGACTGGTCCCAATATTCACTCCCTTGTAGGGGTCATTGTCGAGGAAGACTAGCTCAAATTCTCCTTCTGGTATTGGCTGCAAAGGATGGGCAGGTTCGCCACTGCTGGTCGATGTGGAGGGACTTCTTAAGTTCGACTGAATCTCCTTCCCCTTTTTCTTTTGGTCCTGTAAGTCATCCTTGGAGAAACGGTTGTCGAGGTCGATGGAGTCGATGCGGGGAAATGGTTTCATCTCGTCGGAGCTGCAGGGCAGGGCAGACCTGCAGGACGTCTTTGGTCGAGTGGTGATAGTGCTCAGCCCTTTTGAGGTTGTCTCGAAGCACCTCCTTGATGCTTCTATGTCACTTTGCAGGGTGGCGACAAGCCCTTTGGAAGTGTAACACTTCATCATCAAGTGCATCATGGAGGGCACAACTATCAATTTGTCCATCGTTGATTGTCCGAAGATGCACTGGTAAAGGGATGGGTAGTCGATTACCAGGAATTAGACCTTGATGGATCTGGTCGTCTCTTCTGCCTCGAAGGTGACAATCAACTCCACGTATCCCTAGGGCTTCATGACTGAACCATTGAAGCCTTGTAGATCCGAGTCTACACAGGGCGTTAGGTGCGTATCATCCAGCCGAAGTGTGAAGAACAGTTGGGAATATATAATTTCGACCGAACTTCCCTGGTCGACCAGAGTTCGTCGAACATCAAAGTTGGCTATCTTCGCCCTTATGAGCTGGGGAATACTGGAGTTGGAGGCTCCGCCGAGAAGTTCCTCATGATAGAAGGTGATGGGAATTGAATCTCCCCGGACCTTGTCGAGGGTAGAACTTTAGCTCAAGCTTGTATTGATGAGGTGCTCAAACTTCCTCTTAACGGACCCCACGGTCACCTTGTTGAATCATCTGCGTGATATGACCATGGCGGAGGGGAAGGCCTCCCAGGGTCTATGTGTGAATAAGTAAAGAGGAATGTTGAGTCCATTAGGGACATAGAAATCTTCAAGTCGTGAGATGCTCATGGCGACCTGAAGACTAACATCGTCCGCGGATGACGCTTCTTCTTCGATCTTCTTTGACTCCTAGGCATCTTGTCGAGGAGCTTCTTTCCTATTTGCAAACTGTTTCAGGTGCTCGTCCCTGATTAGGATCTTAATTGCATCCTAGATATGGATATAGTCGTTAGTCGTGTGCTCGTGGCTCTTGTGGAACCAACAGTACTTTGTTTTATCCGTGTTCAGCTTTGCAGGTATCTGCTTTGGGAAACAGACCCATGTGTTCCAGAACTCCGAATTCGCACACTCGGTGTGAATCTTCTCGCGCAATATTGTCAGCGGCGTGTACTTATGGAAGCGGCTAAATTCCCCTTTGTGATCTTGGGATTCTCGGGGGTGGTCTTCCCTTCTCTTTTCAGCTCCCTAACGAGATGTTGAGGCGTCGTCGTGCCTTGAGGACCTGGTGTTCTCCTGGTGCCTTGAGTCCCGAGAAGTGTTTGATGCTTCCCTTTCCTCATAGTGGTTATACGTCTGAGCCTTGAGGAGGAGGACATCCAGTGTTACTGGGGTTTCGATGCCAACTTCCTTGGCAAAGTCGCTGCGGGAACGGAACTCGCGCTCTAACAAATATTTTTTCACGTCGTCGATCGTGGGGACCTGAACGGTTTCTTTATTGAATCTTTTGATGTATGTTCAAAGAGATTCGTCTCTTCCCTGGATGATAGCCTTGATGTAGACTTCTGCCTTCGGGTGACGGCGAGAGACCATAAAATGTCTCGAGAACATCCTTCTCAACTGCCTCCACTAGGTGATGGATTCGTATGGTAGGCTCTTGTACCAGGACATTGATCTTGTGTTCAAAAGCCTATAGATATCCAAAATTGTGATTATCAAGGACCAATGTTTAATTTAGGAAGTAACTGAAGAGAAACGGTCAAGCAAAACTCTACCCAATAAGGGATGAACTCAACTTGGGTTTATCTTATTTAGAAATGAAAAATCCAAAGCAACCATCTTCCACGAGGATCAAACTCTATGGGCAATTTAGAAATGTTGTACTCTTTCCGCCTAGGGATGATGACTCTACTTGGAGGGAGAAGACAAACCCAATCACTTGGGGTTAAACACGGCCAAAGTTAACAAGCAAACAAACAAACACAAAAATCTGAAATGCATAGATGCCATGAGTATTGTCTGAATGAATGTCATGTTATGCTTATGCTGACAAAACAGGCAAAGAAAAGTAAATTGGAGATGAGATAAACATCTCGACACAGATACTCAGCCAATCTTCGCAAGATATGAACATCATTGGGGATGAATGGAAAGCCACATCTGGGACTCACAGTCCTGCTTCAAGGCTTCAAACTTCTCTGGGAAAAAAGAGCACTTCGCTTGAGGATGAACATCATGACTTCACTTTGGGGACTGTCAAGATGAACCCTGCTACTCTATTAGGGATGAGAAAGATCCATTGGGAATGGATCAAACTCATGATTAGAGATACTTTATGGGGATAAAATAAATATCCACTACAAACTGAAGTAGTCTGGAAGGAAGTTGTAACTGGAGATGCCAGAGGTGAGGCCTCACAAGGGATAAAATGAATATCCACTTAAATGGGGAAGCTCAGGTCAACGTTGCAAGCTGAAGATGTCAGAGTTGAGACTTCATGGAGATGACATAAATATCGACTTTGCTGGGGAAGATTGAAGTTGTAAGAAATCCACTGAGGAGTGAGATGACAACCACTTCACTAGGAAGGTTAAAGCAAAGGGAATTCACTGGTGTAGGCTTAGGTTACCAACTGGGGAATTCTTGCATCAATTTTGCCATAACTTTTTGAGGTAGAGATTCACCAGGGAATTATCATGACCACCTGAAGTAGAGACTTACTAGGGACATGGGTGAAGAATGTTGTGAGAACAAAGTAGTTCTGCATTGATGAACTGCGTGGTGGTCGCCATTTCGAACAACAGTTGCTGTGAATGGATAAAATAATCTTCAACTCTCAAATGCCCCAATATCACATAGTTTATGAGAAGAAACTCATTCCAAGAGGATTTTACAAAAAAACATGGAATCCAAGATGTTCCAATATCTTCCAACTCTTGGAGAGATTTGTCGAATCTTGATATAGCTGCCCTAGATTGACTGCATCCTGTATAGCTAAAACTTCAAACTTGCCCCTTAGGAATAGTTAGTTTGTGAAAGCAACAACTGGGAAACAAACTTGCCCCTGGACAGTAGAGTCTTCAGGTAACATGCCCCTGGATATGATCATTCTTGGAATGTTTCTCCCTTTTTTATCAGAGTTTCAAGTCTCAAAATATTAAGCTCATCATTGTTGCTCGTATGTAAGCTTCTATGATGTCAAGCAATGTTAGCAAGCAAAAAAAAATGTTAATTCTGAAACTGCTAATGCAACACACATGCTTGTCTTGAAGTTTTTTTTATTTATTAAAAAGATATCACAATAACTTGTGACTGAATCACTAGTTAGGATAGGAAATTAATTAATTTTACAAAGCCAACACAACTTTTGAGCTTAGCTCATAGGAGTCAGGAAACATTATCTCGTCGAGTACACTTTCAAAATAAACCCTGCTTCAATTAGGTATTTTGAGGGTTGTATTGTGGCTTGGTTCACGGCTTAAGAAACAAAGGATATAAGGCTCAAAATTTATTTATGCCCACCCATTCTTCATGATGTTCTCTAATCCTACCTCCAGTTAACTTGACACGAGCACTCATCTCTCAAGAGGGGTTTTGATATGGTTGAGAAACCACTGAGGCTTTGGACATGGCAGTCACTCACCTTTTTTCTTTTGGTGTTTGATTATACAACTTTGTTATTTATTGAGTATTTTTCTTGGCGAACCTTTGTTTTCACTTTTCGTGTTTTTTTATTTATTCCCTAACTTTTTCTTGGATGGAGTCTTTGGATTTGACTTTGAAGTCCAACGGGACGCCTCAATTTTGTCTAAGTTTCCTTCATAGGTTTTGACTTAGTGGGCTTTCTCTTTTTCCATTTTTATTTATTTATGAACAAGTCTTGTGACTCTAAGTTATTTTAACCCTTTTGAAAGGATTGCAACTGCCTCACTCTTTAGATGGTCGAGGGATAATCATTGTGGTTTTTTGACTACCAGCCTGCTAATATGTGAGGAATAAATAAAATGGATTCTCGAATGTTCACTCCTCCTTTTTGAGAGTCTGGGCGCTCAATCAGTTTAACTAAAAACTACTCTGTCCCAGGTAAAAATTGAGGTTTTTTTTTGTATGTAAGGAAAAGAAAACTCCTACTTCAAGGCTCAAAGGGGTTAACAAGGGTCTATCTTCCTTATATCTCCTGTGTTTGAGGATTTGAAATAATGCCTTACATCGTCAGCTGAGTTTTATTCAAAACCATACGACCAGAGACCTTGCATTTTTGATTTCGTCATGCTCCTCCCAATTCTCTATCAAAGCAAGAGATTGGGTAAAGTTGGCATTATAAAACATGAAAAAAATTTTATGAGTGAATACGAGTGGATTTCTTCAAGAAAAACATATTTATTGCGTTAATCATTCAAAACAAACAATTTCTTACATGCAAATCATGCTTTTATAATCAAAGAAATAATAACAAATGCAAGCAAACAAACAAACTGCCTGATGATCTTGGGAATGAGATCTCCTCCTGATTTCACCGACTTGAAAAGACTCTCTTGAGTCTTCATATCCATCAACATAAATGTGCTCCATTTACAATTGGGCTTCCTCCCTTGAAGGTCAGCACCTCATTGTCAATCATCTCTTAGACATTTTCTTGGAAAATCTTGCACTCTTCAATCGAATGCCCCACTGCTCCATCATGAAATTCACAACTAGTATCTCGATTGAACCAAAGAGGGCGAGATTTCATGGCTCTGGTCTTTCTGGAAGCCATTACCGAGTCTAGGATAAAATAAGACCACAATTGACTGTAAGTCATTGGGATTAAGTCAAACTTCTTTTGATCATGACTCTGATGTATTCTCTGATGAAGCTGTGATTGACAATTCAGAATCACTTGAGTGGCAGGAGCAACATCGACAGGAACTTTCTTACCACCTTCCAGCATGGTAGTATCGTATCCACGAGACACATGAGAGGATTTCTTACTGTTGTACGTAATTACCACTGGTTTTGACATATTAAAATGCGGAACTATGACATTCACCCTTTCTCTAGTGATATGGAGAAGTTTCTGATCCAACATATCTTGGAGATCCCTTTTCACTGCAGAACATCCACGAGGATTCTTTGAACAAATTTTGCGAGAAGCGTGATTACACTCATAATAGGTAAGCCTACATAAATTGAGGTGCATATCTACTAAAGATCCTCTCATTGAATTCACGCCAGAGATACAATATTCTCCGAGATATCCTTCCTCAGTGTTCCCATACTTGGGTAACAAACTTGTTAAGACATTGGGTCCAGAATCTTCAATAGACAAAATACCGCTTTGCACTAACTTTTGTATTTCGGCCTTCAAAGAAAAACAATGTTTAATATCATGATCGGGTGCCCCTTGATGAAATGGACAAAAACGATCATACTTAAACCACCATGGTAGATTCTTTGGGATGGTTGGCAGACTCTTTATTTGCACCAGATTCTTTTGTACTAAAGCATGATATAATTCAGAATAAGCCATCGGGATCGGGTCAAACTGGTCCGCATGTTGTTTACTTTTGTTACGAGATCCTCCATGTTTCTCTCGCGAAATAGCATTAGCAACTTGTTCCTTCTCCTTGGGTAAACCTTCCACAAGATTCTTAGAGTTGTTAGAAGCACTAATGGGAGTCACAGGAATGGGCATTGGCATGATTAATCACGGTCCTTTGAAGCGGAGTCTGAGAAATATGAGGAGAAGGTTAATTTTGAATAGCAACCGGAGTTTCAACCAAAGCAGAGAGCCTTTCCACACCAGCACTCAAAGTAGTCACCTCTTTACAAAGTTTTTGGTTTTCTTGCTCAATGTTCTACATTTTCTTTTTTTGATTGGCCTGAGTATCGTACTAATGAATTAGCTTGCCTCCTCTTTGATGGAAAAAGCAAGATCGAGAACCTGAGATGCAAATAATGCAATGTTAATGATGAATGCAAATGCGCCAATGCAGATGGGTTTCAAGGAACTCAAAGGTTATGTTTGCAAACACCACAAAGTGAGAAATACTTTTGATAACTGAAAATCACATTTTATTGAAAATGGAGTATAATTTCAAAATCCAATGGTAAAACCTTTGATGTTTGTAAATAAAATCTTTAAATTCCATGAAACTTTTATGAACATGAGGCTCAAACACAGGTATACACAGATCCACATATACACATATACATTCAAACAAACAAAGACTTAGGTTTGAAAATTAACGAGCCTAGAGTAAGGGTCTACTCATACCCAAATGGTGTGGACTAAGGGTTGAATGTACCTGCAGAACAAAGGTTCTAAAATTTCTCAAATTCATCAGTTCATCTATCGGATATTATCAATTTTCCAAATACTTGGTAGTTAATAATATTCTCGAGAGAACCTCTTTTGAGTTTAGCATCGCGTATCAACTATTTTGGGACTACTCCCTCATAGTCATCGCACTACGTCCTAAGAAATGCCAAGTTGAGTTAAGGGTAACTAAAGATTCTCAATGTCACGGGCTCCTAGGTCAAAAATAGTAAGTGTTTTCACGAATACTCGTTTAACAATATTGTTCTTAAGAGGGCCTCAACTGAGCAGTGATCTCTCAAGTCAGCTTGGTCAGGAATCAACTCCATATAAGCCTTCTTCAATATATCACCTTCCTATCATAAGTGTACTCAAGTCCGGGTGTAGGACTTATCTCACAAAGCGAAAGTAACAACCCAAAGTACACACACACACACACACACACACAAACACACACACACACACACACACATATATATATATACAACAAAAACACAAATAAGCAAGTTAGGGGAAACCCTCGAAAGCAAGTCCCCAGTAAAGTCGTCATTTATTCGCGGTGAGAATCAGATATCAAGCTATTAATTAACTTGAATTACAAAACATAATTCACCACCAATCTTTAATTTACCCAAGGGAAGGGAAAAAGAGCGAATAACCCAAAAAAATGCAATGCAAAAACAAAGCAAAAGAGAATCTATGGTTCGGGGGTTGGTTATACCTAGGAAAGGTGTTAGCATCCTAAGTATCTGTAGTACTCTACATGAACCTCTTGTTTTAATGTGTTATTTGTTATTTTGTGTGCTAAAGGGTGAAAAGGTAAAAGGGAGACCTAAGGTGTTATTTCTAAGTATGCTCGCCAAGACATCACATCTCATGCCTACGTATCCTGAAGGGAGTGGAATCAGAGCGTTTGTAGTTCCCCTCAATAAGGATAAATAAAGTTTGTTGGGTGGTTTCAAGAGAAGAGATTAGGGGTGTTCAAATAAACCGGTTATTTAAATAATCCATATTCATATTTAAATCTGGTTATTAAAAACTGGTTAATTATTAGTATGGTTTTAACCAAATCCACATTTTGGATATATTTTTAATATGGTTTTAACCAAATCCATAATTTGGACATCCATATCCAAAATAAAAACCAAATTAGTCAAATTTTTTTAATTAAAAAAAAATTTTGAAATTTTTTTTCAAAAAAAAAGATATTTTTATTTTGAAAAAAAATATTGTTTTAATTTTTTTCAGTAAATAAAAATTTTATGAATTTTAAAATAACTATTGTTTAAAATTCATAACCAAAAATTATGATTTTGAATATTATGATTTTGAAATTCATAATATTGTTAAAATAATAATAGTAATTAAAACTCTAATTTACTCCATCCTTCTTTATTTAAATTAGTCCTCCAGTTCACACAAACTAAATGACTACAAAAAGAAAAAATATCATATCTACAATCAAAATAGACTTGCCGTTTAATTCAATCAATGAAAATTTAGATCATATTCTTTTTATTTTATTTTTTAGTTTTTAACCATCTCAAATAAGAATTTTAATTTAATCCAATAATTGTTCAAACGACAACAACCGTTTATTGTTTATTGTAATTTATATACAAAAATCATATTTAAATATTAAATAATTATTATTTTTTAATAACACATATTTTTAATTACAAATCAATGAATTATATAGGAAAGAAAAAATAGATAGATTGGAGTAACTGTAACCAATATTATTATTTAATTGTTAAATTGGTTTAATAAATTTAAAATATAAAACTAAACTGATATTTTTTAAATATGGAGATGAATTAGATGAAATGATATATATTAATAGTTAAATTGAATTTATTCAATTAACTAACTTTTCATTTAATAATGAAGGAATTGAATGAACTTTTCACTCATGAATTTTAACAATAATAATTATGAATTTAAACAAAAGTAATTATGATTTTGAATATTTAGAGACCAAAAATTATGAATTTAAAAAAAACAATAGCTATTTTAACAATATTATGATTTTGAAAAAATCAATTTTAAAATAAAATTAAATCAAAACTAATTATAAAATTGGTTATGGATATAACCGGTTAATAACCGGTTTATAACCATTTTAAAAGATAAAAACCAATTATCAAAAGTAGTTTTAATAACCGGTTGTAATATATGGATTATTTATGGTTATGGATTGGTTTTGGACATTAACCATCCATGACCACCCCTAGAAGAGATAAGTTGTCATCTTAAGGAGAATACTCAACTGAACCACCATAAACATGCGGAAGATGGATATTTGCTTCACATTAAGAGAAGGGCTCTAACTCGGATATAAAATCGACAAGTATGCCACATACCTCTCTCAAGTGGAAAAGAATCAACATCTTTCTCAACTATGTCATGGGGTAGGAGAATTACATCTCAACTAAGGATGACTAGTGTCTAATTCTCTCATGAGAAAAAGGAAACTAACTGTAAGTTATCTAGAGTTGAAATCCTCGGGGAAACTAGCCTAAGTATACAAGTATGTAGGTTCATTGTAAGGTGATCAGTCTAAGGGGAAGCATGGATCAAGCAAAGAGTAAGCGATGCAGATGAATAAAAAGGCCCATGACTATAAAGTCAAAAACAGGTCCTTCCCTTGGGTTTAGACACAAGCGATGATCATGAAGATTCAAAAGTTACCAGTAAAAAAAATCAGTAAGACAAGCATCAAGATCATGTACAAATAATAACATATGTACAAAGCGAGGGTCAAGGCACGTAATTAGCTCACAAGGTGAGACATCAAGAATATAAATCATCAATTAATCAAAACAACATAAACAAATTGAATTTTAATTGTGTGTACTAGCAAAGTGGGTTAGTCTTCTAAACGACCAACTAGAAGTAATTGATCAAATAGGTCTCACTGTAAGAAATCCAAGGAGTAAGCTATGAATGTTGTGTATGGTGACTATGAGGTTGATGGCGACACACGAGGCAATCAACTTACAATGGTGTAAAATGACTTGACTTTGGATCGAGAATTTATTTTTGAAAAAAGGTTTAATCGGTGCAATGGCAAGACATATATAAACAAAATAAAGGAAAGCAATAAAGTTATTACACGTCAAGGGAATTGGGGTATATTTTGTCGAATGAGAATAATAGATAATAAAACAATTAAATCGAACTCAACCGAATGAGTACTCATTGTAAGAAAGCCCAATAGTAAGCCACTAGACAGAAACCAATTGAAATCAAAAGGTAACTGAATGTAGCTCTAAGCTAACTTAAAGTAAACTCATGTATAAATCCCTCTATAAGAAGCTGGGCAAAAATATATGTGTCCAAGCAATTTTCAGAAGTTAAATTAGATTTTAACTCTGAAATCGCAACGCAATGATAAATCAAACAACAAATCAAATATATTATCATCATTACAACAATATTACAATTTTTACATCACCTCAAAATAATCGGAACAAAAAAACAGAAGGATAACACGACAAACACATGCTATCCACAAGAATCCATATTACTACAAAATCGACATAAAGCTAAAAATAAAATAAAATATGAAGAAAAAAATCATGACACTAAAACAAGAGAAATGAATTAAAACAAGAAAAAACATATATGCATATATATAAATTAAAATAAGAAAAAGTAAATATCAATTAAAAACTAAAGAAATAAATATAACCTAAAAAAAACTAGAGAAATAAATATATATAACTCTAAAACAGAAAAATCTATATAAAAAAATTAAAAGAAACAATCTAAACATATAATTATATAACTCTAAGAAAAAGTTAAATACATATATATAATTAAAAATTAGAAACAGGAAGTATGTATATATGAATACTAAAACATATATATATATATATATATATATATATATATATATATATATATATATATATATATATATATATATATATATATATATATATATATATATATATATATATATATATATATATATATATATATATATATATATATATATATATATATATATATATATATATATATATATATATATATATATATATATATATATATATATATATATATATATATATATATATATATATATATATATATATATATATATATATATATATATATATATATATATATATAAACTAAAAATCAGAGGTGTGTATAAATATATATAAATTAAATTTAAGAAAACATAAGTATATATATAATTAAAATGAAAATCAAAAGTAGATATATATAAACATTACAAAAATATAATTAATTGTATATATCAAAAACTTACAAGCAAGATCAATAAATATATATATATATATATATATATATATATATATATATATATATATATATATATATATATATATATATATATATATATATATATATATATATATATATATATATATATATATATATATATATATATATATATATATATATATATATATATATATATATATATATATATATATATATATATATATATATATATATATATATATATCATAAGCATATATACATATATATGACTAAAACAGAACAATATATATTTAACATATAAATCTCACATAAATCAAAAGTATATTAAAACAAAACCAAAACAAAAATGTATAAAGAAAAGAGAAGATTAATTTTTTTGATTTTGTTGAAAGGAGAGATAGTGATTCTCATAGATATTTTGAATTTTGGCATTGAGATGCTAATTTGAAAGGAATTCAAATTTGTCTGGAACATGTTTGAAAGAAAAATAAATATAAAAAGTAATACAATAGGACTTGAACCCACAACCTTATGATTAAACCTCTTACACATACCTTCTTACCAACTACGATATCTTATTTATTCGTAATTAAATCCACTCGAAAGCATATGAAGGATGAACAAAATTGGGGTATGACACCAGGGAAAGAAAGATGGGGAAAATAGAAGTTCCCACAGACGGCGCCATTGATCTCGATGGTGGATCAGAACCTGAAGTGGACCAGAGACTTCGTCTACGATGCTGGAATCAAGGAGGAGGGGGTGTACCTACAAGGAACTACGATGCTAAAGTAAGAATCAGGAGATGAGAATGCAAGTACAAAGTGAGTGTTTTTAGGATGCTTATTCGACACCTAACCCTCTCGAAGAAGAGGGATTTTATAATGTCTCCAACGCTTTGCCATTGGTCCCCATTTTCGAGCCGAGATAATTGTTCCCCCAAAAATAGGTAACAGCTAGAAACTAGCCGTTGAGACGGGTAGATGTGCTCGAAACTAACCGTTGCATTGAGCAGGGGCATGATCGCGGGCAAAAGGGACGTGGTCGTTCCCGAATGGTTGAGTCGTGCGTGACAGGAAGTGATGTAACGAAAGACAGCTAATCCTTAGGGTCAGCCCTCCCCGGCTGAGGGGCAGAGTAGGAAATGCTTTTCCCTTGCCCTTAACTGGAAGGGCTTAGGCTATTGGATCGTTCTGGGCATAGAAGTGGATTTGACCATGCCTAGCCATTGGGCCATATATATATATATATATATATATATATATATATATATATATATATATATATATATATATATATATATATATATATATATATATATATATATATATATATATATATATATATATATATATATATATATATATATATATATATATATATATATATATATATATATATATATATATATATATATATATATATATATATATATATATATATATATATATATATATATATATATATATATATATATATATATATATATATATATATATATATGTCTGTGTGTGTTTCGTTATATTTATTATCTATCTATCTCTTTAAATTTTTATGTTTGCAAATTATCGAATTCGTTGTTGTTTTCATTTATTTGGAAATCAACTTTTTGATTACATTTTGAATTAAGTTTTGTTAATATAATCATAATCACTTTGATTTTGATTGGCTTTAACATTAATAAAATAAATTAATTTTCTAAACATTGTCGATTGCACACAAAGTATTTCATAAATTGTCTTTAGTGTTTTTATTTGGTTTTGATCATTAGAAATAACCTTTATGTGTAGACTAGCATTTAATTGTTTATGATTAATCGTTGTTGAACAATTTATGTTCATTATCATTCAATTGTGTAACTTTACACATATCCGATCTTTTTTATTGTATAGTCGGTTAGACGATTCGATTAGGGTTGTTTTCGTCGTGCCATAAAAATTTTAAAAACCATTTTTGCCAAAAGTTTAAATTTAAATTTGTAATCTATTCACCCCCTCTAGATCGAAGCATGGCGTCTAACAGTAAGACTAATTAGTGTTGAGGATGGACTGGAACTATGCATAATATTTATCTAATGATATAACAGGTAAATATTGCACAAAAATACAACATTTATATCACATATTAAAGTTAAAAAATATATTGCTGAGAGACACATAACAATTCCTTTTATATCATAAATTTAATATAATCATAAAGAGACAAATTTGCTTTAGAGACATATTTGCACACAATGACCCTTATTAGAAATTTAAATAACATCATATGACATATTTTGATGTATTAGATACACATTTGCAAACAATGCCTTTGATTAGTGAACCCAATCAAACCACTATCTTATATATCATAAAGAGTTCAAACATTACTACAAAATTGAACTTAGATTCGTTCATTTCTTACACAATCAGTAGTAAAACAACACATTTATTATTCTCTCATTTCTTATTGAGCTTATAACAACATACTCATAATTCCATTATTCTCAGAGCAATAATAGTTAGTAGATAGAAGAAAATAAAATTTTATATTTATGAAAAAGGTTAGGCTCGTACTTACGAAACAATGCAAAACAAACATGAAAAAATCATGAGATTTGATAAAATGAATTACATGGTCTTGTGACGAAAGCTAACCAAATTCAATATCATAAAACCCCTCATTGAGTTGGGGGATTGTTTCCATTTCTAAAATTATATCAAATATATTAAAAAATGCTATACAAAAAAAAACTATTGAATAAAAATAAAACCATGAACAAAACAGAGTTTACAATACACACACACACACACACACACACACACACACACACACACACACACACACATGCACGCACACGCACGCACGCCTTGTTTAAGCTTCTTTAAGCCTTTCAAGTGCCATTCAATATTCACTTTTTAATATCCATATTTGACAAAAAGGTTAAGATTGTGGGAGAAACATCTGAAGTGCAAATGCTCCCCTTTTAATGGATGTGAATTCCATCCTCCAATATATTCGTTAGGTAAGAGATACTAACTTCATTCGAAGTAGCATTATCAATCGTGATGGTGAAAATATTATCTACCATATAACCCTCTAAACAATTTTAAATCTTTTTTTCTCAATTATATCTCCTGTATGAGATGTTATTGAACAAAAATTAATAATCCTTTTAAACAACTTCTAGTCGTAATCAATGAAATGCGCAGTAAAAATTATATAATTAATATTTTGCATAGAAGTCAAAGCATCAGTTGTTAGACAAACACTTTAATTTGTTTTAGTAAACAAGCTTCTTAAC
Source organism: Lathyrus sativus (assembly GCA_963859935.3). Lineage (NCBI taxonomy): Eukaryota > Viridiplantae > Streptophyta > Magnoliopsida > Fabales > Fabaceae > Lathyrus > Lathyrus sativus. The sequence goes on from OZ012737.1 coordinate 559,236,894, forward strand.
TTATCTTTCTCACTCATGTAAAGACTTAAACACTCTCTAGCAATCGAAATCCTTCACAGAAGTAGGAGCCTTGGTTGTGTAACAATCATAAAATGACTAAATTCTTCATTTTTAACAAACAAAAAGGCAACTCGTCCATAATTATCATTCTAGATAAATCTTGTATACACAATTCAATATCAAAATGGACACCAACAATTGCACTACTAGTTCCTTTACTGCATTCTTGAAGGCTAAGAAAATAGAATTGCAGTGGAAATAAATGAATGGAAAGTAAAGAGTTAAAGGATGAGAGTTAATCATAATAATTATAAATGGTTGATCTAATGAAATAACTTATTCCTCTCCCCATGAATTCTGTCTTGAGAGTTTCCACTAAGATGTGAGCTCTTGACAAGATTTTCCCACAAACCTACTTATACAAGGATTTAAGTTTTACAATGGCTAACTTCCCAACCAACACAAAATTTTAACTACATAGAGCTCTACAACCAACTGAGAACTTTTCACAGTAGGCTAAGCTCACAAACCGACTGCGAGTTTTAACTATGGATACCTCTCTAACCAAACAAATGTTTTACTTGGTTTACCTAAAAAAACATGATATTTTTAACTTGTTTTAGATCACAACGAACACACATTTTATCTTAATGAGAATTTACAATTATATTCTTTACATCATACTAAAAACATCTCACAGATATGTAGATTTCACTCTCAAAAGCACTAAGGCAAATGTGAGAAAATAAATAGAGAACGAGGATAATGAAAGAAAGTTATTTCAACACATTTTATGGTGTGTGAGAGGAAAAGATGGCTCAAATATAAAAAAAAAATCCATGGGCTTTGAAAGGATGATAATCGATTATGCAAATGTCATAATATATTATGAGGTACAAAATTGAAATGTTTGCAATAGAGTTGTCACTTAATTGACTACTAACCCTACTAGTTAGTTATGAAGCGTCACAAAAAGGTAATAGTTGATTATGCTTAAGGAATAATTGATTATACAATGTAAAAAGTCCCCAGAAAGAACTTTTTGAGTTCTTAGACAATTATCTAGGCACAAAAACATTTTCTAGTGATTATCATGAAATAATATAAGCTTTTCAAAGGGTTGAAAATGTATGTGAGATTTGTCTTAGTAAAGTCGAGAGTTAGTCTTATACATTTATAGACATTGATCACTTGACATAGACACAATGATATTTCACACTTCCTCTCTTTTACAACTATGAAGCTTATGTTTCCTTGCCACATTACCTTTGACTTTAGCACTCCACTAGAACCTAGAATATTCTTCTGACGAGGATTGAGATGATGCTTCAAGATGAACCCCATCATCAGATAAATCGCTTGATTAGGGATCTTTTCTGACCTCACCAAATATTGCTTGACATTAGGTGTTGTCCTCTAACTAGATCTCCAAGAACCACAAGCTTGATTAACACAACTAAATCAACAAGCACATTCACCTAAACAATGTAGTAGATAATCTTCATATACTTCAGTTGCAGCATAACTTGATTATCTCAAAAGATGACACTTAGATCTTCAAGCACCATCACTTGATCAAAATTAAGCACCACCACTTGATCAACATATCAAACACCACCACTTGATCAACATATCAGGCACCACCAGTTATTCAACATATCAAATGACATCATCTAAAATAACAAGCCTTGAATAACACGACTAATGATTACTTCTCTTAAGAATGTTGTCAACATCAAAACCAAGCCGATCATTGTAGACACAATACCTGCAATCACATGGATCCATAAAATAAACCAAAATCATATGTTTTATTTAAAGTCGAATTTAGAGCTAAAGAAAAAATATTAAAAACTTGCAAGTTCAATTTAAAATGGGATTTTATAATGCACAATTTCATAGAGATAATGAAAAATCAAAGTTTTGTTTTATAGTAATAGCAGAGACGAGAAGGTTGCAGCAAGGTCTTGAGGTGAAAAAGAGTTTGTTGAGAAACTCACTATAACCGTGATGAGAAAGGATGAACAGTCTAAGAGATGGAAAAATGAGTTAACTGAAGGATATAAGGGAATGCTTCCCTATTGAAAGATGCAAAATTTGAGAAGAAAGTGAAAGTGAATGAAAATTGGTGGACATAGATCCAATGTGGTTGTGACTAACGTGGCAAGATATGATCATTTTGATCCAATGATAAAATTTATTGGTGCATTAGTGAGGAACTTAATTGAACCCTAATGTTACACGTTACAGGCTTGTAGACATAGTTAGTGAAAACTAAAAAAAAGATGGCACGGTTTGGTCTAGAATGTAAAGGTTGTTTAAGGGACTAACATGCCTTATAATCCTCAGTAAAGTTTGTTCTTGAATTTAAAGGAATAGTGATAAAAAGAACTATTGTAGAATTTACAACAAAGCCCTTCCAGAACAACTTTCTCATTAAACTCAAGAAAGTTTCTCAAAGCGTTACAGATAAAATTAAGTGAGAGAAAGAAAAACAATTTAGAGACAGGAAGGTGAGATATTTCACGTTTTTTAGATGTTTGGAAATTAAGGGGAAGACCTATATTTATAGTCCAAAGAATGGTTCAAAATGTAAATAATCCATGGGTAAAACTAATGTCCTAATTGATTAGGAACATGCAATAATCGATTAATGTTGCCCAAATTGGAAGGTTTTGTAGAGAGATGTTACCATTTATTGAGACACTATAATAATCGATTATGGACTTTCCCTCATCTAATCAATTAGGCACTTGGTCTAATCAATTAGGAAGCTCAAAATCTTTCCCTAATCAATCTGAATGTTCCTAGTTCATCTGGTTAGGCTCCAAAAGAATTGTAGGTGATTATATTTAAAAAATAGAGGCTTCAAAAATAATTTTAGTGTGTATGTGTTTCCCTAGAAAATTAGAAAACAATTGTTGATCTTCCAAATCTAACTTTGGTGACTCACAGGATCGATCAGATTGATCCTAGGACATGTGCTAAAGGGTTATTCTCGTTAATTCTATCTAAGCTTCAAACTCTGGCAAGATTGCAGTAAAAGAATCTAAAGGGAATATCTATTCGACTAGCAAGACAAGATAAAAGATAAAGTTTTTAGCAAAGAAAAGAAAGAAGTTTGTTTGAAGAAGAAAGGTTAAGGATGAAGGGAAGGGAATTGCATAGAGAAGGAAGAAAGGTGCCAGGAAAATAAAAAGACTTTGTAAAGTTTAAAGCAAGTAAAGTAAATTTCATTAAGATAAAAGATGGTGTGTTTACATCACGTACATTCTCTGTAATACTCTCTTTCTCTACGCTCGGATACTTGGAGTAATTCTAAGAGTAACTTGTACAATAGTAAATTACAACACACTTATTTCATGTCTAAGACTCTCTATTTATAATAGTAAAAAATAACTACTAACAACTTCCAACATCACCATCTTTTGCCACTTGTCACAATGCATGGATATGTTGTTCATAAGGTGCCATGTGTCCTCCTAGCCACTTGGAGAATGAAACTGTTCCCTCCAAGTTATTTAAATTTCAAATCATCAATAAATCACCAAACAGTAAAACGGTCGAAGCCCTTGTTGTTTTTCTTCAATCCTAGTGAGTGCTTCGACTACTTCCCTTAGCTGCCTCACACCTTTCGACCAACTCTTGCCTTCAACCTGATTTTAGTGCTTCTCCTTAGATTTATTTATTTTGCAAGAGGCGTCGAATTTAGGAGTTAACAAATTGCCCCCCAAAAATGTCTTTTCGATCTCTGATGTGGAAAAACACATTTTTTTACAGCATCTAATTTCGATGTCGTTCACTTTCCTCACACGTGTCAGCTGATACTCTTTCACCCAATACATGTCTGGAAAGGTGAAAAGGGAAGAAAGAGAAAAGAAAATAAAAAAACACGCAAGGAACTACTCCGCCACCTTGAGGCACGTTCCTGACGTCATGATCATCATGGTGATTTTCTCGGGAACTACCAAAATCGTGAACCATCATCACCTTTTCAGCCTAGGGGATGTAAATTGCAACTGCTACCCCTGTCACTCCACTTCATGCGCACACGTGGCCCACTAACTTCATCCACTTAATGATAAAACTTTCAGTCTTCCATACTCTATATAAATGATTTTCCTCCAGTATTATCATTTTTTCCCAACATTTTCAACTCTTAGCACAACTCTTGCGTTTTTTCTTCCCCAAATTTTCTTCTTCTCAAAAACTCTTTTGCTAATTCCAATCAATGGCTGATCAGAAAAAGAAAACACAGCTCAAAGGGAAATCTTCCGCCTCAGCTCTCCCACCTTTTGCTAACTTAAGCGGTCCTAAAGTAGTGAAGAATCAGCAGTTTGTTCGTGAACCTTTGTCAGAAGAAAAACGCCACATCTATGAATCACATGTAATTATACCAGTTACTTTTACAGGTAGACCCTTAGCAATGTTTGGCCCGTTGCCTCCTGTAGGTCTTGATTACTCTAGCATTAGCGACTTCTTTCCCTTCTATAGAGTCACCAAACCTTTAGGGCAAAAAGATTCTGGCAGAGTCCCCGCTGGTGCTCCCGATAACCTAACTCTTTTCGACGTGGACCTTAGGTATCTCCACGATGGAGCCAGATTGTTTAGAGTCACCCCTTGCTTCAAGGATTTTGAACTTTATCTCAACTGGTTGGAAAAAGTAGAAAAAGTGAAAGCCCAGGACTGGAAAGACACTGGTATTTACGACCTTATAATGATGTCGAAGGTAGGCCCTACTTACTGTCCCCTTATGCTTGCCTCTTCTTTGTTTTTCTAGAATAGCACCCATAACACTTTCCACCTTCCTTGTGGGATGATGACACCTACATTGTTTGATATAGCTGCTAGTGTGGGTCTAAAACCCCACGACCTTATTTATGACCCTGAAGTTGATAGCCAGGACACTATAGGATTTGCCAGCATAAAACATACTTATACGGCCTTCGTCCAACACTATCATAACAAAACCACCACTTCTGTCAAAAATGAGGAACATATAGCCTTCCTGACCATGTGGTTATCTCGCTGCATGTTTTGTACAAAATCTCTGCAGATGGCACGAAAATATCTTGTTTTGGCGAATCAGCTGCACTTGAAGAGAGGTATCTGCCTGAGCGAGATGATTTTGGCCAGCCTCTATGAAGCCTTGGGTGAAGGTGCTGCCAAATTGAAGGACCCTGAAAGTCATGGCAACTTACTGTTATCAGGACCTTTTTGGCTACTCCAGCTATGGCTCAATGCCACTTTTGAACATAACCTCCCCAACAAAGGAGAAGTCGACGAAGGTTCGTCTTCAGTTTCTAAGAGACGAGTCAAATGGCCCCGCTTGGCCCAACTCACTCCAGGCGAATAAGGACACACTCTTCGAGCCAACCTATCCAACTTCATTCACATGTTCGCCAAACGATACGAGTTTACTTCGAGGATGGCTCCTTTTGCAGAAAGAAGATGCGGCCCTGAGTAGTTCACCAGGTCCTTCCCTGCTCCACTAAAGAAACAAGAAGAGGAATCGAAGCTAATTTAGGATCGATTCCTCATACCTCAACTACTGGTTCATAAACTAAACCTTGTCAGAGGTCAGGCCAGTTTAGTAGCCTACCAACTAAACTTGGTGTCCAGGCAATTTGGGTTATTACAGACTTTGCCCAAGTGTTTATATGATAAGAAATCACACATTATACTTCCCCTCACGGTGCTTTCTCCCCTCGACTGCTCAACATAATTGGCGCGTCATGCCCATAAATCCCTTCTTACGCCTGTCCATTTTGAACCCTCTTACTTCTGCTCCCCAAATTTTTACGACTGGTGATCAAAACATTATGCCTCAGAGTTTCTTGACGCTTCGAGCTTTACTCGCTTGATTGACCAAGCATTCGTTGATGTGTAGGAGAAGATCAAGAAAGGTACGTCTACCCATATCAAAGAGATTCAAGCCTTCCAGAAGTACTTCGAAACTGTCTATCGACCAGACGATGTTAGTCGGACCATCCGCGAGGCTGCTGTTACTTTAAAGGAAAGGTTTTCTATAAAAAAAATGGAAAATTTAAAGATTCCCTCATCTGTTCCTCGTGAGAAACGGTATGAGGTTGCCTTTAAACTCTTTCCCCCGAAAATCCCTCGATTACCAACGGTTGGTTTTGGCGTGGCTCTTGCCCCTCCATTTCTATATTGGTTCATCTGCGGAGACCTTATAAAGATCCTTCGACAGCAGTCGAAGCCCAAAGCGCAGCGGGTGGTTCCGACTAAACACACACTCGATACTTTTAAAGGGCACCTTCATGTTAGTATCAAAGATGTTCGCATCGAATCTGACATTCTTGAAGGTTCATCCCCTTTCGATTTGGACTCTTCTACCTGAGCTTTATTGTTATTAAGTAGTATTGTCATGATTTTTTTTTTGCAACTACTCTTAAAAGAACTGCCCCAACACCAAAGACTGAAGGCAAGGTCGAAGACCAAAAGGTAATCTCCCGCAAGCCTCTGTTATTTCGACTTCCTTAATTACTCTTAACACCCTATGTTGCTTTCAGGCTAGTCGAAAACCACCCACCCCACAAAAGAGGCTCAAAAAGGCTTCTGCTCAGATCATCATTGACTTAGATGACGAAGACGGTTCTACTCGCGAGAATATTCAAATAAAAAGAAGGCGAAGAATTACCCATGACCTGGATACTTCTGATGCTCCATCTTCTCCCCCTACAACCAACATTCCCCAATCCAACACTCCCCCTGAAGATCTTACTAGAGCTCCCACGGAGGGTGCCTCGATCCCAACTGCTGTTCCTATGAAGAGTGACAACTCCAGCCCTGCTGATGAAAGTGCCAAGGTATATTGTGCATCTAACTTTTCTTTTGGGTCTTGCACTGATTATTTGGTCCTGCTCTCTTTGATGTCTGCTTTTCTTTCTAGGCTGATGTTGGGGTTCTAAAAACTGATCCAACCAAGCTTCCCTTATCACTCTATCCCTTGAACAGCCAAGGTGAGCCTACTTACCATTCCACCTCTGATTTGGGTTCTGGTATTAGTTCTCTTGGCGAGATTAATAAGCCTGATTTTTTCACAGTCCCTCCTTCACCTGCGAAGACAACGACTCAACAGTCTCAAACTGATGGATTTGACCATGAAGAGAATAATACTTTGGTTAATCCTGTTGTAGCAGATGATGAAGCCAATACTTTGGAGGGGGCACAAACTTGGTCGAAACGAATAGTTCTCCTTTGGATCAAACGATGATTGTAGATGAAAGGGACGCAAGGGGTGATAATGTCGTTGAAGACCAAGCCATGCGTCAGTCCGAGTTGAACGAGTCCAGCGACGGAGGCACTAGAGATGAAATGGAAGAGGATGACACAGAGGAGGACAAAAAAAAAGAAGCAAAACCTGAGGAAACTCCTGTCGAGAAAACTACCATTGTTGAAGTGACTAAAACCCCTACTGCTTCTACTTCCAACGAAACTAAAGCAGTCCCCCTCAAAGGTGAAGCTCAGCTTACCACAACCGAACTTGATGCATTGAAGGTTTCTAACCCTCGACAGTACATCAGACACCTCTTGAGCAGGTGAAGTAATTCCTCTGGCAAGACTCCCAGCACTTCGACCTCTGAAGGACAAACCTCGAATCAGCCAACTGATAGCGTTCTTGAAAAGATTAAAAAAAAGATCTTCAAAGGGGATCTTTTCTCTCTTTTGCAGATGGGCCCAGTCAACCATCTTTCCTTAAAAGCTCTTCTACAACAAGTGGATTTCAAATCGATTTATCCTGAGGCCGCGAGCGTCATTCAAGAAGTTGGCATCTTAATTGACCAAGCTCATAAAGACTTTCGACTATTGCCCCATATTGAGAATGACATTTCAACGAAAACAGGAAATGAAGTTGCTGCTTGGACTGCTGTTGTCGAATCTGAAGAAAAGATTGCTAAATTGGAGGACATGAAAGAGAAGAATAAACAAGAGGTCATTGCTAATGAGGCGAACATTGCCTGTTGGGAGCGTAAGATCAAAAAACTTCGCAACAAAATAGCGAAAGCCAAGAAGAAGAATGCTGAATTATCTTCTTTTGATGATTCCTCCCTATCAACTGAGCTCGAACACACCGTTAGTTTCGCCGAGGAAGCCCGTCGCTTGGAAGCTGAGGTTGCCCAACTAAGAAAAGACAAAGCCCAATGCCAGAACCGCCTCGAACTCCAAAAGTCGAACTACCTCAAGATGAAGGCAAATCTCCCTTTTTAGTTTATTAGATCTTTTTGTAATAGAGCATCTTTGCTGGCCTTTGTAAGCCCTGCTTTTAATTTTTTGTTTGTAAGACACTCGGCCATTTTGGCGTATTTGTTAATCACCATTTATGGCCTTGCTTTATATTCAGTTGTTACTCTGTTGATATTTTCACCTCTTGAAGTGCATGCTTATATTGTTTTAAATATTTGCCATTTACTTTTAATATTCTCTTATCTTTACTCAACTCTGTCACTTCGTATGCCCCATTGAAGAAGACCTTCGACACCTGGAATGGTCCTTCCCACTTTGGGGACCATTTGCCTAAAGACCTAACCTTTCGATCCATAGGCAGAATTACTCTCCATACTAAATCTCCAACTAGGAAAGCCTTTGCTTTAACCTTCTTGTTATATAACTTCTCCACTCTTTTCTTCTGTCTTCTCAATAGTTCTAGAGCTTTAATCTTTCCTCATCCAAATCTACTAACTCATCGAGCATCATATCCCAATAGATTTCTCGAGGGATTTCATGATGCCTCTGAATTCTGACCGACTGTATATATATCTCGACCGGTAATACTGCATCATGGCCGAAGGTCAGACGATAAGGGGAAGTATTGGTTGCTTCTTTAAGGGACGTTCAATATGCCCACAAGACTTGGTCCAACGTCTTATGCCAGTTTTTAGGCTTATTCCCAATTTGCTTTTTATTCATGCCGATTATCACCTTGTTTGCTGCTTCGACTTGACCATTGGCCTGGGCGTAATAAGGCATCGAAGTGAGAAGTTTAAATCCCATCTCTTTGGTGAACTCTTGCATTTTCCTACCTATAAACACCGACCCTTGGTCTGTCGTTATTGTTTCTGGCAGCCCAAATCTGTAGATGATGTATTTCTGAATGAACTCGATGATATCCTCTTGGTCTACTTTAGGCAGAGGTATCGCTTCGATCCACTTGGTGAAGTAGTCTATCCCCACCAGAATATACTTTTGGTTTCTGGATGATGCAGGTCGGATCTCTCCTATCAAGTCTAAAGCCCATCCTCTGAATGGCCATGGCTTGACTATGGAGTGTAACTCGCTTGCTGGAACATGTTGTATGCCAGCGTGAACTTGGCATTCCTAGAAACCTTTGGCGAACTCAATGCAATCTTTCAGCATCGTGGGCCAGTACATCCCTTGGCGAAATAGTAGCCATTTCATCTTGTGGCCTACCTGGTGCACTCCACATGTCCCACCATGGACTGATGACAATTCCAAGTACGTCTCAGATTCGCTGAGACATTTAAGTAAAACTCCCTCAGAGGTTTTCTTAAATAACTCGTTTCCTAAAAGGACATAGCTTAACACTCGATATCTTACTTTTCGTTCTGTGGTTGCTGAAGGGTTCTGAAGGTATTCGGCCAAAGGTTTCCTCCAATCTTTGTCTGTCATACCTTCGACCATAAAAACTTTGAAGGTTTCCTCGTCAGCATAGCCAAACTTTGTAACTTCAAAGTCCGACGGTCGCAGGCCTACAGACACAACCTTACCCCTGGCCTCGATTGCTTCTTGCAAGTTTTCCTTCGAGACCCTATATCCTGATGCGATTTGTGCCAAATCTTTGGCTACCTTATTGTGTAGTCGCGGTATATGTCGAATAGTGCAGACTTCGAATTTTTTTAGTAGCCTATTGGATATCACGAAATACATAATGAGATTTTCTTTAACTCACTTGTACTCCTTTGTTAGTTGTTTCACAACTAACTCCGAATCTCCCATTATTTCGACTTGGGTTGCCCCTAATTCTAACAAAATTTCAAGTTCGACTATCAAAGCTTCATACTCAACCTAATTATTGGAACATAGGCCCTCAACTTTATACTTGAATTTTGTTGGAATTTTGTCAGGCGAAATAATCAGCAGGCCTATGCCTGTCCCGTTCTTGTGGCTAGAATCGTCGAAGTATAACTTCCAGGGCTCTAGTTCGACAATGTTCAGGGTATTTTCATTTATGGAGTGGTCGACGATGAAGTCTGCCACTATTTGTCCTTTGACCGCTTTTAGTGGTCTATACGTCAGTGAGTATTCAGTTAATGCTAATTCCCATTTTACCGATTCGACTATGCAAAATAGGCTTGGATAACATATGTTTAATAATATCGAAATGCGACGAGACATAAACATCAACTGGTTTTATATATTGCTTCAACTTTATACATGAGAAATACAAACATAAGCATAATTTTTCTATCTCGCTATACCTAGTTTCTGTGTCATTCAAAACCCTGCTAAGGTAGTAAATGGCTCTTTCGACGCCATTCCCGTCCTCTTGAGCAAGCATACTCCCTAGAGTTTTGTCTGATGCTGCTATGTACAATCTCATGCTTTTGCTTCGACACGGAGGAGAAAGGACTGGAGGATGAGTTAAGTAGTCTTTGATCTTGTCGAAAGCTTCTTGCTGATCTTTCCCCCATTCGAACCTCTCTTTTGTGACCCCGAAGAAATGGCGAGAAGGCCTGCGTTTTGCCACTGAGATTTGATATGAATCTTCTTAGGAAGTTTATTTTACCCAGCAAGGATTGCAGTTCCTTTTTTTTTTGATGGCGCTTTTGCTTCCATGATGGCCTTTGTCTTGTTCTGGTTGATTTCGATCCCCTTTTTGTGGACTACTAAACCCAAGAAATCTCCCGCTTGTACACAAAATGCGCACTTCAGGGGGTTTATCTTGAGGCCAAACTTCCTCATCCTTATGAAGGACTTGCGCAGATGTTCTACACGAGCGTTTCCTGACACGGATTTCACCACAATGTCATCGATATATATCTGCATAAAAGACTCAATGTAATCATGAAAAATTGAATTCCTCGCCCGCTGGTATGTTGCCCCAGCGTTCGTCAGGCCAAAAGGCATCACTACCCACTCGTAAGTGCCTAAGGCCCTTGAGCAACGAAACATTGTTTTGAGAACGTCATCCTCAGCGATGAAAATCTGGTTGTAATCAGAGTATCCATCCAACATGCTAAGGTACTAATGGCCAGCGGCTGAATCGATTAGCATTTCTGCCACCGGCATCGAATCCTCATCTTTAGGGGTTGCTGAGTTTAAATCCCTAAAGTCTATGAATACTCTTAGAGACCTGTTTTTCTTAATGACCGGTACAATATTTGCCAGCCATTCGACATACATGATCGTACGGATGAACTTGCATCGAAGGAGTCTTTCGATTTCTTCCTTTATTTTTGAGAGGATTTCAGGAGTGAAACCTCTTGGGCTCTATTTGACTGGCCTTTTTCCAGGTTTGATTGGCAATCTATGCTCGACTAGATCTCTCTTTAGACTTGGCATCTCATCATAATCCCAAGCAAAACAATCCATGTACTCTCGCAGCAACTAGATGGTCTCGACCCTGAGTTGGGGGTCGAGGTTGGCACTGATATACGTCGGCCTCTTGATTATTCCATCTCCCAGATCCACTTCCTCTAATGGATCTTGCACCATCATTTTAGAATTGTTAGCTAAGGGATCTTTATTGAAACCCAGAGGCTCATCGTCATAAATGGCATCGAGCCTTTGACCTTCATACTGAATTTTGTCAGAAGGTTCAGGGTCGAAATTCCCACCTGAGCCCATTTACTCAGATTCTTCATTGGCTTTCTTAGACATTTTGTTGTTGGCAGCCTCCAGGGCCGTTTGTAGTTTAGTTTCGGCCACATAGGCCGAAATCCTTTGAAACGCTATGGGAGCCTCTCACCTGGCACTTCCTTATCCCAGCGGAAACCATCGATGGGATGTAGATAAAGTGAGCAATACACTTCATCGTTTGGTACAAATTCTAAATCTGCAGGTACGTTGTAACACCCCCATCACAACATTTAGAATAAAGCGGAAACATCTAAACATTGTATAAACTCCAAATCATGTATTCATATACATAAAAATCATTCAATTTGATTCACAACATCATTCATGTCTACATCAACAAATCATCGGCAGATACATACACAGATGTATCACAAAAGAATTAAGATAATCCCTATCTACCCGGTGCTACATATCATAGCCGGCCGACCAAAAAGAATGAAGACTTGCTTCACAAAATACCTCCAGCAATCTAATCTGCAATGCCTCATAGAGCATTATAAAACAGCAGAAGGGTGAGAAACGATATCATAATAAACAATGCATATAAACATATATATATATATATATATATATATATATATATATATATATATATATATATATATATATATATATATATATATATATATATATATATATATATATATATATATATATATATATATATATATATATATACATATAACATCCAATAAACGTCTTTCGCATTCTCACCGCAACTCACCTCGTCATACCGTACATCGCAATGTATTCACATTATCTATTTACAAATCGAACACCATGCATATACAATATGCGTCAACAATGTTTATATCAGTTCATAAACACACAAAACATACATATACATATATTCACACATACATGTGTCTTCAAGCATACCAATCATGCCAATCATCAACAATTCATATAAACATTTACAATTATGTTTATTCACCATACACCATGCAAGATGTCAACATGCAACTCATAGAGACCGACACACGACTCTATGCAGATGCAAATGCGGTACCGACTCATTTCAGCAGGTTCAATTGAAGAACCAAATAACCATCGCTCACACCCCACATGGGCACACGAGGTTCTGCATATTCTACGCAGAATCAAAATAACCATCGCAACATACGAGGTTCTGCAAATCCACCGAGGGATCAATAAATAACCATCGCTCACACCCCACAAGGGCACACGAGGTTCTGCAGATTCACCGAGGAATCAATAAATAACCATCGCTCACACCCCACAAGGGCACACGAGGTTCTGCAGATTCACCGAGGAATCAATCGACATAAGAATGCATACCATGATGCTTCACATACAACATGACTCATGACACTCTTGAAATGCACACATGCTTACAACACATTTATGCATTCTTCACATTCATCGCATATATTCATTTATGCATTCAAAATATATGTAACACAAAACATATACATATTCATCATCCATTCAAACCAATCACATATGGTTCACGTTCACAAACAATTCCTTCATGCATTTCCACTCAATTCAAGCAATTGCACGAAATTGCCAAACGGCCACATTTTACATTTCACAATCATAAACTAGGATTCACGCCATTCAGCTACCCGCAACACATCACAAACCAGCATACAAGCTATTAAATCAAAGAAGGGTCGATCGCAATCAAAACCCAAGCCAAAACAGCATACATCAGCAGGGAAAACTCATCCTGCTACGTTCGCTACACGCTCGCCTAGCGAGCGTTCGCTTCCTCCTCGCTTAGCGAACTGCTAGCGAGCACAAACAGAAGCTCCAGACTTCGTTCGCTACCTCGTTCGCTTAGCGAACGTCCAGCGAGCCATTCGCTACTCCCTTCGCTGCCAGCGAGGGACACCAAAACCCTACGGTCCCAAGTCTGGGACCGTTCGCTGCACGCTCGCCTAACGAACTGCTAGCGAGTGTTCGCTGCGTACTCGCCTAGCGAGCTGCTAGCGAGTCGCCTGCGAACAGCAACATACAGTTCTGCTCCAGCACCTCCAAGCTCACCAAAATCACCCGATTAAATCCAAAGTTGTTCCAGTAGCCTTAGTCTAACATATATCGTCTAACCTACATCATCTAATCACGATTCTAACCGTTAAACAACGATTCCTTTCGATTAAACCAAATTCAACCTAAAATGGAAAGTGTAGAAAAACTACCAACAACCCAAAACAATCCAACAAAATCATACATGATTATACACATTGATAGAATAATAAAGTTTCACACCCTTACCCGATCAATCGAAAGCTTTGGTGATGATTTCTTGAAGTTCTAGGTTTTCCTCTTCTTTTCTCTCCACTTTCTCTTCTCTTCCTTTCTTTCCTTTTGTTTTTCTTTCTTACTAACTTTTTCTCTTTTCCCCTCTTATCTCATATTTCTATTTCTTTTCTCTCAAATTCTTTCCACACACTAATTGTCACACCCTCATTTTCACCTTTAGCCTTTATACCCTACATTCACCATATCATACATTGTTCTATTGCATATCGAGCATGTGGGTTCACAAGGTACATATTGGATCGGTTTGTTATTTTCCATTTTTAAATGAGATAAATTTCCTATCATGGAATACATGGAAGAAAAGGTTCATCACCTAAGGTTTGGTTTAAAAGTTGGAAATTCTACTCGTGTAAATTACTTCAAGAAGAAGTTACTTGAAAAATATTGGGATATTCAAGATAAATATTTATAATGAACATGAAATGCAAGGCCAAATTCAAGTTTGGTTCATCCAATTTTGTTTCAAATTCTTGGTCAAGTGGAGTTCAAATTTGCAAAGCATGAGTCAAGATCACAAGGGCATAATTCAAGACTTCATTTTATATAATGACATAAGGGGATCCATCATTCAAAGTTCAAGATTCATGAACTAAAGACTAGATTCAAGAATATTACAAAGAGAAATTTCATGACACATTTGTTACAAAGTTTCAAGCTCTTGGTAATGCTTAGAAAATTAAACTACTCCTAGTCTTAATCCAAGCTTCTAATTAATTTCATGCTATGGTACCTTTCATTCCCCAACAAGTTTACATGTCCAACATTATGCTTGCAAACATCCAAGAAATATGCAAGAATTAAATCAAGATTTGAATGTTTTAAGACCAAGATTATGCATGTTTAATCATGGCAAAACAATCCCATGCAAGAGGTGACAAATTTCTTCATGACACAAGATCACATGTCACAAGACCAAGAGAATAACATGTGACAATGCATCTAAAAATCAGAATTTCAAAATTCTGTCCAAAGGTTAACATTGACCAAGAGGGTAGTCCAAGCATAAGCCAACAAAGAGGTGAAAGGATTGAGGGCAATGTAGAGGGCTGTAGAAAAAGACAGCAGAAAAATGCAGCATAGCCATATACATGGAAATGGAAAGAAAGAGAGTGACATGAGAAAGGGGGGTAAGAGACATTACCCCATGAAAATATGATGTTTCGGGAGAAGGGAAAACCCTAGAGGGGAGAGATAAGAAGGAGAGGGCTGTAAACAAAAAGGATGGACTCTTCACACATTCAACATACACACCCATTGCAAACCAGAAAAATAGAGAGAGCAATAGAAACCCTAAAAAACCAGAAAAAATAGAAAGGAAGAAAAACCAAAAAAAGGGAGTCACATAGAAACACAAGGGTCGGTATCCTTAAAGAGCAGAGCCTTCACAACATAGAGTGAAGAGTGAAGCACATTCAACCAAAACCAAGGAGGACTTGCAAGAAGGATAGAAATCTCTTGGGTATCCATTCCTTCAAACCTTTCTCTCTTTACCTTTTTTGCTTTTATATTCATTTCATTTACTCTCTTGTGTGTTGTTGTACTGCATATATCATGTAAGGTCCCAATAGGGACCAAGAAACCCTTTTCAAGAAACCATAAAAACGAAAGAGAACAAAGGAAAAAGCTGAGTTTTTTCACTCTGGTAGCCTGACACGGGCCGTGTCACACAACACGGCCACCCGTGTCACACGACACGGGCCGTGTCACACAACACGGTCGGCCATGTTGCACCACTGTTTGAGTTTTCAACGTGTAAAATACCCAGGACTTATGACACAGGCCGTGTCACACAACACAGCCACCCGTGTCACACCCCTGTTTGGCCTAAAAAACTTGTTTTGTCCCAGACCCTATGACACGGGCCGTGTCACACAACACGGCCACTCGTGTCACACCTCTGTCATGCCTCAAAACTCCTTGTTGCAAGCCCCTCCTGACACGGGCCATGTCACACAACACGGCCACCCGTGTTACACCACTGTTTTCTTACTTTTTTTTGATATTTTACCTCCAAAAAAATTTTCTCAAGGAGTTCGCCGTTTTTTTTGCATGTCTCGATTTTTTTAGCCGATTAACCCCATATGTTTGCATGATTTTAGTGTGAATATTGTTACTGTCCTTGTTGACTTTTGATTCCAAAAACCATTTTCAAAAACAAACTCTCGATTTTGTCGAGCCATTTTTAACCTTGTAAGTCGGTTGCCTTGTGCACCGCCATCGACCTTGTCCATATCGCTTCAAATGTGTCTTTACAAACAATAAACCTTGATCCAACGTCAAGTGGTTCTCTTTTCTCATAAAAATCCAAAGCACAATAAAATAAACGATTAGAATTATGCACCACGAACTTTAAAGTGGTGGAGAAGGAATGAGAATGGAATCCTCCTACACTCGTTCCGAATATTTTAAATACAAGGCGCTCGACTTGGATATTCGAGACATTCATCTCTATTGAAAGTATTTTGTATAATCCTAGTAAAGAATAAATTCTTCCCTAAGAAAAACCTAAAAACAATATCAACTCATCAAACTTCTTTTGCCTTAGGGCGTCCATTCGAAAACCCTTTTTCAAGGTATAAAATCAACCAACACACAATCATATCTTAAGTGGCCGAACTACGGCTGCTCTGATTTCTCACACATGTTGAGAATATGTAGGCATAGGATTGCGATGATCCTAGCGAGCACACTTTTCTTTCTTTCCCATCTTTAATCATCCATACCCTTTATCCAAGGACATGTTACGTCCGTTCTACCGCAAATAGGTAACGCATAAGACTCCAAGAGCGAGCCGCAATACACCTAACTTCTAGAATGCGTACGATAGAATCGCCCATCCAACATCTCATTTTCCACCGTAGTCCCATGAACTACGAATGCTCTGATTCTTCACTTCATACAAGTGAATATACGTAGGCACAAGGGCCCCAATCCTTGGCGAGCATTAAAATAAATAAACCAACCCCTCTTTTCCTTAAGCAAGCAAACTCTTAATAAAAACACCCATTCACGCCAAACAACCTAGGAGGTTCCCATCGAATATGATGGATGCAAGGGGGTGCTAACACCTTCCCCTCGCATAACCGACTCCCGAACCCTAAGACTTGGTTGCGATGACCATGCTTTTTCCCTAAAGGTTTTATCACTATTTTCCTTTCCCTCTTTGGGATAAATAAAATTCGGTGGCGGCTCTGTGTCATTTTTCGCGTAGCGACACTAATTAATCAATTCTCATAAAAATATCCACTTAGCATAATCATTAATGCCCAAAATACCCTCCAACCTATTTTTACCCGAAACACTCAAAATCGGTAAAACAAAATAGCATAATATGCACACATAACATATTAAACACATAAATCCTACATTTAAAATAATAATTCAATCAATTAAATTAAAAGGACTCAAAATAAAGGAAATTCAGAATCGGGGCGTTACAACTCTCCCCCACTTAGGAATTTTCGTCCTCGAAAATATTACCTGATCCAAACAGCTCTGGATGCGACTCACGTATCTTACTCTCCAATTCCCAAGTCATATTGCCTTCCGCGACACCTCCCCATGCTACTTTCACAAGCGCAATATCCTTGCCTCTGAGCCTCTTAACTTCACGGTCCAAAATCATAACCGAAAAAACCTCAACCGTAAGATTATCTCTTACCTCAACCTCATCCATAGGAATCACATATGACGGATCTGAAACATACTTCCGAAGTTGCGAAACATGGAGCACATCATGCAAATTCGAAAGATTCGGAGGCAACGCCACATGATAAGCCACCGCACCAACTCGTGCAATAATTTGATACGGACCAATAAAACGAGAAGTCAACTTCTTTGACTTCAAAGCACGACCCACACCCGTAACCGGTGTAACTCTCAAAAACACATGGTCGCCTTCTTGAAACTCAAGATATTTTCTTCTCTTGCCATGATAACTCTTTTGCCTATTCTGAGAAGCTTTCATCTTCTCCCGAATAAACTTCACCTTCTCCATCGTTTGTTGTACCATCTCCGGTCCAACTACCGATCTCTCTCCGGTTTCATGCCAACACAAAGGTGTTCGACATCTCCGACCATACAAAGCCTCAAATGGTGCCATACCAATACTTGCATGAAAACTATTGTTGTAAGTGAACTCAATCAATGCCAAAAAGCTATCCCAAACACCACCTTGCTCGAGCACACAAGCACGCAACAAATCCTCCAACGATTGAATCGTCCTCTCGGTTTGACCATCCTTCTGAGGGTGATAAGCCGAACTCAATCTCAACTTAGAACCTAAAGCCTTTTGCAAACCTTCCCAAAATCTCGAAGTAAATCTAGGATCTCTATCCGACACGATACTCTTGGGAACTCCATGCAACTTCACAATCACCCGAACATAAATCTCGGCTAACTTTTCCAAAGGATAACTAATATCAATCAGAATAAAGTGAGCAGATTTAGTAAGCCTATCAACAATCACCCAAATAGCATTGTGACCTCTTTGTGTATTTGGTAAACCCGTAACAAAATCCATCGATATACTATCCCATTTCCATTCCGGAATATCCAACGGTTGCATCAAACCACTAGGCTTCTGATGTTCCACCTTAGACTTCTGGCAAGTCAAACACGAATACACAAATTGAGCCACACCCCTCTTCAATCCGGACCACCAAAGATTTTCTTCAAATCTTGATACATCTTATTCGCTCCCGGATGAATACTCAAATTACTCCAGTGTCCTTCTTCCAATATCATCTTTTTCAAATCCACATCGTCGGGAATACAAATATGACCACGAAATCTTAAAACTCCAAAATTATCAACTTTAAAGTCCTCATTCTTATTCATCATCAAATCCACAAATTTCAAGTCCAACTTTTGCTTTTCACAAATGGTAGCAAGAAAGTCATTTGTAAAATGCAACATACCAAGTTTCACACTACTCGGCGTCATTTCACAAACCAAACTCAAATCTCTAAAATCCTCCAAAAGTTCCCACTCTCTTACCATCAATGTAGACATATGAACCAATTTCTGACATAAAGCATCGGCCACCACATTTGCCTTACCCGGATGGTAATTCAAACCAAAGTCATAATCCTTCAAAAACTCTAACCACCTCCTTTGCCTCATATTCAATTCCTTTTGATCAAATAGATACTTCAAACTTTTGTGATCACTAAAAACTTCAAATCTCGCACCATAGAGATAATGCCTCCAAATTTTCAAAACAAAGACCACGGCCGCCAATTCCAAATCATGCGTAGGATAATTCTTCTCATGCACTCTCAATTGCCTTGAAGCATAAGCCACAACTTTACCGTCTTGCATCAAAACACCACCCAAACCGGACAAAGAAGCATCACAATAAACCACAAACAATTCCGTCGGATTTGGCAAAATCAAAATCGGCGCCGTTGTCAACCGTCTCTTAAGTTCAACAAAACTCTTCTCACAATCAATGTCCCAAACAAAAGTCTTTCCCTTACAAGTCAACTGAGTCAACGGAAGTGCCAACTTCGAAAATCTCTCAATAAACCTCCGATAATAACCGGCCAAGCCCAAAAAGCTTCAGATCTCCGTAACCGACTTAGGAGCCTCCCATTGCATCGTCGCATCAATCTTGGACGGATCAACACAAATACCATTACCAGAAATAACATGCCTAAGAAAAATCACTTCCGATAACCAAAACTCGCACTTGGATAACTTAGCATACAATTGCTTCTCCTTCAAAACTTGCAACACAACCCGCAAATGCTCTTCATGCTCTTCTTGAGACTTAGAGTAAATCAAAATGTCGCCAATAAACACAACTATGAAACGATCCAACTGCTCATGAAAGATGCGATTCATGTATTCCATAAACACACCCAGCGCATTATAAACTCCAAATGGCATCACAGAAAATTCATAATGACCATACCGTGTCCTAAAAGCCGTCTTTTGAATATCCTCCTCTTTAACACGAATCTGGTGATAACCTGACCTCAAATCAATCTTACTAAAAACACGGGCACCAACCAATTGGTTCATCAAATCATCAATTCTAGGAAGCAGATACTTATTCTTAATAGTCACCTTATTCAACTGCCAATAATCAATACACAACTGCATACTCACATCTTTCTTCTTTACCAACAATATCAGCGCACCCCAAGGAGAAACACTCGGCCTAACAAATCTCTTTTCCAATAAATCATTCAATTTTTTATTCAACTCTACCAACTCTGATGCCGACATACGATACGGTGCCATCGAAATCGGTCTAGTACCGGGAACTAGATCAATCGAAAACTCAGCTTCCCTTTTCGGCGATACATCCGTAATATCCTCCGGAAACACTTCCGAAAATTTGCGCACTACCGGAACCAAATCTAATTCAACTTTATTCTCTACTGACAATGATGCAAACAAACAGAACACTTGAGCTTCGTCCGCCAAAAGTTTCTTCAACTCTTTAGTGGATAGATAACTCTCTTCCTCATCATCTTCCAAAGAAGAAAACCTCACCAACTTGTGATAACAATCAATACAAACTCTATTATACTGCAACCAATTCATACCCAAAATCACATCTAATCCTTCTAATGGCAAACACACCAAGTCCATAAGAAAGTCCTTACCATACATGGTCAAGGGACAACTCAAACATACCGAAGACGTAGTTACCGACCCCGAAGCAGACTTCTCAATAACCATATCACCACCACAAGAAGACAAACACAAATCCAAATGCTTAGCGCACTCGAAAGAAATGAACGAATGAGTCACTCCGGTATCAATAATAGCAACTAAAGGCATATTATTAATAAAGCATGTACCTTTAATCAACCGATCTGCATTAGTAGTGTCTACACCCGCTAATGCAAATACCTTCCTGCTTGACGGAGCTTGCTTTGGCTTAGTACACTTTGTACTAATATGACCAACCTCCCCATAGTTAAAACACTTAATCACATTCCTTCTACATTCAGTTGTAGCATGACCGATACCACCACAGTTAGCATACTTTTCCCCAGCCTTCTTATACTCAAAAGATTTGTGCCCCACTTCGCCGCACCTATAGCACTTAATGGGACCAGAACTTCCACCGTCGGGTCTCTTAACAAAGTGTTCCATATGCTTGCCTTTATCAGCAGGCGTCACATAAGGTCCACTCCTTACCGGTTGCTTCCCTCTCTTCTCATTCAAACTCTTATAGTGAGTAGAACGAGCTCTACTATCTTCTTCAAAGATCCTGCAGCATTCGGTCAAGTCCGAAAATCTTCAAATCCTCTGATAACCCACCGCTTGCTTGATCTCAGGATGCAAGTCATTCTCATACTTAGTACACTTGGAAAATTTCGCCGTCACCGCATCATAGTGAGGATGGAACTTCACCAACTCCGTAAACTTAGTCGTGTAGTCAACCACGAACATGTTCCCTTGTTTCAATTCTAGAAACTTCATTTCCTTCTTTCCCTTCACACTCTCCGGATAATACTTCCTCAAAAATTCAGTGCGGAATAAATCCCAAGTTATTTCCTCATCATCAACTTCAAGAATTTGTCTTATGCCAACCCACCAGTCATCGACTTCTTCTCTCAGCATGTGAGATCCAAGTCTCACCTTGTTCCCCTCAGCGCAATTCATAACTCTGAAGATCCTCTCGACCTCCTTCAGCCAAATTTGAGCACCGTCCGGATCAAACCTTTCTTTGAACACCGACGGCTGATTCTTTCTAAACTCATCGTTAGCATTCACATTCGGCGCACCCTGCACCGCTCGAGCCATAGCCTCCAATGCCGCAGCCATAGCATTGTCATTACGACCAGCCATATTCCGATCATTCCCAAAAATAACAACAAGGTTAAACAACCGTTCAACCAACAAAACAGCGAGACAAACACAACTGACTCAACATTGGCTCTGATACCACTTAATGTAACACCCCCATCACAACATTTAGAATAAAGCGGAAACATCTAAACATTGTATAAACTCCAAATCATGTATTCATATACATAAACATCATTCAATTTGATTCACAACATCATTGATGTCTACATCAACAAATCATCGGCAGATACATACACAGATGTATCACAAAAGAATTAAGATAATCCCTATCTACCCGGTGCTACATATCAGAGCCGACCGACCAAAAAGAATGAAGACTCGCTTCACAAAATACCTCCAGCAATCTAATCTGCAATGCCTCATAGAGCATTATAAAACAGCAGAAGGGTGAGAAATGATATCATAATAAACAATGCATATAAACATATATATATATATATATATATATATATATATATATATATATATATATATATATATATATATATATATATATATATATATATATATATATATATATATATATATATATATATATATATATATATATATATATACACACACACACACACACATATAACATCCAATAAACGTCTTTCGCATTCTCACCGCAACTCACCTCGTCATACCGTACATCGCAATATATTCACATTATCTATTTACAAATCGATCACCATGCATATACAATATGCGTCAACAATGTTTATATCAGTTCATAAACACACAAAACATACATATACATATATTCACACATACATGTGTCTTCGAGCATACCAATCATGCCAATCATCAACAATTCATATAAACATTTACAATTATGTTTATTCACCATACACCATGCAAGATGTCAACATGCAACTCATAGAGACCGACACACGACTCTATGCAGATGCAAATGCGGTACCGACTCATTTCAGCAGGTTCAATTGAAGAACCAAATAACCATCGCTCACACCCCACATGGGCACACAAGGTTCTGCAGATTCTACGCAGAATCAAAATAACCATCGCAACATACGAGGTTCTGCAAATCCACCGAGGGATCAATAAATAACCATCGCTCACACTCCACAAGGGCACACGAGGTTCTACAGATTCACCGAGGAATCAATAAATAACCATCGCTCACACCCCACAAGGGAACACGAGGTTCTGCAGATTCAGCAAGGAATCAATCGACATAAGAATGCATACCATGATGCTTCACATACAACATGACTCATGACACTCTTGAAATGCACACATGCTTACAACACATTCATGCATTCTTCACATTCATCGCATATATTCATTTATGCATTCAAAATATATGTAACACAAAACATATACATATTCATCATCCATTCAAACCAATCACACATGGTTCACGTTCACAAACAATTCCTTCATGCATTTCCACTCAATTCAAGCAATTGCACGAAATTGCCAAACAGCCACATTTTACATTTCACAATCATAAACTAGGATTCACGCCATTCAGATACCCGCAACACATCACAAACCAGCATACAAGCTATTAAATCAAAGAAGGGTCGATTGCAATCGAAACCCAAGCCAAAACAGCATACAGCAGCAGGGAAAACTCATCCTACTACGTTCGCTACACGCTCGCCTAGCGAGCGTTCGCTTCCTCCTCGCTTAGCGAACTGCTAGCGAGCACAAACAGAAGCTCCAGACTTCGTTCGCTACCTCGTTCGCTTAGAGAACGTCTAGCGAGCCATTCGCTACTCCCTTCACTGCCAGCGAGGGACACCAAAACCCTACGGTCCCAAGTCTGGGACCGTTCGCTGCACGCTCGCCTAACGAGCTGCTAGCGAGTGTTCGCTGCGTACTCGCCTAGCGAGCTGCTAGCGAGTCGCGTGCGAACAGCAACATACAGTTCTGCTCCAGCACCTCCAAGCTCACCAAAATCACCCGATTAAATCCAAAGTTGTTCCAGTAGCCTTAGTCTAACATATATCGTCTAACCTATATCATCTAATCACGATTCTAACCGTTAAACAATGATTCCTTTCGATTAAACCAAATTCAATCTAAAATGGAAAGTGTAGAAAAACTACCAACAATCCAAAAGAATCCAACAAAATCATACATGATTATACACATTGATAGAATAATAAAGTTTCACACCCTTACCTGATCAATCGAAAGCTTTGGTGATGATTTCTTGAAGTTCTAGGTTTTCCTCTTCTTTTCTCTCCACTTTCTCTTCTCTTCCTTTCTTTCCTTTTGTTTTTCTTTCTTACTAACTTTTTCTCTTTTTCCCTCTTATCTCATATTTATATTTCTTTTCTCTCAAATTCTTTCCACACACTAATTAATCAATTCTCATAAAAGTATCCACTTAGCATAATCACTAATGCCCAAAATACCCTGCAACCTATTTTTACCCGAAACACTCAAAATCGGTAAAAAAAAATAGCATAATATGCATACATAACATATTAAACACATAAATCCTACATTTAAAATAATAATTCAATCAATTAAATTGAAAGGACTCAAAATAAAGGAAATTCAGAATCGGGGCGTTACATACGCAGGAGCCTATGCTGGCCAAATGTTTATCAAATTGCCTTCGATCAACATGGTTTATGGGTGCCTTAAAATATCCTTGGTCTGCTTCAATATTCTCGACAATGCCATCTGGTCTCCATATGACAATCCTTTGATGCATTGAAGATGGCACCGCCCCCACTCCATGAATTCACTCTCTTCCAAGCAACAAATTATAGTTGGCAGTGGTTTCTACCACCATGAAGACAGTTGGGCGAGTAATGGTTCCGACTGTGACATTCACTTGTATGACTCCCATGGTCGAACCCAATTTGCCTTCATAGTTTGACAAAACCATGTTGTGTGGTTTTGTATCAGTCTCATATTTTCTAATCTTATTCAACAGGAAATGTGGCATTAGGTTCACTGTGGCGCCACAATCCACCAAAATTTTATTAACTGGGACTTTCTCCACTTTTGTCGTAATATAAAGAGGTTTCAAATGATTCTTCATCGCCTCCATGGGCCGTTCGAAGAATGCGTTTTGTTCTTCGACACAACCATTATTCATCACATAGTAGCATACAAGCTTATGATCCACCATCTCCCAATCCGTGTAGGTGTCCAGATTTTCAACCACGAATATTCTGTCAAATTCCCTAGGAATCACTGATACTATATTAACTAAAATATCCAAGGAATCGTCAGAGTCTGAATCAAAATTATCACTCATTTCATCGTCGACCCCAACCAGTTTTCTCTGTTCTTCGACCTGGGCATGAAACAATCTACGCCTTACAGGTGTCTTCCCAAATGCTTTTGTTCGTTCTTCTTCATTTTTGACAAGGACGTTGGTACTGGATTCTGGCTGTTCCCTTTGTGAGATTTCTCTGAGTTCTTTTCTCTTATGTTGTTCCCGTCTCCATTGTGATCGAGACATGTGATTCTTTCCTTTATAGTTTTCAGATACATGAGCAGCTTTTGAAGACTGGAACTCCTTCCGATAACTCAATGAAGATCCTCGTTTCACCTCAAAGTTCTTCCACCTCTGTTTCCCCTGTTGTCTATTCTCATTAGGCTTTGTCCACTTACCATCAGTAGCCTCAGCGTTGGGTTTGAAATTAGCGGGTTTGTTTGTCGGAGGCCTTGTCCCCTGTTGTCTATTCTCATTTCGACCAACTCGTGTTCAGGGACCTGTATGAAACATCTAGCCTTCAGCAAACGGAACCTGTTAAGGTATTCTTCAATTGGCTTAGAAAACTTACGCTTCACACTAGCAAGTTCTTTTAAGCTAATCTTGGTCTGGCCCATATAGAACTGTTCATGGAATAAACGTTCTAACTGGGTCCAATTGCACACCGTATTAGGGGGTAACGTTGTGAACCAAGTGAAGGCGTTTTTAGTGAGAGAACTTGGGAAGTATTTTATTCTAAGGCTCTCATCATTCGCTATCTCTCTTGCCTCAATCAGGTAGCGAGCCACATGTTCGACAGTGGATTCTGTGGTATCCTTTGAGAACTTAGTAAACTTGGGCACTTTCGTCCTAGGGGATAACTCCGCCTGAAGGATATAATCTGCTATAGGGGAAGTATAGTTTGGCCTGGTGAACCTAGTGTTCAAACTATTTCTGGCCATAATTCTCTCGACCATGGCTGCTATATTATTATCGACGCCCACGTTATTGCGCCGAACCTGTTGGACGACATTGTCCGTGTCCTGATTTCGATTCACGATAACCACTCCTGGGTCTCTTTCTCCCAAAACACAGGCCTAATTTCGTAATGGTTCTTCCCTAAGTAATTCGACTACGGGAGGACCTATCCTTCCTTGGTTTCCTATATCGATTTTTGCCGTATTTCCCAAGTTTTTTCATGGGATGTCCGCTATTGGAGCCTGATTTCTGGCTAAGGGAGGTACCCACATGAATTCAGCCAATCTTGTCAATTGTACCGCCAATTGTTGATTGGTCTGGGTTGTATTCTGGATTAATGGTTGAAAGATTTCACCCATGGTTTGTGACAAGGTCTGAACCATTTGAAAATTGCTTTCATCCATTTGCTGCCTTAAACAGGCAACTGAGGTGTTGGCCAAGTTGGGGCCTTGCGTCGAATATCCTAAACTCTGATTTTGGGGATTTCGACCCATGTTCACGCAAGACCCTGACCCTTGTAATGGCGAAGCCATTGTATGGTCTGAGAATATGGGGGCGCACTTTGGAGCCCTTGCATTACAGTTGTAGGCATCCAATATGGGGGATTTCTTGGTGACTGTGAAAACCCGGGGGGAGAAAACTGTCTGAAAGTCAAACTTCCCCCTAACAGTATTTGAGGATTCTACATTGGAGGCCCAATATATTCCAACACTGGTTGACTATAAGGTCTTATCATAGTCGACCCAGTCCCAAGTACTGAGGGTTTCGGTACTGGCCTCACAGGAAGCACCGTTTGTTCTCCGGTCGACGGTATCGGAAGGGGAACTATATCGTTTCTTATTCCTTCACTAGAACCATCTCCTTGAAGGCTGGGATTATTTGGCTGGTTTGTATCCGTAGCCATGTCCCTACTGTTTCGTCTTGTCAATCTTTCTTCGTTTACAGCGGTAATTCTACCACTTCTCAGTAATATAAAATGCACTTCTCACGAAAAGACCAACAAGACTACAATTTTCTGCAAACTTAATTTGTATAAAAGAGATTTTTTAGCACTGTCCCACTGAGCGTGCCATTTTGTTTCCCTTGAAAATCAAAAAACAACCGCTGATCCTCCAAATCTAACTTTGGTGACTCACAGGATCGATCAAATTGATCCTAGGACATGTGCTAAAGGGTTATTCTCGTTAATTCTATCTAAGTTTCAAACTCTGGCAAGATTGCAGTAAAAGAATCTAAAGGGAATATCTATTCGACTAACAAGACAAGATAAAAGATAAAGTTTTTAGCAAAGAAAAGAAAGAAGTTTGTTTGAAGAAGAAAGATTAAGGACGAATGGAAGGGAATTGCATAGAGAAGGAAGAAGGGTGCCAGGAAAATAAAAAGACTTTGTAAAGTTTAAAGCAAGTAAAGTAAATTTCATTAAGATAAAAGATGGTGTGTTTACATCACGTGCATTCTCTGTAATACTCTCTTTCTCTACGCTCGGATACTTGGAGTAATTCTAAGAGTAACTTGTACAATAGTAAATTACAACACACTTATTTCATGTCTAAGACTCCCTATTTATAATAGTAAAAAATAACTACTAATAACTTCCAACATCACCATCTTTCGCCACTTGTCACAATGCATGGATCCGCTGTTCATAAGGTGTCATGTGTCCTCCTAGCCACTTGGCGAACGAAATTGTTCCCTCCAAGTTATTTAAATTTCAAATCTTCAATAAATCACCAAACAGTAAAACGGTCGAAGCCCTTGTGGTTTTTCTTCAATCCTAGTGAGTGCTTCGACTACTTCCCTTAGATGCCTCACACCTTTCGACCAACTCTTGCCTTCAACCTGCTTTTAGTGCCTCTCCTTAGATTTCTTTATTTTGCAAGAGGCGTCGAATTTAGGAGCTAACAGTATGATTTAGACATACTACTTTACAAAAATGCCCTTATGTTTTTGCAAAGCATTGATGACTTAACTAAACACGATTAGACGAGCTTTTGCACATCCTTTCTTTCATACTCTAGATCTTCAAATGCTTTTGTCGGATACACCAATTATATACGCTTCACTTGAATCTTCTTGAGCTTAAGGCTTGAGATGTCTTCAAGTTAGATCATTAGAGGATATCACTTGTGATCATCAAACAGTAATCCTTTAGCCTAATGCCTTGATCAGTCATCTTGTGCATCTTTGACCGCTTGAACGAGCTTTAGCACTTATTTGTTTTAATGCTTTATTGTCATACTTCAAGGGATGTTTCGTCTTTAAGTGTTTTCATCATCAAAACCATGATGTTATTAGGGCCAAACAAATCTTGTTGAGCTTTGATCAATTTCTTGATTATTTCTGCAAGTACATGGTTCCACACTTTGTTGTTGCTAAAAATTTTCATAACCATTTGTTTAACATATGCCCTAACAATGTGCTAATATTTTTATAGAACAAAGTTGGAAGCGCATCTTCTACTTCACTGACAGTATAAGTTGTTGCGCACCAGTGCTTATGCACATTGGTAAGCTTTATGTGAACAATATGACACACATGAATAATGATTAAATACAATTTTTTTGCAGTGATCACCGCCTTTCCACCAAACTCCACTTTCATCTTTGAGCTTCTTGATAGAGTTTGTTTTTTGATATTGGTCCACTTTTCTGTGAAAAAATTGTGTTGCGATCACCGTCTTTAAACCGCATCACCCTACTCCTCGGTCTCAATATCATCTCTTCTAATTGCAACAAATTCTTTCACTATCACTATAGTATAAACTGAGTATATATACAAATTAGTTGGTAACAAACTAACCAACTAACTTCTTCTACAAATAGTCAAAATAAACAATAAATAACCCTAATAAAAAGTTAGTAATTTCTAATAACTATTTATTATGTGTCTTTTTATTTATTTTTATAAGAGTACGGTTGATATGATGTCATTAACCAGTAGTGTTCTATCCATTTATTTGTGGTTACATGCTAGAATATTGTCCCTCAAAGATGTACTAGTTGATATTTGCAAATTCCCACAAACTACTACACCAAACCTATTTGGGCTATATCCAATATAGTGGTTTCCACTTTTGAAATACCTTAACACACAGCTAAAACAAACACTATAAGTTTTAGAGACAACTTTTTGAGATCAGTTAAAGTTTGATTCTTGTGTTTTGATAAAAAGCAACATGAGGCGCAGCCTTTATTGACAACATTGTTTTCAACCTTAGTATATGTGTGTATATGTTTATATCCACGTGTATGTTCCTTTTCGCTGATCAACAGTGCCTAATTAGGTGACAAAATTTTCCTAAAAAGCAAAAGATCCACTAAACAAATCATGCATAATTAGTTTTAACTAACGACATGTCCCTAATCACGGGACCCATTTCTAATTATGCACGTGAATGTAATTGGCCAGAATCATTAGCTTTTGCCGTCGTGCGTTACGTAATGATTTTGGTTTATGTCTATTTCACTTTATCCATTTTCTTCATATAAACAGTTGTGACCTTAACAAAGATGATACACTAATTAAGAATCTATCTTTTTACTACGAGTAACTTTTTCTACAAGTTAAAATTAGCTTTTGCACCGATTTTTTCTCTCCTAGTTCAATTTTTTCAAGTATATTACTGATTAGGTAAAGGTTTTTTTTCACTTGTTAAAAACAAATAGTTACATGATGAATTTTAATATTAATGTTTTAAAAATTAAATTGTAGATGAAACTTTTATTTAAAATTAAATTGCTTAAATTCTTAAATTTACTTTGAATCTTAAATAAATAAATAATATATAAATAAACTTTGTAGATAACACTTTAATACAATTTAATAAAATAAGTTCAATTGTACATATAAGTTTACAATAGAATGATACGTTTTATTTCAACTTTAATTCAATAATATAAAATGACTAATAAATTATAATAAAATATTTCAAACTAAAAATAAAAATAGTAGAACATAATATCTAAAATAAACAAATTAAATATTTAAAATAAAATTCAAACATTTTCATAATGTCCAAATTTTTTATTGGATATGAAAAGGAGTAGTTTAAAGGGCCTGAAGAGAAAAAACGTGGAAAGCCAAACAAGAAATAAGGCGGGCATGTCCCTATGTCATTCGACTATGACTTGGGTCGTTTGACCTAGACTCACTTTCCTGAGTCGATCCATTAACCAACACGTGGCACACACGATATTTCTAATGGAGTAAGTCAAACACAATAAAAGATGAGAAAGTTTCTCTCTGTATTATCTGACCCAAAAAGGCTATTAATAAATACTCCAACTTCATAGTTTTGAGATTCATTCATTAATGTGATAAAACCCAAGCACGCAGTGCCTCTTGTAACCTTAGTGAAAGTAGACTTTCTCCCATTATTGTATTTTATAAGTAACCCTAATGTCCATTGTGATTTCTCGGTAAAACTAACCTAGAATACACTCAATCCAAATTTCAAACGCCTCAACCACCTTCCTCAACATGGTGAAATGGCTAGGCAACTAGGAGTGTTTGTCACAATGTCCTAGTCCTTTAGGAGCATGACCAAGAATATTTCTAGGTAGATGACAAGATGCTAGACCTCAACCTCTCTTAGATGATATTTTGAGAGGTCTAGTACCAGAAAACTTCAAATTGCCATCCCTTGTGAAGTTTGATGGGAAGAGCGGCCCCATAAACACATTGTCGTCATCAACACTTGTATTACTATCATTGGTGCATCTGATTCTTTGAAGTGTAAACTTCTGTCCAACATATTCAAGGAGGTGTCCCTTAAGTGGTTCATGAACCTCCCTTATCTCTTAGTAACTAGTTACCATGATCTTTCCTAGAAACTGGTCCATCAATTCTCAGTGAGTAAGCACTAGAATGTGTCTACCACTAGCATGTTCAATGTCCACCAGGGACACTCTGAATCACTTCTAGAATACCTTGCCTATTTCACTGAGGCGACCATCAAAGTAATTCACCAAAAATAGAAGATGTTTGTGGGACCATTCCATACTGGTTTAAGAGTTGAGCATTTCAACAAGTCTCTCGTGTAACACCCTATTTACTCTAATGCATAATTCATACATAAATCAGAGATTTTTCAACTTATCACATAGGATGTCACACATACACAATAAACAACACCTGTTAATCATGTAACTT
Source organism: Lathyrus sativus (assembly GCA_963859935.3). NCBI lineage: Eukaryota > Viridiplantae > Streptophyta > Magnoliopsida > Fabales > Fabaceae > Lathyrus > Lathyrus sativus. The sequence continues at coordinate 559,268,155 of OZ012737.1, forward strand.
TATTTTAGCTATGATATTTACACGACATCCAAACTCATCTGATATTTATCTGGGATGTTTACATGACATCCAAACTCATTTGATATAACTTAGCAGCGAAACACAGTTAAAACAACACAATCAAACATATAACATTCACATCATTGGTCTCATAAACTCTACTTCAACTTTAAAAATATAAACAAAAGAGTTATACCATCATAGATAACGCTTCACTAATTACACCACCATAGGAATTAGCTACTCACACTCAAACCACCACCATAGGATCGAGGTCACAACATAAATAGAATCGAAGTTTCGACAACACATATGCATGACAACAACAACAACATCATTAACACATACACATCACTTTACTCTTGACCGTGTATGCCAACATCAATACCACATCATCAACATAATTTCATCATGTTTATATCACCATCATAAAAACACCAACGCAACAACATCAACACAATCATCTTAATAACATCATTATAACAACATTGACATAACAACATTGTTGTCACACAATAATTATTCATGTTGAATCAATCATTTATCATTGGCATATATTCAAAATTCATCAATTACTAAATCATACCGATTAAAATCATGATAAATCAACATCTGACATCAAAACAACATCATACAACATCTAATAGTAGCATACAACCAACAAAACACAGAAAATCGACAATTGCAACTTTCACATAAACAACTTCCATATAACAACTTAGGCATCTACAATAATAAATACATTACCAATTAATTTTTTTTGTTAAATATATCATATTCAGCCTCTTAAGGCGTCACCATGATATAGTATTATATGTTAGCTTTCCAACACTTGGAACCACGCGTCAAACGAAGTTACGAAGATCAAGTTACGTCATTTTTAAATTCCAATTTTTCACGTAACAGCAGTAACCAGTTACGCTCAAACCCGTAACCGGTTACAAGCTCGTAAACAGCCCAACAACCTATTTTTCAAGTGGTAACTGGTTACACTCGACTAGGTATCCGATTATAGGTTCAAAGAACAGCCTAGAAACTTATTTTTCGTCGTTGGAGGCCTACTGGACTTCCGATTTTGATTCCGTAAAAAGTCCTGATCTCAGCACTAAAAACCCACCAATGATTAAAACATCAAATTTATGATTTATCACATATTCGCATTAATTAAATCATATAATTTATAAATTTATCAATTTCACAAACCTTCGAAACTCTCAACAATGGTGAAATTATCACAACACTCAAAACAAAAAATACAGCCACACATAGTGCACAAAAATCATCAATAATCACAACATATAACATCAAGATATCATAAAAATTTAGAATTCAGTAAAATCCCAAATGCCCTAATGGAGTTTAAGGACTTTTCTGCCCTACCCTTCATGCATATACCTTAATTATTGAAGCAATTTCCCACACTTACCTTAGATTTTTTCTTGCAAAAATGCTTCTCAAGCTCTAACAATGGTGATACTCCTAAGTGTTTCTTTGCCTTAGCTATCTTCTCCTTTCCAACTTTTCACGTACAAAATGAGAATTGTCTCTTCTCACCTCTCCATCACTCTAATAACTTATTCCCTTTTAATTAGGCTTTACCACCTCTACCCCCAACTTACTCTCAAAATGACCACCTTTCCCTTATTTTCTCTACACATCTATTTCTTTTAGTTTTAATTAAATAATCATATAAAATATTGATTCCAACTAACCTCTCAATTACCCATATATATATATATATATATATATATATATATATATATATATATATATATATATATATATATATATATATATATATATATATATATATATATATATATATATATATATATATATATATATATATATATATATATATATATATATATATATATATATATATATATATATATATATATGTCACACCCTCATTTTCACCATTATCCTTTCATGCCCTGCGTTCGTCATATCATACATTGCATGTGGGTTCACAAGGTAAGGATTGAGTCGGTTCATTGTTTTCCGTTTTAAATAAGAGAAATTGCCTATCATGGGCTTGTTGCGGTGAAATTTGGATGTCAAGCTATTGATTAACTTGAATCTTAATTCATTTACAACCGGTCTTTGATTTATCCGAAGGAAAGGTTAAAGAAAGGAAAAACCTAAAAGGGAGAGATCTAAGGTTCGGGGGTTGGTTAAATTTAGGGAAGGTATTAGCACCCTAAACTTCCGTAGTACTCTACGGGAACCTTTTGTTTATTTTTTTTATTTATTTCATTAATTATTTTGCTTTAGGGTATATACAAAGGATTGAAAATTAAAAAAGACCTAGGGGTTAATTCTAAGTTTACTCGGCAAGACATCGCATCTTGTGCCTACATATCCTTACGGGAATGGAATCAGAGTAACTGTAGTTCCCCTCAAAAGGGAGGTTAGAGACTTCTTGACTGTGGTCAAGGTCTCAAGGGGAATAAACGCATCTTAAGGACACGCTTACATGGAGTTCAGAGACTCCAATCTCTATGTTAAAAAAATGTTAATTAAAATTAAAATAGGGTTAAATTAGGGATTTCACGGCGGGAAACCTTAAAACAGAGTACGACGACTATTTTGACCTAACACTAGGATAAAAACAATTTTGCCCGCGGCGGGACACCTAGGCTAAACAGGGTTTGATCCATTAAAGGGGTAAGGTTATTGACTCGGCGGCCAAAAGGCTGGACCTAATCCTTCGGAAGGATAAAACTATAAAAAAAATGTGAAAATATGACAAATCATTATATGGAGGAATAATTAAGGTACAGAAATAAGAAAAGTAATAAAGGCAGAGGGTATAAAGAAACAAAGAAACATTTCTGAAAACATGAAGAATATGAAAATATGTAATGACACTTAGAATGAAGTGAGGGAGGAAAATAGTGTGGGGCTATGGCCACCACAAGCACATCTCAACCTCGAGCATGCACATGAAATGCCAAAAGAAAGAAAAGTAATTAAAGGGTACATAAAATGACACGACAAACATCAAACATCAGGGGTTCCTTACGAAAAGGTTTTAATTTTTTAATATTTTAATTATAAAAAAAAGCTTTAATTTTTTAATAAAAAATATTTAAGTTAAAATTATAAAAAAAATTAAGTTTAAATTATAAAAAAAAGTTTTTTTTTTGGAGGAAAAGTCTTTTCAGTTTTTTTAGAACAAAAAAGGCTTTTCAGTTTTTTTTGGGAAAATGTTTTTCAGTTTTTTTTTAGGAAAAGGTTTTTGGGAACAAAAAGGTTTTTTTCTTCTTCTTGGGAACAGAAAGGCTTTTCAGTTTTTAAAAAAGGTCTTACTAAAAAAAAGGTTTTAATAATGAATAAAAAAAAGGTTTTGATTTTAAAAAAAGGTTTTGATAAAAAAGGGTTTTGATATTAAAATATACGGACCTAAACACACATGGAGATTAACATGGCAAAATATGCACATAAACATGAAAAAGCAAAAGGTTTAGTAATTTAACGGACCTAAACACATTAACATGGCAAAATATGCACATAAACATGAAAAGGCAAAAGATTTAGTAATTTAACCTACGAAGCGGAGGTTTGCTTCGATAAATGTGAAAAAGGTTTGAATAAGGGAACACTGGAGAGCTCCAATCCTTCTGACGAATTGTGGGAACGACCACCTTTCTTCTCTGGGGATCTCCTTTGTTTTTCCCTTTCTCTCTCCTCTTTTCTGAAGAAAACCTTCTGACCCCCTTTTTTTTCAACAAGGCAACACATGTATATATATATGGAACAAATGAGGGTTAACACCAAATTGTCAATAATGTCCCTAAAGCCCATTTTAAAGCCCAAACTAAATAATTAGTTAAGAAAAAATAAAATTTAAATAATTTAAAATAATTAAAATAAACTTAAAATAAAAACTAATAATCCTATTGATTCCTAAAATAAAAAATATTATAAAAGGAACAAAATTTTTCAATATTTTTTTATTTTATGATTTTTTGGATATTTTTATGAATAATTTAGAAAAAAGTGAAAAAAATAATATTTAAAAAATGATTTAATTAAAATACGAAAATAATAATTAAATAATAATAAAAGACTATTTTTGTTATTTTTTAATGAAAGATAGAAAAATTTAGAGTAAAAATAATAAAGAACAAAAAAAGTGACAAAGGTGAGATTTAATTTTTAAAATAGTTAGAAAAAAAAAGATTTAATTTTAAAAAGAAATTAGAGAAAAAAAAAGATTTAATTTTATAAAAGTTAGAAAAAAGATTTAATTTTTTTAAAAAGTTAGAAAAAAAGATTTAACTTTATAAAAGTTAGAAAAAAGATTTAATTTTAAAAAGAAGTTAGAAAAAAAGATTTAGTTTTAAAAAAAGTTAGAAAAAAGATTTAATTTTAAAAAGAAGTTAGAAAAAAATATTTAACTTTAAAAAAGTTAGAAAAAAAGATTTAGTTTTTAAAAAAAGTTAGAAAAAAAAAATATTTAACTTTTAAAAAAGTTAGAAAAAAAAGATTTAGTTTTTAAAAAAAGTTAGAAAAAAATATTTAACTTTAAAAAGTTAGAAAAAAAGATTTAATTTTAAAAAAAAGTATTAGATTTTTATTTAAAAAAAAGTATTAGATTTTTATTTAAAAAAAAAGTATTAGATTTTTATTTAAAAAAAGTATTAGAATTTGATTAAAAAAAAGTGTTAGAAATTAATTTAAAAAAGGTTATGAAAAATTTACTCTTTAAAGAAAAGAAAAAAAAAGTTAAATTTTAATCTAAATCCTAAAAGTTAGTAAGAAGAGCTTAAAATGACTTAAATAAATAAACTAAATAGAAAAAAAAAAGTTAATAAAAAACATTAGTAAAGTTATAAAAAAGGTTAATTAAATTATTATTAGTTAAAAAACAAGATTTAAAAAAAAGGTTAATTTATTAAGTTAATAAGAATTTAAAATAAAAATAAAAAAGAAAGGGTAAAATTTGGGGTATTACAGTTGCCCCTATTTAAATGGCTACACCGGACGATTTGAGTGACAGAGACTCGTGGAATCGTGGTGGAGAGATTTAAATATAGATAACCGAAAATTTTGCCCTTATATGCGACGATATGCAATGCTATGGACAAAACTGGAACGACTTAATGCAGATGATGCCATGACTATGATATGATGCGTATGCTGGAATAATGAATGCGAAAATGCTGACGAAACATGACGACACCGAGACAGACGCCACGAGAAGAAACACACTGGGGAAAATGACGCGCTGAGACACAGTACATCACTGGGGAATTCTAAAAATGATAGTCAACTGGTGCGAATGACCAATTGTCACTTTTAGAAAAGGAACGAGATCCTCGAATGGAGATGGTACCTATGAGACGGCCTCCACTGGGGAATCTAAAAATAAAACTGGATCACGTACGATTGTAAGATCGATTACAGAATGCTGGAGCATTGAGCAAGGAATAACATCCAAGCTTCTGTAAACTACCCCTCGTGACAGGATCAAACGGACTTTTCGGAACTCCGTAGCAAATATACAGGGTAAAGACCGACTGTATGCCAAAATAAATGGACTTTAATGGGAAATGCCCTGATAAGCTTCTCGGGAGAACTGTCACTTATCGTTGGAAGGGACTTATGTGCAAAAATGGATAAGCACTCAAATAAAGAGGCTGCTGCTTATCTGATAAATAAATCTTCTCGCATTTTAAGGTCGGCGCCTGGCATACGATTCTGATTTTTCTCTCACTGAAGGATAAATAAACTGCTTCAAGATCGTGCTCTCTTGAACATGAAACGGGTAAACTGAACTTCTTCATACTTCAGAATCGTGCTCTCCTGAATATGAAAAGGGTAAACTGAACTTCTTCATACTTCAGAATCGTGCTCTCCTGAATATGAAAAGGGTGAACTGGATATACTCATATTTCAGAATCGTGCTCTCCTGAATATGAAACTGGATGACTGAATATACTTATACTTCAGGATCGTGCTCTCCTGATTATGAAACTGGATGACTGAATATACTCATATTTCAGAATCGTGCTCTCCTGAATATGAAACTGGATGACTGAATTTCTTCATATTTCAGAATCGTGCTCTCCTGAATATGATTTGGGTTGTAAATGAATTTTTCCATACTTCAGAATCGTGCTTTCCTGAATATGAAACTGGGTAATCGAACTTCCTCATAACTCAGAATCGTGCTCTCCTGAATATGATTCGGTTCCTGAAATTTCTTCATTCTTCAGAATCGTGCTCTCCTGAAAAACGGCCAACTGAACTTCCTCATAACTCAGAATCGTGCTCTCCTGAATATGATTCCGTTCCTTCTTTTACTAAAGGATAAATGAACTTCTTCATAACTCAGAATCGTGCTCTCCTGAATATGAAACTGCTCAAACCTCCCCGTAACTCAAGATCGTGCTCTCCTGAATACGATTTGGTTCAAACCTCAAGACGGCAGGTAAATGGAAGCCCAACTGCTCCATGGAGATGGCCATTTGCTGCGAGTCATAACGAGGATATGATCGACTTCTTAGGTGAGAAATGTCGTATGTTGATGCTGTAAAATGTAAAGTGTAAAAGGTTGTAACATGTAGGATCGTAAAGTGTTGTACTGATATATTTTCCAGGCGTGAGCTGGCGTGTATCTGTAAAGGATTGTAGTTGATTTTCTTGAAAGATAGTGCAAAATAAATGCACGTCCGGGTACGGTGATAAACTTCTCAAGCGAGATAGTCGCGTATCTGTCATGGTATGGTGAAAATCTTAGATGGTGCAAAATAAATGCACGTCCGGTTGGGCTTGACGAGCGACAAGACTGAGATTCAATCTAGGATCGAGCTAGAAAGAAGACTGGTAATCAAGACTCCATCGAGGGAATGAACTCGAAGGGTAAATATCTTATCCTGGCGAGGAAAGATAGCTGAAGTAACCGTCATCCACGAGGATCGATCTCTGTGGGGAAACTGGAAACACCTATGTATTTTATGCTTAGGGCTGACAATCTATTTGGAGAGAATGGACAAACCCAGTTACTCGGCGGTAACAACCAATGATGGAGAGACACAATGAACCTGTGAATGCTAACGCATATGTTGATGCATATGTTAATGTGAATGTATGTTAATGTCTATGTATGTAACTATGCAAGATGTTATGAAATGAGTATGTTGAGTATGTAATGAATATGTAATGAATATGTAATGAATATGTAATGAAATAGGCATGTGATGCTTATGCCCTTGCGTATGCTGACGAAACAGACTAGAGACGGGACGAGAGATGAAATAAACATCTCGACGGAAATACCCTGCGTTCTCTGCAACCAATACGTCAATCATGGGTAAGAAAGATCAATGGTAGAACCGAATCTGGTTTTAAAGTTCTGAATTCTCTGAGGAGAAGGTAATCTGCTTGGGTGTACAGTATCACGTCTTCACATGGGGAGAAGAAAACCTGGGGGACACTTTTGAGTTACCCAAGAAAAAGTTGTCAGCTTATAGTCTCGCTGGGGACTGTGATGAGGCAATAGCTTGGGAGCCTGTTGCAACACTGAGATTTACTGGGGAACGAAGGCCGCCGTGAGTAAAATCCATCGGGTGCATGAAGAAAGTTGTGGAACCACATGGTTTTAATCTTGAAGGACCTTATAGTAGTCGCCATTTGTTTCCTTTAAAAACATGGTGCCCCAGGATACTTGCGTTGCGAGGTAGGGTCATCTCAAGAGGATTTTATAGAGAACACCGAGTCCGGCTGCCCCATTGTTCTCAAACTCTTTGAGAGATTTGTCAGGTCTCGACGTAACTGGCACAAATTAATCGTGTTACGATGAAATCTTTGGGAAATAGCTCTTAAGAACGTCAGACTCGCGTTGGTAAGCGAATTGGGAAACTGCCTGCCCCTGTTTAGCAGGATCATCAAGTTCCACGGGTTATGTCCATATGTAAATCTCTAAGATATCAAGCAAAGTCATCATGCCTGAAATGCCTATCCTGAGCTTATCAATGTACGCATATATTTGTCTTGAATTTTTTGTTTTTTTGTTTTGAAAAAGATACCTCAACAACTCGTGACCGAGATCACTGGTTAGGGTATAAGTTTGAATTATAATGCCAACATGAATTTTTGAGCATAGCTCGTAGGAGTCAGGAAACGTGATCTTGTCAAGTATGCTTTCAACCGAAGTCCTACTTCAATTAGGTCTTTTAAAGGTTGTATCGTGGCTCGGTTCACGGTTTAAGAAACAAAGGATAAAGGCTCAAAGTTATATTTGTACCCACCCATTCTTCGTGATGTTCTCCAATCCTAATTCAGTTAACCGGATACGAACGCTCATATCTCAAGCGGATTTGCTATGGTCGAGAACTTATCAAGGCTTTGGACATGGCAGTCACTCACCTATTTCTAATGGCAATTGTTCACACGATTTTGTTCTTTACTAGGGATTATTTATTGTACCCTCTAGTTTTGCTTTTATTCCCTAACTTTTGCCTGGACAACGTCTTTTGATCTGACTTTGGAGTCCAGCGGGATGCCCCAGTTTTGCCTAAGTCTCCTTCATAGGTTTTGACTTAGCGGGCTCTTATTTTTTTGAATATTCTTTTATGCACAAGTCGTGTAAATCTTTTGAAAGACTCGTGACTGCCCCACTCCTTAGGTAACCGAGGGATAGCCATTGTATTGGACTTCTTAAGATGCTAAGGATAAATTCTCGAAGGTTGGCTCTTCCTTTTTAAGAGTCTAAGCGCTCGATCGGTTTAACTGAAACCTACCCTGCCCCAGGTTAGGATGAAGGTTCTTAAAAAGAAAGAAAAACTCCTACTTCAAGGCTCAAAGGGTTGACTAGGGATTAACATCCTTATATCTCCAGTGTTTGGGATTTGAAACAATGCCTTACATCATCAGCGGGTTTCAATCGAAAGCATACGACAAGAAATCTGACGTTTTGGGTTCGTCATCCTCCTCCCAATTCTCCATCTGAACAAGAGATCGGGTAAAGTTGGCATTATAATTTATGAAAACGTTTTTGAATGAGTGAAGCGAATGGATTTATTCAAGACAAACATATGCGTTGCATTAATTAATCAAAGATAAACAAGTTCGTACATGCTAAATATGCTTAATCAAAGAGAAATGCATATAAATAAACAAATGAACTGTCGGAAAAATCCTTCTAAATGTTTATGAAATCTAAGAGCAACAGTTTCCTTTGGCGGAGCCTCAATGGAAAGAACGTCTGGTTTACGATCATTGTGAGTCGTCATGGCTTGCCCCAGTTACGCTGGTCACATCTTCAACAGCTTTCAGTCGTTGCTTCAAAATAATTTTCCCAGATTCTTCGTTGATCATAGTCACGTCATATTTCCAAGGCACAGCTTTAGGATCACTGAAAGGAAACGGACTCGGTCTTCGAATAACTATAGGCTTAGGCTGATTCACTTCAGGGATATACGACCTTGGTATATCGAACACGAGGTTGGCGGAGCCTGCCCCTGATAAATTAAACACTGGTACCTTACCCTTTGATTCAGGCTGATGGAAAACAGGCTCAACCGCAGCGACTACATCCTTCTTGGCTTGGCTTGTCACTTGTAAAACACCCTCATTAATCAGCCTCTGAACATCGTTCTGAACTAACACACAACCCTTAGTACTGGCTTCACAACTTACACATGCAACGTGGGAAGTATCTACTAAACCAGCTTCAAACAGTTTCGAATGGAACATTTTGAGAGGAGTCTTAATCTGTTCAACGTCAAGGGCATAACCATCCCCCGAATCAACACTAACGGCATTGACACTCTCATGGTTAGGGAAAGGGTTCTTCTTAACATTTGGTTGAGGATCTTCGAATGACAGAATCTTCTTTTCCAATAAATCCCTGACAATATTTTTGAGAGCATAACAATTTTCCAGATCATGACCAGGCGCACCCTCATGAAATAAACAGTGAGCGGCGGCGTTGTAATTGGCGGGTAGAGGATTAGGAGGCGGACCCAAAGCCCGAGTAGTGATTAGACCTTGCTTGACCAAAGAGGGATACAACTCGGTGAAAGTCATTGGAATCGGCGGACAAGGTTTATACGTTCTTCTGTTCGGCATATTCTGGCGAGGAGCCGGACTCTTTGGCTGTTGAGGAGCAGGAGTATTGGGCGCCTGTAGGTAGTTGACAGGAGGCGGATAAACAGGAGGTTGTTGCATAGGTTGATACATGGGAACCTGTTGATTGAAAGAAGGTGTAATAGCTGCCACATAGGGTTGTTGAGCATATTGGACTGGGTACCCTTGAGGTTGAGCATAACCTTGCGGATGTCGATAAAAGCGTTCCCTTGGTCTACCAGAGGATATAGCATTAGTCTCACTCTCCTTTTTCTGGGAGCTATACGGAGGTTTCTTCGGCTGATCCTTAGAAGCGCCATGATTATTTGTCATTTTACCACTCTTTATACCCAATTCAATCTTGACACCCACAGCAACGATGTCGGAGAAATTTGAAGTCACACTACCCACCATTCTCTCGTAAAATTCTGGACGGACTGTGTCGACAAACCAATCAGCTAACTCTTTCTCGGTCAAAGGAGGTTCTACCTGCGAAGCAGTCTCTCTCCACCTTTGAGCATACTCTTTGAATGACTCAGAATTCTTTTGTGACATACTCAGCAACTGTCTTCTGTCAGGAGCCAGATCCATATTGTACTTGTAGTGTTTGATGAAAGCGTCAGATAAATCTTGAAAGCTCTTAACGCGGGACTGGTCCAAAGTTAAATACCACTTGGAAGAAGCACCCTTCAAACTGTCTTGGAAGCAATGAATCATCAGTTTATCATTCTCAACATGGGCAGCCATTTTGCGATAATACATGATCAAATGACTCTTAGGACAGGTGGCACCTTCATAACGATCGAAGTTCGGAGTTTTGAACTTCGGGGGAATAACTAAACCCGAGACCAAACAAACATCCCTTGCGGCAGTCCCAAAAATTTGATCACCCTCTACCTTTTTCAATCTCTGGACGATAGTGTTTACTTCCTCACGAAGCTTATCATGTTTCTCATAACCCTCAACATTCTCATCAGGATTATCAAAAACTGTCTCATTGAAGTACGGTTGCGCACGAGTGTGTACAACAGGTGGTGCAAAGATAGGAGCCCCCCTAGAAACTTCAGAAAACAAAGGCACGGCTTGCTGAACAGGTTGATTAATCGGAACAGTGGCTTGAGGAGGCACAAAACCGGGAGCAAGACCATAAGGTGGGTCCCCTGCTACGGTCACACTTGGTGGAGGGTCCACAGTAACGCCGGTAATCTCAGAAACAACAGTGGGCTGGGTATCCATCTTAGCATTCATGACATGTAACAATTCCATCATTCGCCCCATACCCCCTCGAAGGTCTTCAAGTTCCTTGCTAAGGCGATCAATCTCTTTTGCCTGATCCTCCATTCTTTTCCGAGTTTGAGCTCTGGTGTTGTATTGGTGCCGAGAACTCAGGGTGACGAAACTAGAAGGTGAGAGAACCGAGTGTGAGAAATCGGGAGACACATGCAATGCAAAAAAGTAAATGATGCTAAAATGTGAATGTAAATGAAGATTTCATGGAATTCAAAACATTTACTAATGTCGTGGGGTACCAAGGAAATCTTTTTCTTGTTTTTCATTTTATATATTTTTTTTATTTATGGTATCCCGCGATATCCATAAATGGTGTTTGAACTCCATGAAATACAATGCAACGAGATGCTTTATGGATGCAATGCATGAAAACACACAAAGTCCTAGGTTAAAGGCTTGCATGAGGTTCAAAGGCAAGTACCCCCCCCTGAAGTTAGATGCTTCATCCTGTCCTACAAAAGTAACCAGGTTCTAAGGGATCTCAATATCATTGATCCTTCACAAGGGTGATTGTTCAGAAGGCAACTTACTTGCCAACCAAAACCCTCCAAGTTTAGGATCTCAATGAGCGTAGTATCGAGTGTCAACCAACTTTAGTCTGCACCAAAGCCGGCTACCTCACTACCTTCTAAAGGCCAAGATGAGTTAACTAGGGTTCTAAAAGTCAGTTAGTGCGTTGACAACATATGGCAGCCTCAATATTATCCTCAACTTGACTTAAGGAATATAAGCACCAACCAAGAAGTCGCACTAACTATGGCCACCAGATCAACCGTATCGATATACGTCGTACAGTTTCCTTGGTCTATTGCCATTTACCTAAGGTACACTAGATCCGGGTGTAGGACCTATCTCACAGCACAAGGAACAGTCCCACAATCAAAGCACAAATATATACATGCAAATGAATAATAACACAGATAGTAATAAATATGAACAAGTTAGGGATAACCCTCAAAAGTTAGGAGTTCCCCAGTGAAGTCGCCATTTTCTGTTGCGGTGAAATTTGGATGTCAAGCTATTGATTAACTTGAATCTTAATTCATTTACAACCGGTCTTTGATTTATCCGAAGGAAAGGTTAAAGAAAGGAAAAACCTAAAAGGGAGAGATCTAAGGTTCGGGGGTTGGTTAAATTTAGGGAAGGTATTAGCACCCTAAACTTCCGTAGTACTCTACGGGAACCTTTTGTTTATTTTTTTTATTTATTTCATTAATTATTTTGCTTTAGGGTATATACAAAGGATTGAAAATTAAAAAAGACCTAGGGGTTAATTCTAAGTTTACTCGGCAAGACATCGCATCTTGTGCCTACATATCCTTACGGGAATGGAATCAGAGTAACTGTAGTTCCCCTCAAAAGGGAGGTTAGAGACTTCTTGACTGTGGTCAAGGTCTCAAGGGGAATAAACGCATCTTAAGGACACGCTTACATGGAGTTCAGAGACTCCAATCTCTATGTTAAAAAAATGTTAATTAAAATTAAAATAGGGTTAAATTAGGGATTTCACGGCGGGAAACCTTAAAACAGAGTACGACGACTATTTTGACCTAACACTAGGATAAAAACAATTTTGCCCGCAGCGGGACACCTAGGCTAAACAGGGTTTGATCCATTAAAGGGGTAAGGTTATTGACTCGGCGGCCAAAAGGCTGGACCTAATCCTTCGGAAGGATAAAACTATAAAAAAAATGTGAAAATATGACAAATCATTATATGGAGGAATAATTAAGGTACAGAAATAAGAAAAGTAATAAAGGCAGAGGGTATAAAGAAACAAAGAAACATTTCTGAAAACATGAAGAATATGAAAATATGTAATGACACTTAGAATGAAGTGAGGGAGGAAAATAGTGTGGGGCTATGGCCACCACAAGCACATCTCAACCTCGAGCATGCACATGAAATGCCAAAAGAAAGAAAAGTAATAAAAGGGTACATAAAATGACACGACAAACATCAAACATCAGGGGTTCCTTACGAAAAGGTTTTAATTTTTTAATATTTTAATTATAAAAAAAAGCTTTAATTTTTTAATAAAAAATATTTAAGTTAAAATTATAAAAAAAATTAAGTTTAAATTATAAAAAAAAGTTTTTTTTTTGGAGGAAAAGTCTTTTCAGTTTTTTTAGAACAAAAAAGGCTTTTCAGTTTTTTTTGGGAAAATGTTTTTCAGTTTTTTTTTAGGAAAAGGTTTTTGGGAACAAAAAGGTTTTTTTCTTCTTCTTGGGAACAGAAAGGCTTTTCAGTTTTTAAAAAAGGTCTTACTAAAAAAAAGGTTTTAATAATGAATAAAAAAAAGGTTTTGATTTTAAAAAAAGGTTTTGATAAAAAAGGGTTTTGATATTAAAATATACGGACCTAAACACACATGGAGATTAACATGGCAAAATATGCACATAAACATGAAAAAGCAAAAGGTTTAGTAATTTAACGGACCTAAACACATTAACATGGCAAAATATGCACATAAACATGAAAAGGCAAAAGATTTAGTAATTTAACCTACGAAGCGGAGGTTTGCTTCGATAAATGTGAAAAAGGTTTGAATAAGGGAACACTGGAGAGCTCCAATCCTTCTGACGAGTTGTGGGAACGACCACCTTTCTTCTCTGGGGATCTCCTTTGTTTTTCCCTTTCTCTCTCCTCTTTTCTGAAGAAAACCTTCTGACCCCCTTTTTTTTCAACAAGGCAACACATGTATATATATATGGAACAAATGAGGGTTAACACCAAATTGTCAATAATGTCCCTAAAGCCCATTTTAAAGCCCAAACTAAATAATTAGTTAAGAAAAAATAAAATTTAAATAATTTAAAATAATTAAAATAAACTTAAAATAAAAACTAATAATCCTATTGATTCCTAAAATAAAAAATATTATAAAAGGAACAAAATTTTTCAATATTTTTTTATTTTATGATTTTTTGGATATTTTTATGAATAATTTAGAAAAAAGTGAAAAAAATAATATTTAAAAAATGATTTAATTAAAATACGAAAATAATAATTAAATAATAATAAAAGACTATTTTTGTTATTTTTTAATGAAAGATAGAAAAATTTAGAGTAAAAATAATAAAGAACAAAAAAAGTGACAAAGGTGAGATTTAATTTTTAAAATAGTTAGAAAAAAAAAGATTTAATTTTAAAAAGAAATTAGAGAAAAAAAAAAGATTTAATTTTATAAAAGTTAGAAAAAAGATTTAATTTTTTTAAAAAGTTAGAAAAAAAGATTTAACTTTATAAAAGTTAGAAAAAAGATTTAATTTTAAAAAGAAGTTAGAAAAAAAGATTTAGTTTTAAAAAAAGTTAGAAAAAAGATTTAATTTTAAAAAGAAGTTAGAAAAAAATATTTAACTTTAAAAAAGTTAGAAAAAAAGATTTAGTTTTTAAAAAAAGTTAGAAAAAAAAAATATTTAACTTTTAAAAAAGTTAGAAAAAAAAGATTTAGTTTTTAAAAAAAGTTAGAAAAAAATATTTAACTTTAAAAAGTTAGAAAAAAAAGATTTAATTTTAAAAAAAAGTATTAGATTTTTATTTAAAAAAAAGTATTAGATTTTTATTTAAAAAAAAAGTATTAGATTTTTATTTAAAAAAAGTATTAGAATTTGATTAAAAAAAAAGTGTTAGAAATTAATTTAAAAAAGGTTATGAAAAATTTACTCTTTAAAGAAAAGAAAAAAAAAGTTAAATTTTAATCTAAATCCTAAAAGTTAGTAAGAAGAGCTTAAAATGACTTAAATAAATAAACTAAATAGAAAAAAAAAAGTTAATAAAAAACATTAGTAAAGTTATAAAAAAGGTTAATTAAATTATTATTAGTTAAAAAACAAGATTTAAAAAAAAGGTTAATTTATTAAGTTAATAAGAATTTAAAATAAAAATAAAAAAGAAAGGGTAAAATTTGGGGTATTACAGGGCTACATGGAAGAAATGGTTCATCATCTAAGGTTTGATTCAAGGTGGAAAGTCTACTCATGTGGATTTCTTCAAGGAGAAGTTACTTGAAAAATATTAGGATATTCAAGATCAATATTCCTAATGAACATGAAGTGCAATGCCTAATTCAAGACTTCTTCATCCAACTTTGTAAATGCTTGATCAAGTGGAATTCAAATTTGCAAGACATGAGTCAAGATCACAAGTTCATAATCCAAGCATTCATCCATTTCAAATTCAATGGCATAAGAGAGATCCATTATTCCAAATTCAAGATTTATGAATTCAAGATTAGATTCAAGAATATTACAAAAGGAAATTTCATGACATTGCAAGAGTTTCACATGTGTTACAAAGTTTCTAACTCTAAGTGATGCTTAGAAAATTAAGCTATTTATAATCTTCATTCAAGTTTCTAATCAACTTCATGTTATGGTACCCTTCATGCCTCATTAAGTCTACATGTTCCAAATTATGCCTTCACATTATTCATAACCAACTAAATCTTCACATGAGCCTACAAACATCCAAGGAAAACAATTAAGGTTTAATGCAATATTGGAACATCTCAAGATCAAGACCCATTTGTGCTTATCCATGGGCAATTTCAAGACATTTTCAAGTTATTCCAAAAACAGCCTCATACATGCCCCATTCATATCTCAAGCTAGAAATAACTCATAACCAAACAACTCATGTCACAAAACCTAAGGAACCAATTCATGATCCAATGTGAACAAAAAGAAAGTGAACACAACAAAATAACCACACTCATGTTACCACCACACAACTCAAAAGGAATGTATTTGATGCATCACAAAATTAGCACATATTCAAATTCAAAATTTGAAAGAAAACATACTTGGGACCACTTTAATAAGACAAAATCCAGCAAGTGTGGCAGAAAAAATACAACAAAGCACACATGAAAATGGAAGGAAAGATAGTGACATCAAGAAAGTGGTAAGAGGCATTTCTCAAGTAAGATATCTGAAGTTTTGAAAGGAGGAAAAACTCTAATGTTTTGGGGATAAAAAGGATAGCAATTGCAAACAAAAAGGGAGAGACACATGTAGAGAGAGAGAGAGAGAGAGAGAGAGAGAGAGAGAGAGAGAGAGAGAGAGAGAGAGAGAGAGAGAGAGAGAGAGAGAGAGAGAGAGAACCAGAAGAAGAAAAAAAAGAAGAGAGAAAAAACCAAAAAAACTAAGAGAGTCACATAGAAACATAAGAGAATCATAGAAAAATAAAAAAAAAAGAGGAAAGGAAAAAGGTGAACAAGAGAGAAACCATTGAAAGACAAAACCTTTAAAGCATAGAGTAGAAAGTGAAGAGAACACCCAACCAAAATCAGTGGAGGTTTTGCAAGAAAGATAACAACTCTTGGGTATCCCTTTCTTCAAACTCTTCTCTCTTTATATTTTGCATTTGTCTTTTATTTTCTCCTTTAAATGTTTTGTACTGTATACATTGTGTAAGGTCCTAAGAGGAACTAAGGAACCTTTGTAAGAACCACGAGAAAGGAAAAGAACGAAAGAAATAGTTTAGATTTTTCACCCAGCAGGGCTGACACGGGCCGTGTCAGCTGACACGAGTGACCGTGTCAGCCCGCTCTTTAAATTTTCCTTCGCGCACCTCCCAGGGGTGCTGACACGGGCGGCCGTGTCAGCTCCATGTTTACCTCCAAAACCCATGTTGTGGACACTTCCTAACACGGGCCGTGTTGGACCCCTGTTTTTTTTCACTTTTTTACTATTTCACCTTCAAAAAAAAATTTCCGTTTTTTTTTTTATGTTTCGTATATAAGAATGTCATTTTTATGTGAGAACATAAGAATGAATCTGAACCATTAGATTTTAAAATAAATGGTGGAGATTATGTGTATTTTTTTTCTCTCCTCCATAATTTATTTTTATAATGGATGAGAGAGAAAAACAAAAACCACACATAATCTCCACCATTTATTTTAAAATCTAATGGTTCAGATTCATTCTCATGTTCTCACATAACATTGTCATTCTTATAAGATACGCTATATATATATATATATATATATATATATATATATATATATATATATATATATATATATATATATATATATATATATATATATATATATATATATATATATATATATATATATATATATATATATATATATATATATATATATATATATATATATATATATATATATATATATATATATATATATATATATATATATATATATATATATATATATATATATATACACACACACACACACACACACACACACACACACACACTACGTAAAACACATTTAACAATGGTTGAAAAATACATATTATCACGCAGATCAAGGTGTTATTATGTATAGGATTATTGTAAATGTGCTACTTATAATTACGGTCTAAGGATCGTTGTTGTATTTTGGAAAGCATGCGGTATATCACAACGGCTATGCTTAATAACCGTTGTGATATATACGGTACTGGGTTCGAAACCCAGCAACAGCTAATCTAGAAAACCGTTGTGGAACGTACCCATAGTTTATTATATGCCAATGTATATTGTTTGTTTTACCATACACCTCATTAAATAAATACAACCATTAAAATTGGAAAATAACTATATAATCTGAAAATTTAACTATTCTTGAAAACCAACTTAAACACACCACTGTATTCCGAATTGCATGCGTCTCATCGTGCATATTTTATGTTCTTTAACACATATATGGTTTAATGGTCTGATTCCTTCAATGCATCGATATATTTTATTATAGTTTAACTCATCATCATCGCTTATCATCTCGATTGTTATGATGACTTATCATCATAACAATCATGATCTTAACAATCACGGTGATAAGCGACGACGACGAGGTAAAGTAGAATTGTAGATTTCGATGTATTAAAGTAAACATGTCATTGAATCATATATTATGTGTCAAAGAACATAAAATGTGCAGAATGAGATGCATGCAATTTAGAAAATATTGATTGATATTGGTTAGTTTTCAAATACATCTTAATTTTCAAATTATAAGTTTCTATGTCAACTTAAATGATTGCATTTTCATTAAAAGGTTAATGAAACAAATAATATACCTAGTATATAATAAATTAAACTTCATCTATTGTCAACCTGTATAAGAATTTAAAGAACAAAATATTGCTAAGTCACAATAAGCCTCTTTCTTGTGACTTAGAAATATTTGTTCTTGTTTTGAGAACATTTGTCAACAACAACAACATACAACAACACAACAAATCCATGCAACACAATAAAAAAAAAACATTATTTTAGCAACAAAACACTAACAACATATAATATCACAATGACTTCATACTTGCATTTTTCCCATTGTTACACAAACTCTATGTACCTTACCAACTCATACTATACGCTTGCTACCACCATTATCATCACCATGTATCATCTTTACTATACAACTTCACCTATATCAAATAAAATAAAATAGTTAGTATTAAAAACAAATTCAGCTATAGTTGAAACAAAACTCTAACTGAGACTATAACAAATCGAGATACATTCAGTAAATAACGCACCTCTTATTGAAAATAATCGTGGAACTGTAACAAATCAAGATATATTAAGTTCATCTAGTTTGTGATGCTATGAAGAAAAACTGTAAGGTGGATGAAGTTTATACAATAACTTCATACTTCTCATATTTTTTCCCCTAGCAACAAAAACCATATGTATCATCACCATACTATATGCTTGCTACCACCATCATCACCATGTATCTACAAGGAAACACAAGAAACTTCAAACTTAACCCTAAAACATTAACATCATAATATTTTCCACAGCATCTTAAAACCAAACCCTAAAACAATAATCCTAAATTATAAACATCAACAGCATCCAAAAGTAGAGTAGAAAGAAGAGAGTATGAGAACATACCATCTTCACCACCGTAGGAGTTCGCGTCGGACGTTGCTCCCGTCAGATATTCTTTAAGCTTCTTTTCGCCATTCACTTTTTACAATATTAGTTAAGATTCGTGAGAGGAGAGGGTTGTGTTAGGATTTTCTTTAGAGAGGAACGGTTGTTATAAAATGGGCAACAAATACTTTTGTTTATATATTAAAAGATATCATTTTTCGTCACGGTTTACAAGAATAAACGTAATTATATTTTAAATAATAGAAAATTATATCACAACGGTTACTCATAATAATCGTAGCGATATCCCTTTTATTATTTATTTAAAAATAAACAAAAAAGAAATGAGCTTCTT
This sequence comes from Lathyrus sativus, assembly GCA_963859935.3. Taxonomy (NCBI): domain Eukaryota; kingdom Viridiplantae; phylum Streptophyta; class Magnoliopsida; order Fabales; family Fabaceae; genus Lathyrus; species Lathyrus sativus. Next base: position 559,287,722 of record OZ012737.1, read on the forward strand.
AATGTTAAATAAATAAAAAATTTGAGAGCGCTGAAGTTCGAACCCATGAAAGATTGATTGTATCATATCGGTTATAACGCCAACTGTTATTATACCCTAAAAATTTATAATTAAAAAATAAAATAAAAAATTTGCACGTTTTGTAGTAGTGACATATATATATATATATATATATATATATATATATATATATATATATATATATATATATATATATATATATATATATATATATATATATATATATATATATATATATATATATATATATATATATATATATATATATATATATATATATATATATATATATATATATATATATATATATATATATATATATATATATATATATATATATATATATATATATATATATATATATATATATATATATATATATATATATATATATATATATATTATTTTCACTAAATAGTATAACATGATTATTAATTTACCTAATAAAATAATTCTAGATATTCTAATCGTCTAATAATTAAATTACCATGTCTCTAATTCAAGGATTCGCATCCCACCAACACCCAACAATATCATAAACCATTAAAATACATAATTCAAACAAATAAAATATAGTAAAATATCTAATAAGAAAAACGATGTGTTACTTATCACACCAAAGCCTGCTTCTTTCATGAATGAAATCATGATAAAGCTTAAGTGTTACATCAAGGAAGAAGTAAGAAAGACTGGGGAGAAAGGAATATATGTCAAGCAGCACGCCTTTGGAATATCTGACTCATAGTCGCAGCAATGCATAAGTCATTATACCTCACCTATAAGGGACATGGAAATTTTCAATAGAAGTAGGAAACCAATTGAAAATTCCATACCTCTTAACACTTATTGGGAGAAAATATGGTGTTAAGTTCTTTACACTTATGATTAGGGGTGGCAAAATGGGCCACCTGCCCCACCCTGCTCACCCTTAAGGCCGCCCAAAAAAGAGCGGGGTAAGCAAGTCCGTCAAGTGAAGTTGGGCTTAAAAATCTAGCTTGTCCCGCCAAGGTGATGGGTTGGCGGGCGGCAGGCTTGCCCGCCTATTTTTTTAAAAAAAATATCTTTCTTCATTTTCTTAATATGTTAAAAGGAATTTTTTTAACATTTCAATTGTAAATCATCAAACCAACAATTAGAAAGCATAAAATGGCAACTAAAAATCTAAAGCCATCAAGAAATTTTATCTAAAATAGAAGCATAAACGAGTGTTCAAAGACTATAATTCAAGTATTAACCTTCAACCAACCAAAATAACATTTAGATTACTTGATAACTAGGACGACGGGCTTGAGTGAGATCCCATTACTTTTTTGGCAGGCTTAAGGCGGGGTGAGCTGAATGGGTTGGCGGGCAAAAAATCCCAACAAAACCCGCCATTTTTTGGCGGGTGTGCAGGCCAGCCGAACAGGCCATAACCTATTTTGCCACCCCTACTCATGATATTCTGCCTCCATCTCCCCCAAGAAAAATATAATGAGGCCTGGACTCGACATATGGTGCCAGTACCATTAGGTAAGAAGTCATCACAGTGATGATTGTTATCAGCTAAAAAAAGAGATTTAATGACTTATCCAAAAGGTCTATCTTACGAAATACATCAAAGGAAACTCTGAACAGACTTTGGGGGTTTCTAGATTCAAAAGAAAGATCATTTCAAAAGCCTCAGGTCCAATAAAGGCAAGAAATCTAAGAGAACAAGACAGGCCATTCCACCACACTTTAAACATTATAGTTGGAAGGTTTGTCGAAGGAATGGAATCTAGCTCCTTTTGTAGGAGATATTCATACCAAGTCATTGCCGTTGAATACTCGCCTACAAAGTCTATGGAAACTCAAAGGATGATTTAGATCTTAAAATCTCATTTTCCTGAAAATACACCACCATAATTCTTCCTCATAATAATGGTCGTGTGATCATAAATGTGTAATGCAATGACTAGAAGATCAAGCGAGTAATAATTGATCCAGGAAGTTCAATTGACTTCCTATATTGGGATGCCTTTGACATACTAAGGTTGGACTTAGATGAGCTCAAACTTTTCATAGGCTCTTTGGCGGGCTTCTCCGACCAATATGTCTAGTTGAATTGCTAAATCACTCTCACGATGTTGTTCGGACTTAAGGAGAAATCCAAGATTATTAAATTCAATTACTTCAGTGTAATTACCATGTCCTCGTATAACATAATTATTGAGAGAATTGTTTTAACCTCTTGAGGGAGCCCTATCAATTCTATACAAAATCATAAAGTATCCATTATCGAATGGTCGTATTAGCGTGATCTAAGGGGGTCAAGAAAACCTCATAAAGATGTTACAAATACATTCATAAGGTCATAAGGCAGGCTATGGAGGCTGTTGTCATGCTACAACCAAACATCTATGGAATGAATTTTGTAGATTTTGACCCTAGGATGGAGCCTGGGAATGAGAGGTTCACGCCTACTAAGGGTCTGAAATATGTCCAAATCGGGCCCCATAAAATCCATTCCACCAATCGTCTATAATAGATACCAAAGAGGAAGACTCAATCGCCATGCTTAAGAAAAAACCTCGAGTTATTTGCTTGGTCCCCTTCTATTATGCCTAGAATTGATACCAGGATTGTGTGCCGCCTCTTCTTCATTAAACCCACAGTGAAACTAATAGCCCGAAAAAAGCACAAGGTTGGAGATGGGGAACATGCACCCATAATCGGAAAAAAAAATGGGGAAATTGAAAAAATCACGTTTCACAAGGCAAGTGGCCGCCTTTTCTTGATTTTTCTCTTGTGCAGGCACTAGAGCCTTCCACTTTTTCTCTACTTTGAAGAAGAAGGAAAAGTTTGAGTGGACGAGTGGGTGTGGAGTGGCGCTTGAAGACCTAAAGAACTTTTAGACAACCCCTCTAGTATTGACACGCCTAGATGATGGTGTGGCAATATACTTATATTTGTTAGTAACATATATATGACGATCTAGAATCTTAAATATTAGTGGCCATAAATGTGCAATGCAATTACTAGAAGATCAAGCGAGTAATGATTGATCTAGGAAGTTCAATTGACTTTCTATACTGGGATGCCTTTGACATACTAAGGTTGGACTTAGATGAGCTCCAACTTTTCAGAGGATCTTTGGTGGGCTTCTCCGATCAATATGTCTAGTTGAATTGCTAAATCACTCTCACGATGTTGTTTTGACTTAAGGAGAAATTCAAGACTATTAAATGCAATTACTTCAGTGAAGTTACCATGTCTCAGTATAACATATTTATTGGGAGAATTATTTTAACCTCTTGGTGAAGCCCTATTAGTTCTATACAAAATCATAAAGTATTCGTTATCGAATGGTCGTATTAGCGTGATTTAAGGGGGTCAATAAAACCTTATAAAGATGTTATAAAGATATTCATAAGGTCAAAAGGTAGGCTATGGAGGATGTTGACATGATACAACCGAACATCTATGGAATGAATTTTGTAGATTTCGACCCTAGGATGGAGCTTGGGAATGAGAGGTTCACGCCTACTAAGGCTCTGAAATATGTCCAAATCGGGCACCATAAAATCAATTCCACCAAGCTAGAACCGTCTATAATAGATATCAAAGAGGAAGACTCAGTCACCATGCTTAGGAAAAAACCTTGAGTTATTTGCTTGGTCCCCTTCTATTATGCCTAGAATTAATACCAGGGTTGTGTGCCACCTCTTCTTCATTAAACACACAGTGAAACCAGTAGCCCGAAAAAAGCACAAGGTTAGAGATGAGGAACATGCACCCATAATCAGAAGAAAAAAATATGGGGAAATTGAAAGAATCAGGTTTCACAAGGCAATTGGCTGCCTTTTCTATACTTTTCTCTTGTGCAGGCACTAGAGCCTTCTACTTTTTCTCTACTTTGAAGAAGAAGGAAAAGTTTGAGTGAACGAGTGGGTGTGAAATGGAGCTTGAAGACCTAAAAAACTTTTAGGCAACCCCTCTAGTATTGACACACCTAGATGATGGTGTGGCAATATACTTATATTTTTTTATTAACATATATATAACGATCTATAATCTTAAATATTAGTGGTCATAAATGTGCAATGCAATTACTAGAAGATCAAGCGAGTAATGATTGATCTAGGAAGTTCAATTGACTTTCTATACTGGGATGCCTTTGACATACTAAGGATGGACTTAGATGAGTTCCAACTTTTCAGAGGATCTTTGGTGGGCTTCTCCGACCAATATGTCTAGTTGAATTGCTAAATCACTCTCACAATGTTGTTTGGACTTAAGGAGAAATCCAAGACTATTAAATTCAATTACTTCAGTGAAATTACCATGTCCACGTATAACATAATTATTGAGAGAATTGTTTTAACCTCTTGGGGAAGCCCTATCAGTTCTCTACAAAATCATAAAGTATCCATTATCGAATGGTCATATTAGTGTGATCTAAGGGGGGTCAAGAAAACCTCATAAAGATGTTACAAAGACATTCATAAGGTCAGAAGGCAGGTTATGGTGGCTGTTGTCGCGCTATAACCAAACATCTATGGAATGAATTTTGTAGATTTTGACCCTAGGATGGAGCCTGGGAGTGAGAGGTTCACGCCTACTAAGGGTCTAAAATAGGTCCAAATTGGGCCCCATAAAATCTATTCCACCAAGCTAGGCTTGTCTATAATAGAGACTAAAGAGGAAGACTCAGTCACCATGCTTAGGAAAAAACCTCGAGTTATTTGCTTGGCCCCCTTCTATTAGGCCTAGAGTTGACACCAGGGTTGTATGCCACCTCCTCTTCATTAAACCCACAATGAAACCAGTAGCCCAGGGAGATGACGAACATGCACCCATAATCGAAAAAATGGGGAAATTGAAAGAATTATGTTTCACAAGGCAATTGGCCACCTTTTTTAGATTTTTCTCTTGTGCAGGCAATAGAGCCTTCCACTTTTTCTCTACTTTGAAGAAGAAGGAAAAGTTTGAGTGGACGAGTGGGTGTGAAGTGGCGCTTGAAGACCTAAAAAACTTTTAGGCAACCCCTCTAGTATTGACACGCCTAAATGATGGTGTTGCAATATACTTATATTTGTTAGTAACATATATATGACGATCTTTATGTTAGTCCAAGAAAAAGGAAAAAAATTTATAGCCATTTTACTTCGTCAATAATTTGTTTAAGGGAACAAAGCTTATATAGCATAACATAGAGAGACTAGTGTTAGAGGTTGTGATAACGACGAGAAAAATGAAACCCTACTTTCAAGTGCACCACATGGTGGTTAAAACAAACTAACATATCCATAAAATTCTAAAAATGCATGATCTGGTATGGAGGATGTCTTAGTTAGTAGCACTTTTGGAATATGATATCAATTTCATGCTAATAAGAAGCATCAAATCTTAGGTTCTTGTGGACTTCCTGGTAGAGTTCACTTTCTCAACGAACGAGGATGTTTCACACGTCTAGATCTTGTTAGTAGACTGAGCCTTAAACCTTAAGGGTAGTAGGATCGAGGTTGTATTAGAATACCCATGTAACATCCTTATAGAGAAATCCTTGAGATTTGAGTCCAGGGCCACTAATAACCAAGTTGAGTGTAAGACCTTCACCATCAGGATAAACCTCACCATAAAGCTGCCACTTGAAATCACTGAGTATGGAGTGATTCCCAATTAATCTCCAATAAAGTAGCTGACGAATATTAGAGGAAGAAGGCCCATCTCGTCAACTACCTCCAAAGAGTTCAAGACTCGAATAAAAACTTCAAGTTCTTTGGGACAATGTATGTTCCCATTAAGTAAAACACCTTAGAGGATCTTTTATCGAAGCTCTCCAACATAGAGAATACATGTCATAACATAATGGTAATATAAGAAACTTTATCCATGCCTAATGCATATAAGTAGTAATTAAATGCCATAAGCGTTGTCATTGCTCAAAATTAAATAACCCCAATATTGCGTTATTTGAGAGTAAAAAAGCTTCCTTCAAATAAAGCCAAAACAATAAACATTGAGATGTTAGTTATGAAGTATACCATGGTAGGAGTAAATTCGTACACGATGGGAATAACCTCCATAGTAGTAAGATGTTTGGGCAAGGATGAGACTACCCTTAGTTCACACTAGGTCCATGAAAGGGTATGTAGAAGTCACATTGGTGGGCGGATACTGTGTCACAAACTATTAAAGGATGGTTACTATTGCCTGACTTTTATGCAAGATAACCTAGAGTTTCTAAAAAAATGTGACAAGTGCAAAAGGAATTTCAATCTTCTCCATGCACTGATTGAGATCCTTCATTCTGTCACGTCCCTCTTACCCCTTTAACTAGTAGTGTGTGGATATCCTGGGTCCCTTCCCCTTGGCTCCTTGTCTATCGAAGCTCTTAATTATGGGATTTAACTACTTCACAAATTGGATAGAGGTCGAAGTTATGTCCAAAATCATAGCAGAAAAAGTGCGATATTTCTACTGGAAACGCCTCATTTGGAAGTTTGGTTTACCAAGGAGTATTTTCTTAGATAATGGTACTCAGATGCCTAACTCAAGTGTAGTGGAATTGTCTCATCAATTGGGAATTCAGACATAGTTTGTTTCTGTCATCCACCTGTACCCGAAAAGACAAGCAAAATTGATCATCAAGGTAATCCTGAGTGGGATAAAAAAAAGTTGGATATTTTCTAGAATATATGGGTCGAACAACTACACGAGGTATATTTTTTCTCTTTGATTCCATTTAGTAAAACATTTTCTTTCCTAAGGCATGCATTCTTATTTATTATATTATCTATAAATTTTCCTTGGTCATATCATACAACAACTCACTCAATCACCAAGAAAATGTCATTCAAGATGGTTTATGGTGAACACTCCATGCTTCTAGTAGAGATTGACACACCCATGTGGAGTCATGAACATTTCAATTAATAAGAGAATGAAACAGTATTGGGAATTACTTCTGGCATGATTGATGAGGTTAGATAGATTGTCCATATTTACGACTTAGTAGGGAACAAATAGTTGAAAAGTGATACAACTCCAAGGTGATCCTAAAGGGGGTGAAAGAGGATGATCTTGTGTTTAGACATGTTATGGTGCTTACTCAGATAGGGAAGCTAATTCTAATTTGAGAGGAACATATCAAAATCTCCAAAAGTTACCACATGGTGCTTACAAGCTTAATGAGTTTAATGGACAACCCATCCATATAACCTGGAACTCCTGAAACTTAGTGAACATGAGATACTTCTATATGTAATTATTATGTTAATTTCTATCAATTAAATAAGGTAAGGATGCTTATATTCCGTGAATGTGCAAATTATCAACACTTATTTCTTAATGAATAACAAGGATGCAGTGACACTCTATTCCTTCTAAAAGGACAAAGGTTTTTAACGAGGTGTCATCCCATCACTGAAAGATACTTGTCGTCCCATTAGATATATTGTTGGATCTTCACTTAAAGTTGAATTTAAACAAACCTAAATATTAAGATAATATTAGAGCCTTATAAAACAATTTTTTTCTGTACAATAAAAATTATTCTCACTTATATATTTTTAAATCAAAGAACATAAATTTAATAACACGTGATCTATTATTAATGAGTTTTGATACTATTTTAAAATAGGTTAAATAGGGTTGTCGTCTTCTTAAATATCTCATATTTAAAAAAAAAGTTCCATCAAAGAATGGTCCTAAAAGTTTGTATTCTTACTTTTGGTTTTTTCTGCTAAAATTATTTCTAATTGATCAGCCGTTAAATAGTAAATCGTCGTTAAAATCATCGTTAATTTTGTCGTTAAGTTAAAAAATAACCACTAAGTTGTAGGAAGAACTAAAAATATAAATATAAAAAATTTTAGTCGGACGATTCTTTAAAAACTAAAAATAAAATATAAATTATTTAGAAAGATTAGCAACATATTTAAACATATTTAAAATTGTACTTGAATATTATTCAACCTTACAAAATTGAGGTGAAGACTGCATTCATTTATAAACATATTGTGAGACAATATCTAAAACTTTTATTGAGATACTTGCAACGAAAAACATAATAAAAAATCATGGTAGCATAACTTAGTAACACCAATAATTGTCATTACAATGCACAACAAAAGAAAATTGGCCCAACTGTCACAAATCTAATATGGAATAGCCTTTGTCATTCTTTATATTTGTTTATGTAGGTGATCTTTATTTTTTCTTTCATGTATTTTTATTACTTATGCATGATCACCGCGGTGATTATTGACTTTAATGTTTTAATCCACCAAAAAGCAGAATGAACCCATCACAAGAAACAAAAAATGAACACAAATTTAGACTTTGTGATCTTCATGACATTGCATTTGGACCTCAATCATAGTAGTGGACATCTTAATCAAATATATATTTACCATTTTCACTCTAGTTATTTCCATTTGTCCCCAACAATAAAGAGAAAAGGAAGGAAATATAACAGAACTAAAGACCTTGTTTTGACATCACTTGCTAAAATTTTCAACTTCCATCATGTGGCTTGCCAAAGAGAAACAACATAAATTAGTAGAATTATGAAGATATCATGTATAAGTATTGATATTAATCAAATATTGTAGTACATAAGTTAGTTAAGATGGTCATGTATAGATTTTGTTCTTATATTTTATTTTATTTCAAAAATATATTTATCATTTAATTTTTAATGAAATGGACAAGTTTGTTTGACTAAATTATTATTGATTCCTCTTTCGGGTAGATCATCAACCTGAGGCCATGCGGAAAGCAAGACTCTTTTTCACCTGCAGCAAATGAGGAGGGAGTTTTTAAGTGATTTGACGAAGGATTGAAACTAAGCCAATGCTTTTCTTCTGATTATTCACGCATGAAGATCGTAATATGTATGTTAGACTTTGGTTGCCGGTGCGTGTAGGGAGGATATATATATATATATATATATATATATATATATATATATATATATATATATATATATATATATATATATATATATATATATATATATATATATATATATATATATATATATATATATATATATATATATATATATATATATATATATATATATATATATATATATATGTGTGTGTATATATATATATATATATATATATATATATATATATATATATATATAGAGAGAGAGAGAGAGAGAGAGAGAGAGAGAGAGAATTAAATGTATTTTAAGAAAAAATACTAGTTGGTTTATATTTAGTGGTGATTTATATGGTATTTGATAGGGAGAATTATGGTTTGATTTATTCCCAGTATGATTAAAAGAAAGTTGAAACTATTTGATATCATAAATGACTCTCAAAAGTGATTATTTAATGGCTAGATCTTAAAATTGAAATTCGACACTATTTGATGATAAATTTTATATTTTCAAAAAAACCTTACTTTTAAAATTTAAATGTATAAAGTGATTATTTTTTATATTAAAAATGTGGGGAGTGGATATTACGTTGGAGGGAGAATATATTAGAATTCTTTTATAAGTTTTACAATGTATCGTCTCTCTCGTCATGTGGGAGCCCGGGCAATCAAGAAGCCCACTTTTTCCACAATATATAGAGGCCAACAATCTGGGCTTAAGGATTGACTATAGTCTCTCTTGTACATTATTTAAGGGGTTGCTCTTCACACCATTCGTGGTGAAGAGTATTTTATAAATTTAAAATTGTTCTTTTCAAATTTAGAAATATTCTTTTGTGCGCATTCAAAATACAACATATTTCTTCTTAAGTGAACCAACCACCCACTCCGTTTTATCAAAAAGTAGTATAGAAATGTATGTTCGTATTAATGGAATATTGAGTTCATATGTGCACTTCAGTAATAATTTATAAATATATTTTGAATTCATGATAGTGTATTTATTTCATAAATCCGTGAATAATTCGGAGATATACTTCTGCAATAACCTTCAAGACAGTTAGTTTTTATTATAGGCAGTAAGTTTGTTATAAATTTGACATTTGTTAAGAAACTTTATATTTTAGGTCATTTATGCTAAATATGCATAACTATTATTCAATTAAATCATACACTGATGTAATTCAATTAAAATGTAATATATTAATTCAATTAAAATTCATAATCAAACATCATTGTCGCCCAATAGCCACAATACGGTGACATGCGAGTAAGACATCAATGATATGATTTGCTCTAGCTTGGTCCTCCTTTAATATCTTTTGATGAGTTGGTCTAGGCGGCTCTCTCTCAGCATCTGATGTCATGTAATGATGCAACTATTTGAAAAATCATTAGATGTAGTTGTATGCAGCATTCTGTGGTAGAAGAGTTGTCACACTTTCTGCTCTATCCAGTACTAGATGATTATATAAATAATCAAACATCACATCAACATCTTTGCGAATGATAGTGGGAGGAGCATACATCGTGGGATCTCTTGGAATACACTGTATAAATACGAACTAGTGTATGACTTGCTCAGGAAGATGTGGATAAATAAAATGTGAACCACGAGCCAACCATATGGAATAGAAGGTTATGTCATCCAATGGACGTGTCAAATGATGATCATTGTACGATGTGTAGTGTATATCATCTGCTCTGATATGGTCAAGAAACATTCAGAATGACTTGATCGCATGATTTCCTCTGAGCGGACGAATGAGCAAGCACGTGGTCAAGCCCCATTGTATTCATAATGCCAGTCGAAGATATGTTGAAAGTGAGAGAGGATCCATGCCTGAAAATGGTTCAGATAAAGTACTAGTAACAATGTAGCAGAAGTGTTATGAAATATTAGTAACAATAAAGGTGCAAGTATATTACCATAAACAACGTGTTGCTTACAGTCATTTGTCTAATCTTCCAAAGACAAGCTTCGAGTACAGGTAAACCAAACAAGATCGCACTAATTTTACTCATGAATCTGCTCGAAGTCAATGAAGTATCCAAGGTAAACTGCATCGGCATAATAATCACTTTTATCCACAAATATGGATGTGCCAACCAAATACACGAGGTATGACCTCAATACAAATGCTCTATGATGTAAAGATAGTGCATCATCACCATCGAACTTCACTTTCTCAACCAAATAGTATTTATACAACTCCATTAGAAATGAAAATCTAGTATGACACCTTCTAATGTCATCCATCTCCTTGTTGGCATCACCCAGGTCAGCTCTCAAATATTGCATCATCATGTCCAGTGTTTCAGGTCCAATGATTTGGAGTAGTTTAATAATCCCCCTGATCAAAAGTTGTAGCATGGATGACACATCATCAAAGTGTTATGAATATATCACCAATCGAAAGATGAAAATATGAGGTCTCTAAGTGTCATCTCTCCATAAAAGTTGACAACATACCACGGTTATTAACATTATAATTAGTCATGCATAAATCTTGTAGTCCAGATTGTTGCATGACATCATGAAACCATTTCTCTTATGAGAAAGGTTGAAAATGATGGAAATGGGATATGCTCACGAGCTCTCTTTTTTTGTTCAGAGTAAGCTCTAATGGAAATGAGGAACGGGGATGTCCAATTCAATAATATAACTCAAAATGTGTCTGAAGGTATACTTCTATAGGTTTTTTACGGAAATATACATACTGATTCACCCTTCCATTAGTACGGAGATACATGTATGTACTAATTTATGACAAAATGATGGTGGCTCACTTATGAAGTGATATGGTGTGGACTCTTGGATGTGTTCGGAAGTGTATCTCCGTATTTGAGGAATATTTGTGATTTTTCACATAAATGTGTGAGCACCACTAAGAATTCATTGATCAATCCTCTATTTAATTAGGAGTGGAAAAATAGACAGAGCCCGTCGGGTTTGTATTTTTTGTCTGCAATTATTGCCGTTCTTAAACAAGGTTTTTATCTAGCACCTTCTAAGCTGCTTGCCACGCCCCATCCCATTTTTGGCAAGACTCGACGAGCACGAGCATTAATGGGGCCAACATTTTTTTGGGGTCATTTTTATCCTTTTGGGTTGTAAGTTTCATCCATCCTACCCTATTTTTTGGCATGATTTGACGGGCGCATGCATTAATGGGGTGAACATATCTGTTTTGTTATTTTTAGCCTTTAGTGGTGTAAGGTCGTCCGCCCCGTCTGTTTTTGGAGGATTTTTGCGGGAAAAGCTTAAAAAGAACTGACGTTCCAATTTTTCACCCTAAATCTCAATATTATACATAATTAAGATTTTTTTAGTTCCTTTTATCACACGTCAACATTTCAATACAATGACATAATAGAGGCATTATAAAATATTTGTGTTTTTAATAAGGAAATTAAATTCATGATCCAACATTACATCTTTAAAAGTGCCTTATGTCAAGAATTTAACTTGCCACCCCCAAAAATATACATGGCACCCCCACATTTTTCAATAACTCCAAAATTGCCCTTGGACAAAATTGGATCAAAATGTGTGGACAAAATTTTTGGTAGTTAATTGAAAAATTTTGGTATTAGTTAAAATTTCAGATGGTTCATTCAAAATTCTATGTATAAACTTATGCCGGTATTTTTAAAAAAGTACCGTTTGATACCGAAAACTCGATTCTTTGTGAAATTTTTGGTAGCGCGTATCTCCAATGGCTACAATTTTTCAGATAGTTTTATATGACTGTGATTGCACCGACCGTTTTGTGCGGTCCAGAATGAATTCGAAGTTGTATAAATAGAGGTCATCTGTTGTTGAGAAAAACATACATCTAATAATGCCTCTTCCTCAATTTTTCATTAAGGCAAAAGTGTGATTCAACGGGGTGAAAGATCCTGTAGAGTTTCGGCTTTCGAAAGACACCACATGTCTCGTCGTCTTGAGATCCACATTGAATAATTTGTTGCCCGGCATTGAGAATGTAAAGTAAGATCGAGTTTCGTGCAAACTGGGTTGATATTGATGGAAAGGTGAAATACGACCTTATTGAGATGAAGAATGATGAAAGTTTGAAGGTTATGTGGAGAACATTTCACCGTATGCTAACTAAGGGACCGATCGAGTTTGATGTCACAATTTCAAGAACTGTCGGCGACGTGATCAAAATGTTGAAACATTCAGAATCATTTGGTAGTGTCTAGGTTTTCATGTTTCTTATTGTTAATTATGTTAGTTGTAATGTGTTAAGTTATTTTCATCTTCTAAATGTGTAACCGAAAAAACATTATGTAATAAAAGGTACAATTCTAAATAGTGTGAGTCACAATAATAAATAAATTAAAGTTAAACAAAAAATATATATACCTATCTCTGCGATAATCGGTAAGTCATATGGTCAGCATACTCGATAAGCACTGATCAGTCACTAGGTCCTCCCAAGAACTCTTCATCAGTGTGCATAGATGGCACCATCGAAGTATGAGTCATAACCTCTATATCACCAGTAGTAGTAGCCTCGACAATAGTTCTCTCTGTCTCATCAATAATAGGAACCACATCTGTGGCAGCCACCTCATAAATAATAGATGTCATATTTGCCTCGACTACCTCATCAACAATAGGGGTCGCATCCATATCGGCCAACTTACTTGGGTTAATAACAGCCTGACCCTGTACCTCCTCAACATGAACAACCTCAATAACATGCTCATCTGCATCATCCTTGGGCTGCTTGTCTAATCTAATCGCTCAACGTCGGGTACTATAGGGTACCCGAAACTCCTCAACCAATTGTTTTTTGTGAGAACTGGTTGTAACTACTCTATAAGCCCGTAGATGGGAAGACTCTGCCTCAGCAGCCCTAGCGTGGGCTGCCTTCCTATCTGTGTTCCTGCTTGCAATATTCTCGTCTTTTCCCCTAATCTTGACTGCAAAACGGAAAAATGCATAAAAAACAATGAACTACTGTCAATTTTAAAATTTGCGAGATTCTACATATATTACCGACAATTTTGAAATTTTTGGTACTATGTTACAAAAATTGAGTTGCCGGCATTTTCCAAATTTTCGGTAAAAATTTTAACTTTTTGAATTATTGGAAATTTTAGAATTTTTTGTACCATTATATGAGTAAATACCAGAAATTATAAAATTCTACATTTCTTAAATTTCATGTACAAATACAAAATATTTTACCAAGAATTCTAAAGTTTCAGTAAAAACTCAGGAATTCTAAAGAAAACCTTATTTTTCACTAAGTTTTTGGTATGAATAGTAAAATTTATTGTATCGCCTTAAGATGTTTTGAAAAGTGCAATATTTTTTTAGTGAATTTTGAAAAATAGTTTAAAAAGTGTGAAGAACAATATAGTCAATTCACTCACTTTATAGGGTGTCACTTATAAGTAAGAGGTGAGAGGATAAATTCTCCCTTAGTCTTCCTAAGGCATCTTTTCATAACAATTTCATTAAAACTAAATTTAGAGTCTAATTTATTTTGCATGGTTCAGTTTTAAGATCCCATGCTTCATCTATCTAACCATATAAGCTTGAAACGTCCTTTATGGCTTCTTTTTTTATCTTCTTGAATTGTTGATATCAGTGAAAAAAAAGATTTTGGGAGAAAAATAGAAATTAAAGGACGTTTCAAGCTTGTATGGTTAGATAGATGAAGCATGAGATCTTAAAATTGAATCATACAAAATAAATTAGATAAAAACTTGTATGGTTAGCTTGTATGGCTTTTTTTTCTTGCTCTACTAACAACTTCTAGGTATCTCACTTTTTATCCCTTTCTATTCTATTAAAAATAAACCTTATTTTATTTTATTTCCATTAATTCTACCAACTCTTCTCAACTCTCACTAATTCCACCTACCTTCTTAATTTCAATTAATTTCTATTTTTCTCCCAAAACCACTTTATCTTATTTTCTCGCTAATTTAACTAATTTCTATCCAAACTCAATAATCCAATTAATTAAAGATACAAAACATCACTAAAAAATTACAATAAATGAATAAATATATTAAAATGAAAATCAGGGCGTTACACCACCATCCATATTTAACTTGGTCGACGCCACTCGCCGTCGCATCACTCTAGAATTCTATTGGTAAACTTTGATCCCCTTGATTCCACTTCCCATAACTAATATCCTTTTCCACCATTTGGATATCCATTAAGACATAATTCAAAACCTTGCTATGAACCTGAATTAGTTCAACTTGATAATAAGCAAAGTTTGTTGACCTTCAAAATAGAGTAGTTTACATGTTTCCTACTCTAAAACCCATAAAAGTTAGAAATTTATTCTTGTGTATAGACATATGTTGACCAAGTAAGTTTCTTTGGAACTAACCTTATCCCAGAAACTCAAGGATAAGTTAGTGGTCACATGAATTTTTATCTATTGTCTCTTGCAAAACTCATTAAATAATTTCTAGACATGAACCGTGCATTGACCTCAAATCTCATTGCTACTTCTTGTAATGAAAGTATTCACCGATGAATTATGAATGGAAAAAAACATTGAGACCTTCTAAAGTATATAACTCACATATTTTAGACTATTTAGCTATGATCACTGCAATATGCAAAATCTTCAACACCTCATGTTAAACTCTAATGCAATAACCTAGATAATAAACATGCTTTTGGATATATTTTTTTGTATAAACTCTATAACATAACATACATTGTACAAGAAGAACTCAAGATCATCAAATGATTTAAGTATGAGCGTATCAATACCATTAATTTTGCAATCCTTATTGTCACAAAGGAAAATTACACCACCTTCTTACAATTTCAAAGTCTCAAAGTATTTTTTTTCTTAGACACGTGTGATAAGAAAAATCTGAGTCCATAACCTAAGTCTCTTCATTCTTTAAAATCTATACCACTACTGCACCATCACTTTCATAACTATCCTCATATGAGAAAATAATAATCTAATCAGAACCTTCATTGTTCTCCTTCTTGGTACAATCCTTCATGAAATAACACAATTTCTAAAAAATAAAGAATTTTAACCTTGACTTTTCAAACCTCTAGAGTTTGGGCATCCATTTATACTCACTTCCTCCTATTTATAAGCTTTCACCTCTATCGTCAATATTCAAATCTTTCACATTTAAAAATTCCTTGGATATCACAATCATCCATACTTCATTCAAAGTAACATTACCTTCCTTACCCTAAAGAAGTGCATCCTTGAATAGGTCAAAGGATATGGGCGAGCTTACCAAAAGTAGATACTTGTCCTCATCATCTATCTTCACCTTAATATTCTCGAGATCATTAATGATCTTGTGAAATCCTCTCAATTGATCCACTATAGGTTTCTCTACCATTATGAATTAATAGACACTACTACAAAATGCACAAATAACAACCCCACCGTTGTAATAGGTCAAAATTTTCGTGCCGAATGAGTAGCTGGATTTATAAACATTAATTTAATGACGGTTGTCTTAAAACACTGTAGTAATAAATGATGTGTGGCAAGCGTCGATCCCCAACAACTATATTTTTTTCCATTTTTTAGAGTACATTAAGCGTGTGTCACTTAAGTCCATTATTTAAAAAATAAATTGTAAATGATTTTACAACAGTGAAGTAAACCAACCGTTATTAGAGGACTTACAATTCCACTACTGTTGGGTTGTCCAACCGCAATTAAAGGGTTTAGTGATAAATTAAAACCAAACTTATTATGTATTTCTTTCATAAGACGCCCTAGGAGAACAAGCGAGCCAGAGATGACAGCGGTGACATAATCTTTACCCTCTTTGTATCCATTCATTTGGAGCTCAAATCTTCATCCTCTTCATTCATTTGATTCTTCAGCTTAGAAGTACGGTACTACAATAAACCAACTTATAAATAAATAAAAAATTGAAAGTTATTTAACCAATTTATTCAACCACGGTTTTACAATACAACTGTTATAAAATTTGAAAATTGCATCATGGTTTTTCTTTCTAACCATGATGAAAAGTGATATTTTTTAGTATATAAGCGAAAGTATCTATTGTTCAGTACATAACAGTCGTTTCTCTCAAAAGAAAACCCTAACATATTTCACTCTTCTCTCTCATAACATAACCCTAACATCCATGTCGCTCTTTAAACATACTTCAACCTTCAGATACATCTTCAGATTCGTCTTCACCAATCGCTAACTTGAGGTTCGTTCATTAAATTTGTGCTTCGATTTCGTTTACGTTTCTTGTTAAAAATGGGTTCTCATTTTTCATTTGGTGAATGTTCTTAGTTTTTCAGATTCGTCTTCACCACCTTAACAAATCACATACTTTGGCTATGATACATAAGGTTTGTGTAGCTATGAAGAAAAATACAAGAAGTATGAAGCTATTGTGTAAACTTTATTCACCTTGTACTTCTTCTTCATAGCTTCATATGAACTTCATAATTTCCATGTCATGATTTTTAATTACATATAAATTGGAATATAACTGTTTATAAATTATGAAATATGAAATTAAAATTACATCAGATTAAAGTTTCCATCAAATTCTTTTGAATTGTTTTTCGTCTTCTTTTCCCCCTAGTCACTGTTCGTCTTCTTCTCACCCAGTTTCTTCAAGTTTCCATCAAATCCTTCCATTAAAATGTCTTAGCATTCCAGTTGTAGCCATGGAAGCAGATCCTCAAGTCGTTCAAGGTACATATGCAAGTGTGGTATTGACGCTCCATTGATGATGACATGGATCAATTCGAACCTAGACTGTCGTTTCTATGGTTGTGGGATGTATATGATTCAAGGATACAAAAAATGATCTCCCTTTGCTTGGTTGGATGAGGAGATGGATCTAGGGCAAAATAAATAACTTCTTCACTGGTGAAGAACTTGAATAAGGAGAAAGAGATGGTTAACACCTACAAAGCTAAAGAGGACGAATTGGAGTTGAAGGTGAAGATCCTGAAGAAACAATTGAAGATTACTTGGATTTTTTTATTTGTAGTGTTCATTGCAATTGTTGTAACAACAATGACGAAATAGGTTATAGTTGATTAGGTTTGTATGTTGACTGATGGTGTAATGGTTGATGTATTGGTTACCTTGGATTCATGTGAGGATGTTATGGTGTATTGAATATGATACAATTATGTGATATTATGAATATGATACAATTAATATTATTATAATAACTTTATCACAAATGTAAGTTCTATTTTCTGCTGTGATATGGTGAACAACAATACAGGTTAAAAAATGGGATTAATTATAAAAGCGGGATAGTATTTGTTAATTATAAAAACGGCTATATATCATAATCGTTAAAATATCTTGTGCGCTGTCCAAAAAATATCAAAACAGCGCAGCTGGGAATCAAACCTAGGACCATTATTTTTATCACAACGGTCATTTGAAAAACTCATTGTGATAGGGTGCACGCTTTCCAGTTTATTACAACGGTTATTAGACCGTGATTGTAAGTATCATATATACAACCACACTCTACATAACAACGTCTGAGCCCGCATGATTATATATCTTTTCCAACCGTTGTTAAATGGGTTTTCCATAGTAGTGAGAGTTGTTATTTCACATACAACCAATGATCCAAAGACTTGGTCATATACAATGACTCATGCTTTCCCCACATCAAAGTCGCAACTTATTAACCATAGTTATCACTTATAAAAAAATCCTTTGCCTAGGAGCTGCTTTTTATGAAAAATATAATAATAATAATGAATTTGTTTAGGCTTAATTGCAACTATGATCCCCTTATTTTGCATTTTTTTTGGATTTTGATCCCCCCCCCCCCATTTTAAAAATCATGATTTTAGAGAATTCCTTCATGCTTGTAACTATAGAACAACAAAAGAAGTGTGAGATACCCTTAAGGAAATTCATGAAGTTCCAACTGAGATAGAAAAAGTGAACATACGCATCAAAGAAAATTAGATACAAAAAATTTGATGAATCAACTGAAAAAAAACCTCTTAAGATTCTAGTATCATAAAGAAAAACCTCTAAGTTCCAACTATTATGCGTGTATGAAGAAATTATAATAGTACATGAAGAATCAACTGGAAAAACATCTTAAGATTCATAGAAATATCGTGTAAAGACTTGTGCGTTAAAAGTTTCATCCAGAAGTTTGCCAAAGGATTCACATTAAGTATCTTCTAGGAGATCAACTAATAAACCAGACAAAGAAAGTAACATTGGTTTCAAAGATATGTAACAACAAGACAATGATTGTTAGAACACAGATTGGTTCTTAGTTATATCTCTATATTTTGATGATAACACTTATAAAATTTTGTATTAAGAAATTATATACTCTAAATTTGTTCAAGTATTTTTGCTGCAAATATTAAATTTAATATTCCTCAAGAAGCAAAAATGGATCTGAACATTGCACTACGCAAGGCTCTGAAGCGTCAGAAGCATCTCTTAGAAGACTCTGAGCGCTGCCTACAGAAGGATCTGAAGCAGAAGCTGCAGAAGCATCTGAAGCGTAGACTGAAGATTTTGTATGAAGAGTTTCAAGCACTGTTTTTCATAAGACTCTGATAGTACTGTTCGCTGCAAGTACTGAGGATCTGATCTCTAAACTTTGCTCTGATTAATTACACGCTGAAGCACACTTGCTGCAACACTCTGATACAGCAAACTCTGAAGACATCAAGACTCTGATCACTCAAGGCTTTGATGTTAATTGTTGTGAATTAGAAACTTGTTGAAGAAGATTATTCAAAGTTATATCCGTTGGTTATGCCAAACGACTCTTTCCTCTTTTATGCTAGACACAAGAACTCAGGAAAAAAGGATTTCTCTGAACATTCAACGTATAGGAAAGGTCAAGTGATGTGAAGACAAAAGGCTATAGCTACTTTGCAGTACACGGTCTTCAAGCTTGCAACGTCTTGGACTTCTCAATCTATAAAAGCAAGCCTTCAACAACTTTCTTTAGTTGACGAAAATTGAACATTTCATTTGAAAACTCTCTAAAGCTCTCATACAAATTATTATTCTTTGCTAAATAGTTTTCATAAGTTCTTAAACTTAAGTGTAAATCACAGTTGTGATATAGCTTTCTTAGAAGCATTTCAAACACTTGTTTAGTTTACATTTGATTGTAAAAGTTCCTTGAGAAGACCAAGTTGTGGTCAGTAGTTCTTGAGAAGACTAAGACAGTTGTTCTTAGTGGTTGATATTGTAATCAGTTTGATTATAGTGGATTAAGTCCTTGTAGAGAAAGGCAAATCGCTCTTGATAGGGTGGACTGGAGTAGTTGAGTTCAACGAACCAGGATAAAAATCTTTGTGTTTTTATTGCCATAATATATTCTAAATCCTTATTCACCCCCCCCCCCCCCCTTCTAAGTATTTTCTCACCTTCAGTTGGTATCAGAGCTCCGGTTCTGTGTGTGCTATCACTTCATAGTAACAGAAAAGATCCAGCGAGAAAACTCTTGATATTCTTTAGTTGATATTATGGTTGAAGCTTCAACATCCAACAGCAACAACAAATATGAAGAAAGGGATAGAATCAGCACAAAACCCCCTATGTTTGATGAGGAGAAGTTTGACTATTGGAAGGACAGAATAGAGAGTTTCTTCCTTGGTTATGATGCTGATCTTTGGGACTTGGTCATTGATGGTTATGTTCACCCCACTGATGAGGATGGCAAGAAAATTGATAGGAAATCTATGAATGAAGCTCAAAAGAAGGAGTTCAAAAATCATCATAAAGCAAGAACAATCTTATTAAATGCTATATCTCATACTGAGTATGAGAAGATTACCAACAGAGAAACAACATTTGATTTGTTTGAGTATTTAAAGATGACTCATGAAGGGAACTCACAAGTTAAAGAGACCAAGGCTCTGGCGTTGATCCAGAAATATGAAGCCTTTAAAATGGAAGAATCTGAATCTATAGAAGCTATGTTCTCTAGATTCCAGATCCTCACAGCTGGATTAAAA
The DNA here is from genome assembly GCA_963859935.3 of Lathyrus sativus. Classification (NCBI taxonomy): domain Eukaryota; kingdom Viridiplantae; phylum Streptophyta; class Magnoliopsida; order Fabales; family Fabaceae; genus Lathyrus; species Lathyrus sativus. The sequence goes on from OZ012737.1 coordinate 559,308,579, forward strand.
GTGTTGGATAAAGGCTATTCAACTGCTGATCATGTGAAGAAGATCATCAGAAGCTTGCCCATCAGATGGAGACCAATGGTCACTGCTCTGAAGCTAACTAAGGATCTAAACAAGATCACATTGGAGGAACTAATCAGCTCTCTGAGGAGCCATGAAATTGAACTTGAAGAAGACGAGCCTCAAAAGAAAGCTAAGTCAATTGCTTTAAAGTCTAACAAATATGTGAAAGCATTGCAGGTGTTAGAAGAAAGTTCTGAAGAGTCTTCTTCTTCTGAAGAAGAAGAACTGTCCTTGTTGTCCAGAAGAATCAACAAACTCTGGAAGCACAAACATAGGAAGTTTAAGAACTTCAAGAAGCCAGATCAATGCAAAGAGTCCTCTGGACATAAAAGATCCGGAAAGAAGGAGGTTGTTTGCTATGAATGCAAAGAACCTGGTCATTACAAGAATGAATGTCCAAAGCTTCTAAAGGAAAAGCCAAAGAGGAAGTTTGACAAAAAGAAGAAGGTTCTAATGGCAACCTGGGATGATTCAGATGAATCTGAATCTTCATCAGAGTCAGAAGAAGAATGTGCCAACATGGAACTGATGGCTGGTGTGGAAGATCAGGATGAAGGATCATCTGGATCTGAATCTGATTCTGAATCTGATTCTGAATCTGACTCAGAAGAGGTACTTTATGATCTCTTTAGGGAAGAAATTATAAAATTCTTATCAGAAGTCCTGAACAACTATAATCAGATTAAGCTCAAATGCAAGAAGCTTAAATGCAATCTTAAATCTGAGAATAGTCTGTTAAAGTCAGAAGTTGCTGAGCTCAAAGAAAATAATTTGAAAATGAAAAATAATTTTGAAAAAGCTATACAAGACTCTGAATCTGAAACTAAGTCAAAATGCAAAAATATTTTAAAAGAATATGACTATAGTTTTCAGAAGTTTCTGGCTAAAAGCATAGATAGAAGCAAGATGGCTTCAATGATCTATGGAGTTAGCAGAAATAACAGGAAAGGAATTGGATATGAATCTTCCTCTGGAAAGGATTTAAATTCAATGCTTGTTGATAAACTTATCATTAAGAAGACTCCCTTATATTCTCATTTTAAGTTTGATCATCTGAATGATATTAAACACGCACGTTCTGATCAGAATGTTCCTGTGTTTAAACCAAAAGTTAGTCAGAACAAACCTGTTGTAAAAAGACAGAAGTTCAGACAAACTTTTAAGGAAACTAACCTAAAATGACCCAAAAAGATCTGGGTACCTAAGGATAAGATAATACCTGTTGCAGATGTATTTAGCAGCAAAGTCAAGACGCCAGTCATGGTACCTGGACTCTGGCTACTCACGTCACATGACGGGAGAAAGGTTTATGTTCTAAAGCCTGAAGCTTAAATCTAGAGGAGACGTCAAGTTTGGAGGGAATCAGAAGGGCAAGATTATTGGCTCTAGTACTATTGGCAATGATAACCTTCTCTCTATATCTAATGTTTTACTTGTAGAAGGATTAAAGCATAATCTATTGTCCATAAGTCAATTAAGTGACAATGGTTATGACATAATCTTTAATAAAAAATGTTGCAAGGCTGTTAGTCAGAAGGATGGCTCAATCCTATTTAATGGAAAGAGGAAGAACAACATTGATAAAATCAATCTTTCAGAACTTAAGGTTCAGAACGTAAAATGCCTTATGTCTGTTAATGATGAGCAATGGGTCTGGCACAGAAGATTGGGACACATTAATATGAGACGTATATCTCAAATTAATAAACTCAATATGGTCAAAGGACTTCCTAAGTTGAAGTTCAACTCAGATGCTCTTTGTGAAGCATGTCAAAAAGGAAAATTTTCAAAATCTTCTTTTAAAACTAAGAATGTTGTTTCAACTTCAAGACCATTAGAGTTACTTCACATTAATCTTTTTGGACCAGTAAAAACTGCATCCATCAGAGGCAAGAAGTATGGATTAGTCATTGTTGATGACTATAGCAGATGGACATGGGTGAAATTCCGAAAACACAAGGATGAGTCACATTCTGTGTCCTTTGACTTCTGCAAACAAGTCCAGAATGAAAAAGATTTTAAAATTATTAAAGTCAGAAGTGATCATGGTGGCGAATTTGAAAATAAATATTTTGAAAAATACTTTAATGAAAATGGCATTGCTCATGATTTCTCCTACCCTAGAACTCCACAACAGAATGGAGTTGTAGAGAGGAAAAATAGAACTTTGCAAGAATTGGCCAGAACCATGATCAACGAGACTAATCTGGCAAAGAATTTTTAGGCAGAAGTAATAAACACAGCTTGTTATATTCAGAACAGAGTGTCTGTAAGACCTCTTCTGGAAAAGACTCCCTATGAATTGTGGAGGAACAAAAAACCCAACATTTCTTATTTTCATCCTTTTGGATGTATATGTTATATGTTGAACACTAAAGAGCATCTAAACAAGTTTGATTCTAAAGCACAAAAGTGTTTCATGCTTGGTTATTCTGAACGCTCTAAAGGCTACAGAGTATATAATACTGAAACACAGATTGTGGAAGAATCTATACATGTTAGATTTGATGATAAGCTTGGCAATCAAAAGCCAAAGCAGTTTGAAAGTTCTGCAGATAGAGAAGTAATTGTCACAGACTCTGAAGGCTCAGAGGCAGAAAAGGTTCAAGTGAAAGAGCCAGAAGCAACGCCAGATGCAATTCCTTTAGCTTTTCAAATGAACAACTTGAATATTTCTGAAGAATTAAATGTTAGAGTATCATCTTCCATAATCAAGGCCTCTCACCAAGAGGATGTGATCATTGGAAAGAAGGATGACCCTATAAGAACAAGATCCTACCTCAGATCATCTGAAGCGTCATTATTTGGTTTAGTGTCAGTTATTGAACCAACTTCTGTGGATGAAGCTCTTCAAGACAATGACTAGATAATTGCCATGTAAGAAGAGCTCAATCAGTTCACAAGAAATGACATTTGGGATTTGGTTCCAAAACCAAAAGGATTCAATATAATTGGAACTAAATGGGTCTTCAGAAACAAGTTGAATGAAAAAGGAGAAGTTGAAAGAAACAAAGCAAGGCTTGTTGCTCAAGGTTATAGCCAGCAAGAAGGAATTGATTACACAGAGACTTATGCTCCTGTGGCCAGGTTAGAGTCTATTCGTTTACTCATTTCTTTTGCTGCACAAAATAACATCACTCTATATCAGATGGATGTTAAGAGTGCCTTCTTAAATGGGATTATAGAAGAGGAAGTGTATGTTCACCAACCTCCTGGTTTTGAAAGTGATAAATTTCCAGAACATGTTTTTAAACTCAAGAAATCTCTTTATGGTTTAAAACAAGCTCCCAGAGCTTGGTATGAGAGATTAAGCAATTTTCTTCTGGAGAAAAATTTTATCAGAGGCAAAGTGGACACAACTTTCTTCTGTAAAACATTTAAAAAAGATCTGCTAATTTGTCAAATATATGTGGATGATATTATATTTGGATCTACCAATGTTATGCTGGGAAAGGAGTTTTCTCAATGTATACAGGCTGAATTTGAGATGAGCATGATAGGAGAATTGAGATTCTTTCTGGGAATTCAAGTCAACCAGACTCCAGATTGCACTTACATTCATCAGACAAAATATGTAAAAGAGCTTCTAAAGAAGTTCAACATGACTGATAGTAAGATGACAAAGACTCATATGCATCCAACAAGCACTCTTGGTAAGGAAGAGGTAAGTAAGAAAGTAGATCAGAAACTCTACAGAGGTATGATTGGATCTCTTCTCTACTTAACTACTTCTAGACCTGACATTTTATTCAATGTATGCTTGTGTGCAAGATTCCAATCAGATCCTAGAGAATCACACTTAACAGCTGTTAAGAGGATTCTAAGGTATCTGAAAGGTACTTCTAATGTGGGTTTGTGTTACAGAAAATTTGATGAATTTAAACTAGTTGGATTCTGTGATGCTGATTACGCTGGAGACAGAATTGAAAGCAAAAGTACTTCTGGAAGTTGTCAATTTCTGGGAAGAAATTTAATTTCCTGGTACAGCAAGAAACAACCTACAATTGCACTGTCAACTGCAGAAGCAGAATATATTGTTGCTGCTGGATGTAGCACTCAGATGCTCTGGATGAAAAGTCAGCTAGAAGACTATCAGATCTTTGAGAGTAATATTTCTATATTATGTGATAATACTTCTGCTATATGCTTATCTAAAAATCCAATTTTACACTCTAAAGCTAATCATATAGAAATTAAACATCACTTCATTAGAGACTATGTGCAGAAGGATATTATAAACTTAGCCTTTGTTGATATAGATCATCAGTGAACTGATATTTTCACAAAACCCCTTGCTGAAGATAGGTTTAAGTTTATTCTGAAAAATATTGGTATGGAATTTTGTCCAGAATAATATTTATCAGAAGCAAATTTCTCAGTTGAAAAATGTTTAAACTCTGAAGTATTTCATCTGTCATTTATCTTAATTTCTTGAATTATTATTTCTGTGTGTATCTGAACTAACAAGTCTCAGAGGATCTGAACGTTAGCTAACGTTTCATTTCTCAAAGAGTTTTCAGAAGCACATGCAAGCAAACACGTGTCACTCTGAATCTGAAAAGATGGCGTGCACAATACTGAAGAGACATTCGAGGTAACGTTTGAATAGTTGGTTTCTTGGTTTCCCCCCCAAATTGTCAGAATCATTTATTGTTTGAAATGATTATTTTCTTTTCATTAAATGCTATTAAATGTTAAATGAGAACGTGTTGAACATGTGACCTTTTGTGTGCCCTAAAGTTCTTCTATAAATTCCACAAATCTCACCATTTCACACTTTTCAATCTCACAAACACGTTTATGCATTTCTGCTTGCTCTTTAGTCTTCATCTAAACCCTAAACCTTCATCATCTTCATCAGTTTCAATCTACAATGGCTGCAGTTTCTTCATCAAACATGGGTGCTGTCCCGTTTAAGGAACCTATCAGAACACTACTCACACCTGTTGATAAGTTGGAAGTTCTGTGTGAGTCCATAGCCAACTTTGAATCATTTGCAGAAAATGGGTATAATCTCCGTCCCATCATTGATGCACAGTGTTGGACCAAGTTCTTTGACAGATTAATGGGACCAGTTTACCCTAGTCTGGTTAAGGAATTTTGGATACATACTTCTTGTTGCCCTAAGTTCATAGTGTCATTTGTTCTTGGGAAGGAAATCATCATTACTAAAGCTTTGATAAGGAAACTCATAGGATATGAGGAGACTGATCGAGTCACTAATCTACCATCTGGGCGTGTGGACATGACTGAAGTATATAGAGAAGTTTGCTCATCTGGAGTAGCTTCTAACAAGGTTAAGGATCTGAAACCAGTTTACAGAATCTGGGCTAAGATTTTCATGAGCTGCATTCACCATAGAAAATCTTCAAATTCTCCAGATTATGTCAACACTGATCAGCTATACTTTATGTATTGTCTGAGTCAGAGCACCAAGGTGGATCTGCCATATCTTTTGTTTAACCATCTGTGGATGCATGTTAAATAGTCAAGGGAAGAGTTCAGAAACAAACACCAGAAGCTTAGAAACTGGATTCCAATGGGAAGACTTATCTTAGACATTCTGACTGAGAATGGTCTTGTTGGTCATCTGGTTGAAGCTAGAATGAAAGAAGAATTGGCTTCTGCAGTTGGAAAACCTCTAAACGGGAAGAGTCTTCAGAGAATGAAAGTGGTAGAAGAAGTTACTTCTGCTCCAAAGAAATTCAACACTGAAGAAGTCACTCAAAGAAAAGTTCTTGTTGCAAATTTCCCTATGTTCTTTGCCAATGAACCAAGGGAGATTGTTCTGCAATACATCACAGATTATTTGAATGAAGGAATTCCTCTGCCAACAAATCTGGTTCAGAAGGCAGGTGAACCTGCTTCAGATCTGTATGAGGCCAGACATAAGAAGAAGAGAAAGGTTGCTTCAGAAGAACCTTCTAAGCCTAAGAGGAAAGCTACTGGTGGAGCTGCTGCTGTCAAGCCAAAGAGAGTCAAGAAGTCAGAAATCAATCCTCAAGAGGCAAGTCTAGACGAAATTCTGGAAACTGTACAAGAGGTATTAACATCTGATCAAACTCTTCATGAACCTATTATACCATCACCTTCACCTTCACCTCCTCGTGTTTCTAAACCTAGGAAACCCTCTATTACCAATTCTTTTGTACCCCCACCTATTGCAACTCCATCTGAAAAATATACATCTAAACCAACACCTTCTAAACCATCTGATAATCCTCCATCTAACAAACAAACTCCTGCACCAAAATCATATGAAATTCCTCCACCAGAACCACCAATCTCAACACCACCAGAACCAATAAAACCAGCAGAACCAACACCAACACCTCAAGTTACTTCTCCACAACAACCTGAATCTCAACAACCTGAACCACTACCATCTGAACCTATTGTATCTGAACAACCAAAATTTATACCTTCCAATCCACAACATAATCCTCAACCTGAGCAACTCAAACCTACTGAATCATACATATCTGATTCTGAGGTTCTGGATGTCCAACCCCTCAAAACTATGTTTGACATATCTTCCACATCCTGTCCTTCTTCTACCTCATCTGATTCATCTGAATCTAATGTTCACCCAGAAGTTAGCTCACCCCCCTCTCTCAGAGGATATGAACCAAAACAACCAGATACATTTATTTCCTCTGCTACAATCATTCCTAAACCCACTCCAAAACCGAAACGAAGAAGATCTGAGTTTATATCTTTTGCATCCTTTAAACCACATCCCTCTGATCCCCTTCCTTCTGGTCTAAAACTCAAAAACGTTTATACCAGAACTGAACCATCTGATCCTACCACTCCATACAAACCTCGTTCTACAACCATTCTTCCATTTGTTCTTCAAACCTATCTTAAACAACCACTAGTGTCATTCCATCAGCACCTCTGCTTTCTAAACATTCTGTCTTTACCCCCTATACTTCTACACCATTTGATGTCATTCCCTCTGCATCAAATTTTAAAACATTTCTGTTTCCCACTTCATCCTCATCCAGATTCAAAAATTTCACTTTATCTTCTGAACAACCCTCATTTCCTTCTTATCCTCGTCCTCTAATCATCATTCCAACTTTCACCATACCATCCTCATCTGACCAACCTCAACCACCAAATCTGGAAACCTTCATAAAACCTAAATCCAGATTAGATGTTAATACTCTGTTTGCAAGTTTCAAGAAGGAAATCAGAATGAGTCTAAACTCTGTGGAAGAGAAATGTATCTCAAGCATCAATCTAGAAGCTTCTGATGAATGCTGGAATAAGTTTATTGCCAGATTCAATACTGTTGCTTCAAATCTGAAGAGTGTTTGCTCTGATGATGCGAAGATCAGATTCGCTGAGCTTACCAGAACAATGCTTTGGAATGTAACCAAATCTCCTACATTTCTTCTTGAGAATGCACCTTCATCTTCTGGAGTGTCTGCTACTTCTGAGTCTGTTGAAGGATCTGCTTCTGAAGTCATTCTGGAAGAGAATCCTTTGGCTCTGATGATTATGGATAAATCATCTGCATCTGTGCTCCCAGACTCTGCAACTCCAATGGAAATTGACTCTGCTCCTACTCCTGCATCAGAATCTGCTCCATCTACTTCTTCTGAGATCATGAAAGAGAACCCAGAATTAGAAGATAAGATTGTTGTAATGGAAGCTGGTCAATCTGAGATTAAGTCCTGGATGGCAAGGCAAGATCAGAAGACTGAAAACATTGAGAAGTGGATGTCAAAGCAAGAAGAATCTTCATCTGAGATCACTCACCTTCTGAAGATGTTCCTCTCTAAACAATCCTACATTTATGTTTTCTTTATATGATGTTTGAGCACTTATTTTGAATTTATCATCTGATGTTTTGTCTATTGTATCTGATTATTTGAATGAATGAATGAATCTGAATGTTTTCTCTTTATGATTAGATCTTTTCTCTCTGTTTCCTTTTATTTGTCTTTAATAGTTTTTCTTTTTGACTATGACAAAAAGAGGGAGAAAATGAAATTCTGACTGTTCAAATAAACTTTACCTGAATGGAATTCAGACATATCATATTATAACTAACATGAATTTTTAGTATTTCAGAACTAATGATAAATCTGACAAAATTCATTAAAGTAACTCTGAGATCCCCAGATCAAGTTTTAACCAATCAGGCTCTGATTCTTAAACGTTCATCCAAATCAAGCTCTGATTTTGAACATTCATGCTCTGATTCTGAAAAGAATACTCATGCAAAAAGGGAAGTTTCTATTCTTTCTTAGTATTCAATTCAGGGGGAGATTCATCATCTCAGGGGGAGTTATAATTTATATCTTTATTGAACAAAATTTCTTATGTTTTTGTCATCATAAAAAAGGGGGAGATTGTTAGAACACAGACTGGTTCTTAGTTATATCTCTATGTTTTGATGATAACACTTATGAAATTTTGTATTAAGAAATTATATACTCTAAATTTGTTCAAGTATTTTTGCTGCAGATATTAAATTTAATATTCCTCAGAAAGCAAAAATGGATCTGAACATTGAACTACGCAAGGCTCAGAAGCGTCAAAAGCGTCTCTTAGAAGACTCTGAGCACTGCCTACAAAAGACTCTGAGCGCTGCCTACAGAAGGATCTGAAGCAGAAGCTACAGAAGCATCTGAAGCGTAGACTGAAGATTTTGTATGAAGAGTTTCAAGCACTGTTTTTCAGAAGACTCTGATAGTACTGTTCGCTGCAAGTACAGAGGATCTGATCTCTAAACTTTGCTCTGATTAATTACACGTTGAAGCGCACTTGCTGCAACACTCTGATACAGCAAACTTTGAAGACATCAAGACTCTGATCACTCAAGGCTCTGATGTTAATTGTTGTGAATTAGAAACTTGTTGAAGAAGATTATTCAAAGTTATATCTGTTGGTTATGCCAAACGACTCTTTCCTCTTTTATGCTAGACACAAGAACTCAGGAAAAAAGGATTTCCTGAACGTTCTACTTCTAGGAAAGGTCAAGTGATGTGAAGACAAAAGGCTACAACTACTTTGCAGTACACGGTCTTCAAGCTTGCAACGTCTTGGACTTCTCAGTCTATAAAAGCAAGCCTTCAACAACTTTCTTTAGTTGACGAACATTGACGAAAATTGAACATTTCATTTGAAAACTCTCTAAAGCTCTCATACAAATTATTATTCTTTGCTAAATAGTTTTCATAAGTTCTTAAACTTAAGTGTAAATCACAGTTGTGATATAGCTTTCTTAGAAGCATTTCAAACACTTGTTTAGTTTACATTTGATTGTAAAAGTTCCTTGAGAAGACCAAGTTGTGGTCAGTAGTTCTTGAGAAGACTAAGACAGTTATTCTTAGTGGTTGATATTGTAATCAGTTTGATTATAGTGGATTAAGTCCTTGTAGAGAAAGGAAAATCACTCTTGATAGGGTGGACTGAAGTAGTTGAGTTCAACGAACCAGGATAAAAATCTTTGTGTTTTTATTGCCATAATATATTCTAAATCCTTATTCAACCCCCCTTCTAAGTATTTTCTCACCTTCAATGATAAGGTAACATCTCTGACGTAAAGGAAAATGTTTACATTAAGTGTCAAATTAAGTAAAGAAATTGAGATATTAGAAAGAAATATCATTGATTTCAAATACCACATTAAACTTCTTGAAAACTATAATGAAATACTTGGAAATGAATTAGCCAATATTAGAAGTAGACCTTTAAACTCTAACAAATATGAAAGTAGTTATTTGTTGAAAAGCGAAGTTAGAAATTTTACATGAAACCCTAGATAAATTTACGGAGGGAAAAGAAAATTTATATTTAATTTTATCTCATCAAGGTGTTTCATATGATAAAACTAGATTAGATTACCAACATAATAAACTGTTTATTTGTTTATGCCATGATAAGAAGAAAAACAGATGTCCTATTTATAAATGTAATCATTATCATAAGCGTGGTTATCTAGAACTCTTATGCTTTTCTAAAATTCATAATTCAAGATGGTCTAAAGAGGATAACTTAAGACATCTTAAATTCAATAGCACAAGAGGACCCAAAAAGATTACGGTACCAAAAACAAAAACAAAATTATTTGTTTTGCTGGAACACTTTGCAAATTCAAGGGCTTAATATGTAAGTTAAAGTTGTGTAAAGCATAATTATGAAGGATCCACCAAAGAAAGATGGTTTTTATGATCTTTACGGTTAAAGAGGTCTTTCGAAATTATTGTTAGTGAAAAAGTCGTTAATTAACATTTCTCTCAAGAAAGAATGACATTTTAAATTACCTCTCGTGTCAAGCAATTCAAAGAAATGATTCTTATTCAAGTTTATATGTTCTCTTCGATGTGTAGAATTATGAAATTATTTAAGGGTTAAAGGTAACACACTTTATAGGGAATAAAACTGAAAATTCTAGTTATTTCTCTAACAAGTTTTTATTAACTTTCTTAGTCCATTTTATTTATCTCTACTAACATTTACCTTGGAAAATAAAATTTTGAGCAAAAGGTGCAAAGCTAAAAGTAAGGAGGTGCATCAAGCAATTCAAAGCCCAAATCCATCCCAAGCCCAAGAAAACCAAGGAAGCCGAAAAAGGGTAGTTTTATCGATTAAACCATTGAGGTTAATTGATTATGAACTAAATCTCACTCCAAATCCAGCATTTTAAAGATGATATCAACCGATTAGAAGTTCATATCTTCAGAAAAATATTTATCAAGTTGATATTTGATTAAAATCAAAGAAAGATATCAATCTCAATGAAGATTTAATTGATTAAACAGATATTTAACCGATTATGAAGATTATTTTGGAGAAGATTTTCAAATCAAATATTTTTGGACAAAATATCTCTAATCAACAAGGATTTTTTGGTACAAAGTAAATTTAAAACACCTTTAGACAAAGATATATAAAGGTATATTCTCTCTTCTTATTCATTCTGATTTTTTTTCTTGTGTGAGAGTTTATATTCTCTTGTTACTATCGTCGTCATCGTCATCATCATCATCATCATCATAATCAGCATCCTCCTCTTCTTCCTCATCATCATCCCCATCATTATCACAATCACCATCATTATCACAATCACCATCACCATCAAGGCTTCATCAAAACATCTTCTTGCTGAACATTTTGTCATCAAATTCAAACTCTTCAAGGAATTTATCCTCCAAATCTCAAGAAAAAAGTTTCAACAAGAACTTCCTCTACCACAAGTTTCTCAATCCTATTTATTTTGATGTAAAACATAATATTTTATGATGTTTTTCTTGTCAATGCCTTATCAAGGACTTCTTTTCCAAGAAACTAGAACCCACTTATAAAAGACTTGTCAAAATGTTCTATGTGAATCTCAATTTGGAAGATTGGTCTCTCACATCAGAAGTTTGTAAGAAAAAATTTTCCTCACCATGGAGGACCTTTCTATTTCAAGTATCCTTATCAACAAAATTAGAGATCATAAACTTCCTATCAAAGTTAGGACGTTGAAGGGAAATTGTCGTGTTGTGCACCATTTAATGACTTATGTACTTTTTCCAAGGAAAGATCATCGACAAGAACTCATATAGGAAGACATTGTGACCATGTGGATTTTAACTTAAAAGTGTGATCATATGGAGTGATGTGTCACATGATTAACTACAAGAAGATAAACTCAGTGTGGCTATCCTATGTGTTGTACCCCAAAATTTGCCCAACCTTTTTCTAACATGGTTTATGTTTCATTGCATTTTCATAGCATTAACATTTGCATATCATTGTTCATTTGCAGGGGATCAAGAGAGATGTGCCTAGAAATATGAGATTGCCAAAGGTTATAAGCCTAACCAAGAGTTCATATTCAATCTATCTAGTGTTTATCATCATCAGAAGCAAGTCAAAGTGCTTTGAAAGAGCAGATGAATGAATATGGTTAACCTCCTATCTTGGAGGCCATGTGAAGAGCATCAGATGATATTGAGTCCATGGTTATGGATGGAGAACATTATATGAGCTCATTGAATGTCTTTAGGGTCATTTAGGAGCTTGTGCAGGTCATTATATCAAGTGTAAGAAGCCACAATCAGAGGTGGTGCAGTTAGGGTTTCCATATGGTCAACCCTAAGTCAACTGTGAAGTTGAAGGAGATTAAAGACTCAATTCCAAGTCTCTATGATCATGGAATGTTGTGTTGAGATATCTAAGATGTTATTCCAAAATCAAATTAATAAGAATCAAGAGTGTGAGAAGTTGCTAAGCTAGGGTTTCTAAACTTGTCAGTGTAAAATCCCTTGTTTAGTGCCTAACTTCAAGACCACAAATCTCAAGATACAAGTTTCATCTCATCTTGACCCCAACATGGAACCTGTAGAGCATGTTTCTAGATTTTGTTTGAGTACTAGAACTCATCCATTGGGTTTATAGAACTCAAGTTATGATGCTGGGAAGTTACAGGTCATCAGATGAATGTGATTTTGGTCAACAAAAGTCAACCAACTTCCAAGACATTTTTGACTTAGAAGGATGTTTCTCCTCACTTTGACCCAAGCACAAAATTTTTTCCTTATGATCTTAGCTTTCCAAAAATTACTAGAAGTCTTTCATCTGATTTGTAGAGCTCAAGATATGAAGCTTGCAAGGCAGGGGTATTTTGGGAAACTTTGATTATAGGTCATTTTTGTTATAGGCCATTTTCACAACTTTGCACGCTTCAAATGGAACTTTGTCCAACATTAAACTTGCACCAAATGAGGTCAATTACACCACCAAACAATCATTTGTCATGGATATATCTCATATGTGAAGAATGGTGAAGAAAATTCCATGAAAAAAATGCTTAAAAGGGAAAATTTGGATTAAATTCATTTTGAACCATATAATGACATGTTTAGGCATTTTTTGATTCACTTGAATGTACCAATTGCAACGCACAAACCAGAATGGAGTTTTGAGGCCATTAACATGGTTAATTTCAAGGTTGCTTCATCATGAAGGTATATGTTCAAATCTCACCATAAGATCAAATTAAGGGTTTATTTCTGTCCCTTAAATTAGCACAGATCATAAGCAATGCATTGAAGCCAAATTCAAGGCTTTTTGAGCCAATTTTGTGTGCCAATTTTGGAGTTTCAAGTGAAGAAATTTGGATTTCCAATTGATCAAAACAGGCTATGATTTGGGCGTCCAAAGGATTCAGATCCAAAGTATAAAGCTTCTAGATGAAGAAGCAAGGCTCAGAAGGTGATTTTCATGAAGTTTTGATCAGAGTTCAGTTACAACAACTCAAGGAGAAGTTGAAATCGAGTTTTGCAAATTCAAGCCATCTCAAGCCAAATTAAGAGTACCTGAAGCTTCCTTGAAGATTGTAGAATGTTTCTGGGTGGTTTTGCGAGAGATTCAACACCATTTCAAGACCTAACGGAGGTGATCCGTTAGATAAATCATTTTTCACAATTACTCTCTTTTTACACCCCAAATGTATGTCATTTTTATGGAATCTTGTAGTATTAAGCATGGTGATCATTTCTGGATAAGTTTGGTTTAGATTCTTGAAATTTAGGTTTCTTGATCATATCTTCATGGATTTAGTTAGGCTTAATTAGGGATGGAAAATGAAAATGGACTTTGTATTCGTGATGTACACAACATGGGGATCACATTGGTGTAAAAAATTTGGAGTTTTGGTGAAGTTTTAAATCCACTGTTCCAAGAGGTCATCGGAGAAGATGACCAGAGGGTTTAAGGCCACAGTCTGGTTTGGCGCCCCCTCCGTGTGCGTGTTTGCATTATATAAGTTGGATCACTTGACTTGATTTAGAATGGACGGCCACGATTTGAGTCTGAGCGTTGACTGAGCCAAATAAATGAAACGGTAAGTTTTGGTGTGTGGACCTGGGCCAGAGTTCATATACGCGCCCCCCCCCCCCTCAGAGTTGGCCCAATGTTATAACTTGGATACTTTGCTATTTGCCACAAGTTTTTTTTCATTTCTTTTTCTTTTATTTCTTTTTCTATTTGGTAATCTGTTTTATTTTAATTCTTTTAAAATACTTCCAAATGGATTAAAAATACACAAAAATAAGTTTTACACATTTTAAGACATAAATTGAATTTAGGAAATTTTTGTTTAATTTTTCTGAATATTTTTCAAATAAAAAATAATTGTTCAATTGGAAGTGTCTTAATGGAGTTAAAATTAATATCTTTGTGATTTTAATTTTGTTTCTTGGTGAATGTTCATGGTAGATGCCTGATTTTTCTCACACATACTCATGACTTGTTAGGAGATGTTATGGACATTTTTACCCCTGTTTTTAGTACCATTTGGTTAGGGTTTTGGTTGGGTTTTTAGGACCCCGATTTACCCTAGTTTTTAGGGTATACCTTAGAACTTGCCCTCGGTTTGCCTAGCCTTGTTTAGGCTTTTTCCCCATAGCTTTGGCCCCTAGTTCCTAACACCCTAGGGACCATCTAGGATTTTATTTGGCATTTTTTGGATATGTTTTCTATTTTTAGTATATTTTACATTCTAGGCTACCCTTGTATGGTTTTCACCTTGATGCATGAACTTGTTTGTGTTTTATTTGGGTTTTATGCAATGTTTGAGCTATTGATTCTTTTGGATTCATATCATTTACATGTTAAGGTGTTTGTATGTTCAATTTTGGGTTCTAATTATGTTCCTAGCTTGTTTAAGTTTGGCCTTCTTTGGACCTATCTTTTAGGATTCCATGTGTGCATGAATGTGAATGTCTACACTCTTTTTACATGATTCCTTTGCAAATTTGTGTACATTTCTTTTCAAATACTTTGTGTACACTCTTTGATTTCATCTCTTTCTGTCCTAGGACTTTAGGCTCCTACTTATGGAAGCTTAGTTCCTTCTTTAGAGGAACTTAAGGCATGCCATAGATAGTTGAACCTTTGAGAACTATTTGTGTGATTTGTGTGCATATTGAATGTAGCATGTATGGTTGAGTAGCCCTTGTGAGTTCCATTGGTTCTCAATTTGCCTCCCATCATCTCATTCAATCCTTTCCTTCTTTCCATATCATATTGTATGATTTTGTGCATTAGGAGATAAGTATGCATGTGTAAGTTTTTCCTTCTCTTTTCCTAATTGCATTAAAAGGTTGAGATGAGCTTGTGGAGGTTTTCACCCCACACTATTTCCTCCCTTTGCTTGAATGATATTTTCTATTTGTGCATTCTTTTGCTTGCATTAAAGGTTGAGATGAGCTTGTGGAGGTTTTCCCCCCACTCAATTTCCTCCCTTTGCTTGTGTGTTGTATTGCATATGCATCCATTCATTCTTATTTCATGTCTTATTTCATGTTGCTTTTTGCTTCTCTTTTCTTACCATGCTCCCTTAGGACTTCCAATTTCCTTGTTTAAGGATGATTGTGATAGACTCTAGGATTCAAACCATGTATGAGAACATTAAGTAGAATTTCCCTTCAACCTCAACTATAGGTTCACTTTGCATGACAACTACTTGTTTTTGAACTAAGTTTCCCTTTAGTTTGTCTTCTCTCTCTTTCTCATCTCAAAATAACTTCAAAATACTTAATAAAGGCTAATGAATATTGTGCGTTACGAGCCTTAAGTACTTGGGAAATGGTTATTGAGGGGTTTCCTCTTGATGGCCTAGAGTGTTTAGTGTTCACCCTTTGGGTGATGTGCGACGCATTCGCTCCCAGGTCATAGTCTCTAGTGCAATATGAATTACAAACAATTCAAAAAAAACACTTCTCCTTAAAAGACACAAAAACAAATGATCAAACTTCATTTTGTCCTTTGGGACTCCTTAACAATGGAAAACCTTTTCATGAAAAAGAGTTTCGTTAACTCTTAGTTCTACCGCAAATAGGTAGCGCCTAATTCTCCAAAGGTCGAGCTGCACACACCTAACTGCTGGAACTGATTGTTAACCCTACTCAGATAAAAAACATTTGAACTAACCAGTGTTCTAACTGCCCGAACTATGTTTGCTCTGATTTCTCATACCATATGAGAATACGTAGGCACAAGACGCGATGTCTTGGCGAGCAACCTTCCCCCCTTTCATCCGTAGTTAGCCGAACTACGTTGACTCTGATTTTCCCATTGCACGAGGGAATACGTAGGCCCAGAGCGGCGATGCTCTGTCGAGTCACTTTTCTTTTCTTTTGTTCCTGAGACATTTAGTTAGATAGTTTCAATCACCCTCTTAGATAGACAACCAAGTGTGGATCCCGTCGAGTACGACGGACGTGAGGGGTGCTAATACCTTCCCCTTGCGTAACCGACTCCGAACCTGAGATTTGGTTGGGATGACCAATCTTATCCCATTTCGTCAGGTTTTCTCTGCTCGTTTCCTTTCCCTCTTGTTGGGATAAATAACGAACGGTGGCGACACTTCTGTCATTGTCGGCACCTTTTTCGCAGTAGTGATAGGTGGCGACTCTTTTGGGGTTTCCAACGGTTCCCTATGCGAGTCAATCCTAGCGCTTGTTTGTTTATCTTTGGGTGTATGTGCATACATGTTGTACTTTATTTTTTACTTTCCTGCATGTATTTTCAGCATTATATATCATTATTGTTGTGCTGTGGGGAGAGAGGTTCTATTGAGTGATAAGCCAGACCCAAGCTTGAGTGCAAACATAGCATTAGTAGTGGATATTAGTGGGGGAGTACATGTTTTACATGTACCAGTTCCCCATGAAATTCGCGCTCAAATGAGACTCTCTTTGATTATTTCGTTTCCAGCCCTTTGGGTTTGAGGGGATTTTGGATCTGAGAGTTGTCCACTCGAGGGACCGATCATTTGTGATTCAGCTAAGTGAGGCCTCTTCAAGAGGTGATGATGCCAAAACAGAAATGGTGAACGTATCATCATTTCTTGAAAGTCTGTGACGCTGATGAACGCATAGGATGTCGAACCTTATCATTGGATAGGTCCATGCCTGTGAGAGGGATTGGGTTATACAGGAAACCTCGACTTTCAGATTACCCGGTTTTCTCTACAATATGAATTTGAGTTATTGGTATCAGTTGTTCCTATTATCAGGGTTGTGCTATTGTTCTTGTCAAAGCTAAGCACTGGTTCTTCTCAGGCTACAGCACAACAATCTTGATACCCTGTTCGCATTTTGCATTTTGCATTTTCCATATGCATCTCATTAACATATATTTATGTTGCAGGTGCATATTTCCTTCCTCGATTCTAGTGATCTTGTTCCTCACCTCCGACATGGAACCCTTGAAGAAAATAGTTTCCTACAAGCTTCCTACTTCAGACATTAGTCCTCTACTCAGTTTGATTGTCGTGGTTGATAGAGAGGTAGTGGAAGACTTTAGAAAATCTTATGGGAAACTGCTCAGTTTTGTCTGCAATCCTTCAGTGTACGAGATGAATGGGTTGTATGCTCTCCTGCAATTCTACGACCCACAACTGAGGAGCTTTTTATTTCCTGATTACGTCCTCGCACCTACCTTGGAGGAATATTCTGCATTGCTAGATGTGCCGATCCTGGATCAGATGCAGTTCTTCCATACTGACACTAAGCCTGATCTGGCTAAGCTGGCTGCCGCATTACATTTGGATGTCTCAGAGATAGAAGGAAAGTTGACTGAGTGGAATGGTGTGCCTGGTTTCTCTTTGCAGTGCCTGGTTGAAAAGGCTCAATAGTGCGCCAAAGATGGTTGTTGGATTGTATTCAATGTCATTCTAGCTCTCTGCATCTATGACATTATTTTATTCCCTAATCTGCCGAAGTTCGTAGACCTGGATGCTTTTCATATCTTTGCCTCAGCAAATCCAATACCCACACTGCTCGGTGACGTTTATCACTCGGTTCACTATAAGAATGATAACTGAAGAGGCAAAAATGTGTCCTGCCGTGTTCCTTTATTGTACAGGTGGTTTTCCAGTCATATGCCCAAGACAGGTTCTTTTGTTACCTCTGCAGGTATATGGAATGGTCGAAACGTCTGATGGGTTTGTCAGCTGAGAACATCACTTGGTTTGATAGGAACATACTTGGTACAGAAATCATCTATAGCTGCAGCGGATTTCCTAACGCCCCTTTGGTCGGAAGGAAGGGGTGCATCAACTACAATTCGTCGTTGTTGGTTAGGCAGTTCGGATATGCATTGAGGGATCCTCCCAAGGAAGAGGAGGTACATGAATCTTTGTACCTCACCGGGCTGTTGGATAGTGGTACGCTGGCCAGGCTTGAGCATGCGTGGAACAATATTCATAGGAGAGGGAAAGCATTGTTGGGAAAAAGTAATAGTCGAGCCTATGATCCCTACTTGAGCTGGATTTAGGATAGAGCGAAGAGGATGCTGATGCCATTTCCCTCATAGCGCCTTTATATCCCCTAATGATCGAGGAGCCAACCACTGTCAATATTCATAAGTATAATCAGTTATGGCCCGAGAAGGAGGAGCTACGGAAAGCTAATGAGGAGTTGGAGAAAGAGATTGCTCAACTCCAAAGTGAGAAGACCGAAGCAGCTTATTCTTTGAAGAAACAGACTGAGTTGGTGAACAAGTTGGACACGGACTTGACCAAGCAGATTAAATCCTGGGAACGATTGGGTCTAGGTCTGAAAGTTGTTAGTAGTGTGCTCGCTTCCAAAAAGCTAGACTTGGACAAAGCTTATTTGGAGATTTCCAAATTCAACGCCCAGTGGAATGCCACCTTGTCCAACAATAAAGAGTGCGAAGATAAGTTGAAGTTGCAGATTAACAAACTGAAGACTCAGTTGAGAGCCAAAGACGAGAAGATTTCAGCAGAGGCATCGCTCAGGCGTGACAGTGAGTATAGACTGAGTGAAGCTATTGCAAACATGGAGGATTGCAGGCTAAGAGCAGATTCCAAAAGATGCAAGCTTGAAGATTGTTTTGGGGAAGGAGCCTGGGAGTACTACGCTGAGGACTTACAGTGCACCATTAGCCAGAAAGAGTTGCTTATTCATGGGCTACTTAACAAACCAGATCACCCCGAGACGCAGGAGTTGCTAGAGGATTTCCGGTCTCGTCATCTAGCTTGACTACTTTGTTTTCTCTCTATAGTTGTTGTACTGACCATCACCAGGCTTGTTGGTTGAGGTCCTTTCTGATTGTACTCATTTTATACGATTGTACACTGCCTGCGTGGCTTTCCATTTATATATGAGGAGGTTCTACTATTACTTGCCTATGGGGTTTTCCATTGTTGTGCTTTCTCCTGGAACTAGAATTGAGGGGGAAATCCCCTGTTGCATACATACATGTCTGCATTTTGCATTTTTGCATCACAGGTGCATCGGAACCGCTGGTCTTATTTTCCTGTGGTCTGTTAGCTGTTTTCAGAATACACGATCAAATCGTTCACCGGGGAATCAACGCGAAGCCATGAAGCAGGTTCAATCAGAGTTGAGGGAAGTCTGAGGCCAGATGGGGCAGTTCATGGTGGAGATGCAAGCGTTGCGTCTAGAGTAGAAGATGCTTAGGTAGAAGAACTAGCAGTTGAAGACTCAGTTGGGTTTAGTCACATAAGTGCTAACGGGTGTACTAAGAAAGGAGGAGGATCAAGTGCCTGAGGTTTTGGCAGAGATGGTTGTTCCACCTTTACCTGTGGAATCTCTCCCTAGGCGGGATGTGCCTCCAAAACCTGTTGCACAATTTGAGAGTACAGAATTTCCCCGCCAGCAGCTATCTTCTGGTTCCCGAGACGATCCCAGGGTTTGAAGGTATGCTCAGAGGACGAAACAGCTTGACAGGATCATTAACCAGATCCCAATGACGTATGCTCAGCTCTTACAACTCTTTCTTCAACTTCGATTGGTCAAACTTCGGACTATGTCTCCGTTGACTAGGGAGCTACCACCAAGCTATGATACCAAGGCTCATTGTGATTTCCATTCTGGGGCGCCAAGACATAACATTGAGACCTACAAAGCTTTTAAGCATAAAATGCAGGATTTACTTGATTCAAGGGCAGTTGAATTTGTGCTAGGCGGCGTAAGTGTACCAGGTGGTCATGGTCCACTCATTGCGAAAGAGATGGTTGTTCCTCTTATTTCTCTTGAAGCCGCATCTGGTCAAGAGGATGCCTTGCAATTTATGACTTCTGAATCTCCATGCCCACAGTTATTGCCTGTTCTCGGGCCGAGTCTGAGAACAAAGGTGCCTGAGCAAGAAGAACGTCCTAATCAGCGCCAACAACCTCATGCTCCTCGGCAGCAAAACCCTCGGCGCCAGAATCAGAATGGGCCTCGCAACAATTTGGAATGGAGGAATGCTCCTCTTCATCCAGTTCCGATGTCATACAGTCAGCTGCTGCCGCATCTGATTCAGAACTCATTGGTGGAGCCCAAGACTCTCAAGCCGGTGCCAGAGTCGTACCCTCCTGGATATGATCCCAGTGTTCAATGCGGATATCATGGAGGATCCATAGGGTACTCAACTGAAGATTTCCAGGCCTTTCAAGCCAGGGTGCAACAGTTGATCGACAAGAGGTACATTTCCTTTCAGAGAGGAAGATTGAGGATACACGTCGACTTTTCATCCGATTGAGTTTGAAGATGGCTGGCTCAGCAGTAGGTCAAAGATCTGGAAGCCCGGTTCCCCGAAGCCAGCAATCATTGTTTTATCTTATCATTTTCTTTGCATTTGTAGTTTCTTTCCTATTTAAATGCAAATCTCACTTGTAAAACTGTATTGTTTTCAATTTATAATGATAATGAAATAAATATGCATGTTTTTATTAAATCCATTAGTGTTCACTTATGTTTTTAATTGATATCAAACGCTTGTTTAAGCAGAATCTGGGGAGGATGACGAAATTGAAAGACGAAAACTTTCAATTGTATGCTTTTGAATAAAACCTGCTGATGATGTACATGCATTATTTCAAATCCTTAAACACCGGAGAAATAAGGATGATAATCCCTTGTCAACCCCTTTGAGCCTAGTAGTAAGAGTTTTTTTCTGAAAAACGAAAAAACCCTTAATCTTAACCTGGGGCAGGGTACAGTTAATTTGGCCGAGCGTCCAAATTGCGAAAGGAGTGTTCCCGTTCGAGGGTCAATCACACTTGTATAGGTCGTGCCTAAAAAACCCACAATGGGTATCCATCGCCGACCAAGAGGTGAGACAGTCACAATCCCTTTAACAAGTCAGACAAGCCGGTGTCGCACGATTCATTCAAAAAAAAAAGGGAATCCAAAGAGAAAGCCAGCTAAGTCAAATCTTGAAAACAAGCGACTTAGGCAAAAATTAGGGCATCCCGCTGGACTTTGAAATCAAAAGAAGCTCAAAAGATCCAGTCAAGGAAAAAGTTAGGGGAAAATGGAAAAAGCAGAAAAGCAAAAAGGATTACAAAAGAAAAATCCTCGAACAAACAAGTCGTGTGACTCCAGGCACCCAAAAGACGAAAAGCGAGTGACTGTCACTCCAAAAACTCGTGGTTTCCCGAACCATCACTCCTGTCATTTAACCTTTGAAAGGTGAGCGCTTAGGTCAAATTAGTTGAGCATAGGATTGAAGGACATCAAGGAGAACGAGTGGGTTAAAATAAATTTTGAGCCTTTATCCTTTCTTTCTTAACTGTGAACCTGACCACGTTACAACCTGTAAAAGTCCTAATTGAAGCAGGGTTGTTTCGAAAGCATACTTCGGTAAAGATTGCGTCGAAACTGACTCCTAAAAGGATTCTTCTCAGCTTGCAAGTTTTAATGTTGACATTCTGATGAGTGATTCGCTCACTATATGTCACAATTTGTTTTTCCAATGAACAGACTTGGATTTCAAAACGTCATATGCATTGCATTAATATATCTGTTGTGCAGAACAATTTGTTTTACTTGCGAGTGAGCACTTGACATCATGAAAGTTTCCGCAGTGGAAAGTTTTGATCAAGATAAGAGGCAGAGCGTTTATGCACTCCGCTGAACCGGGCCCAGCTATATCAAATGATCATATCAGGGGAGTCAGTCATTCAAAAGTCAGTTAATCTGAGGCAATCAAGTCGAGATTTGGTAAATCTCTCACAACCGGTGGTAAATGCTTCACCAATCAGCCAATCAGGGGCAAAGTCATTGCAAGGTTGGGGCAGGTCACCCTAAGAGAACAAAATTTACTCCAGAGGGCAGTTAATACGAAACACCTCTTCGAGGTTCAAAATGCTGAGGCAGTTCATGCCAAACCGGCAGGGTACAGAAAGTTCAGGTTTCCTTTCGAGGAAGATGTTGCGGAGATCCCACAGGATAGGGCAAAGACGAAAATGAAGGAACTGTCCCTCTCCCTATCTTCAGAGCTTATCAGCATCATTCAACCAAGGACGAATCCTTTCATAGTAAGGATTCTGGGGCAAGTCATCTCGTGGTCATTTCATGGCAAGCTTTCCTTTTTGTTCTAGAGATTCGACTGGGGAAAATTGAACTACACTGGGGCAGTTACTCAAGCAAGGCTATTCTCCCCAACCAGAGTCCATCAACAGTAGTTGGAGTTTGCATCTCTATCCCCAGTAGCGTGACACGCAGGTTAAGTGAGTGGTTAAGTGTGTACCTTTGTCTCCGGAAATCGGTCGGTACATATTTAATCCCCGCAGATTGCAGATATGTGCTTACTACCAGCAAGTCAAGATTGGATTTCTTTCCACCGAACAGGTGTAGAATCCTCCTCAGTAGTTGGTCAATACACACTTGGCTTCAGCAAATTTTCTGTGTGCACTCATTCCTCGGTGGTGCAAGATGGGCTTATTCAGCAGAGTAAGTAATCCCCACAAAGTATGAGCAGGTGATTTTGTATCCCCTCGGAGGTCAAGTTACCATGGATGAGTCTATTCCTCATCTCCCCAAGCAGAGGTTGATGTTGATTCCCTCATTGTGTTATCCCCAGTGGGGTCGGAGGGGAAACGTCTCTTCCCCAGCTGAGTACTCCCGATATTGGAGTTAGGGCTTCGCAGGTGGCGTCGTTTCTCCAACAGAGGTGCTTGTTCCCCAGAATGTTATATTCTGGCAGGCTATTCAAGGGTGATGTCCCTGCTAAAACATGGGTAATCTCGGAAGGTGGACCATTATCCCCCGCAGAGTCGTTGATTCCCCAGCAGGCGGACGGTTTCCCATGTGTGGTTCTTTTTCCCTGGTAGGGTCGCCTATTCTCCAGAAGGTTTGTATGCTGGAAGGCCATTCATGGCGTTTTCCTCAGCAGGATTTGATATAATCCCCGACAGAGTAGAATTACCATCTGGAAGATTGTTCTACCTCCACAGCAGGTTCGGTTGCTATTCAGGAAATTTCTTTCAGGAAGCTATTCAAGGCATGCTTCCCCAGCTCAAGTCCAATTTACCGACATGTGCTAGCTATCCCCAGCAAGGTCGTTTTCTTTGCTCAGCAGGGTGGTCTTCGTATCTCCAGCATTTATTTTGATGATTCGGTTCCGTTGCATCTGCATGCGTGCATAACATCTACCCAAATACGTAGCATTTCCATTTTGTATGGAGCATTACGCCATTTTCAAACATATGCATTTGAAACATAGGTCAGGTTATTACCTCTTTGCTTTCAGGTGTATCTTCAGCAGACGACTAATTTATGTATCCCCGTGGTGTTCAGAATGTGGCAAGTTGTGGTCTTTGTTTCTATAAGTTCGTACAGGTGTTCAGACCTCGGCAGAAGATTTGTGATAGATGTGCTCATCTTATCGTGTACTCCTCGTCAGAGTTATTTAGCTGGGTTTCTCTTTTCCCCAGCGAAGTCTTCTTGTGATTCATCAAGATGTTCTCAACTGCGTGTTGAGCCGGCCTACGGGTTCGATGCTCGCTTTTATTTAGCAAATGTCTACTTAGATTAGAAGAAGACCAACTTCATGTTGAGTCGGCCTTCGGGTTCGATGCTCGCTTTTATTTAGCAAATGCATGCTTAGATTAGCAGAAGATCAACTGCGTGTTGATTCGGCCTCCGGGTTCGATGCTCACTTTTATTTAGCGAATGCCTGCTTAGATTAGCAAAAGATCAACTTCGAGTTGAGCCGGCCTTCGGGTTCGGTGCTCGCTTTTATTTAGCGAATTCCTGCTTAGATTAGCAGAAGATCAACTGCGTGTTGATCCGACCTCTGTGTTTGATGCTCGCTTTTATTTAGCAAATGCCTACTTAGATTAGCAAAAGATCAACTTCGTGTTGAGCCAGCCTACGGGTTCGATGCTCGCTTTTATTTATAGAATGCCTTCTTTGGATAGCAGAAGATCAACTTCGTGTTGAGCTGGCCTTCGGGTTCGATGCTCGCTTTTATTTAGCGAATGCCTTCTTAGATTAGCAGAAGATCAGCTGCATGTTAATCCGGCCTCCGGGTTCGATGCTCGCTTTTATTTAGCGAATACCTGCTTAGATTAGCAGAAGATCAACTTCGTGTTGAGCCGGCCTACGGGTTCGCTGCTCGCTTTTATTTAGCGAATACCTGGTTTGGATAGCATAAGATCAACTTCGTGTTGAGCCGGCCTTCGGGTTCGATGCTCGCTTTTATTTAGCGAATGCTTGCTTAGATTAGCAGAAGATCAACTGCGTGTTGATCCGACCTCCGGGTTTGATGCTCGCTTTTATTTAGCGAATGCCTGCTTAGATTAGCAGAAGATCAACTTCGTGTTGAGCCAGCCTACGGGTTCGATGCTCGCTTTTATTTAGTGAATGCCTTCTTTGGATAGCAGAAGATCAACTTCGTGTTGAGTCGGCCTTCGGGTTCGACGCTCGCTTTTATTTAGTGAATGCCTGCTTAGATTAGCAGAAGATCAACTGCGTGTTGATCCGGCCTCCGGGTTCATTGCTCGCTTTTATTTAGCGAATACCTGCTTAGATTAGCAGAAGATCAACTTCGTGTTGAGCCGGCCTACGAGTTCGCTACTCGCTTTTATTTAGCGAATGCCTGCTTTGGATAGCAGAAGATCAACTTCGTGTTGAGCCGGCCTTCGGGTTCGATGCTCGCTTTTATTTAGCGAATGCCTGCTTAGATTAGCAGAAGATCAACTGCGTGTTGATCCGGCCTCCAGGTTTGATGCTCGCTTTTATTTAGCGAATGCCTGCTTAGATTAGCAGAAGATCAACTTCGTGTTGAGCCGGTCTACGGGTTCGATACTCACATTTATTTAGCGATTGCCTGCTTTGGATAGTAGAAGATTAACTGCGTGTTGAGCCGACCTTCGGGTTTGATGCTCGCTTTTATTTAGCGAATATATGCTTTAGATAGCAGAAGATCAACTTCATGTTGAGTCGGCCTTCAGGTTCGATGCTCGCTTTTATTTAGCGAATGCCTGCTTAGATTAGTAGAAGATCAACTGCGTGTTGAGTTGCCCTTCGGGTTCGAAGCTCGCTCTTTTTTAGCGAATGCCTGCTTTGGATAGCAGAAGATCAACTGAGTGTTGAGCCGGTCTCCGGGTTCGATGCTCGATTTTATTTAGCGAATGTCTGCTTTGGATAGCAGAAGATCAACTGCGTGTTGATCCGACCTACGGGTTCGATGCTCGCTTTTATTTAGTGAATGCCTGCACGTTAGCATATGTTTATCAATTGCGTGTTGATCCGGCCTACGGGTTCGATGCTCGCTTTTATTTAGCGAATGCCTGCGCGTTAGCAGATATTATCAATTGCGCGTTGATCCGGCCTGAGGGTTCGAGGCCTGTGGCGTTACACACGTGCCTATTGATATCAGATGATCTTTCTGACTTAGTGTCGTTGCCTGCGCATTAGCGGATGTCATTTTGTTTACATGTCAGAGATTATTAATCAGTTAGCTTGTTGTTGTTGCAACTATCAGTTATTTCTGGAGATTATTGTCCCCAAGCAGATTTTGCCGTTTATTTCTGCAGTTGGCAAATTTTCGGGTTTGTTGATATTCAACCATCTTTTACCTTGATTTTTTGAAAGTTGTTTGCTTTTCACCCAAATCAGGTCCAAGTCGTTTGAATAGGGGCAACTGTTGTACTCCAAAATTTGCCCAACCTTTTTCTAACTTGGTTTATGTTTCATTGTATTTTCATAGCATTAGCATTTTCATATCATTGTTCATTTGCAGGGGATCAAGAGAGATATGCCTAACAAGAGGAGATTTCTAAAGTTTTAAGCCTAACCAAGAGTTCTTATTCAAGCTATCTAGTGTTTATCATTATCAGAAGCAAGTCAAAGTGCTTTGAAAGAGCAGATGAATGAATATGGTTCACCTCCTATCTTAGAGGCCATGTGAAGAGCATCAGATGATATTGAGTCCATGGTTATGGATGGAGAATATTATATGAGCTCATTGAATGTCTTGAGGGTCATTGAGGAGCTTGTGCAAGTCATTATATCAAGTGTAAGAAGCCACAGTCAGAGGTGGTGTAGTTAGGGTTTCCATCTGGTCAACCCTAAGTCAACTATGAAGTTGAAGGAGATTAAAGACTCAATTCCAAGTCTCTATGATCATGGAATGTTGTCTTGAGATATCTAAAATTTTATTCCAAGATCAAATCAAGAAGAATCAAGAGTGTGAGAAGTTTCTAAGCTAGGGTTTCTAAGCTTGTTTGTGTAAAATCCCCTATATAGTGCCTAACATCAAGACCACATATCTCAAGATACAAGTTTGGATTAAATTCATTTTGAACCATATAATGACATGTTTAGGCATTTTTTGATTCACTTGAATGTACCAATTGCAACTCACAAACCAGAATGGAGTTTTGAGGCCATTAACATGGTTAATTTCAAGGTTGCTTCATCATGAAGGTACATGTTCAAATCCCACCATAAGATCAAATTAAGGGTTTATTTTTGTCCCTTGGATTAGCACAGATCATAAGCAATGCATTGAAGTCAAATTCAATGCATTTTGAGCCAAATTCATGTGCCAATTTTGGAGTTTCAAGTGAAGAAATTTGGATTTCCAATTGATCAAAATAGGCCATGATTTGGGCCTCCAAAGGATTCAAATCCAAAGTATAAAGCTTCTAGATGAAGAAGCAAGGTTCAGAAGGTGATTTTCATGAAGTTTTGATCAGAGTTCAGTTACAACAACTCAAGGAGAAGTTGAAATCGAGTTTTGCAATCCAAGCCATCTCAAGCCAAATTAAGAGTAACTGAAGCTTCCTTGAAGATTGTAGAACGTTTCTGGGTGGTTTTGCGAGAGATTCAACACTATTTCAAGACCTAACGGAGGTTCTCCATTAGGTAAATCATCTTTCACAATTACTCTTTGTTTACGCCCCAAATGTATGCCATTTTTATGGAATCTTGTAGTATTAAGCATGTTGATCATTTCTAGATAAGTTTTTTTTAGATTCTTGAACATTTAGGTTTCTTGATCATATCTTCATGGATTCGGTTAGGCTTAATTAGGGATGGAAAATGAAAATGGATTTTGTATTCATGATGTACACAACATGGGGATCACATTGGTGTAAAAAATTTGGAGTTTTGGTGAAGTTTGAAATCCACTGTTCCAAGACGTCATCGGAGAAGATGACCGGAAGGTTTAAGGCCACCGTCTGGTTTGGCGCCCCCTCCGTGTGCGTGTTTGCATTATATAAGTTGGATCACTTGACTTGATTTAGAATGGACGGCCACGATTTAAGTATGAGTGTTGACTGAGCCAAATAAATGAAACGGTGAGTTTTGGTGTGTGGACCTGGGCCAGAGTTACGTGTAACACCTGAGGTGAAAGAGGACGGTGGTTACATGTAACACCCGTGGGCGAGGGAGTGGTTGTCGGTGTCATGAGGCATGACAATGAGACACTCCTAGCAGCTTCTAGGGGAAAACCGAATTCACATCCGAATGAGAGGGATCCTGAGGCTATGCAGGTATGGGACTGCATGGTTGAATGAAGGCTTATAAGGATTAATTGGTACTACCTATACCAACAAGATGCATCTTCTTTTCGGTAGCCCGTTCATAAGAACTCCACAGTTAAGCGTGCTTGACTTGGAGCAATTCTGGGATGGGTGACCTTTTGGGAAGTTTCCTGGAAAGCGTGTGATTGAGGACAAAGCATGCTGAAAAGACCCGTGTTGGTTTGTGGGGTCACTCGGTAATCCTAAAAAGCAATATGGGGCGTTACAAATGGTATCAGAGCCTGGTTCTCCCAGTACGATGTGGTTCGGGGACGAACCAAGCGAAAGTTGGTGGGCATGTAACACCTGGTGGGCATGTAACACCTGAGGTGAAAGAGGACGGTGGTTACATGTAACACCCGTGGGCGAGGGAGTGGTTGTCGGTGTCATGAGGCATGACAATGAGACACTCCTAGCAGCTTCTAGGGGAAAACCGAATTCACATCCGAATGAGAGGGATCCTGAGGCTATGCAGGTATGGGACTGCATGGTTGAATGAAGGCTTATAAGGATTAATTGATACTACCTATACCAACAAGATGCATCTTCTTTTCGGTAGCCCGTTCATAAGAACTCCACAGTTAAGCGTGCTTGACTTGGAGCAATTCTGGGATGGGTGACCTTCTGGGAAGTTTCCTGGAAAGCGTGTGATTGAGGACAAAGCATGCTGAAAAGACCCGTGTTGGTTTGTGGGGTCACTCGGTAATCCTAAAAAGCAATATGGGGCGTTACAAATGGTATCAGAGCCTGGTTCTCCCAGTACGATGTGGTTCGGGGACGAACCAAGCGAAAGTTGGCGGGCATGTAACACCTGGTGGGCATGTAACACCTGAGGTGAAAGAGGACGGTGGTTACATGTAACACCCGTGGGCGAGGGAGTGGTTGTCGGTGTCATGAGGCATGACAATGAGACACTCCTAGCAGCTTCTAGGGGAAAACCGAATTCACATCCGAATGAGAGGGATCCTGAGGCTATGCAGGTATGGGACTGCATGGTTGAATGAAGGCTTATAAGGATTAATTGGTACTACCTATACCAACAAGATGCATCTTCTTTTCGGTAGCCTGTTCATAAGAACTCCACAGTTAAGCGTGCTTGACTTGGAGCAATTCTGGGATGGGTGACCTTCTGGGAAGTTTCCTGGAAAGCGTGTGATTGAGGACAAAGCATGCTGAAAAGACCTGTGTTGGTTTGTGGGGTCAGTCGGTAATCCTAAAAAGCAATATGGGGCGTTACATTACGCACCCCCCCCCCCTCAGAGTTGGCCCAATGTTATAACTTGGATACTTTGCTATTTGCCACAAGTTTTTTTTTCATTTCTTTTTCTTTTATTTCCTTTTCTATTTGGTAATCTATTTTATTTTAATTCTTTTAAAATACTTTCAAATGGATTAAAGATACATAAAAATAAGTTTTACACATTTTATGACATAAATTGAATAAAAGCAATATGGGGCGTTACATTACGCACCCCCCCCCCCCTCAGAGTTGGCCCAATGTTATAACTTGGATACTTTGCTATTTGCCACAAGTTTTTTTTTCATTTCTTTTTCTTTTATTTCCTTTTCTATTTGGTAATCTGTTTTATTTTAATTCTTTTAAAATACTTTCAAATGGATTAAAGATACATAAAAATAAGTTTTACACATTTTATGACATAAATTGAATTTAGGAAATTTTTGTTTAATTTTTCTGAATATTTTTCAAATAAAAAATAATTGTTCAATTGGAAGTGTCTTAATGGATTAAAATTAATATCTTTGTGATTTTAATTTTGTTTCTTGGTGAATGTTCATGGTCGATGCCTAATTTTCCTAACACATACTCATGACTTGTTAGGAGATGTTATGGACATTTTTACCCCTGGTTTTAGTACCATTTGGTTAGGGTTTTGGTTGGGTTTTTAGGACCCCGATTTACCCTAGTTTTTAGGGTATACCTTAGAACTTGCCCTCTGTTTGCCTAGCCTTGTTTAGGCTTTTTCCCTATAGCTTTGGCCCCTGGTTCCTAACACCCTAGGGGCCATCTAGGATTTTATTTGGCATTTTTTGGATATGTGTGTTATTTTTAGTATATTTTACATTCTAGCCTACCCTTGTATGGTTTTTACCTTGATGCATGAACTTGTTTGTGTTTTATTTGGTTTTTGTGCAATGTTTGAGCTATTATTTCTTATGGATTAATATCATGTACATGTTAAGGTGTTTGTATGTTAAATTTTGGGTTCTAATTATGTTTCTAGCTTTTTTAAGTTTGGCATTCTTTGGACCTATCTTTTAGGATTCCATGTGTGCATGAATGTGAATGTCTACACTCTTTTTACATGATTCCTTTGCAATTTTTTGTACATTTCTCTTCAAATACTTTGTATACACTCTTTGCTTTCATCTCTTTCTGTCCTAGGACTTTAGGCTCCTACTTGTGGAAGATTAGTTCCTCCTTTGGAGGAACTTAAGACATGCCATAAATAGTTGAACCTTTGAGGACTATTTGTGTGATTTGTGTGCATATTGAATGTAGCATGTTTGGTTGAGTAGCCCTTGTGAGTTCCATTGGTTCTCACTTTGCCTCCCATAATCTCATTAAATCCTTTCCTTCTTTCCATGTCATGTTGTATGATTTTGTGCATTAGGAGATAAGTATGCATGTGTCAGCTTTTCCTTCTCTTTTCCTAATTTCATTAAAAGGTTGAGATGAGCTTGTGGAGGTTTTCACCCCACACTATTTCCTCCCTTTGCTTGAGTGTTATTTTCTCTTTGTGTATTCTTTTGCTTGCATTAAAGGTTGAGATGAGCTTGTGGAGGTTTTCCCCTCACTCAATTTCCTCTCTATGCTTGTGTGTTGCATTGCATATGCATCCATTCATTCTTATTTCATGTTGCTTTTTGCTTCTCTTTTCTTACCATGCTCCCTTAGGACTTCCAATTTCCTTGTTTAAGGATGATTGTGATAGACTCTAGGATTCAAACCATGTATGAGAACATTAAGTAGAATTTCCCTTCAACCTTAACTATAGGTTCACTTTGCATGACAACTACTAGGTTTTGACCTAAGTTTCCCTTTAGTTTATCTTCTCTCTCTTTCTCATCTCAAAACAACTTAAAAATACTTAATAAAGACTAATGAATATTGTGCATTACGAGCCTTAAGTACTTGGGAAATGGTTATTTAGGGGTTTCCTCTTGATTTCCTAGAGTGTTTAGTGTTCACCTTTTGGGTGATGTGCGACACATTCGCTCCCAGGTCATAGTCTCTAGTGCAATATGAATTACAAACAATTAAAAAAAACACTTCTCCTTAAAAGACATAAAAACAAATGATCAAACTTCATTTTGTCCTTTGGAACCCCTTAACAATGGAAAACCTTTTCATGAAAAAGAGTTTCGTTAACTCTTAGTTCTACCGCAAACAGTAACGCCTAAGTCTCTAAAGGTCGAGCTGCACACACCTAACTGCTGGAACTGATTGTTAACCTTACTCGGATAAAAAGCATTTGAACCAACCAGTGTTCTAACTTCCCGAACTACGTTTGCTCTGATTTTTCATACCAGATGAGAATATGTAGGCACAAGACGCGATGTCTTAGCGAGCAACCTTTCCTCCTTTCATCCGTAGTTAGCCGAACTACGTTGACTCTGACTTTCCCATTGCACGAGGGAATACGTAGGCCCAGAGCGGCGAAGCTCTGTCTAGTCACTTTTCTTTTCTTTTGTCCCTGAGACCTTTAGTTATATAGTTTCAATCACCCTCTTAGATAGACAATCAAGCGTGGATCCCGTCGAGTACGACGGACATGAGGGGTGCTAATACCTTCCCTTTGCGTAACTGACTCCCGAACCCGAGATTTGGTTGCGATGACCAATCTTATCCCGTTTCGTCAGGTTTTCTCTGCTCGTTTCCTTTCCCTCTTGTTGGGATAAATAACGAACGGTGGCGATTCTTCTGTCATTGTCGGCACCTTTTTTCGCAGTAGCGACACTATGGAAATTTAATCACCAAGACATTGGATAAGTTTGGAATTAATGTGAAAGATGAACCTTCATATTCTTCTTCTGTTCTCTTTGGACTGAAGTTTCTAACACTATGTTTGGTATGCGAGAATTACGCATAAAAGAGAAAACAAAGAGAGAAATACCAACACAGTACACCATCTCTCTTGTTTGGAGCATGAGAGAAATATAACATACAAATTGAATATTATGGGTCCCACTCACTTTTTGATTATTCTCACTTGAGCAAAGAAAGAGGAGAAACTCTTTATTTCCATAATTGCTCATTTCTCTCTTGATAAAAAAATTTGTGGTATTTTAGTTAGTGAGTCAAAATAAGTTAATAAGTTAAATATACAAAAATGTTTATATTAGTCTTAAAAAGTTTATTATTGTGTTTTGCTACTTTTTATAATATTATATATTAATATAAACAATATGATTGTATATTAATATATTTTTTAAATTTTATATTTATAATAAAATATTTAAATTTAACTTAAGGATGTTTTTTGTATTTTTAAAAATTAAACATACATCTCTCTCTTTTATTTCTCTTCTCATTCTTTTATACCAATCAATACCTCATATCTATTATATTTCTCATCTATTTATCTCTTCTTATATGTTTTATCACCTCTTTTTCTCTTCCCAATTTCTTATCTCAATCAATCACACTCTAAAGGAGATAAAGGTCTGGGTCGCTAATAGACAGATATAATATATTCCAATAGATATGCAAACAAATGATGTCAAATCCCCTTAAGAAGTGTATACTAAAGGGATGATCTCAAAACTCATCACAATCTCCCAATAAAACTCCAAAGCTCTTCAAAGAATATCAAAAGAGATTGTCTCTCTCAAGAAGCATGCAATAAGCATGCAATGGTGAAAGGAATATCAAATGATGATGATAATGATAGGGAATAGTTGTCTTGCTCAATGTCTTGTTTCATGTTTTTTAAGTGTGTTTAATTTCATGAAATTTTATCATGGTATTCAAATCTTTCCCATTCAATTTTAATATTAACTTTGTGTTATTTCTTATTTGATTATTTGTGATCTATGTGTTTGTATGTTTTCCTTCTTTTATCTATCTCTTTTTTTTCCTTAACTTTTTTATAATGTCAAAAAGAGAGAAGTATACTCTCAGTGGGAGTAAAGTATATTCTATATACTTACGATGAGGAGTTTAACCACTCTAGTCTTTTACCCATGTTTTTTCTATTTTTACCACCTTTTTGAGAGATGAGTTTTCATAATAAAAAGGGGGAGAATGTGAATCTATGTGCTTGCAGGTACAATTATATGAAACTATTAAATAATCATGATAGTTTTGATGATGACAACATTGCATGCCAATGTAATTATGTGAATTATTTATCTATCAAAAAGAAGAAATGATCAATATTTTCTATTAAATGTTCTTTGTGAGATCAATAATTCATGCAAAATTCAATAATAACAAAACCTAAGGTCAAATATCGTTCAGTGAAGTCTTTTATGATCTTTGATCCAACAATCTTTGAGGATGACGTTTTATCAAATAAGCTATCTTAAGCCTCATGAGTAAAAAGTCATGTTCTAGATAAAGTGATAAATCAATGATGAATCAATAAGAGGAACTTGAAAGTTCAAGATAGTGAGTGAGATGAAGTGTGAAAGCTTGCATGTAAAGGTATAAGAGTAATTCTCAAATTACTAAGGAAACTCACACACACGAAAATAATTTTAAACTTTTATCAGTTTACTAAAAGACATTAAAACCTTTGGTAAAACTATCAAGGTTTATGTGGAACTAACTAAGGAGTGTTCCTAATCATTTGGAAAGTATTTTAAACTACCTAAATAATTAAGCACTTAAACCAATTGATTAGGTCAATAAAAAAGACTCCTTAATTGATAAGAAATATTCTTAATTAATAAAGTCACATAAGCATTATAGGTTTTCTTTTTTGCGATTAGGGTTGTTGTCTTTTTGAAGCTTTTAATCGATTAACAATTAGGCTTGATCGATTAAATCATTCAAAATCCCATGGATTAACAACTAGGATTAATCAATTAACTCATTAAAAATCCCATGGATATTTTTACGTTTTGAGGTAATTTTTCTCCTATAAATAAAAAGTTTCTCCTTCTTTCATTTGAACACCAGAAAACAAAATTGTCTTCATCTTATTATTTCCTCAACCAAATTGTCTTAGTGCTTTGAGAGCGAAAATATATATGTAATATTGTGATTTTTCTGGTGTTGTGGAGTTATTGTAAATTATTCAATAGGGTGTTGTCTCTTGTATAATATCATTAAAAGAAGTTGTTGTTTGGTTCTTGAGATTGACTGGTTAAAATTTATGTTTGGTTTTTGAGTTAAGTCAGTTAAAAGCTCTTGATTGGTTTGGTGATTAGCTGGTTAAAATCTCTCGTTTAGTCTGGAGATTAGCTTTCTAAAATATCTTGTTTGATTTCTAGGATTATCCAGTTAAAATCTCCATTTGATAGCAAGAAGGTTCATGGGCACAACCTGTGAAAAACTCACATCTTTAATATAACTTTATAGAGGAAACTCTTGGGGATAGGAATAGACCAAGTTGTTAGGTAGAACCTGTATAAATATTTGGTGCATGTTCTCTTCCAAACAATTGAGGGGAGGAACCAAAGGCTCCATTCCAACTCCTGTTTCATCTTTTATTAAAAGTGTGGTTAAGTATGGTTAAGTTCATTAGATTGATTTTTGAGAAAAATGATTGATGGGGGATTGAGGTTTAAGTTTGCGTAAGAAAGAATGTAAAGGTGGGAAAGAAAATAATCAGGGTGAACCAACTCCTAATATTGCCAAAAAAAGGATTGAAAACCTAATGCCTCGTCTACTTCAGAAATTAAATCGAGTTAGGAATCCTGAAAGATCAAGTGAGTACACACAAGTAAACATTACGTTAAACAATTATGAATAGAACGATGTTATGATCTCAGCTAAGGAACAAAACTGAGTGACTCTTCATTTTCAATCAAAAGAACGATGTCGTGATCTCATCCAAAAGGCAAAACTGAGTGACTCTTTGTTCACCGCAAAGCATGATAAAATGGTAATAAACGAAAGTAAAGTATAAATTTAATTGGCATACAAGTCAAACATACAATTAGGAGTGAAGACTCCTTCATCAACAACAAGCAAAAATAGGAGCAACGATAGCTCTTCAGATCAACACCATCGTAATTTCAAGCACACCGCTCCTATCTTCAGAACAAAAGTGTATTCATCAGCATCTTTTCCTACATTCAAGAAACTTATGTACAATGAAAGTTTAACAACATCATTTAATTAGAATTCATATGCAATTTCAAAAATCAAGCAAACACAAATATCTCGAATACCAAAGCACTTCTCCTATTAGAACAATTATATACCCGTCAAGAAAAAACAACCAGAGTTAATCACCAATGTTTTAATGGAACAAGAAAAATCAACTGGGAATTCTACGAGAACTTAACCAAAAATTAGCTAGCTAACAATTAACAGAAATTCTAATCAAGGTTATTAAAAACTAAACAAAAAATTAATCCAAAACGCAAATCAAGACTAATTAAAATTAGTACCAAAGTTAATAACAAAATTAGAATTAAAATTAAAATTAGAATTCAATTGATAGAAATTAACAAAACAAACAAACAAAAATACATTAAAGTGCAGCAAATTCATGGATGGTGATTAGTAAACTCATGGAATCATCATGGGCCTTATGGCCCATTCATCCAACAAAAGAAATGGGCTTAAGCCCCAACCCACAAGCTGGCCACTTCTATAGGATGGCACGGTATCACACAAATTCAACTCTCCTTGCACAGATCCACCCCCCACATCACTAATGTTATTTCAAAGGAAAAGAACCAGTCAATAAAGCATGTATTTACATAGTCGAAAAATGCTATTTCTACCCCCTTTTCTACACCCAATACTTACACCGTATGCACTATTCATCGTATTTATACGGTGAACAGTGTTTTTTTATTAAAATAATATATTTTTTAAAAAATATTAATTTTTTAAAAAAAATATTTATTTTTAAAATTTATTTTATAACATAAATATAAGATTGCGCATTAACCAACTTCACAATTGCATTAACCACAAAAATCTACATTATTAACCAATTATTTTACCTATAATTTATTAACCACTTTCACTACTTCATTAACCAATAAAATACACATTATTAACCATGTTCTGGGAAATTTGTTTAACTATTTGTGAATAGTAATTGAGGTGTAAGGTGTAGAAATGAGTGTCAACATAGCAATCCTGTTACATAGTCGAGGCAGAGAAAACATAAAAGCCTCTGAGTCAAAATCAAGGAGGACAAAAGCATTTGTAATGGAAAACGTCTAGCCATAGAGGAACCTCGCGCGACAGAAACGAACGAGGGGAATGGCAAATCCGTTCAACCTTCATTTTCACGGTAAAAAATTGAGAATAGCTTCGTCTCTCTCCGTCTTGGCTTCGATTCATCTTTGTTCGTACAATCTCCCTTATTCAGGTTTGTTTGTTTTCGATCTACCTCGGTTCGACCTTCATCTTCTTCTTCCGCTTCTGGTTTCTTGTGTATTGTTTCTTTCAATCTTTCTATACTCTTTGTTCTCTGATTTGGTTCGAATCTGAGTTTGGTTGTTAAGTTAAAAATATGAGGAAGAAAGGTTTTTATGGGTAGAAAAGGAAGAGTGGTTTAGTTTTGGGTTGAAGTGAAGAGATGTTTGGTTTGAAGGTTTCATTTTACCGATAGTTAATGAAGGAAAAAATGGGTTAAAGGAGGTCTGAGTCGGAGGAATTTTAAAAGGGAAGAAGAGAGGCTTCCAGCAAGGGAGTGAGGTTCGTAAAAGGTTTGTTTTTGAAGGAGTTTCGTGGTTGTATTGTCGTACCAGAATTCGTGTGTTGCATTGAGGTCCATCCGGTCTTAGGTAGGGGTCGCGTTGTTTTGTGTATCAGGTTATTTTTTGCTCTATTTTGCGAGTTTGTAAGCTCATTTTTCTTCTTTTGTTTACGTTGCTTGCAAGTTATATTGTGGGATGATGCATGAGGGTTGTCTTCGAATGCTTCCCGTTATGTGCGTGCTGTGGTATTTTGAATCATTATGAAGAGTGTCTGTTGGAGCAGTGAGTGCGCATCAGGTTGAGGTGGGAATTGCCTTTAGCCACTTTGGATGTTTTTGATTGTTGTTGTACAGGTTTTTGGAGTTAATGAAATTGGCAACAAGCTGGCTTGTTTATGAAAGCCGTATGATGCGCATATTTATTAGTGCTATTTACCGGTGTATTATGGTCTTATATGTTTGCAAAAAAATTTATTTGTGGAATCCGAGAAATCTCCAAATAGGGTGGCGGTCGGTTCTCTCTTTTCCACTCAATACCAAAATGTAAATATAGTAGGTTTTCTACTTACTATTCTTTGTAACATGGGTTGGGTTTTAAAATAAGGGACAAATGGGCTTTAAAAGGACTGTCACAAAGCAATGGGATTATGGATTAGAATTTGGACTTAAAAAAAATTAGAATGAATTTGTAATTGGATTATCTTTGAAACTTGAAACAAATTGGAATGGAATTGTGTTGTACCCCAAAATTTACCCAACCTTTTTCTGGCCTTGGTTTATGTTTCATTTCATTGTTCTAGCATATTCCATTGCATAGCATTTTGCATTTACAGGGGATCAAGTGTTTGTTTGTGTATCATCCAAGAGGAAAGTCTTTAGTTGGTTTCAAGCTCAAGCAAAGGCACTGGTACAAACCATCAGAAGGTTGTCAAGGGGTCCATAAGGTTTTTATCATTGGTTAGAACACGAGGTAGAATTTTGTTGAATACCTCAGAGGTCATGGTGGAGTGGAAATGGTCACTCAGTTCATCTAAACAATGTTTGGGCAAAAAAAAGAGATTAGGGTTTCATTTTTTAATCAGGCTAAACTTGCTTTTGAAGAAAAAAAACTTGTTTCCATGGTCTTCCATATGTCCTAAGGTGTTTGAGGATGGGTGATTGATCATCAATTTTAATCAGAAGAGCTCAAATTGATCAGTTGATTGAAAATCGAGAGATTTGGAGAAAAGTCAACTGTGCAGTGAAAAAAGTCAACTCCTAACTTTTTGAGGTCAAGATCATGATCCTTAATTTCAATATGACCAATGGGTGGAATTTGGTCAAGAAAAGTCAAGGGAATCATAAAAAAATCAAAGGTTGTTGAAAGTTGCCATTTTGGGAATTAGAGTTTTAGAAACTTTCCATTTTTGGAAAGTTTTATGTTTGGAACAACCATCTTCAAAGCCATATTTCTTCATGATCAAGGTTTCAAATGAACCTTTGGCCAACATCAAAATTGTTCCTTGTATCTCAAGCTTTCTTTTGAGTACCAATTCATAATCATATGATATTTGGAGCTCGAGTTATGGATGTGCAAAGTTGGGAAAAAATAAGCCAATTTCATAACTTAGAATTTTTTTCTAAGTTATTCATGAGCAGTTTGCATGCCACGATTTTCAACCCCAAATTTCATGATCTTCCAATCCTCAAATCAAGATAACTCCAACATGAAATTTGTTCTACTCCATGCCCTCTTTCATTTGAGTCCAAGATCAAAGCAATTGGATTTGTGAGCACAAAGTTATCATTGATCAAAGTTGGTACATTGAACATTTTTACCAAAGGTTGAAATTTGGATTTTGCTGATTTGTTTTGTTTAATCAGCCCTAAAGCTCTCCCATGCGCATGGGAGGCTGTTTTTGTTGCTACCAAGTTTTGCCAAAACCAGCATAATCCCCTTTTTTGCCATTTTGTCATTTTCAAATAATTGCCCAAATGAGCTATGAGCCAAAATCAACACAGCCCAAGGTATTCCCACACTGTTGCAAGGAAAGCAACTGATGCAGCGGCTGCAGCACCATTTCTGCATCCACCCTTGATTCAAAAAGTGACCATGGAGATGAAAATATGTCCATTCACCTTCTTGCCTTAGTCAAACCCTAAAGACCTGATTTTCCTTCAATATTTAAGCTAAGCATCAGTCCACACAAACCCTAATCAGTGGCAGCCTCCATTTTGAAAGAAATCCCAAACTTGCATTTTTGCTCTCCTCTAAAAAACTCCCTCGATTCTAATTCATTTCCTCACTATTTTTCAAACCCTTCATCACAACTTCATCACCTCAACACCACTTTGAGACTATTGGCATAAAGAAGAAGTTGTTGCCTTTTCACTAA
The DNA here is from genome assembly GCA_963859935.3 of Lathyrus sativus. Taxonomy (NCBI): domain Eukaryota; kingdom Viridiplantae; phylum Streptophyta; class Magnoliopsida; order Fabales; family Fabaceae; genus Lathyrus; species Lathyrus sativus. The sequence continues at coordinate 559,347,671 of OZ012737.1, forward strand.
AACAGCTCTGAAAGCCAGCTGTTGCACAAAGAGGGGAAAAAACATCAGAGTTTTCTCAAGAAGGGGATAACTTGCTGCTAGCTTGTTGTGAGGAGTTTGCAAGAGGTAAGCGTTTCTAAACCCTCTATTTTATTGCATTAACATCATTAAAATATGTTTGAGCTTGAATGTGTTCTTGGAATTGGTTAACTTTCATTTGAAATATTGAGATGTATTGTGATGACAAATCTGTGACCTTGACTGTATAAGTTCTGTTGTGTTTAACTTGTTTGCAAACTATTTCCATGAGAAATGTATGTTGAGTGTTCTTGTTGGCTTGACACTATCATGACAAAATTTTCCTCTGTCCTTGTGAACCATGCTTGATGTTTTTATTTTGCTATCAAATGTGTGTATGCTTGAGAGATGAGTTTATCAGTTCAGGTTTAGTGGTTAGCAAGTTGATGTTGTCACGAGTTTTTGTTTGGCCCTGTGAAACCTATGTTGATGTCCTGCTTAATACTGTCATGTGAAAATGTTGGAGTTAATTTTGCTTTGAAATTGGTTTGTAGTGCTCACTTTGAGGTAGCAACTGTTTTTGAGGTATTTATTGAGTTTGGGTTTTGGAGGTGTTAACTTATTTGGAACGAAAGCTTGCTGCTATTTCTGTTTGAGGTCTTTAGGCTTTAAGTTTCATTGTTTTGAACCTATTGGTTGTTAGATTATTTTGAGTTGAGAGGATGTTTGGTTTTGTTAAGAGCACTGCTGATAAAGCTCATCATATCATGTCGTTAAGATAGGACACATCAGCCTGTTGTCATCATGTTGTGTTTGCCATGTTAAGGTTATGTCCTTCGTTTTTAAGACTTGGCCCTCATGCTAATTTGGTTGTGTTTGCTATCATTGGAATATGTTGCTTTCATTGGAATCTTTGTTTTGAACCTTGTTGGATGTCAAGCCTACTGTTGTGCTATGCATTGCCTTATTGAAATTGCAAACTACTCTTGTTACTCAGTGTGCTAGAATGTTTTGATTGTATGAAAGTTTTGGCTAGGCTGCAATTTAGGTGGATATTGTGTTTGTGTTGCTTTTGTAAAGCCTTATTGTTTTACCCTTGATGTATTGCTGCTGAAACATGATGCATTGTTCTCTTGTCTAATTTCTTCTTGAAGTTTGTTAGCTCATTAGGCCACCACTGCCCCAAAATTGTCCTTCATGTTAAAACCTGTTTTGTAAAATCTGCTAGCAACATTTGTCTATCATGTGTGAGTGGAACATTTGTGTTGGTTTGAGTGTGTGCTAACTGTCATGAACATGTCTATATCTTGTGTGATTTGCCTTGTTACTGCCATTAACACTCTTTCTTAGAGAACTGCTTTTAGAAGTTTGGTTTGTTACTGTTGTGAGGGTGCATTTTGTTTTGGTTGGTTGGTTGAAGAAGTGTGGTTTGGATAGGATAGCAGTTGGAAGCTATCAGGACAATTTGAGTTTTCAAGTTGATAGAAGGTGTGAAGTTTGGCATCATTTGTTTATAACCCTGATGTGTGAATTGGAAAAAACAGCTAGTTCATATTACTTGCTGACTGGAATCATACCCTTGAGATTTTGTAACCATGTGTGGCTGTTTGAATTCATGACAAGTTGCTGCCCAATTCAGGTGTTAAACTGTCAAGTTTTGTGTATGCCATGAGTTACTAATTAGTATCACTGGCCATTTGTGTCAGCTTTCGGCTGAGAGCCAACCATCTTTGGTTTGACAACATCCTTTGTCCATATCAGTCGGTTTCTTGGAGTTCTTGGCCCAGTTTTGTGGTTGGCTTCCTGTTTGAGACAATTCGGGGTTTTTGACTGGCTAGAGCCCTGATGCTTGATTTGGTACGTCAAACTGGCCCATGTTGCTTGCTATTGGATTCATGCTACTGAGATTTTGGTTTTGGCGTGAATGCTGCTGGAGATATCACTGCTGCCAGAATTTGGTCCTTACGCAGAAGTTAGCTTATTGTTGTCATTAGGATGTGTGTAGGTGCTGCTTTAGTAAAAGTGTGAATGTATGAGTTAGGAACATTTGGTGTAGGGCTGATAGCATGATTATGTTGAGTTGGTGTTCATTACTGCTAAGAATTTTCTCCTCATACCAGTAGCCTGTTTGTGATGCGGTAATTGTCTTGAGAAATAGGTTATACTAGTTGTTGGATGGTTTTGAGCATTGTCACACCTTGACTTCATAATCACGCTTTTAGGACTGTTTTGGATCTCAACAATCATTCACCTTTCTTCTAGAAATCCATAAATTCAAACTAGCAGCAGGACTAAGGTTGATTAGAGATTGGTTTCAGTTTGTGTTTAACTCTTGACATGCTGAGTTTGTTTTGCTTGAGGTTGTTCTATTTTGTTTTGGTAGTGTGCAAACTATGTTCATTCATTGCAACTCGTATACCAGCTTTGTGCTCTAACTGTTTTGAGCAAGCCTTCTTGTTAGAAATCATCCCTCACCATATATTGAACTTGCTCCAACCATTTCCTACCTTTATTTCCACCTGTTCTGAACTTTGATCTTCAAAATGCACTTTTAGAACCTCTTATGCATCTTCCATCGGATTTATGTGTGTGTAGATTATTTGGGAAAACTAATGATGCCACTGTATTCCTTGTGAAAAGTTAGTCCATTTAGACTAAAAGTTTGCTCAATTTGGTTAAGATTTGAGTAGGTTGCAATCAAAACGCATTTGGATGTTTTATGTGTTCTTGCCATGTTTGTTTTGCCCAGGCAAGCGCGCTTTGAAGTTTATATGTTTATGGGGTGGCATTAATACACGGATGTATCGCCACCCCAGTGGTTAGCACCTTGCCCGTAAGTATCCTTGCCATGCGCTTGTACCCCTGTTTGACCCCCAGCGGGGGGGCATTTTTGTTTTATTTTCATTCTTTTTTCGTTCTTAATATTTTTACTCTCCTTTTCCTTTGCTTTCGCGCGCATGAAGATGGTTGGTTTGGCCAGGTTTTGTGCCTGCAGCTCCAAGGTCGTGGGTTCTACCCATGGTGGGGAGCATTTCTTCTATTTTAGCACTTATTCGTTTTATTTTAATTCTTTTCCTTTTTTATTTTTTATTTATTTTTAAATTAGTTCTTTTTTAATATTATAAAAATCCAAAAAGATCTTTTTTTTTATAATGTATTATTTTCCATCCCTTTTTGTTTTATTTTTATTTTATTTTCCATTCTATTCTATTTTATTTTATCATTTTTATTTTGAATTCATCATTTTATTTTCTTTCTCATTTCATCTGCGATTGATTTATTTAGTGTTTACTTGGCCTTGTGCCATGATCCCCCTAGGATTCCTAGTCCCTCCGTTTAAGATGGGAGTAGGAGAGACATTAGGTGTTCAATCCTATGCATGATAACATTAGGATAGTTTCATTCCCTTTCATCTCAATCTTAGGATCACAATTGCATGACAACTTTAGGTTTGAGTTTAGTCCCCCTTTAGTGTCCTTTCTCTTTTCATCTCAAAACAATCGCAAAGCACCTAATAAAGGTTAATAATTATTGTGCGTTACGAGCCTTAAGCACTTGGGAAAGGGTTGTTGAGGGGTTTCCCTTCAATGGCTTGGATGTTTAGTATAGCACCCTTTGGGTGATATGCGACGCATTCACTCTTAAGTCATAGTCTCTAGTGCGATATGAATTGCAAACAACTCAAAAAGCACTTCTTCTCTAAAAACACAAAAATAAATCATTCAAACTTCTTTTTGCCCTTTGTTGCCTTTAATCTTGGAAAATCATTTTCATAAGGAGAGTTTTGTTAACTCTTGGTTCTATCGCAAACGGTAACGCCTAAGTCTTCAATGGTCGAGCTACATACACCAAACTACTAGAACCGATTGTTAACCCTACTCGGGTAAAACAGTTGAACAAACCTGTGTTCCCTTTTAGCCCGAACTACGTTTGCTCTGATCTTTCATACCAGATGAAAATACGTAGGCACAAGACACGATGTCTTGGCGAGCAACCTTCCCCCCTTTCGCTCGTAGTTAGCCGAACTACGTTGACTTTGACTTCTCACCTCAGATGAGATACGTAGGCAGAAAGCGCCGTTGCTTTGCCGAGTCACTTATTTTTCTTTTTTCCCCAAGCCTATAGTTAGATAGTTTCAATCACCCTTTTAGATAGACAACAAGCGTGGATCTCGTCGAGTACGACGGACGTGAGGGGTGCTAATACCTTCCCCTTGCGTAACCGACTCCCGAACCCGAGATTTGGTTGCGATCACCAATCTTATCCGTCTTTTCGTTAGGTTTTCTCTGAGCGTTTCCTTTCCCTCTCTTGGGATAAATAACGCACGGTGGTGACTCTTCTGTCATTTCCGGCCTCGATTTTCGCAGTAGCGACAACTAGCGACTCTGCTAGGGAAATCTAGTTCCCTGTGCGAGTCAATCCTAGCGCTTGCTTGTTTATTTTTGGGTGTGTACATATGTGCTTTATCTTTATTTGCTTTCTGCATTTTACTTTCCGCATGATTCATTATTGTTATGTTGTGGGGAGGGAAGTTCCGATGAGTGATAAGCCAGACCCAGGCTTGAGTATGAACCTAGCTTTAGTAGTGGAGATTAGTGGGGGGCATGTTTGCTTAGCAGATACAGTTCCCCATGAAATTCACGCTCGGACGAGATTCTCTTTGATGATTTTCCTTCAGATCCTTAGGATCAGTTGGGGTTTTGGATTTGAGAATTGTCGACTCTGGGAATCGATCATTTGTGAGTCAGCTAAGTGAGGCCTCTTCGTTAGATAATGATGCTAAATCAGAAATGGTGAACGTATCATCATTTCTCGAAAGTCTGTGACGTTGATGAACGCATAGGATGTCGAACCTTGCTAGTGGATAGGTCCATACCTGTGAGAGGGATTGGGTTGTGTAGGAAACCTTGGCTTCAAGAATACCCGGTTTGCAAGTGTGAATATGTGTTCCTGATATCAGTGGGTCCTACTGTCGGTACTTTGTTCTTGCCAAGGGTTAGCGCCGGTTCTTCTCGATCAACAGCACAATGGTCTTGATCCCTTGTTTGTTGCATTTGCATTTCTCATTTCTGTTTTTGCATTTGCATCTCATTTTTGCATATCCCTCCTCATTCGGATCAGGAAGCTCACCCATCTTTTGTCCAGCTCCGTCAGTTGATTTCCTGATATTCGCATTGGACTTGATTTAACCTCCGGAAGAAGCATGGACACAGCATAGCAGAATGTGGTTGTTACAAGGGCAGAGTTTGAATTGATGAAGAATCAGCTAGGTCAACTCATGGAAGCCATGACAGCTATGACCAGAGGAGAGGTCGGTATTCAGAGGACTCTAACGAACAATATTGCTTAAGCTCAGCTTGTGCAGATTCCTATCGAAGTTCAAAAGCATCCTATTGCTGGAGATAGAGATTTATCTTCTCTTCACGACACAGACTATCAGAATTTCACCTTCCCTGTGCCAGATTCTCAGAGGGTTGTTCCAAAGGTTAATGCTAGAGACCCACAGACTGTTGAGATTATGAGAAGATGTCAGCTGTTGGAAGAAAAGCTTGATACCCTAATGAGTCGGGATACTCTTAATCTGAACGCTTCGAGCATGTGTTTGGTGCCAGGTCTTGTGATGCCTCCGAAATTTAAGGTGCCAAACTTTGAGAAGTACAAAGGAGATAGTTGTCTGAAGCAGCATTTGGTAATGTTTTGCAGAAGAATGACCTCGTATGTCCATGATGACAAACTGATAATTCATTGTTTCCAGGACAGTTTGAGCGGAGCATCGTTAAGTTGGTATATACAGTTGGAAAGTGGTAGCATCAGATCATGGTCAGATCTAGCCAATGCCTTCGTGAAGCAGTACAACTATAATCTCAACATGGCTCCCAGTTGCGTGCAATTACAAGAATTATCTCAGGCGGAGAATGAATCTTTTAGAGGGTATGTGCATAGATGGAGAGAATTCGCTACTCGTGTTCAACCACCGCTTCAGGATAGAGAACTGGTTGACATCTTCTTGGGTACTTTGAAGAGTCATTACTATGATAGATTGATTAGTGGCAGAACATTAAATTTTGCTGACTTAATGATGGCAGGGGAACATGTTGAGAGCGGACTCAAGAATGGAAAGATTAGAGACATTCCCTTTATCTCAGTTGAGAAAAATGGACCAGTTTTCAGTTTGCAAGAAGAATGGGAAAAAGGAAGTGATCTTATCTCAGAATCTTCAGTATCTCAGGTTCAGTTTTTAGACGTTTCAAGTGTTCAAAGCCAACAGTCATATCGTCATCAGCCGCGTCAGCACGCTCGACGAAGACCAAGGAAACCTGAAAGGCAGTTTACTCAGCTACCGGTGTCGTACAGTCAGTTGTTTCTGGATTTGGTCAAAGGTGGGCTGATAGTGCCGAAAGAGACTAATCCAATGATCCCACCGTATCCTCCATGCTTTGATGGCAACGCTCGCTGTGAGTACCATATTGGGGCACAAGGGCATTCAACAGACAATTGTAAGGTGCTTAGGAGCCAAGTTCAGACTCTGTTAGACTCTAACAGGTTTTCCATCACGCCTCAGGATATTATCCAGATTAATGATTTTCCTTCATCCAGCCATGCGGGCACGACAGTTCCTGTTATGGAAGGATCCACCGAGAGTGTATGTTCTGAAGAGTTTCAAACTGAGGGCTCAGTTGAATATGAAGGAAGTTGCTAGAGGTTTATGTACTAGTTGTCGCATCTGTTTTCTCTGCTTACGTGTTTAGCTTTTGTTCATTGCTGTTTGCTGACCATCACCAGGCTTGTTGGCTGAGGTCATTGTATTTTGTACTCGGTTGTGCTTGTTTGCTTCTTTTGTTGGTTTTACATAGCTGTGTGAGGTGTTTATCTCCGTGCTTATAGCTTGGGTTTTCTTTGTCTTGTCGTAGATTTGTGTTTGCTTTCTGCATTGCATTCTCGCATAACAGGTACCTCAAAATCGTGGGTCTTATTTCTTGTATTCCGTAAGTTTGTTGCAGGAATCCCCGCAGAGTTATGGAGCAGGTTCAAGCTGAATTGATTGAAGTCCGAGGCCAACTGAGGCAGATTATGATGGACATGCAAGAGTTGTGTCTGGATCGGAAGACACTCAGAGAAGAAAACCATCAGCTGAAGACCCAGGTGGGCTTGATCATGGAGGTGATAAAGAATGTGCTCAAAAAAGAAGGTGATCAGCTACCTGAGGTCGCAGAAAAAATGCTTGTTCCGCTTGTGCCTGTGGAACCTGTGCCAAGGTGTGATAAGACTCAGGTATCTCATGCACAACAGAGAGCTCTAGGATTTTCTCGTCAACGTCTTGCTTCTTAGGATAATCATATGCCTAGGAGGTATCAGAAGACAAGGCCATGCAACAGAGTTTTCGATCAGATTCCTACGACATATGCTCAGCTGTTGCAACCTTTGCTTCAACACTAGGTGATTAAGCTTCGGACCATGAATCCTTTGACTGGTGAGCCTCCATCAGGTTTTGATGTGAATGCCCATTGCGATTTCCACTCTCGGGCACTGGGGCATATCATTGAGGACTGCAAAGCTTTTAAGCATAAAATCCAGGACCTGATTGACTCAAAGGCAATTGAATTCACGCCGGGCGGAAGGCTAGTCATACACGTCAATCGCTTCTCTGCTTGAGTTTGAAGACTTCAAGGGGCGCATCCTCCAGCAACAAATCAGTTTGAAAGCCCAGTTCCCAAGAGCTGGCAATTTTTGTTTTATCTTGTTATTTCTTTATATTTGTAGTTTCTTTCCTGTTTAAATTGCAATCTTGTGTGAAAAACATGTTGTTTTCATGTGATAATGATAATGGAATGATTATGCTTGTTTTTTTAAATCCATTTGTGTTCACTAATTGTTTTTACAAATATCCAATGCTTGATTAAGCAGAATCCGGGGAGGATGACGAAGTTTAAAGACGCGTAAGCTTCTGATTGTATGCTTTCGAAATGAAACTTGATGATGATGTACAGGCATTGTTTCAAATCCCTAAACACCGGAGATATAAGGAAGATAATCCCTCGTTAACCCCTTCGAGCCTAGTAGTAGGAGTTCTTTCTGAAAACGAAAAACCTGGGGTAGAGTAGGTGTTAGCTAATTTGACCAAACATACAAATTGCAGAAGGAGTGTTCCCGTTCGGGGAACAATCACACCCCTAGAGGTCGTGCCTAAAAAACCATAATGGTTAAACTTCAGGAGTGAAACAGTCACATTATTCCCCAAAGAGTCAGACAACCGGTGTCATACAACTTGTGCAAAAGAAAAGAAGAATTAAAGAAAAAAACCCACTAAGTTGAATCTTGAAAACAAACGACTTAGGCTAAAATGAGGGTATCCCGCTGGACTTTGAAATCGAAAGAAACTCAAAAGAGCCAGTCCAGGCAAAAGTTAGGGAAATCAAAAAAATGATGATGAAAAACAAGTCGTGTGATTCAGGCACCAAAGACGAAAAGACGAGCGACTGTCACTCCAAAAAATAAAACTTTTGGTTTCCCGAACCATCACTCCTGCCCTTCAACCTCTAATAGGTGAGCGCTCGTGTCAGATTAGCTGAACGTCGGATCGGAGAACATCACAGAGAATGGGTGGGTTAAAATAATTTTGAGCCTTGTATCCTTTCCTTCAAAACCTTGAACCTGACCACGTTACAACCTGAAAAAGTCCTAATTGAAGCAGGTTTATTTCGAAAGCATACTTTGGTAAAGATCGCGTCGAAACTGACTCCTAAAAGGATTCTTCTTACCATGTTGGTATTGATGTTGATATTCAGGTAAATGATTTATTCATTATGTGCCGTAAACTGTTTTTCTCTTTCCAGTGAACAGATTGGATTTCAAAACTGTCATATGCGTTGCATTTAATATATCTTTTATTCTGAACAACTTGTTTTACTTGCGAGTAAGAGCTTGACAGCAGGAAAGTTTCCTACAGTGGAAAGTCTGATCAGGATAGAATGCAGAACGCTTGAATACTCCGTGAGTCAGGGCAAGCTATATCAAATGATCCCTAGTGAAGTCAGCCATACAAAGTCAGTTATTTTGAGGCAATCAGGTCGAGATTCGGTAAATCTCTCAAAGCCAGAGATTCTACTCCACTAATCAGCCAATCAGGGGCAAAGTCATTGCAAGACTAGGGCAGGCCATTCCAAGAAGTTATTCCTGGCTCAGAGGGCATTTAATCTAAAGCACCTCTTTGAGGTTCAAGTGTTGGGGCAGTTTATCTTGATTCGTCAGTGTATAAGAATTTTCAAATTTCCTTTCGAGGAACATCCCCACAGAGATCCCACAGGTTGGGGCAAATCAGAAGCGAAGGAATTGTTCCTCTCCGTGTCATCAGAGCTGCTCGAAGCTACTCAAGCAGGTTCAACTAATCTTCAAGTTCAAGACGAATGTCGGGAAGTCGTGTTACTATCCCTTGATCCTTCAACCAAAAAAAAACCTCTGAGTTCAGACAGGATATTTTTTCCAGCATCAATCGTATCTGATCCTTTGCAAATACAATTCCCTTTGGTATGTGGAAAGATTTCGTCTATTTTCCCCAGCAAAAGTCCAATAATCATTGGCACATGTAAGCTATCCCCAGTAGAGTCCATTATACTTGGCGCATCTGGTTATCCCCAACGGAGCTAGCTTCACCTCTTTAGCATTTATTTTGCTAGAGTGGTCCTTCCACATCCAGCTTTTCCCGGCAGCCTGAGCCTGCATTTGCATATTTGCATCATCTTTGCATTTCATCCTCAAATGCGTAGCATTTCCATTTCATATGGAGCATTACGCCATATTCAAACATACGCATATGCATGTGAAGCATAAGTCAATTTTCTATCAGCCTTCCGTGGCAACGTGAATCATTCTGCAATCAGTACAGGGGCATTTATCCAACGGTTGTGTTCAGACAGCTCAACGGTCTACTCGAGTTTCAGATTATATGTCGGTTATGCTTTGTCCATCAGTCATCTGATGACGACAGACTTTTCTTTCCGCCAATTCCTATCGACGATGTGTTTCCCCAACAGGTTTTCTCTCCGTCTATCATTAGACAATGTGAGTTTTGGATATGGTTTTCTCTCCGACTATCTTTAGACAATGCAAGGTTTCAAGGCGATCTTTCAGATATGGTTTTCTTTCTGTTTATTGGATTATATGACATTTCAAGAGGGGTTTTTCATGGTTGTCGATTCTTATTGATGTCAGGGCTCTTTGAAGAATTTTAAGATTCCCTAGTTGTCGATTCTTATTAACGACATGGCTCTTTAAAGGTGGTTTTCTTCCTGTCAGCTCTTATTGATAATGTGGCCCCTTTGAAGATATTTTTCCATCAACTCCTATGGACGAAAGGATTCTGAAATTTGATGGGTGGTTTTGAGGTTCATTGACGTGGTCTATATTTTTCTTCTTGTCTATCATTAGACGATGTGAACCTTTGGGATTGTTTTTCTTCCTGTCTATCATTATAAGATGCGAGATTTGGATATGATGTTCCTTTCGTCTATCATTAGACGATGCGAGATTTGGATATGATGTTCCTCTCGTCTATCATTAGACGATGCGAGAGTTCTGGATATGATTTTCCTCTCGTCTATCATTAGACGATGTGAGAATTTTGGATATATGTTTTCCTCTCGTCTATCATTAGACGGTGCGAGATTTGGATATGATGTTCCTCTCTTCTATCATTAGACGATGTGAGAGTTCTGAATATGATTTTCCTCTCGTCTATCATTAGACGATGTGAGAATTTTGGATATACGTTTTCCTCTCGTCTATCATTAGACGATGTGAGTTCTGGATATGATGTTTCTCTCCGTCCATCATTGGGCGATGTGAGCATTTCTGGATATGATTTTTCTCTCCGTCTATCATCGGACGATGTGAGTTTTTTGGATGTGGCGTTTTCCTCTTATCTATCATTAGACGATGTGAACCTTCGGGATTGTTTTTCTTCCTGTCTATCATTAGACGATGTGAATCTTCGGATAAAGTGTTCATTATCGGATAATCATTGAGCTTGTTGCTGTTGCAGCTATCGTTTCAGTTTCTCCGGAGGGTTTTCTCCTGTTTCTGTTTGCAGTTTATCTCTGCGGTTGGAAAATTTCTGGGTTCTTTTATATTTAACCGTCTTTTACCTTGATTGTTTAAAAGTCATTCGCTTTTCACCCATTCAGGTCTAAGTCGCATGAATAGGGGCAGCTGTTGTACCCCAAAATTTTCCCAACCTTTTTCTGGCCTTGGTTTATGTTTCATTTCATTGTTCTAGCATATTGCATTGCATAGCATTTTGCATTTACATGGGATCAAGTGTTTGTTTGTGTATCATCCAAGAGGAAAGTCTTTAGTTGGTTTCCAGCTCAAGCAAAGGCACTAGTACAAACCATTAGAAGGTTGTCAAGGGGTCCATAAGGTTTTTATCATTGGTGAGAACATGAGGTAGAAGTTTGTTGAATACCTCAGAGGTCATGGTGGAGTAGAAATGGTCACTCATTTCATCTAAACAATGCCTAGGCAAAAAAAAAGAGATTAGGGTTTCATTTTTTAATCAGGCTAAACTTGCTTTTGAAGCAAAAAACTTGTTTCCTTGGTCTTCTATATGTCCTAAGGTGTTTGAGGATGGGTGATTGACCATCAATTTTAATCAGAAGAGCTCAAATTGATTAGTTGATTGAAAATCGGGAGATTTGGAGAAAACTCAACTGTGTTGTGAAAAAAGTCAACTCCTGACTTTTTGAGGTCAAGATCATGATCCTTAATTTCAATATGACCAATGGGTGGAATTTGATCAAGAAAAGTCAAGGGAATCATAAAAAAATCAAAGGTTGTTGAAAGTTGCCATTTTGGGAATTAGGGTTTTAGAAACTTTCCATTTTTGGAAAGTTTTTATGTTTGGAACAACCATCTTCAAAGCCATTTTTCTTCATGATCAAGGTTTCAAATGAACCTTTAGCCAACATCAAAATTGTTCCTTGTATCTCAAGCTTTCTTTTGAGTACCAATTCATAATCATATGATATTCGGAGCTCAAGTTATGGATGTGCAAAGTTGGGAAAAAATAAGCCAATTTCATAACTTAGAATTTTTTCTAAGTTATTCATGAGTAGTTTGCATGCCACGATTTTCAACCCCAAATTTCATGATCTTCCAATCCTCAAATCAAGATAACTCCAACATGAAATTTGTTCTACTCCATGCCCTCTTTCATTTTAGTCCAAAATCAAAGCAATTGGATTTGTGAGCACAAAGTTATCATTGATCAAAGTTGGTACATTGAACATTTTTACCAAAGGTTGAAATTTGGATTTTGCTGATTTGTTTTAATTAATCAGCCCTAGAGCTCTCCCATGCGCATGGGAGTCTGTTTTTGTTGCTACCAAGTTTTGCCAAAACCAGCATAATCCCCTTTTTTGCCATTTTGTCATTTTTAAATAATTGCCCAAATGAGCTATGAGCCAAAATCAACACAGCCCAAGGTCTTCCCACACTGTTGCAAGGAAAGCAACTGATGCAGCAGCTGCAGCACCATTTCTGCATCCACCCTTGATTCAAAAAGTAACCATGGAGATGAAAATCTGTCCATTCACCTTCTTGCCTTGGTCAAACCCTAAAGACCTAATTTTCCTTCAGTATTTAAGCTAAGCATCAGCCATGTTTAACTCTATAAGTCCATCTATTTTCCAAATCCCTTTTGCCTTTAGGCAGCTTCACTAAATCATAAGTGTGATTCTCATGCAATAATTTCATCTCATCATGCATTGCATCCATCCACTTTTGATTTTCATCACTTTCCATGGCCTCTTGAAAACACTCGGGTTCACCCTCATCAGTCAGGGTTACTTACTCATCAAAATTATACCTTGTAGAAGGATGTCTCTACCTATTAAACCTCCTAGGATGAACTTGAGATGATTATGGAGTTTCACCAAGATTCTCATCCTGTGACAAAACGCTCTCCCATTCACCATCATTAGTTGGAATATTTACCTCATCTCCAAGTTGTTGATCATCAACATATTCATATGGCTCACCATTGTGATCACAACCACCAATAGCATCCAAATTATGACTAGGTAACCGAACTTTATCAAAATTAGACAAACTGATATCTTTCTTGGGTGTAGCCTTCTCTACCTTATCCATATCTTCAATAGTTTGGTCTTTCATAAACACTACATCATGGATTCGAATAAGCTTCTTCCCTACGGGATCATACAACCTGTAGCCAAACTTATCTTGCCCATAGCCGATGAAGATACATTATTTTGACTCTGCATCCAACTTGGATCTTTCATCCTTTGGAATATGCACAAAAGTCTTACAACCAAAGGCTCTCAAATGATCATACTTGACATTCTTTCCAAACCAAATTTTGTCTGGGACTTCAATGTTCAAAGAAATAGTGGGAGTGAGATTAAGAACATGCACTACCGTGTAAAGTGCCTCACATCAATAATGATTAGGCAACTTAGCTTCAGAGAACATACACCTTACTCTCTCAATTAGTGTTCGATTCAACCTCTCTGCTAAACCATTCAATTGAGGAGTTTAAGGAGGAGTCTTTTCATGTGCAATACCATGCTACTTGCAATAGGAATCAAATGGTCCACAATACTCTCCACCATTGTCTGAACGAACACATTTCAGCTTTTTTCTTGCCTGCCTCTCAACTAAAGCATGGAATTCTTTGAACTTTTCCAAAACTTGGTCTTTTGTCTTCAATGAATAAACCCATAGTTTCCTGAAGCAATCATCAAAAAAGGTAACAAAATAAAGTGCACCACTAAAGGATTTTATCTTTAATGGACGAAAAACATCATAATGTACCAATTAAAGCAACTTTGACTTCCTTGAGGGAGGGTGTCTCTTGAAAGATACCCTAGTCTGCTTATCAGCCATGCAATAAGAACACTTCTCCAAATATACATTCTTTAATCCAGGAAGAACATCATTTTTGGCCAAAACATTCAGCCCATTTTCACTAATATGACTAAGTCTTCGTTGCCACAAAGATGCTTCCATGTCGATAGCATTCACATTGTCCCTAACAACCAAAGCTTTTGTCCAATACAATTTAGAAATTTTTTCCCCTCTAGCTACAATCAAGTTACCTTTGTTGAGTTTCCACTTTCCAGAACCAAAGTGATTATTATAACCACAATCATATAGCATATGCACAGAGATCAAATTAAAATGGACATCTGAAGCATAGTTGATACCTCTAAGCAACAATTACATTCCCATATTGGTTTTTCAAGAATACATCACCAAAACCAATTACCTTAGATACACCATCATTACCCATCTTTAACACTCCAAAATCACCAGAAGTATAAGATGTTAAGAAATCCTTTCTTGGTGCAACATGCAATGTAGCACCACTGTCAATTATCCGCATGCTCTTGTCTGAAACAAGATTAACAGACTCATAATCATGGAGAATAACAAGATCATCACTAGTAGCAGTAGTAACACAATCATCATCATGATCTTCATAGTCTCTTTGTTTAGACTTATCCTTCTTTCCTTTGTTATCTCTTCTCCACTGATAACAATACTTTTGTATGTGTCCTATTTTGTGATAATAATAACACTTCTGATTCTTATATTATGGCTTGGACTTGCTTCTGATATTCTCTCTACCACCATTCGGTTCCTTTTTATGACTTCTCCCCTATTTTCAGCGACAAGTACCTGAGATTGAGATGAAGAACCTTGTGCCTTCCTTCTCATCTCCTCATTAAGAATATCACCCTTAGTCGTTTCCAAAGAAACAACACCTCTAAGAGCAGAACTTGTGATAGAAACCCGAAATGTCTCCCAAGACTCTGGTAAAAATAGCAATAGAAATAGTCCCAAAAGTTCATCATCAAATTTGATACTAATTCTTGACATCTAATCAAGGAGGCCTTGAAATTCACTCAAGTGACCTGAAATAGAAGTTTCCTCCTTATATTTCAAACTTATGAAACTATTCAACAAGAATAATTTATTATTCCCTGATTTAGAGGCATATAAGGACTCTATCTTCTTCCACAAAGTTTTTGCATGTGTCTCATTAACATTATGATTATAAACATTATCTTCTATATATTGTCGAATAAAACCACATACCCGTTGATGTTCAAAATCTCATTCTTCATCAGACACAAAATCCAGATTTGCGAAACAAAAAACCGGTAAATGAAATTTCTTCACAAATAGTAAGACTTTCATCTTACCCTTCCATGAATGATAATTAGAACCATTCAACAATGTTATCTTCATCTTTGTATTTGACTCCATCGTTCAAACAAGTAAAATAGCCCTTAACCAAGAGCTCTGATGCCACTCTGATGAGAAATTAAGACATAATAATAGACCAATAGTAGCGGATATAAAACTTCCCCAAAGTTGTAAGAACCTTGAGGATCAACAACAAATATAAGACAACAAATCGAACAAATAAAGGTACAAAAGAACACCGATATTTTTAACGTGGAAAACCCCTCAATAAGAGAGTAAAAACCATGAGTCGTCTAGACCAAAGAAATAACTCCATTGTAATCAATTAAGGGTATAAGAGAGTCTTAAAGTGATTCACAAACTAGTGCTAACAACCGCAAATCACAAAGCAAACTAGCTTACAAATAGGAACCAAAAAGTTGAAATTTTTTCCCAAATTTACAACTCCATTGCGAAGCAAATGACTTTCACTTCAGACGTCTTTTTGAAATTCTGAACGGTCAAAAGTTATATATATATACATATATATATATATATATATATATATATATATATATATATATATATATATATGTGTGTGTGTGTGTGTGTGTTATGAACCGCTCTACCAAATTTGAACTCGATTCAACAGTTAAAAAATCATGGACCGTTGATTTAGTGAGTCTGGTTACAGAAAAACAGGAATGAGTTTCTCTCCTCTTTTCTCTCTTTTGAATTCTTATTTTTTCTCTATCTCTCTCAACCCTAAATTGATCTTCTTCACTTAAATGAGTGAGATAAATAGGCTAATAATATTTGGGTCTTTCTCCATATAGGAATGGAGTCCAAACCCAACACACACTAGGAAAAATTCTTCTTGGTGCCAGTGACATTTTTGCCTACCCAAATACTGTTTTATCATTTGCTAGCTACTTTGATCCTAATTCCCTTTTCTTCTAGTATTGATTTACATTAAAATCCAAATATTGAAACAATTTCTCACCTTACTTAGAGTTAGGTAGGAATTTTGTATTTAAGTCTTGGAAATAGTTTAAGTTTGGAGTAGCTCAAGAAATAACAACCTTTAAGTTTGAAATGGGAGTTTGAGAAAGAATGACTTTAAGAGTAAGAGAGAATAAATAAAAATGTGATAGCTGTTGAAAATTTTTGAAGAAAAAAGAAAAAGATTATTATTTTTTAAATAATAAAATTGAAATAGAAAATCTAAAGGTAAAAAACTAGAATAACAACAATTCTCTAAGATATTTTGTTTATTTGATTTAATGTTTGTTTGAAAGATATTAGTGGACTTTTGAAAATAGTCTACCAAACTCCAAATTACTACTATACTCTTTAAAAATATCTCACCTTAACTCAAACTCCATTACAACATAAAAAGTCCTAAAAAAATTATGTGTGTGATCACATGGTAAACACGTAATCGCTTGAGAGAGATTGGTAAGTGTATGAAAAAGATATTAAATTGTATAAATGTCCATAATATTATTGCGAATGATTTCTAAATTTTACAAGTTTAGTTGAAGAGTCAGTAATAGTTTTGAAAAATATTTCTCTTAGGTTTTTTCTAAAGTGTTACTTGAGGGCAAGCTATAAGATAAGTTTGAGGTTGTGTTAACTCTTTAATAAATGTAGTTTTTCAAGTCTAAAACTCAACATAATTATCACCAATACAAGGTCACATAAATGGTTCCACCAAACTAAAAATATCTCAGCATAACTCAATAATTTACCTCATTCATGAAGTTTTCATCATATCTTAACATGATAATTAAAATATATTATTTTCTTATTAATACTCATCAACAACATCAACTAAATTAGTATTATTGCCTCGTTAATATTCATCTTATAAATACCACAAGAAAAAACTACATTCAGGCCCTAATGTATAACATTAACCTCGCAAGACCTTACCATGAGGTAGTTCTATGTGCCAGTTTCTCAATGCTTCAAACCGCTCCTTAATTGGAGTCACGAAACTCAAGTTACGCACGAAACAAGACGACCAACACAAAATGGAAATTCGACAACATGTTAGGTACAAAATCTGAGGTCTATTACGGCTGCCCGTAGCAGGTATTATGGCCCGTAATAGCTCCTAGGGTTGTACCCCCTTTTCATGCCTCTGGTACAAAAACCAGAGGGCTGATACGACCATCCGTAATGGGCATTACGACCCATAGAGGCGCCCACGAAACCCAATCCTATCTTGCAATTTTCTACAATTTTTCTGACTTTTCTCTATTGAATCAGATCTAAAACTCAACCTTTGAGTCCCAACAACCCCCAAAATGCATAGCAACTCGTAATAGTCGAAACATACAACAATAAACACATCAAAGTACTTAGATTTAATAATAAAAACATTGATTCATCATGTTATCATCATCATATTTCATCAAAACTTCATTCAAATCCAGGAACATCATAAATCATTAATTTCACGCATCTTATCACAACTTCCAACAATCAACAGAGCATAAAATTGGGACTGACAACAGCAACCTAAAAAGGTTTTGTACTAACTCATTCAAGGCCCAATTTATACAATAATGGAGGGAAAAGTAAAAAGAAAAGGAAAGAGGATAAGGACTCCTCTCTATCTTTCATGCTTAAAACACCCATACCATGAACAGTTCCTCCCTTACCTCGAATTCATGGAAAAAATTTGAACTTGGCTATGTAAACTCTCACTTCCTGCTCTTGCTCTGCTAGGGCTTTTTCTCTCGCTCTTCTGATAACTTCCATGTATCTCACTTTTTATCCCTTTCTTTTCTATTAAAAATAAACCTTATTTTATTTTATTTCCATTAATTCTATTAAATCTTCTCAAATCTCACTAATTCCACTTACCTCCTCAATTGCAATTAATTTCTATTTTTCTCCCAAACCACTTATTCTCATTTTATACACTAATTTAACTAATTTCTATCCAAACTCAACAATCCAATTAATTTAAGATACAATACAACACTAAAAAATTCTAATAAATGAACAAAAACATTAAAATGAAAATTGAGGCGTTATACCCATCACCCAAATTCAACCTGACCGACACCACGCGCTGCTGCATCAGTATGTAATTCTATCAGAATCTCCATAGAGAGAACCATTGGCACCCCCTACAGGGATCCTCCACCGTTGACCTTCGTGTCTCTTAATGGAGACCACTGCTACCGTTGTTCCAACATCCTTTGTCAACATGTCTGCTTCTTTTTGGCTTTTTCAACTTTGATTTTTAATAGTCTCAAAATATTATTCCCTTCACTTTATCACTTAAGGTCTTAATGCATACTTCTAAAAAACTCCACTTTGAATTTAACTTGTGATGATGTAAATTTATCCAAAAACCACCACGTTGCTCTCTTTGATTTGAATCATCATTGAAAAAACTTGCATAAGTTCAAGCTAGGCTTGAACCTTGTTCTTACTACTTGCATTCATATGCTTCCCACCATATTTTCCTACTTAGGTAATCTAACAAGCCCACACGTGTACGTATTCTTCCTCTACTTTCGGGACTTGCCAAAAGTAATATATATGTGAATGATAAACTTTGATCCCCCATATTCCACTTCCCATAACTAATATCCCTTCCAACCATTTGGATATCCATTAAGACATAATCCACAAACTTGTTATGAACCTAAATTAGTTCAACTTGATAAATAAGCAAAGTTTGTTGAACTTCAAAATAGAGTACTCTACATGTTTCCTACTCCAAAACCCATAAAAGTTTGAATGTTTATTCATGTGTATGGACATATGCCGACCAAGTGACTTGCTTCGAAACCAACCTTATCCCATAAACTCAAGGATAACTTAGTGGTCACATGAACTTTTATACCTTGTCTCTTGCAATTAAGTAATTTCTAGATATTTACCATGCATTAACCTCAAATCTCATAGCTACTTATTGTCATGAAAGTCTTCACCAATGACTTATGAATGGAATAAAATATTGAAACCTTCTAAAATATATAACCCATATCTTTTAGACCATTTAGTTATGATCACTCCAATGTGAAAAATCTTCAACACCTCATGGTTAACTCTAATGCAATAGCCTAGATAATAAACATGCTTATGAATGATTTCTTTTGTCTAAACTCTAGAACACAACTAACATTATATACAAAGAACTCAAGATCATCGAATGTTTTAAGTATGAGCATATCAATACCATTAACTTCGAAATCCTTATTGTCAAAAAGGAAAAATACACCACATTCTTACAATTTCAAAGTCTCAGAGTACTTTTTTTCCTTAGACACATGTGATAAGAAAAATCCAAGTCCATAACCTAAGTCTCTTCATTCTCTAAACTTTATACCACTACTACACCATCACTATCATAACTATCCTCATATGAGAAAAAAATAATCTAATCAAATTATTCGTTGTCCTGTTTCTTGGTACAATCCTTCATGAAGTAACACAATTTTTGAAAAATAATGAGTTTTAACCTTGACTTGTCAAATCTATAGAGTTTGGACATCCATTTATACCCATTTCTTCCTATTGATAAGCCTTCACCTCTATCGTCAATCTTCAAATCCTTCACATTTGAAAATTCATTGGATATCACAATCGTTTATACTTCACTCAAAGCAATATAACTTTACTTACCATAAAGAAAGGCATTCTTGAACAGGTTAAACGATATGGGTGAGCTTACCAAAGTAGATACTTGTCCTCATCATTCTTCTTCACCTTAATATTCTCGAGATCATTGATGATCTTGTGAAATTTTCTCATTTGATCCACTATGGATTTGTTCTCTACCATTCTAAATTATAGAGTTGTTATTTTAAATATAACCAATGATCCAAAGACTTGGTCATATATAACGAATCATGCTTTTCCCACATCAAAGTCGCAACTTATTAACCATGGTGGTCACTTGTAAAAAAAACTCCTTTGCCTAGGAGCTACTGGTTGTGAAAAATCTAACAATAATAGTGAATTTGTTTATGGGTTCAAATTTACAAAGCTCTCGTTGAATTCAAACTTAATATTAATTTCCTAAATAAATGACATAAAGCAACAAATAACATGTTAAAAGTGAAGGAAAATATACTGCAAGCAAGAGGAAGAAAAAACACGAGAACAAAAAATAACTTGTTTATCCAGTTTGATTAAATCAATCTTCTACGGGGGAGACACCAACTCTCTGATTTACTATATGTTGCACCCCAAAATTTGCTCAACCTTTTCTTACCTGGTTTATGTTTCATTGCATTATCATTTGCATAGTTATATCATTTGCATATCATGATATCATTCATATAGCAGGGGATCAAATGTGATTCTTATCAAGAGAAGCCTAGCAAGAGGTCTTATCCAAGCTTGAGAATTCATCCAAGTCATCAGAAGGTGGTTTGATTGCATAAGGGTTTAAATGCTTGAGTCTGAATCTTCTCCTAACTTGAGGATCAACTGAAGACCATCAGAGGGTTGTGAGGTGTTGAATGTGAGAAGAGGATGTGTATGAAGCTCATAGAATGCCTAGACGGCCCTGGGAGAGTTTAATCAAGTCATTGTGTCAAATGCAAGAGCCACAGTTGAGGTGCAAACAATTAGGGTTTCAGCTGGATCAATTCTAAGTTAACTGGACAATTGAAAAGTATCAAAGCCTACTTTTAGGTTATGGAGTTCATGAAATGATGTGACAAGACATTTGTGGTGTTGTGCCAAGATCAAATCAAGAAGATTCAAGAGTGTGGGAAGTTGTTAAATTAGGGTTTCAGTGCAAAATCCCCTGTTTAGTGCCTAACTTCAAGACCACATAAGTCAAGATACAAGTTTATTTTTGTCCAACATGGAACTTGTAGAGCATCTCAATACCTTTAATTTGAGTACTAGAAGTCCTCAAGGGAATTTATAGAACTCAAGTTATGGTCCAGACAAGTTACAAGTCCTCAGAGGTCACTGAAATTTGTCTGTGAAAATCATATGACTTCAAAGTTATATTTGACCTAGAAGGAGGTTTCACCTGAACTTTTGGCCAACATGTAATTTGTTCCTCATGATCTTAGATTTCTAAAATGTACTAGAATTCTTCCATCTGATTTGTAGAACTCAAGTTATGAGGTTTACAAGTCAGGGGTATTTTGGGAAAGTGAGATTATAGGTCATTTTCAATCATAGGCCAAAATCTCCAACTTGCACTTGTCAAATGCAATTTTGTCCAACATGAAAGTTGTTCAAAAAGGGGAAAATTCAAATGTGTAAAGGAGGGAAAAATGAAATTTTGTGTTAGATGACCAAAACCAAGAAAATGAGTACATTTTCTGATTGGAAATTACATTTTAAACACTTTGGTTTTAACATAATTTTGAGGTCAGGACAAGTTTTGGGAGTTACCATGTTGTTACTTCACTTGTAAGTTACATTGCCAAAACACTACACAATACAATTCAGGCTACTCTTTCAATCCAATTTCACTCCAAATGACATGTGCAAGGTGTTAGAACTTTCTGGAACAAGTAACAAGCTTGTATTGCACGACTGGTATGAATTTTGAATGCAAAAAATCAGAAAATGTGAACCACGGATTTGGGCCTCAAATGGATTGCAAAAGCCCATGGAAAGCTTCTATATATTGTTTAGAGTGAATTCAGAGCAAGGTTGAGCTTCATTTCATGCTGAAACCAGAAATAGCAATCAAATTTTCAGAGCTGCAACTTCAAATCGTGTTTGGAGATTCATACCAATTCAAGCCAAATTTAAGGTTACTTTCAGTTTCTCTTGGATTATTGAAGCTATCTGGAGAGTTTTGGAGGAAGAAACGAGCTACAAGTACCTCTGTCAACAGATCTAGAGCAGGTTAATAACTCTCAACATTCTACATGATTTAGCATGAGTTAGACAATTTTGAGCTTGCTTTTAGAATCAGGAAGAGATGTAGATCGTTTCTGGATAGGAATTTGGACAATTAGAGACAATGTAGGATCATGTATGAATTCTGTTGAGGCACGATTTGGATTGACCATGAGGAACTAACATGAATTGGATAGATCATGATGACCTAGGAGGCATGAGGAACATTTCTGTGCAATTAGTTTAGGATTTGATGATGATCAGAATTGAGGTGCACTTTGAACTTTGGATCGGATTTTAAAACCTAGCTAGATATAGAGGAAATGGATGTGATATTTAGTTTCAGTGTGAAATTCTGAGAGGGATCATGTTAAGTTTGATGTTGTTTGGACACATGTGATTGCTTGCTCGCCGGAGAAGACAACCGAAAGTCTTCTCCGGCCACCTGAGAAACTTCCCTCCATTTTGGGATTCAAATGAGGAAGATGATGCACAGCCATTAGATCAAGTTGAAAGTGAGACTTTGTAAGCGCGTTGGATGGCCACGATTGAGTCTTATTTGGTTGACCTTGACTGCAGCAAAACACTGCGTTTCATTTAACTGAGTTGGTAGCTTATGTGGCGTGTTCTGGAGCCTCAGATGAGAGGACTTGGTCTCTTGATCCTACGTTCCTTGTTTTATCTTGCATTTTATTTAGTTTTAATTGATTTTGATTTTATTTTAATTCATTTTCATTCCAAAAATCATATTAAATTCATTCTTGATCAGAAAATTATTTTAAAAATACCTCCATGATCTTGAGAGAATTTGTGATTTTCTGAAATTGTTAGATGGCATTTTCATGCATTTTTCCATTTAATTTGATTTTTCTTATTTTGTTAATTCTTTTAATTTTTCATATTTGACCATCTGTTTTGTGGAATTTTGTTCTTCCAATTGATGATGAGTTTGGCTTTGATTTTTTAGTATGTGTTAGGGTAGACATGTATGTTCCCTTATAATTTTTGGTGGATTTTTAGAACAAAATTAGGTTCTGTTTTAGCTGTTGAGTTTAGAACCTTCCCAAATTTGTGGATCCCCTTGACCTATTTCACTTTAGGAATTGTTTAGATAACTTAGAAGTTAAATTAGGCTTCAATCTTTTCACATTAGTTTGTTAAACATTCATGTTCCCCTATGAATTTAATTAGAATTTTACAACTTTGTTTCCTATTTTTGTTGAATTTTACAAGTTGCTTGTGTTTGTGTTATTCTCTCTTGAGTGCCTTTGCTTGTTTGGTTTGGTTGGTGACTTTGGAGCTTGCTTGGCTTGGAATCCTTTTTGGGAGGTCTTCTGGACTTGATATAGATTCTATGTCTTGAAGATTGGAGCTTGGAGTTGAAGTTTCCTTTTACTTTAGGGGTTGTTTTAGGAGCTTAGGAATTAGGGTTTTAAGAAGAGCCATTAGAGCTAGTTTTGATTTCTTCATCAAACATAGAATGCATTGTGTGCTTCTATTCCATCCAATGACATAAAATCCTCCTAGGGAAACTCCATCTCTCCTTTGGAGGGATGTGTGGTATGCCCATAGTTGAGTAGAACTTTGAGGATACCTTTCCATTTCAATGTTGATACTTGATGATTTCCTTTGGTTTTCATTAAGTTTTCAACATTTCAACCTGGATCTTGGTGATTGTTTCTCTGCTTGGAGTGTGCTTGCTAGAGCTTGAAGATGAAGTTGAAGAAGCTTGAGATAGAAGCTAGCTTGAAAATGAAGTCTTGATGTCAACTTTGCTATCTTTTCAACTGTGCTGTTTAGAGTTTGCTGTTGCTGTCTGCTGTAGGAGTTTGTTGCTGCTGTTTGGGTGGCCTCCTCTGTATCTCTGGTTCTTTCTTTGTATTGTCTTTTTGTTTGTGTTGATTATCCTTGGGTTTGAGGTAGAGCTTGTCTCCTCTTGCCTGGTGTTTCCTCTCTGGTACTGTTGCATAGCATGCATTCTTGTTGTTTACTGTTTACTGTTTACTGCTTGCTTTCTTTTGCTGTTTCCCCTAGGATCTCTGATTTCCTCTGTGCAAGAGGGAATTATGACAGACATTAGGTTTTGACCCATGCATGATAAATGTAGGTAGATTCCCCTTTTAACCATAGTCTTAGGGTGTCTCTCTCTTCATCTCAAGTCAATTCAAAAACACAGTAATAAG
Source organism: Lathyrus sativus (assembly GCA_963859935.3). Taxonomy (NCBI): domain Eukaryota; kingdom Viridiplantae; phylum Streptophyta; class Magnoliopsida; order Fabales; family Fabaceae; genus Lathyrus; species Lathyrus sativus. The sequence goes on from OZ012737.1 coordinate 559,371,901, forward strand.
GTTAATTGAAGTCGTGCGTTACGAGCCTTAAGCTATATGGGAAAAGGTTGGTGGAGGGTCTCTCTCCAGTAATCTGGATGTTAGTGTGGTACCCTTTGGGTGACATACGAAGTGTTCACTCCTGGGTCATAGTCTCTAGTGCGACTGAGATTGCAAACATCCTAAAAAACATTTCTTTCGTAAAAAACTCAAACAAACATTCAAACTCTGTTTTTGTCCTCTTGGACCTTTAATCAGGAAAACCCTTTTCAGAAGGAGATAAAAAACTGTCAGACAAACTTGTGTCTTCCGTAGCCCGAACTACGTTTGCTCTGATCTTTCATGCCGTATGAAAGTACGTAGGCACGAGATGCGACATCTCGAAGAGCAACCTTCCCCCCTTTAACCCGTAGTTAGGCGAACTACGTTGACTCTGATTTCTCGTTCCAGATGGGAATACGTAGGCATAAAGTGCGATACTTTGCCGAGTCATTTTCTTTTCTTTTAACCCAGACTTGTAGAGTAGATAGAATAACACACCCTTAGATATAAAACAAGCGTGTATCCCGTCGAGTACGACGGACGTGAGGGGTGCTAATACCATTCCCTTGCGTAACCGACTCCCGAATCCAGGATTTGGTTGCGATGACCATTCCTTTCCCTCTTTGCGTTAGGTTTACTCTGAGCGTTTCCTTTCCCTCCTGTGGGATAAATAATGCATGGTGGTGACTCTTCTGTCATAGCCGACGCCGATTTTTGCAGTAGCGACAGCTGGTGACTCTGCTGGGAATCTTCTGGTTCCCTATGCGAGTCAATCCTAGCGCTTGTTTTCCCGTCTGGGGTTTTGTGTGTATTTATTTTTTCTGTCTTTACTTTTAGTACTGTATATATTTGTTGTTGTGCTGTGGGTCGAGGGTTAGTTTGTGAGATAAGCCGGACTTGGGCTTGAGTGCATATAGACTTAGAAGTAGAGAGTAGTAGTTAGCCTGCTTGCTTTGCTTGCACCAGCTAGCTACGAAATTTACGCTCAGACGAGATTCTCTTTGATGGCATCTTGCCTGGCCCTTTGGGCTTGACAGGTTGTTGGATTTGAGGGTTGTCGACTCTGGGAACCTATCATTTGGGCTAAGTGAGGCCTCTTCAAGGGATGATGATGCCACACCTTCTGGGTATCGTATCATCACTCTTGAAAGTCTGTGACGCTGATGACCGCATAGGATGTCGTACCTCGTCTGCGAGTTAGGTACATACCTGTGAGAGGGTAGGTGGGTCTTTTTGCAGGAAAACTCTGGCCTTAGAACACCTGGTTTGTCTCTGTCAGTGAGAATTGTTTATGAGGGTTCTTGTGTGGTTGGTTTGGTTTGAGGAGAAGATATGATGGTTCTCAAGTGGCAGTACAGCACAACACAGTTCTTCATCATTGCACTTAATCCCCTGTTTGCATATGCATCTGCATTTTCATGTTTGCATTTCATTAACGTGTATTTATGTTGCAGGTGTGATTTTTCCCCTCAGGTTATAGTTTTCTTCTTGCCAGACATGGAGTCCATGAAGAGAACAGTTGCTTACAGGTTGCCTTCTCCAGATATCAGTTCCTTATTGCAGTTGGTTGCTCTAGAAGATCAGAGAGTAAGGGCTGAGTTTAGAGAGTCTTATGGGAAACTGCTCAGTTTGTTGTACAGACCTTCTATGTTTGAGATGACTGGATTGTATACCTTGATGCAGTTTTACGAGCCTCAGTTGAGATGTTTCTTGTTCCCTGATTTTATTTTGGCTCCTACTCTAGAGGAGTATTCTGATATGTTTGGAGTTTCTGTGTTAGATCAGATGCCTTTTGTTCATGAGGATATTGAGCCTGAGTTGGCTAGGCTTGCTGAGATTGTCAGCTTAGATGTTTCTGAGTTCCCCGGAGGTTTGGTTAAGCTGAATGGAGCTTATGGTTTTCATCTTTCTTGCTTAGTTGAGAAGGCTACGCAGTGTGCGAAGGATGGATGTTGGATTGCCTTCAGTGTTATTCTGGCTGTTTGCATTTATGGGATTGTCTTGTTCCTGAACCTGCCTGATTTTGTTGATTCAGATGCTTTCTTTATTCTTGCCTCGAAGAATCCGGTGCCTACTCTCTTGGGTGGCGTTTATCATTCTATTCATTATAAGAATGAGAAGCGGCGGGGAAAGAATGTTTCTTGCTGTGTACCTCTTCTATTCAGGTGGTTTCAGGGGCATCTTCCTAAGAAGGGACCTTTTGTTGATACTATTGGTACTTTGGATTGGTCTTCCAGATTGATGGGATTGTGTGCTGAGAACATTGTTTGGTTTGATCGGAACCTGCTCGGGGTGAATATTATATATAGTTGCAGTGGCTTTCTGAACGTTCCTTTGATTGGACGAAAAGGTTGTATTAACTATAACCCTTCTCTGCTTGTGAGGTAATTTGGCTATTCTTTGAGGGACTCTCCGGTTGAAGACGAGATACAGGATTCTCTGTATCTCACGGGTTTATTAGACAGAAATGTTTTGGTCAGATTGAGGCGTGCTTGGGGTAATATTCACAGAAGAGGAAATGCATTGCTTGGTAAGAGTGACAGTCGAGCTTATAATCGTTATCGGCTCTGGATCCATGAGAGAGTTAGGACTTCTTTGATGTCGTTTCCTCCTGCAGAACCTTTGTGTCCTCCGGTGGTTGAGGAACCTGCTTCAGTGGAGATTGAGAAGTATAACCAGCTGCTGGCTGAAAAGGAAGAGTTGTAAAAAGCGAATGAAGAGCTAGAGAAAGAGATTTTCCAGCTTCGGCATGAGAAGAATGAGGCAACTTTCACTTTGAAGAAGCAGACTGAGATGATTAATAGGTTGGGTTCAGATTTGACCGAAGAGACCAGCAAGAGAGAGAAAGTAGGAGTAGCTCTGGATGGTGTTAGTAGTGTACTTGCTACTAAGAAAGAACTTCTGAACAAGGCTTATTCTCGACTTTCCAAATGGGAATCTTTATGGAATACAACGCTTACCAAGCGGAAGGAGCGTGAAGATGAGTTGAAGCTTCAGATTTCCCAGTTAGAGGAGTAGATCAGTGCTAAGGATGCGAAGATCGCTGAAGAGGTATCTCTTAAACGTGACGTTGAGTCTAGATTGAGTAGCATGGTCAAAGAAACTAGGGGTGATGGATTGAAGCTTAGCTCCAAGAGATGCAGGGTTGATGAGTGTTCTGACAGGAGAGCCTGTGAAGAGGACACCAAAAAGCTGAAATCCACTGTTGAGCGGCATGCATTACTGATACAGGAGCTAATCTCCAGACTAGGTCATTCGGAGACGTTGAGGATATTGGAAGATGTCAGAGCTCGCCATTTGGCCTGATTTATCTTTGCTTTACTCTTGTTATTTGCACTTGTATTTTGACCATCGCCAGGCTTGTTGGCCGAGGTCTGTTCAGTTGTATTCAGTTGTACCTTTGTACTCTGCCTCTTGGCGTTTGTTTATGAATGAGGTTTCTGTTTATGCGGTTGCCTACTTGGGACTCCATTGTCATTATGGCTTTTTCTCTGGAACTAGAATCGGGGGAAATTAACCTGTTGCATATTTACACGTGTGCATTTGCATATTCATATTGCATGGCAGATACCTTTTTGAGCTCGAATCTTATCTCCTGCATCTTACAGGTTGTTTCAGGATTGACGAACAGAGAACTCATCGGTACGCTACAAGAAGCAACAATAAGAAGATCATGGATCAAGTACAGTCCGAGATGCAGGAGATCCGGGATAGGTTGGCCCAATTCATGCAGACCATGGAGGCTGTGGCTAAAAGCCAGGAACATCTTCAAACTCTGGTGCAACCGCTGCTGGCGCGAGCGGCTGGTAATACTGAATACAACTCTGCTCATGTTGAGACTCCTCGCAGGGAGGAAGTGATACCAAATGCTGGTGAGACTGGTTTTGGAAACGGCAACGGCAACGCCGGCAATAGAAATGTTGATAATGTTAATGGAAACGTGGAAATCAACAGGAATATTGGTATCAACACTGGGTTCGGTGACAACAATCAGGGTCTAGGCTTTGGCAATCGGGATGGCAATGATGGTTTCAATAATCAGGGCCTCGACAACAGAGGGTTTGGTGATAACAATCAAGGTTATGGTAATAATGGCTACGACAATACTGGGTTTGGCAATGTGAATACCAATGGTGTTGAGATGGGTCCTTTCAATACTGGTTTTGGGACAGTGGCTGCTAATCAAGAGCTGGGCAATCTGAGGTATGATCCTAGGTTCTTCCAAAGCGGTCATGGTCATGGTCGTAATGCTGCTTATGACGGATATGGTAATGAGGGTCCGTATTGGAATAGAGATCGTCAGGAAGATGCCTTTTCTGGGCAAGGCATGGGTTTTGAGGGTCCCACTGATAGTGATTGGAGGATTAAAATGCTGGAAGAACAGATGAGAGGTATAGCCAATCAAAACTCTGCAGGTTTGGACATGGCTACCATGGGGCTGGTTCCTGGGCTGAGAGTGTCATTGAAGTTCAAAGCTCCCACTTTCGATAAATATAAAGAGGATACATGCCCACGGGTTCATGTGCGTTCATACTACCAGAGGATGTCTGCATACTCTGATGATGAGAAGATGCTTATGCATTTTTTCCAAGATAGTTTGTCAGGACCATCGCTGGAATGGTACATGGGACTAGAGCCTGCACAGGTCGGAAGTTGGAAAGAATTGGCTGATGCTTTCGTCAAACATTACGAATACAATAGTGACCTTGCACCAAATAGGGTCCAGCTTCAGAGTCTTTCATAGAAGAATGGGGAAAGTTTCAAGGAGTATGCTCAGCGTTGGCGCGATCTGGCAGCAAGAGTCCACCCCCTATGGTTGAAAGGGAATTGATTGATATTTTTGTTGGAACATTCTCTGGGATGTACTATGATAAATTGCTAAATTTCTCGATGGGTAGTTTCTCTGACATGATACTCATGGGAGAACGAATTGAAAATGGCATCAAAATTGGTAAGATTCAAGCCGGTGAATCAACCTCAGCTGGAGGTGCGAAAAAGGTCTTTGGTGGTAGAAGACAAGGAGACGCCAGTGCAGTGTATGGTGGTCGAGGACGAGGTAGAGGTCGGAATCAGTATCTTCAACAACAGGTTGCTAGTGTGACGATCCCTATACCACAACAACGACAACAACCACAACAGCAACAGCAACAACAACAAAGGTATAATCCTGCTCAGAGAAGGATCCAGAATGGGAAGCCAAAGAGGGTATTTGATACACCTCTGTCAACGTATGCAGAATTGCTTCAGACGCTGTTGAGTTTGAATCTGGTTGAGAAGAGAACGTTGGACCCACCCACATGAGCGCTTCCTTATGGGTATGATACTAGTAAGCAGTGTGAATTTCATTTCGGGGCACCCGAACATGATATCGAGAGTTGTCATGCTTTTAAGCACAAAGTCCAAGATTTGATTGATAGTAAAGTCATCAATTTCAGTAATGATGGTCCCAACATTGTACAGAAACCAATGCCGAATCATGGAGCGAATGCTGTTTTGACAGAGGAGGATTTGGATTTGGTTATGGACGTAAATGATCTGAAGACACCTTTGAGCTATGTTAAAAGCATATTGTTGAAAGGAGAGGTCTTCCCCGGATGTGATGAGTATTGTTTGGATTGTTGGACCCGACCAGAGGGTTGTATTGATCTGAAGAGAGGTATTCAGGCCATGATTGATGAGGGAACTTTGCAGTTTGACCGCACTACTGTTGAGAAACCTGATGAGATAACATGTGAAAAGCAGGGTGAGGTCGCAACAATTACAATTCCACGAAAGACTATTACGATATCAGCGCCCGCCAAGCGGCCAACTATCACGATAATGAAAGCAGGACCCGTTCCTTATGAGAGTACAAAAGCCATTCCGTGGAATTATGGGTTGGAAGTTTTTTGCAACGGGGAGAAGATTAATGTGGATAGCCAGCCAGCAGGGGCAGTGGGTAGTCTTGTTGAAGCAGGAGGCATGACCCGAAGTGGTAGAATCTTCACTTCACCTGAAATTGAGGCTGAGAGGATTGCTAGAGGCAAAGCCAAAGTGAATGAAGGAGGACCTTCTCAGTCGAAAGAGAAGGAAACATCGGTCAAGGATGTAGAAGAGTTTATGAGGTTGATTCGCAAAAGTGGCTATAAGATTGTGGAGCATTTGCAGCAGACGCCCTCCAAAATTTCAATACTATCCTTGTTGCTTTGTTCCGAGGCCCATTGAAATGCCTTGTTGAAAATCTTGGATACGTCTTTTGTACCTCAAGAAGTAATTGTTAATCAGCTTGAGGGGGTACTGGCGCACGTGAATGCTGGCCACAGCTTGGGATTTACTGACTTTGATTTGACGCCTAGAGGTCGGGACCATAATATGGCCTTGCACATTTCAGTGGAATGCCGAGGCACTGTTATGTCACACGTTCTTGTAGACACCGGATCATCTTTGAATGTGTTGCCAAAGAAGGCTATGATGAAGCTAGATGTCTAGGGAATCATATGCACGCCAAGTTATTTGGTTGTGAGGGCTTTTGATGGGACCAGGAGGTCGGTGTTTGGATCCATAACGTTGCTGCTCCAGGTCGGGCCGAAAGTTTTTGACACTGTGTTCTATATCATGGATATACATCCCGCTTACAGCTGTTTACTTGGGCGACCATGGATACATTCTGCAGAGGCTGTGACGTCCACGCTACATCAGAAGCTTAATTACATGGTTGGTGACAGTGTTGTTACTATTTGCGGAGAGGAGGACATTCTGGTTAGTCATCTATCGTCATTCAAGTACGTCGAAGTGGATGGGGAGATCCATGAGACGCCATGCTAAGCCTTCGAGGGGTTGCAGATCAAGGACAAGTCTTATGTTCCCGTCAAAGGGCCAGAAGTGGCCATGTCTTCGTACAAAGACGCTCAGGCAGTGGTTCAGGCTGGAGAAACCAAAAGATGGGGCCAAGTCTTAGAAATTCCGGTCAAGATGGATAAGTTTGGGTTGGGGTACCGCCCGACATCGTCGTCCTCCACATCAGGCGTGCCAAAGTTCAAAGGACCAGTGGTGATCACTCCAGGTGGGGTCTGTTATGAAACGATCAATGCTGTTTCCGATGCTGAAGACGGAGATAGTGACTGCGATATGGACTCTTGGATCAAGCCCGGCGTGCCAGGACAGGATCTGTGCAACTGGTCTATCCAGGAACTTGTCCCACCGACTACAAAACAGTAATGATTTGTTTTCTCAATTATTGTATAATCCTGTGTCCTACCCAGGGCATAGTGATTTTGTTTTTAGGGCTACCTGCTTATGTGTGTACTTTGGTTAATCATTAATAAAGGCGTTTTTCTCATACAAATTTTGTGATCCTTGTTTTTCCTGTTTCTGTTTAACAATAAAATGGCAACGTGGTTATGTGCTTTGTTTGCATTATTTGAAACATTTAACCATTCTCATTGCAGGATTCATATTTCAGACGACACCGATCACGAACTTCCTATGACTCACTTCGACTTCGAGCACCTGATATTTCAAGCAGAAGAAGAGATTGTTGAGGATAGTGACTTATCAGAAGAGCTGACTCGACTATTGAAACAAGAAGAGAGAATCATTCTGCCTCATCAAGAGGAAATTGAAATTATCAACATGGGGTCCGAAGAGGTTGTCAGGAATATCCGGATAGGGGCTGCACTGCAAAGTGATATCAAGCAAAGGCTTACAGAGATGCTGCGAGAGTACAGTGATATCTTTGCTTGGTCTTACGAAGACATGCCTGGGTTGGATACTGATATGGTGGTTCACCGTCTGCCATTGCGCGAAGAATGTCCGCCAGTTAAACAAAAACTCAGAAGAAATCGACCAGATATGGCTGTGAAAATTAAGGAGGAAGTTCAGAAACAGTGGGATGCCGATTTCCTGGCTGTTACAACTTATCCCTCATGGGTCGCCAATATAGTACCTGTACCAAAGAAAGATGGTAAGATGCGGATGTGCGTGGATTATCGAGATTTGAATAAGGCGAGCCCAAAAGACGACTTTCCGCTTCCTCATATTGATGTGCTGGTCGACAACACAGCTCAATTCTCCGTGTTTTCCTTCATGGACGGCTTTTCGGGCTATAATCAGATAAAGATGGCGCCGGATGATATGGAGAAAACAACTTTTATTACCCCGTGGGGAATGTTCTGCTACAAAGTGATGCCTTTTGGTTTGAAGAACGCCGGGGCAACATATCAGCGAGCTATGACGACACTCTTTCATGACATGATGCATAAAGAGATCGAAGTCTACGTTGATGATATGATTGTCAAATCCCAGACGGAGGAAGAGCATCTGGTCAATCTTTTGAAATTGTTCAAGAGGCTTAAGAAATTCAGGCTGAGGCTGAATCCTAACAAGTGCACCTTCGGGGTGAGATCTGGTAAGCTATTGGGGTTCATTGTGAGCGAAAAAGGAATTGAGGTTGATCCTGCTAAAATAAAAGCAATACAAGAAATGCCAACGCCGAAAACAGAAAAAGAGGTTCGTGGCTTTTTAGGGAGATTGAACTACATTGGCCGGTTCATATCTCATCTAACGGCCACATGCGAGCCATTATTCAAGTTATTGAAAAAAGATCAGGCTGTGACCTGGAATGAAGATTGTCAAAGGGCATTTGAAAAAATAAAAGAATATTTGCAGGAACCTCCAATATTGATACCCCCAGTAGCCGGGAGACCATTGATTATGTATTTGACGGGTCTTGAGAAAAGTATGGGTTGTGTTCTCGGTCAACATGACGAGACTAGACGTAAAGAGCATGCGATTTACTACTTGAGTAAAAAGTTCACAGACTGTGAGTCCCGTTACTCAATGCTCGAAAAAACGTGTTGTACGCTAGCTTGGGCCGCCAAACGTTTGAGGCAATACATGCTAAACCATACAACTATGCTAATTTCAAAGATGGATCCGATCAAATACGTATTTGAAAAGCAAGCACTTTCCGGAAGGATTGCCCGATGGCAGATGGTATTGACAGAATACGATATTCAATATGTTTCTCAAAAGGCTATTAAAGGTAGTGTTCTGTCAGAATACCTAGCTGAGCAGCCAATTGATGATTACCAGTCAATGAGTTTTAATTTTCCTGACGAGGATATAATGTACTTAAAAATGAAGGACTGTGAGGAATCGTTGCCGGATGAAGGTCCAGAGTTGGGTTCCAAATGGCAATTGATATTTGACGATGCCTTCAATTCATATGGAAGTGGAATAGGGGCAATCATTACTACTCCCCATGGGTCGCACATCCCATTCACTGCTAGATTGACCTTTCCAGTTACCAACAATGAGGCCGAATATGAAGCATGCATTATGGGGCTCGAAGAAGCTATCGATCTGAGAATTAAAAATCTTGATGTATACGGAGATTCTGCTCTAGTTGTGAACCAGATCAAGGGAGAGTGGGAGACTCGTCAGCCCAATCTGATACCCTATATGAATTATGCAAGAAGGTTGTTGCCTTTCTTTGACAAGGTGGAATTGCACCATGTACCACGAGCAGAAAATCAGATGGCAGACGCTCTCGCGACTTTGTCTTCGATGTATAAGGTTAACTTCTGGAATGAGGCTCCCAGGATAGTTATCTCTCGCCTTGATAGGCCCGCCTTCATATTCGCCATTGAGGAAGCTTCCGATGGCAAACCGTGGTATTATGATATCTAGCAGTTCCTGAAGACCCAAGAGTATCCGGCTGGGGCATCCAGTCGTGATCAGAAGACTCTTAGGAGATTGGCTGGCAATTTCTATTTGAATCCGGATGGGTTTTGTACAAGAGAAACCACGACTTGGTGTTATTGCGGTGTGTGGATGAGAAAGAGGCTAAGTTGCTCATGGAAGAAATCCACAAGGGTACATTTGGCACGCATGTCGGCGGACATGCAATGACGAGAAAGCTATTAAGAGCAGGGTATTACTGGCTAACAATGGAAACAGATTGTTTCAAGTTTGCAAAGAAGTGTCATAAATGCCAGATTTATGCGAACAAAATTCATGTGCCTCTGAGCCCTCTAAACGTTATGTCGTCTCCTTGGCCTTTCTCAATGTGGGGAATTGATGTGATTGGAAAAATTGAGCCCGCGGCATCCAACGGACATCGTTTTATCTTGGTAGCTATTGATTACTTCACCAAATGGGTTGAAGCGGCATCGTATGCTAATGTTACCAAGTAGGTGGTAGCCAGATTTATCAAGAAGGATATTATCTGTAGATATGGAATCCCGGAGCGGATTATCACTGACAACGGTTCGAATTTGAATAATAAGATGATGAAGGAATTGTGCCAGAATTTCAAAATTGAACATCACAATTCTTCTCCTTATCGGCCCAAGATGAATGGCGCTGTTGAAGCGGCCAATAAAAACATAAAGAAGATCGTTCAGAAGATGGTTGTGACCCACAAGGGCTGGCATGAGATGTTGCCTTTTGCTTTGCACGGTTATCGTACGACGGTACGCACATCAACCGGGGAAACTCCTTTTTCACTTGTATATGGTATGGAAGTTGTCCTACCATTGGAGGTTGAGATTCCTTCTCTGAGGGTTTTGCGTGATGTCCAACTTGATGAGGCAGAATGGGTGAAAGATAGATCGAATCAGCTCAGTTTAATGGATGAGAAGAGACTGGCTTCTTTAGCATATGGTCGGCTGTATCAGAGCCGGATGAAGAAAGCTTATGATAAGAAAGTGTGCTCTCGAAGCTTTCAGACGGGCGATCTTGTGCTGAAAAAGATTCTCCCACCACAATCAGATCACAGGGGCAAATGGACTCCCAATTATGAAGGTCCATATGTTGTTAGAAAGGTTTTCTATGGAGGAGCCTTACTGTTGTCCACCATGGATGGTGAGGACTTCACATCCCCTGTAAACTCGGACGCAGTTAAAAAATACATTGCTTAAAATAGACCCGCTGGACAGAAAAAAGAGAGTCCAGGCAAAAATGGGGCATCCCGGCGAACCATAAAAAAGGAATAAAAGGTCCGGGCAAAAGTTAGGGATAAAATTGAAAAAATGTACACCCGCGAAGTTGAAAACCTGAAAAGGGCAACTTCGGCAAAAAAGGGTATCCCATTGAATTGAAAACCCACAAAGGGCGGTTCACACAAAAGTTAGGGATTTGAAAAAGCAAATGACTGCGGTCCGAGTTTGATACTGCGTTGCTTAATGGTTTGGGAGTACCTGAGGGTCGTATATCCGAAACAATCTCTTCCGAAGATCAAGCATCGAGAAAGCGTCAGAGTCAGGCGATTCATAGGAGGATCAGCTCATGGTGTTCGTCTGTATCACGTTGCCGACATGTATGCAAATTTTCTTTGTGCTTCTATAATATTTGTATTTTTGTTTGTGCGTAACTTCCTCTTTTCAGGAGTTGCATCCAGTGTACAAAATTTTGCCTATTTACAGGCCCGTTATCAATAAAGCATGTTATTTAGTACTTGATGCTTGTTCTTTGCTGTTTTGTTTGTGAAAAACACCGATGTTTTTGATAAACTTGCATGTGCATAAACTTGCTGGCCCTTGCCAATAATTGCTAAAACTTCGAATTGACTGAACAAATGTCGTGGATACTAATCGGGATAGATCTTGTTGTATAGATTTGTTTTGTCTCGTTTGTGTTTTGCAGGGTTCTCACCTTTGGAGCAAACAGTTATGGAACTTGCGTTTCCCCAGCCAGAGTCTTGTGACAAAGTGATTGTATCACTCCTCAACAGATGGAGGTCGCATCTTATCTCAGAAGATTTGAGATGTCACTTACCCCTATTAGATGTGGGTGGTCCTCCCCAGAAGAGTATTCCCCAGGAAAGCTGTCCAGAAAGTATCCTCAGTGGATTCTGAGTGTCCCCAACAGAAGGTGCATTCCCAGTAGTGAGTATGTACATACTCAATACCCAACATGGGTAACTTCCACAGTGTAACCAAGTCGTCTTTGGTTCAGAAGAACTATCCCCGTGCATGATTGTTTCTCATTCTCCCCAGCAGATTGTTTTTCCTCCGACAGGATGAACATCCTCATCAGAGTCGTAATCTCAAGCTTGTGAGACATTCCCCAACAGGATGGTTACCCCCAGCGGAGTTGGTTTCACTATTCCAGCATTTATTTTGTTGGAATGCTTTGTGATGCCTGGTTATCCCCGGCAGATTGAGCCTCGTCTTCGGCATTTATTTTGCTGAAGCGCCTCTTGGCATCTTTGCATTTTGCATATATCATCATATTTTCATCTACCTAAACGCGTAGCATTTCCATGCCGTATGGAGCATTACGCCATTGTCAAACATATGCATTCTAAAACATGAGCCAGGTTGGTTACCTCTTTGTTTTCAGGTGTTATCCCTTGCAGAGGACTGGGATTCTTGCTCAGAAGGATCTCTAGATATTCAAATTCTCGGCGTGAGATAGGTGATGATAATGTTCGTCCCCTAACAGAGTTGCTTGGTTAAGTTTCTCTCCTCAGGATTGCTGTTACGCCAACATTGAAAGATTCCATGCTTTAAACTTCCGGAGGTGTTATTAGTGATTTCCCCACAGAGTGGTGTGATTAAGTTTCTCGTATTTCCCAACAAAGTATTCTTCAAATGTACCTGTGTTGATAGAGATTGTTACCTGTAATGGGAAAAGATTGTACCTGTGTTGACAGTGATGTTTACCCGTGCTGACGGTGATTGGTATCCGTGTTGACGAAATTGTACCCGTGCTGACGGTGATTGTTGTCCGTGCTGACATAATTCTTACCTGTGATCGACAGTGAATTGTACCTGTGATGGAGAGAGATTGTTACCTGTAATGGGCAGAGATTGTACCTGTGTTGACAGTGATGTTTACCCGTGCTGACGGTGATTGTTATCCGTGTTGACGGGATAGTACATGTGTTGACAGTGATTGTTGACTGTGTTGACGGAATTCTGCCCTGTGTTGACAGAGATTGTTACTTGTGATCGACAGTGATTTGTACCTGTGATTGACAGAGATTACGCCTGTGTTGACAGTGATTGCTACCCGTGCTGACGGTGATTATTATCCGTGTAAAGATTGTACTTGTGATGGACAGAGATTGGCCCTGTGTTGACAGTGTTTGTTACCCTGTGTTGACAGAGATTGTTACCTGTGATTGACAGAGATTGTACCTGTGATGGATAGAGATTGTTACCTGTAATGGACAGAGATTGCGCCTGTGTTGACAGAGATGTTTACCTGTGGCTGACAAAGACTGTACCTGTGTTGACAGAGATCGTACTTGTGTTGACGAAGTCGTTACCCGTGATTGACGGAGTTGTCCCCAGTAAAGTTAACAATAAGTGTTACCTGTGTTGACAGTGATTGCTACCCGTGAGGACGGAGTTATTATCCGTAATCGATGGATTATCCCCAGTGGAGTTGTTACCTGTGATTGACAGAGATCGTTATTCCAGTTATGGATGAAATTGTACCCGTGTTGACGGAGTCTTTCCTCGTGTTGACGAATTTGGTCCAGTTAGGGACGGAGTTGTTTCTTGCAAAGTTGATTTGATGCCTGTGGCGTCACACAGGGGGTTAGTGTTCAAATCCCAAGTTTTATTAGATAATTGATCAGTTGTTGCCGTAACAACTGGGTTCAGCGCAATGGATGTTATTCCCCAAGCAGTTTTTGCTGTGTATTTCTGCGGTTGGAAAATTTCCGGATTTCTTGGTATTCAACCGTCTTCTACCTCGATTGTTTGAAGGCCGTTTGTTCTTCACCCAGTCGGGTCCAAGCCGTTTAAATGGGGGCAACTGTTGCACCCCAAAATTTGCTCATCCTTTTCTTACCTGGTTTATGTTTCATTGCATTATCATTTGCATAGTTATATCATTTGCATATCATGATATAATTCATATAGCAGGGGATCAAATGTGATTCTTATCAAGAGAAGCCTAGCAAGAGGTCTTAGCCAAGCTTGAGAATTCATCCAAGTCATTAGAAGGTGGTTTGATTGCCTAAGGGTTTAAATGCTTGAGTGTGAATCTTCTCCTAACTTAAGGATCAACTGAAGACCATCAGAGGGTTGTGAGGTGTTGAATGTGAGAAGAGGATGTGTATGAAGCTCATAGAATGCCTAGAGGGCCCTGTGAGAGTTTAATCAAGTCATTGTGTCAAATGCAAGAGCCACAGTTGAGGTGCAAGCAATTAGGGTTTCATTTGGATCAATTCTAGGTTAACTGGACAATTGAAAAGTATCAAAGCCTACTTTTAGGTTATGGAGTTCATGAAATGATGTGACAATACATTTGTGGTGTTGTGCCAAGATAAAATCAAGAAGATTCAAGAGTGTGGGAAGTTGCTAAATTAGGGTTTCAGTGCAAAATCCCCTGTTTAGTGCCTAACTTCAAGACCACATAAGTCAAGATACAAGTTTCAAATGGATTTTTGGCCAACATGAAACTTGTATAGCATCTCAATACCTTTAATTTGAGTACTATAAGTCCTCAAGGGAATTTATATAACTCAAGTTATGGTCCAGACAAGTTACAAGTCCTCAAAGGTCACTGAAATTTGTCTGTGAAAATCATATGACTTCAAAGTTATATTTGACCTAGAAGGAGGTTTCAAATGAACTTTTGGTCAACATGGAAGTTGTTCCTCATGATCTTATCTTTCTAAAATGTACTAGAAGTCTTCCATCTGATTTGTAGAACTCAATTTATGAGGTTTACAAGTCAGGGGTATTTTGGGAAAGTGAGATTATAGGTCATTTTCAATCATAGGCCAAAATATCCAACTTGCACTTGTCAAATGAAATTTTGTCCAATATGAAAGTTGTTCAAAATAGGGTTTTTAGGCTATCCAAGAGGTCATGAGGGATTGATTGAGCTCATAGCAAGAGTTGGTTTGAATTGGTTTCAAAAAGGGGAAAATTCAAATGTGTAAAGGAGGGAAAATGCAATTTTGTGTTAGATGACCAAAACCAAGCAAATGAGTACATTTTCGGATTGGAAATTACATTTTAAACACTTTGGTTTTAACAGAATTTTGAGGTCAGGCCAAGTTTTGGGAGTTACCATGTTGTTACTTCACTTGTAAGTTACATTGCCAAAACACTACACAATACAATTCAGGCTACTCTTTCAATCCAATTTCACTCCAAATGACATGTGCAAGGTGTTAGAACTTTCTGGAACAAGTAACAAGCTTGTATTGCACGATTGGTATGAATTTTGAATGCAAAAAATCAGAAAATGTGAACCACAGATTTGGGCCTCAAATGGATTGCAAATGCCCATGGAAAGCTTCTATATATTGTTTAGAGTGAATTCAGAGCAAGGTTGAGCTTCATTTCGTGCTGAAACCAGAAATAGCAATCAAATTTTCAGAGCTGCAACTTCAAATCGTGTTTGGAGATTCATACTAATTCAAGCCAAATTGAAGGTTGCTTTCAGTTTCTCTTGGATTATTGAAGCTATCTGGAGAGTTTTGGAGGAAGAAACGAGCTACAAGTACCTCTGTCAACAGATCTAGAGCAGGTTAGTAACTCTCAACATTCTACATGATTTAGCATGAGTTAGACAATTTTGAGCTTGCTTTTAGAATCAGGAAGAGATGTAGATCGTTTCTGGATAGGAATTTGGACAACTATAGACAATGTAGGATCATGTATGAATTCTATTGAGGCACGATTTGGCTTGATCATGAGGAATTAACATGAATTGGATAGATCATGATGACCTATGAGGCATGAGGAACATTTCTGTGCAATTAGTTTAGGATTTGATGATGATCAGAATTGAGGTGCACTTTGAACTTTGGATCGGATTTTAAAACCTAGCTAGCTATAGAGGAAATGGATGTGATATTTAGTTTCAGTGTGAAATTCTGAGAGGGATCATGTTAAGTTTGATGTTGTTTAGACACCTGTGATTGCTTGCTCTCCGGAGAAGACAACCGGAAGTCTTCTCCGGCCACCTGAGAAACTTCCCTCCGTTTTGGGATTCAAATGAGGAAGATGATGCACAGCCATTAGATCAAGTTGAAAGTGAGACTTTGTAAGCGCGTTGGATGGCCACGATTGAGTCTTATTTGGTTGACCTTGACTGCAGCAAAACACTGCGTTTCATTTAACTGAGTTGGTAGCTTATGTGGCGCGTTCTGGAGCCTCAGATGAGAGGACTTGGTCTCTTGATCCTACGTTCCTTGTTTTATCTTGCATTTTATTTAGTTTTAATTGATTTTGATTTTATTTTAATTCATTTTCATTCCAAAAATCATATTAAATTCATTCTTGATTAGAAAATTATTTTAAAAATACCTCCATGATCTTGAGAGAATTTGTGATTTTCTGAAATTGTTAGATGGCATTTTCATGCATTTTTCCATTTAATTTGATTTTTCTTATTTTGTTAATTCTTTTAATTTTGCATATTTGACCATCTGTTTTGTGGAATTTTGTTCTTCCAATTGATGATGAGTTTGGCTTTGATTTTTTAGTATGTGTTAGAGTAGACATGTATGTTCCCTTATAATTTTTGGTGGATTTTTAGAACAAAATTAGGTTGTGTTTTAGCTGTTGAGTTTAGAACCTTCCCAAATTTGTGGATCCCCTTGACCTATTTCACTTTAGGAATTGTTTAGATAACTTAGAAGTTAAATTAGGCTTCAATCTTTTCACATTAGTTTGTTAATCATTCATGTTCCCCTATGAATTTAATTAGAATTTTACAACTTTGTTTCCTATTTTTGTTGAATTTTACAAGTTGCTTGTGTTTGTGTTATTCTCTCTTGAGTGCCTTTGCTTGTTTGGTTTGGTTGGTGACTTTGGAGCTTGCTTGGCTTGGAATCCTTTTTGGGAGGTCTTCTGGACTTGATATAGATGCTATGTCTTGAAGATTGGAGCTTGGAGTTGAAGCTTCCTTTTCCTTTAGGGGTTGTTTTAGGAGCTTAGGAATTAGGGTTTTAAGAAGAGCCATTAGAGCTAGTTTTGATTTCTTCATCAAACATAGAATGCATTGTGTGCTTCTATTCCATCCAATGACATAAAATCCTCCTAGGGAAACTCCATCTCTCCTTTGGAGGTATGTGTGGTATGCCCATAGTTGAGTAGAACTTTGAGGATACCTTTCCATTTCAATGTTGATACTTGATGATTTCCTTTGGTTTTCATTAAGTTTTCAACATTTCAACCTGGATCTTGGTGATTGTTTCTCTGCTTGGAGTGTGCTTGCTAGAGCTTGAAGATGAAGTTGAAGAAGCTTGAGATAGAAGCTAGCTTGAAAATGAAGTCTTGATGTCAACTTTGCTATCTTTTCAACTGTGCTGTTTAGAGTTTGCTGTTGCTGTCTGCTGTAGGAGTTTGTTGCTGCTGTTTGGGTGGCCTCCTCTGTATCTCTGGTTCTTTCTTTGTATTGTCTTTTTGTTTGTGTTGATTATCCTTGGGTTTGAGGTAGAGCTTGTCTCCTCTTGCCTGGTGTTTCCTCTCTGGTACTGTTGCATAGCATGCATTCTTGTTGTTTACTGTTTACTGTTTACTGCTTGCTTTCTTTTGCTGTTTCCCCTAGGATCTCTGATTTCCTCTGTGCAAGAGGGAATTATGACAGACATTAGGTTTTGACCCATGAATGATAACTGTAGGTAGATTCCCCTTTTAACCATAGTCTTAGGGTGTCTCTCTCTTAATCTCAAGTCAATTCAAAAACACAGTAATACGGTTAATTGAAGTCGTGCGTTACGAACCTTAAGCTATCTGGGAAAAGGTTGGTGGAGGGTCTCTCTCCAGTAATCTGGATGTTAGTGTGGTACCCTTTGGGTGACATACGAAGCATTCACTCCTGGGTCATAGTCTCTAGTGCGACTGAGATTGCAAACATCCTAAAAAACAGTTCTTTCGTAAAAAACTCAAACAAACATTCAAACTCTGTTTTTATCCTCTTGGACCTTTAATTAGGAAAACCCTTTTCAGAAGGAGATAAAAAACTGTCAGACAAACTTGTGTCTTCCGTAGCCCGAACTACGTTTGCTCTGATATTTCATGCCGTATGAAAGTATGTAGGCACGGGATGCGACATCTCGGCGAGCAACCTTCCCCCCTTTAACCCGTAGTTAGGCGAACTACGTTGACTCTGATTTCTCGTTCCAGATGGGAATATGTAGGCATAAAGTGCGATACTTTACCGAGTCATTTTCTTTTCTTTTAACCCAGACCTGTAGAGTAGATAGAATAACACACCCTTAGATAGAAAACAAGCGTGGATCCCATCGAGTACGACGGACGTGAGGGGTGCTAATACCTTCCCATTGCATAACCGACTCCCGAATCTAGGATTTGGTTGCGATGACCATTCCTTTCCCTCTTTGCGTTAGGTTTACTCTGAGTGTTTCCTTTCCCTCCTGTGGAATAAATAACTCACGGTGGCGACTCTTCTGTCATAGCCGGCACCGATTTTCGCAGTAGCGACACTATACTTCTAAAAAATTGTTACAAGGGATTTAAAAAGAGTTATAAGAAAATAGTATCCGTGTTTCTTAGAATAAATCATATTTTCTATGCAAGTGTTTCCCAATATCTCTAACTTCCTACATATGAATGTTAGATGTCAATCTTGCCTTAAATTAATCATTTATAATGGGAATTTTTC
Organism: Lathyrus sativus; assembly: GCA_963859935.3. NCBI lineage: Eukaryota > Viridiplantae > Streptophyta > Magnoliopsida > Fabales > Fabaceae > Lathyrus > Lathyrus sativus. The sequence continues at coordinate 559,390,504 of OZ012737.1, forward strand.
AACTTTTTTGTGTTGATTTGTTGGAATTACTACTTGAAAGTTTAACATTCTTCAATTGTTTGAAAATAACTTTGGTACCTTTAGTTTGTGTTTATTGTGCAGAAGATGTGGCGAGTTGTGAGCTTCGTAACTACCGGGTATTGTCCTCCGGTTGTGGAAGAGGCAAATTATGCGAAAATTCAAAACCAAGAGTATCAACCTTGACCACCTTACCAACAAGGCAACCAAGGTTACCAGCAAAGAGATAATCAAGGTTATCAATAACAATAGAGGCCTCAATATGCTAGAACTTCTAATCATCAACAACAATATCAAAACTACACTCAACCTCCACAAGCTCCAAGTGGAAATTCAAAAATGGAAGACACCTTACCAACAAGGCAACCAAGGTTACCAGCAAAGAGATAATCAAGGTTATCAATAACAATAGAGGCCTCAATATGCCAGAACTTCTAATCGTCAACAACAATATCAAAACTACACTCAACCTCCACAAGCTCCAAGTGGAAATTCAAAAATGGAAGACACCCTCACCCAATTTATGCATGTCCAATAAAAAACACACCGATGCGGCTATAAAGAATCTTAAAAACCAAGTTGGGAAACTTGCAAAGTAATTAGTTGATCAACAACCAGGGTCGTCGTTTTCCGCTAACACTCAACCAAATCCAAAGGAACATTACAAGGATATTCTTACAAGAAGTGGTAGAGAAATTGATATGGGCATAGGTGAGAAAGTAGTGGGAAAAGAAGGTGTAGTTGAAAAAGAAAAAAGAGATTGATGAGAAAGAAGTAGAAAAAATGTTGAGGGAGAATTAGTTGAAAATGAAAAGAAAAAGAGAGAGGAAGAAGAAAACAAAATGAGAGAAGAAAAATTGAAAAATACTAGGAAGGGGAAGGAACAAATGAACACTATTCCGATTCAAAATTTTACCTCATGCTCCATCAAAGAAAGATAGTGTGAGGCACTATGCTCGATTTATGGATATTTTAAGCAATTGCAAATTAATATTCCATTTTTCGAAGCATTGGAGAAAATGCCAAAATACACAAAATTCATGAAGGATATTCTCACCAAAAAGAAAAGGTATACGAAATAAGAAACTATCATGGTTGATGTTATTTGTAGAGCTATCATTCAACTGACTCTTCTGCAGCAAGAAAGTGATTCGGGACAAGTTATTTTGCCGGTTACAATAGGAAATATTTATGTTGGCAATTGGTTGATCGATTTGGGCTCTAGTATCAATTTGATACCATTGTCCATTGTGAAAAGGTTGGGACATATGGAGTTGACAGCTACTCAAATGACATTGCAACTTGTCGATAATTAACTACCCATCCTCACGGTGTAGCGAAAGATGTATTGGTTAAGGTAGACAAATTCTTGTTTCCCATCGACTTTATGGTGATTGATATGGAAGAAGATGAGGATGCTCCATTAATTCTTGGAAGACCTTTTATGAAGACCGCTAGAATGGCCATTGGTATGGATGACGGTCTCATGAAAGTGAGAGTTCAAGATAATGAGATTTGTTTTAATCTATTTGAAGCCATGAATCATTCAAAGGACAAAGGCAATTGTTTTAGAATCGATGCAACGGAGAAGGTGATTGAAGAAGTAAAATGGAAATTACAAGTTCCCACCCCATTATAAAAAGTTCTTAAAATTCCCTTCAAAGTATCAATGAGAATGAAGAAAAAGAGATTGAAAAGTGTTTGCGAGAACTTGAAGAATTGGATGAAATTCCTCCCTTGAAAGAAAGGGTGGAAATTTTGAAAAAGGAAAATAATGAATAAATCAAGCTTCAATTGAAGTTGTTACCCTCTCATTTTAAATATGTATTTCTTGATGATTAGGGGCATAAACCAGTGATCATAAGTAAGGAGCTAACTAAAAATGAAGAGGGAAAATTGATTTGTGTATTGAAAAAGAATCAAGGTGCGATGGGGTGGACTCTTTCTGATTTAAAAGGAATAAGTCCTTCTTATTGTATGCATTGGATATTCATGGAAGACGATTTCAAACCGGTTTCTCAATCTCAATGTCGCTTAAATCCTACCAAAAAAAGGTGGTTAGGAAGGAAGTGGTGAAAATATTGGATGTCGGAATGATATACCTGATATCTGATAGTCCTTGGGTTAGACTGGTGCAAGTGGTACCGAAGAAAGGATGGATGATGGTTATCTGAAACAAGTAAAATGAGTTGATCCCTACAAGAACCGTGACCAGGTGGAGAATGTGCATTGATTACCGTAGGCTAAGCCAAGCTACGAGGAAAAATCATTTCCCTCTTTTGCTCATGGATCAAATGCTCGAGAGACTTTCCGGTCAAGAATTCTATTGTTTTTTGGATGGTTATTCAGGTTACAATCAAATTATTTTGAACCCGAATGACCATGAGAAAACTGCTTTCACTTGCCCTTTTGGAATCTTCTCTTATAGGAGGATGTCGTTTGGGTTGTGTAATGCGTCGACGACTTTTTAATGGTGTATGCAAGCAATATTTTCGGACTTGATTGAAAAGTCAATTGAGGTTTTTATGGATGACTTCTCGATTTTTGGACCTTTGTTTGATCTTTGTTTGAAAAACTTGGATGTGGTATTGGAAAGGTGTGTGGAAAGCAACTTGGTGCTTAATTGGGAAAAATACAATTTTATGGTAACCGAAGAAATTGTGCTCGGCAACAAAGTTTCTTCAAAGGTCTTTGAGGTTGATCAAGCCAAGGTGGATGTTATTGAAAAATTTCCACCACCGTTGAATGTGAAGCGTATAAGGAGCTTCCTTGGTCGCCCAAGATTTTATCGGAGGTTCATCAAAGATTTTGCGAAAATAGCAAAGCCTTTGAGCAATTTGCTCAACAAAGATAAGTCTTTTGAATTTGATGAGTCTTACATGGTCGCTTTTAATTATTTAAAACAAAGTTTGACTACCGCACCCATAATCATCGCTCCAAATTGGAAAATGGATTTTTAACTCATGTGTGACGCGAGTGATTATGCGGTAGGTAAGGTATTGGGTCAATGGAGAACATAAATTTTTCATGTTATACACTACACAAGAAAAGTCTTGAATGAAGCTTAAGTAAACTATGCAACAACAGAAAAAGAGTTGCTTGCGATAATGTATGCATTAGAGAAATTTCTGTCATATTTAATTTGGTCTAGAGTTATGGTTTACACAGATCATGCAGCGATTAAGCATTTGCTTACTAAGCTGGATTCAAAATAAAGGCTAATTCATTGGGTCCTTTTGTTGCAAGAGTTTTATTTAAAATTCGCGACAAAAAGGGATCCGAAAATTTGGTGGCGGATCACGTATCCCGCCTTATTAATGTTGAGGTGACCAAGAATGAAAGAGAGGTAAAGGAAGAATTTCTTGATGAAAAGTTGTATATGGTGCAAGTTAGACCTTGGTTTGCCAATATGGAAAATCACAAGGCCGCCGAATTAATACTGGAAGGTCTAACTAGTAACCAGAAAAAGAAATTTTTATTTAACACCAAGTACTTTGTTTGGGATGAACCATATTTGTTTAAGCTTGGTGTCAATAACATTTTGAGAAGGTGTGTGTCAAAAGAAGAGGCCAATAACATGCTTTGGCATTGTCATAACTCTTCATGTGAAGAGAATTTTACGGTTTGAGAACAACAACGAAAGTCCTCCAATCAAGCTTTTATTGGCCTTTTTTATTCAAAGATGCACATGCACATACACAAAGTTTTGACAAATGTCAAAGGAGTGGTGTAATTTCAAAATAGAATGAAATTTCATTACAAAACATGTTGGAAGTTGAGGTGTTTTATTGTTGGGGCATAGACTTTGTCGGTCCATTTCCATCATCGTTTTCCAATGAGTACATTTTGGTCGCAGTTGACTATGTATCCAAGTGGGTAGAAACGATAGCATGTGCTAAAGCAGATGGAAAAACTGTGATAAGATTTTTAAAGAAAAACATTTTTTTCTCGATTTGCTACTCCAAGAGTGTTGATAAGTGACGGAGGATCCCACTTTTGCAACACTCAGCTAGAAAAATCCTTGGAGCAATATGGTGTAAAGCACAAAGTTGCAACACCATACCATCCACAGGCTAATGGACAAGCAGAGGTATCAAATAGAGAAATTAAAAGGATTCTGGAGAAAATGGTGTCGGCTTCTAGAAAAGACTTGTCAAACAAGCTCGATGAAGCTTCATGGGCTTATCGGAAAACTTTCAAGGCTCCGATTGGTCTCACACCTTTCAAAATAGTCTATGGTAAGAATTGTCATTTGCCGGTGGAGTTGGAACATAAGGCACTCTAGGCCTTAAATTTTTTTAATTTCGATCCAACTCTAAGAGGAGAAAAAAGAAAGGTACAATTGCATGAAATGGAGGAATTGCGCCTCCAAGCGTATGACTCCAACAAGCTCTACAAAGACCAAGTGAAAGCTTACCATGACAAAAAGATAGTGACCAAATAGTTTGAGATAGGGAAGTTGGTCCTACTTTTCAATTCTCGATTAAAACTGTTCCCTGGAAAGTTGAAATCTAAGTGGCCCGGTCCGTCCTGAATTAGGGAGATCAAGCATTATGGGGAGATTGTCATTGAAGACACGCTGTCAAATGAGAGTTGGATTGTAAATGGTTAGAGGCTGGAGATTTATCTTGGTGGTGATTTCAAGCGGAATACCGCCATTGTGCCTTTTTGCGATCCTTGAGGTTGCATTGGACCGTCGAGCTCAAACGACGTTAAAAAAATGCTAGTTAGAAGGCACCCCACATTGTTAGTATTCTTGCATTATTACTGTTTTTATAGTATGAGTATGTTTAGAGTGATTGTGGTAGGATATGCTGAGTAGAGAAAAAATTTCAAAAATTTGTTATGCTCGCTGGCAAGTTCGCTAGGCGAACTTGGAGCGAGCATTCGCTAAGAAGTTTGCATAGCGAGCTGAGCAAGACAAACACTTATGAGTCTGCTACCACATCACTTAAGAAAAGAGAGAAATATTGGATGGGCCACAGAAGCTTGGGCCCAATACCCACTCCTCAGAATTTTGTGAGGGTAACCTTACCCCATTTCACTTTTCACTTTTTTTCTCCATACAAACTTGTCTCTCTCACTCTCACAAGCATCACGCACACAACTTGGAGCATTTACAAATTCTTGCTAGTTTTTCCAAACAATCCTCTCAGCATAATAGGCTTGAATTTGTCATTCTTTCCTTTGTTCTTCTTAATAACATGTGGTTAGGTTTGTTTGTGGAACTGTAACAAAACTTGCTTCTAAGTTAGATAAGACTCCATGCATGTTCTATTTTTATGATTTATTTTGCTGTGCATGTGTGTTTTAATAATAAGTTGAAGTAGAAAGTGTTTATGGAAAAATCTCTGTGCTTTTGAACTTGTAGGCAGAACCTGCAGAATGGGAATTCCCAGGGTTCGCCATGAGTTCGCACAGTGAACCTGGGGCGAGTATTTGCCATGGTTTTGCATAGTGAACTTGTGGGCGAACATGACAAATTTTCAAAAAAAATTTGTGATTCTGAATTCTTGTTCTGATTCTCTTTGTTTTGTTTCCACACTAATATAAACCGTGTTTGGATGGTTGGTTTTATTTGGTTATTATGCAGATGGCACCTCTAAAGACAGTTCCGTCAAAGAAGCAAAAGGTCGGAAGTTCATCTCGTCCAGCCTCAATCCAGTTTGATACTGATAGATTCAGAGGAGCGAAACAAGTTGCTCGTTATATGACGCTAGAGAAGAGGAGCATCCTACCTAAAAAGTGTTTCAACCTCAACCCTCAAGGATCCTACTGGGCGGTAGTGGGAATCCTTCAAAGCAAAAATTGGAACAGGTTGATAACACCTAGTGATAGTTACAACATAGAGCTCGTAAGAGAGTTCTACGCCAATACACTCCCAAATGATGATAAGTTGTTCACTTGGACTACTATGGTTGGCGGAAGAGAGGTAAAACTTGACCGTGACACCATCAACAGTATTTTAGGTAATCCTTATCCTTGGGGAAGAATGAAATAGATGCATATCATCACACTTTGAGGCTGCATAGAGATGTAAATTCCATTTCTCGTGATTTGTTTCTTGAGGGAAAATCAGTTGAATTGAACTCGTCTGGGGTTCCTCGAAGGTATCACAGAGAGGACATGCGTCTTTTGGCTCAGCTTATACTTTTGTTGGTGTTGACTAATATAAAACCAAAGTCACACACCTCTACTATGCCAATTCCTATTGCTCATCTTGTCCACATTATATTGACTAATGTGCAGATTGATGTGGCTCGAATCATTGCAAATGAGATGTGTGCCGTTGTGGAAAGCGGAATTGGTTCAGGGTCAAGGAAGAATTGTCCCTTGGTCTTTCCTTGTTTGATTATGGTATTATATGTGCATGCGAGGGTTAAACTACCCTCCCGTCGTCAGGTGATGATTCCTGCTGCGATTGATGATCAGTATGTGGACAAATTTTGCAAACCAAAGGGATGGAAAGGACAAACATCTAGTGTTGGTACTGATGCTGGCGATGCTTCTGGTTCAGAACATGCAGGCTCCCAGGGTTTTGACCCGTTTCAGAGGAAGGTCTGCAGTTACAACTGAGATTGGATGGCGGCTACTCAATGCGCCATGATAGACTTATATGATTATATGTAGGTACTACAGCTGTAGTATAGGGAACCCTCGGTGGAACACTCTATGATGTCTACGGAGTAGTTCCTAGCACATGTTGCATAGCCTGAGGCCAGGCCACAGTTTAGAGAGGGGCAAGTGTAGGTGATTATGAAAATGTTGAGGAGGCTAGAGTTGAGGAGGCTAGAGACGAGGAGGCTGATGATGATGATGAGGCCAATTCTGAGGAGGTTTTTGGTTCAGAGGAGGAGACTGAGTTCGAGGAGGACTAGTTTTTTGTTATTGACATTTTGAGCATGATCCTATGGAACTTCCTTTGGTTCTATAAAGTGAAGTTTTCTGTTTGCATTAGATCATTTCTAGTTATATTTATGGTTTTTGTATTCTCTTTTGTTGTACTTTATCCACTTGTTGGATCATTTTGGATATTGTTGTAGTATGTACCATTTTTTGGTACAAATACTTTTGTTGGTGTTTTTACACCATAGCACATTAATATTATTATTATTACCAGCTTAATTCTTCAGTTATGAATGTTCAAATTATGTTTTCTTTACTTTCGCTTTTCTTTTATTAGGTTGTTAAGAGTTGAGTTCTTCGGTTAAGGAATGTTCAACACTTAAAGTTTTATTGTTGATATGCTTATTTGTGTTTATTGTTGATATGCTTGTGTGGATTTTAATGTTTCCGTTTTTTGGTGTGAAAATGTGAGAACTTATAGGATGGTGATGATAGTTCATCAATGAATATTCTTCCATTTTTGGATGGTGATGATAGTATTTAAGCATGTAAATATTGGCAAGGTACATGGTTACCTCTTTCTAGATGTTAGAATGTTTAAGAACTTCTTTTTTTTTATGCATATGTAATTTTGTTTCTTGTCGCAACTTTGTTGAATGCTTGTATCACTTAGGTCCAAAAGCCAAAATGGTGAGAAACCTCCATTGTCTACTAAATGCATAGGATGACTGATAAATTTTGTTTATTACTTTTAATTCATGCTTTATCTTGTGATTAGTTTGATTTTGTGGAAGCATTAGATGTGATCAAGGCATTTGTTGATAATGAGCACAACCATTTCCAAAGTAACTTACCCGGGAGTAGTGAGTATTTGTTAACGCTTTGAGCCTAAACAGTTTAGATCTCATTTTAGTGATGAAGTTTGTGTATGTACATAATTTGAAAGTATAGTTCATCATTGAATTTTGTGAGATTCTAAAAATTTCTTCTTGAACCTTTGAATATTATTTTAATTGATTTCCTTGCCATAAAGAGCAAGGAGAATTCACTTAAGGTTTGGTTGAATATAAGTTGGGGAGAGTGAAATAGAAGAATGGTAGGTTGCTAAAACTTTTGAAAATTTTCAAGCAAGCATGAAAAGAAAAAGTGAAAAACAAAAGAAAAAGAACGCTTGCTTGAAAGAGAAAAATAGAGAACGAAATAATTGTGCATAAGGAAGTTTGAGAAGGTTTGTTATAGAGGAAAGAAAGTGGTGAATGAAGTTGGGATGTGTAAATACCTTATTTAGTGAATGTTTCTTTTGTATCGGCAATTTCGATTCAATGACCTTTAGAAATGTCCCTTTATTGTGAACCCGACCAAGCTACAACCTTAAAAGACCTTAGTGATCTTTTTGCTTCCATAATTTCTTTATTGATCGTTTATATATTGTATTAATTGATTTGTATTTGAATTATTTTTCAGATGAGTGAAAGTACCCCGCGTTTGTATGCGCGTATTTCCTTCAATTCTTTTTTGAAGAGCAGTGTTAGAGTGATTTGAGCATGATAACTTAGTTGCTACTTGAAGCATTGTTTGATATTTGTGTTAGAACTAAATTCTGTTGCACTGTTCGATTCTAGGAAGTTGTAATCATTGCTTGTGTACATTTGTTGTTTATTTGAGCCATAAACCCATTCTTGGTTGAATTAAATGCTTGAGAAAATCCTCTTATTTTCAATGAGAGGCATACTTTGCTTGAGGATAAGCAAGGAGTTATTTGGGAAGAGTTTGTTAGATGTAAATCTTGCCTTAAATTAATCATTTACAATGGGAATTTTTCAACTCTTTTGTGTTGATTTGTTGGACTTACTACTTGAAAGTTTGTCATTCTTCAATTGTTTGAAAATACCTTTGGTACCTTTGATTTGTTTGTTATTATGCAGAAAATAGGCATTAAATCATCAATGTGTGAAACACAAGGAAATTGAACAAGGTTTCCAAAGGAAAAGAAGAATATTAGTAAGTTTGTTAGGCGAACTTTCTAGGGAACGTTTGCTTTGCGAACAACTGGCGAAGAACCATCGAATGCTCCCAGATTTGAGGCAGTAGCAAAAGGCCTGTAAGTTCGTTGGGCGAACAAGCCGACGAAGGTTCACTGTGACAACGCGTTGCGAAGAGCTAGCAAAGCATCCCAGACTTGAGGCAGTAGCTAAGGAGTCATAAGTTTGTTGTGCGAACTTGTAGGCGAAGTAGTTCGCTAGGCGAATAATCATTCGCATGACGAACTTCAAAGTTGTCTCAGAGGTGGCTTAATTGTTCAGGCGCACATCATGTGCCTAATTTGAGGTTCGCTAGACGAATAATTTGTTCGCAGTGCGAACATAATAGATCCTGAATGTACTATATAAATACTTTTGATCATTTTTGGGGATCAGAACCTACTTTTACACACCAAAACGTTATTTTCTGAGATTTCTTCACCAAATAGTGAGATTTTATACATAGAAGCTGAATTCGCATCCAAGTTCGATTCTTTGATGTGGATGCCCATTCATCTCCTCCCGAAACTTCTAAAGCAAACTACCATGGTTATGGGTAGCTAAGTCACTTATGTGTCAAGATTAGAGGAGTTAATCTTGCTATTATGTATTTCTTTTGATCTTTTGTATATGAATAAGGTTTATGATCAATAGATATTGAAGATATTTGCTTTTAATGATGTATTTATGGTTTGAATCACTCTAGACATAGATTTTCTAAGTCTTAACCTAATTTCTTCATCTATTAACCAACAAACTCTAGACATAGATTTGAAAGTTAATATTTGCTTTGTATCGATCTTTATGTTTATTATTTCGATTGTTATTTCGAGAAATCATCTAAAGATTAAAACAATAATATTCACGGAGCCGCTTTAGAAATAAACGGATTCACGAGGATACACGATTGTATTGATAGAAACTAAGTTCACATGCTTGACTAATTGGATACGTATGAAAAGGATTAATGAAATCTAATCTTGACATGCTTTTCTTAAAATAAAACATCCTTGCCCTAATTTACTCTTTGCAACAAACTTATGTTACAAAACAAGAAATCTTTTGAAAACTCTTTACTTAGAACGTTAAATTATTGAAAGGCTAACATCTATATATCTTGCGTACAATTCCTGTGGATACGATAAAACACTTACCTAAAATACTTTTCAACAATGAACCATCCAACTCCATAGTGTTTAGAATTTTTTCTCAATCCTCTTAGTTACCTCTAGAGGTTTTCTAAATTCCAAAAATACAATCATAAAAATTTCTACCATTGTCTCTCTAATTTTCCTATAGGATTTTCTCTTCCTCCCTATACCTTTCAGACTAAATTATAAAGGTTGTCTTAGAAAGAATGATAGAGACATATATTTATAACTAGTGAAACTCCACAAATCTATATCGAACCCAAAACACGACCCATCAACGAACAAACTTATGAATAGTAACAACCAAGTTCGATACTTGTTAACCGCCTGAACCATACCCAATGTCTAAGGAACGATCGCCACTTTGTTCTGAATGAAGCGTTGTCACTCTCTGCCACATGCCAAACATTGATTGGCTGCTGGCACATAACAGACCATCAGTACCTCTAACACGGCTCCGTCGTCGACAATTGTCAGAGCTTCACCACTGCATTTTTGATGTCCTTCATATACTGTTTTGCTACTTTTCAACTTTCCATGCCTTTGATTTTTGACGATTTCCTTCTATTTATGACTTGGGCGATGTTTGGATTGACGGAACACAACAGAGCAAAGCGGAATATAACATGACAGAATGAAATTGAGTGAAGCGAAATGAAATTTATATCATACTCCATTATTTAAGTATTTTATTAATAACGTTCCATTCCATTGTGTACACTCTAAATTGGAGAAGATTAAATATAATGAGATAAAATAAAATGAATTTCATCATTTTTCATTCTATTCCATCCATACCAAATTGAAGAAAATTAAATATAATAAAATAAAATAAAATAAATTTCATCATTTTTCATTCCATTCTATCCATAATACAAATCCAAGTTAATAAATCACATTATTTAACGCTATGTTCCGTTCCAATATATCATCACCCATCTAAACATACCCTTTAGGTTTTATGACATATTTGTGCAATTTTTAAATAAATAAAAAATTAATTCAAATCCATTTTTATAAAAAAGGCTTTAATTCTAAAATTAAAACTCAAAAACTCACAACATCCTAAGCAAATTCATACAATATAAAAAGAAAAATGCTATTCCTACACCATTTCCTACACCCAATACTTACACCGTATGCACTATTCACCGTATTTATACGGTGAACAGTGTTTTTTTTATTAAAATAATATATTTTTTTAAAATATTAATTTTTTTTTTTAAAAAGTTTTATTTTTAAAATTTATTTTATAACACAAATATAAGATTGCGCATTAACCAACTTCACAGTTGCATTAACCACAAAAATCTACATTATTAACCAATTATTTTACCTATAATTTATTAACCACTTTCAGGAAGTTTTACCCTATACCCCTACACTTATACATATACCCCTACATTAAAAAATTTTGGACCAAAATATCCTCGTATAAAAATTTATTATTTTTTAATTTTTTTTTATTTTTTTATTTGTTTACCGGAAGACTTTTTGGAAGTCTTCCGGTTCACATTTTTTTAGTATGTTTACCGGAAGACTTTTTGGAAGTGTTCCGGTACATATTTTTTTCGTTTGTTTACCGGAAGACTTTTTGGAAGTCTTCCGGTTCATGTTTTTTTTTTTAATTTGTAATTAATATTTAAGATTTATTAATTTTATATAAAGACCAATTTAGTAAATATTTGAATATTATATTTAAAATATAAAAATTCTATAAATAGAGAATCATTTTCAGAATATTTTCTATTTACTATAATTGTTAGAATACTAGGATTAAAATCATCTATTTTAAATGATCATAATAGTAGAATTTTCTCAAATATCTTATTAATCTTAAACATTAATAAATAAAATAAATTTAAATATAAGATATAAGTTTACATTATTCAATATATTTAATCAAATGAAAACATATGTGATAAATAAATAATGTATTTTAACTTAAAATGATCACAATAAGTTAACTTGCAAAATAATATAAGTAATAAATTAATAATGTATTTTATTTAAAATAATCACAATAATAAAATACGCAAATAATGTGTTTTATTTATAGGACTGATATAATTTTATTGATTATTTAATTTTGAATACTACTATGAATATAATATTTAATCTATACTTTAGAACTCACATAATTATAAATATAAAAAATATTGTTTTATTACCCATATTTTTATTTAATTAAAAAAAAATAAGAATATAAATTTATTATTTGTTTTTCATTTTTGTTTGATCTTTTTAATTATTTCACTTTATTTAATATTTTTAATAAAATAAATAATATATTTTATTTAAAGTAAGCACAGTATAGAATATGCAAAAAATTTATAAATAAAAAAAAGATCAAACGAAAATGAAAAACAAATAATAAATTTATATTCTTATTTTTTTTTAATTAAATAAAAATATGGGTAATAAAACAATATTTTTTATATTTATTATTATGTGAGTTCTAAAGTATAGATTAAATACTATATTCATAGTAGTATTTAAAATTAAATAATCAATAAAACTATATCAGTCCTATAAATAAAACACATTATTTGCGTATTTTATTATTGTGATTTTTTTAAATAAAATACATTATTAATTTATTACTTATATTATTTTGCAAGTTAACTTATTGTTATCATTTTAAGTTAAAATACATTATTTATTTATTACATATGTTTTTATTTGATTAAATATATTGAATAATGTAAACTTATATCCTATATTTAAATTTATTTTATTTATTAATGTTTAAGATTAATAAGATATTTGAGAAAATTTTACTATTATGATCATTTAAAATAAATGATTTTAATCTCATTGTATTCTAATAATTATAGCAAATAGAAAATATTCTGAAAATAATTCTCTATTTATAGATTTTTTATGTTTTAAGTATAATATTCAAAAATTCACTAAATTGGTCTTTATATAAAGTTAATAAATCTTAAATATTAATTACAAATTAAAAAAAAAAATGAACCGGAAGACTTCCAAAAAGTCTTCCGGTAAACAAACGAAAAAATATGAACCGGAAGACTTCCAAAAAAGTCTTCCGGTAAACATACGAAAAAAATGTGAACCGGAAGACTTCCAAAAAGTCTTCCGGTAAACAAATAAAAAAATAAAAAAAAATTAAAAAATAATAAATTTTTATACGAGGATATTTTGGTCCAAAATTTTTTTAATGTAGGGGTATAGGTACAAGTGTAGGGGTATGAGGTAAAACTTCCCCACTTTCACTACTTCATTAACCAATAAAATACACACTATTAACCATGTTCTGGGGAATTTGTTCAAGGATTTGTGAACAGTAATTGAGGTGTAGGGTGTAAAGATGGGTGTCAACATAGCAATCCTGATATAAAAAATAAATAGAAGAGACCAAACTGACTAATTATTTCTTTAAATAGAAAGAAACCAAACTGTTTAAGAATTTATTATAGATGATTGTGATGGAATGATGATGTAAAAATTTTACATTAACCTGAAATTATCGCAATCCTCAAAAACCTGTCATTCCCTCTTTCGCCAGAGACAACACCAACACAAGCGATCGCTGTGTGTCCGACACTCAGAAGCCTCTATGTCTGAATCTGATGTAATGTTCATCCTTTAAATTCGTAGACTCTTAGATTTTTCTGTTTAATGATGAATTTGTGTTCATAATATTACATAACTTTATTTCATTCACTTGATTTTAGGGTTTTGAATGATTCAATTTGTGGCTTTTTAAATAGTAACCTGTATAGAAATGTTGGTGCTTAGCTAGAGATTTGGGTGTTTTTTTAGCGATATTTTTAGTAACAAATTTAATATCAAATCTAACTTGGTTTGTAGTGATTTTCTTTGCTAAGATGAAAAAAATTACAATTATCACTGACACGTTTGAAAAAAGATAGTGTCGGGTGTAATTGTTTGAAACTATGTAGCACAGACACCTCTTAAAAACAATGTGTCTGTGTCCGTGTCGATATCAGACATCTACACCGACATTTGTAATTAAGTTTAATTTGTTTATTTTTTAAAATTACCGTGTCAGTGTCGGAGTTGTATAAGAGTGCTTCATAGGTTTGAAATCACCAATCCGTGTGATTATTATGTTCAATTTATTTATTTGTTTGAAATCACCAATTACAATGTATTTTGTAAAAAGATTACTATATTTTACATAGACTAAAATCTCATGTATTTGTTCCATGTTATAGCTTCATATTGTTTTTTACATTAGGTGAAAAAGGAAAAAGAGACAGCACAAGATGTAGTTGAAAAAGAGGACATTGCAGCCACATCTTATGTGAGTGGTCAATACTCTATTCCAAATTGCATTCATGTACTGAGAAATCTAAAGCAAGATGGTCGTGTGTATGGAAAACGATTTAGCTATGCTTTAGAATTGATTAAAGATAGCAAAAATAGAGTCATTGTTGTTTCTTTAAAAGATTGCTTCAGTGAACTGGAGGATTGGATAGATTACAAGTTTAATAAGTAAAATCCCAATATTTTTGTTAAGTTTTGACTTTGTTCGAACGTTAAACTTCCTATTGTAATGAATCTGTTGAAGTAATCTTTAAGTCATTAAGGTGTTTGTTGTATGGTCTAAGAGAGAGTATCAATTTTTTAGCTTCTGATTTGTGTCCCTTCAAGGTGTTTGTTGTTTGGTCTAAGAGAGGGTATCATTTTTTTTTCTTCTATTTACTATTTTACAGGAACTTATTGGTTTGATATGACAATCTTGGTTCTGAACATCCACTACAAAATTAGTTTTTGACTTAGCTACCACAAACATTGGTAGCCCCATATGGATCTGTGATACAATTGTGCTTAAACTTCATTGGTTAGCTATTGTTTTGGTTTACTTGTTCCTTAGCAGGACAATGGAGAGCCTAATGCCAAAATGTCTTATTCTTTCTAAATGATAAGATAATCCCCTCTATATAGATTCACTAACTACCTATTAACTAGTTAACTAACTACTTATTTATAAACTTAACATATAATAACAAAACTATCAATACTTCCCCTTAAACATTCACTTTGTCTTCAAGGGAAAAGATTATGTAAAACCCAAAAATGTAGACTCCAACAATTCTTATGATCTAGTAGCTGCCATAGATTTTTCACCTAGGTCCCATTGAAAAACACCTAAGACACATAGTTGGTACCATGTGAGGTCGTTGCATAACTTCAGGTATTTGTTCTTCTTCTTTACATACGGCTCATGCATAAAAAAGAAAATATCTACCTTGACCAACCACTCATCAACATTCTCTCCTTCAAAGATTAGTATTGCTAGTTGCAACTCTTTTAAGTTCTTTTCTCTAATATCTCAACTTCTTCAGCAATTCATCAAAAATATTTTTTTAGCTTTGTTGAATTCGGAATTGTTTCTGCATTCATCATAACATCTAATACCAATTGATAACACCAACAGGAATATTATTATTGAAAATGAGGAATATTATTATTGAAAATGAGGAAGAGTCCCATTTGACTACACCAATGACATCTATTTATATGCAGCATGCTTTATTTGCTATAAATACCTCTCAACACACCCACTATCTAATTAACTTACAATAACATAATGATGTTTTTACGATCAAACTTGAGGAGCTGGGCACCTATGTATTAAACAAACAAACACTATATAGATAATAAGTGTATGAGTTATTTCTCGTATAGATAAAAATAGATTGTAATAGATGATTGTCTGTTCCACATGGGTGAGGTTTGGGCTTATGTTTCCAACGGCTTAATTTTTGAGATCAACGGCTTGGAGGAGACGGTGTAGTATCAAACAATGGATCTTGGTCATGCTGTGATGTGTTAGACGATTTATTAATGTTATCAATTCATATAAAGAAAAGGGTCTGAATGTTATCAATCCATATAAAGAAAAGGGTGTGATGTGTTAGACGATTTATTAATGTTATCAATTCATATAAAGAAAAGGGTACGTAATTCAAAACATCATTGTCCATGTACTCTAATTAGTTTTTAGATTGTGTTGGTTGTGTGTTGGTGTTTGGGTCAGATGGTTCAACTGAAGGGATATAACATTCATCATATGTGGATATTGTACTGTGCCGAGAGAATGTGGGGTTATAGTTATGTAGTAGGGGTCAGGGGTTTGAGTAGTCGAAGTTTAGTTGAGAGATTGGAGTATACTGAAAGGGTGACCGAATTAAGGGTTGTTGTTATTGTGGTTAACAATAATAGTTTGTTTGAGCGGTTGGCGTGTAAGGAGTTTGTTGTTGAAACTGGGTAGTATAGAATGTTTGTTGTTGTGTGGTTTAGGTGTTGAGGTGCTTGTGGAATGTTTGTGTATGTTGGCATTTGGAAGTTGTTGGTTAAAGATTGTTGAGATTAAGTTGGTTGAAGCTATGTGTTTGGATATGGGTTGTTGGAAGAAGGTCGGGATGAAAATTATGATGGATAGATAAATGAAACTTCTTGATGGATGAGCGAGACATCTGTTAGGTGGAAGAAGAGCCACGTTGACGGGAGTCGGAATTGAGTTAAACCAAACCATGTATTACAGGCTTGGGTTTTGCTCACCTTAAAAAAAAATCCCTTTGAGACCAAATATCGTCTTCTCTTCTAATTACATTGTTCCTCTTTGTTAAAATTGACATATTTTTGTTTTCCAAGACATCTTGATGGAGATGATATTTATTGTTGGAAGCCAAATTGGAGTTTGACTCTATTAGTCTAATGTATTTCAGTTATATAGAAATATATCAAAGATTTTTTCATACTCCAAATTAAGATATCTTCATAATCACAAGGCGCATAATGAACATATGATCTCCAAGTAAAACAATACATGATATATAATACTCGCTAGTGTATTAATATTTAAATTAAAAAAAATGTAGAAAAATATTAAGGTGAAAAATTACATCTTTTTCCTCTGTTACGTCCGAGAACCATAAATGAAAGGTTAAACGACGGTGATGGCGGATTGTAACTTCCGACATAGAGGAGTGGGAGACCTTCTAGATTAGCACTCCAACGCTCAAGTCAGTATGTGAGTAAAAAAAATGAAATCAAATTATATTTAAAACTTGTTATCTGATCTTGGCGCCTTCTTTATATATAGTAGAAACAAAATAACTAACTTGATACTAGTTATGAGTGAACTGCGGAGAGTCGTTCCACACTTTACATATGAGATCTTTGAAGATCACTAGAATGATAATCTTTGCACATTAGGAAGATTCTGGAAGAAGTGAGACATTTATCTGACCGCTGGTCGGGATCAGTATGGTCGACTTAAATTCACATGGGGTCGATCTGGTCGGCCCGAAACAGTTACCTCCCAAGTCCTTGCCATAGTGTAGGAAGGAGGAAGCTTGATGTTATAAACCCAGATGTCGGAACAACCCCTAATTATTTTAAATACAGATAATTGAGAACCATTTCAACTCTTTTAAAGAACCATGTATTTAATGCATCATACTTCAAAGCGTCTTTTCTTAAATATCTTCACTACTATTCTTGGAAACTGAAGCTTCTTAGAGTAAAAACTGTTAGTCATTAGACATGTTTGGTGAAACTTTTCACCTTCCAAAACATATTTTTCTTTTAAGGGAATAAGTATCCTCTTCCCTTTTCTAAGTTTTCCTTTTTTCAATTTAACTGTTTCACTCTTATGCATTTTATTTCATACAACTATAAAGTTAGTGCACTATGAAGAAGAAATAACAGAAAAGTATTTGCAAGTCTCAAAAGGATATTCCATCTTCTTGGGTGAATCTTATTTATCTTCAACTACTTCTGATTTTACCATACTAGTTGGTCGTAATAGTACTTTTACAAAAATCGATTTATCTTTTGATTGGGAGCTGTAAGTCCTTATAAGGACGAGAGAATATGCGACAAGTATGGTGCGTTCGTCATTATTTTTTATGAATGTGTTTTCTCCATTATGGGCCTTTGTATCCATTTTACTACTTTTGAGATAGAGCTTCTGAAGCATTTATTTGTGGCTCCTTCACAACTTCACACTTCATCCTGAGTATATATGAAATTCTACTAGTATTGGTGTGAATATGTGAATGGAAGACCTTCTGTGTTTCTTTTCTTTCACCTCTTTAAATGTCTTTATAACCCGACATCCTAGACTATGGCTAGAAGATTACTCTGCCTCAAGCCAATTATTCATGGGTTCTAACCTCTTCTGGAGCTCCCGTCATTTGAAGATCAATTCTTTTTTATAGCCGTCGTTAGTCTTGAAGCTCATGATGACATTTGTGACATCGGTAATGCAATAGAGGGTAGATGTTCTGACCTGCTCTCCAAGTATTGGACTGAGAGTCACTTTTTGCTAGGGAATAACTTTTTCATGTATATATATATATATATATATATATATATATATATATATATATATATATATATATTGAAAAAGATCTCTTTAAAGAGTTCAAGTATAAAAAAGTCTGGTTGGAGAAGTTTATTAAAGCGTTTTATTGACATCCAGTTATTGATAAAATCCCGTTCTCAAGAAGAGATAAAACCCATTTTTGGTAAGCTTCAAGTCTTTTGAATTTTATGTTATTTTTAACTTGCATGTCTCTTATGTATGTGCTTTACTCGTTATTGTGCAAAATGCATGGTTAATGAATAACAACTCTAGTTTCTTAACCGAGGAGAACATCTTATTAGGAATAATGTTGTAGAAAACCTTTCGACTTTATCGATTGCCCCTGGTCGAATTACTCGCCCTTTACTAATGGAATCTGGCTCTTGTTCTGTTGAAGGTCGTCAAACCTTTCCTTTGGATGAAGATTGTGCTTATTTGGCAAGACTTTTCAGGCCCATTCTAGAGGAAAAAATGGGCAACCTAACCAAGTATTCCCAACGCGCCTTGGTTGCCTTGGCCCTTGGTGCATCCGGTCACCATGAGGCTTTCTAGTCCAATTGGCACCATGCTGAAAAGAAACGGATGGAAGGTAGTGAACGCAACCTAAAACTTAAGCGGTATAAGAACCTGCATGAAGTAAAAAAAAGCTTATACCTCTCTCTCTTTCTCTCTCTCTAAGGAAATCAATTTTGATTTCCTTTAAGCTCACTAGTTCTCTATGTAACTATGCGACTCAGCTGGTAGCAGACGGTGGCGACGAAAGACCAAACTTTGCTCGTTCTTCAAAGTAATGTAGGGGATGCTCACACAGAAATTAGAGCTCATGCGCTTTCCGAATGCTTTATTAACCCAGATGTTGGCTGACTGTATGAGTTTAACCCTTGAGGCGGTTTCACAATCATTTGAAAATTCTTTGGATCAATTAGAGTATTTTCACCACCCTTTGACTATTTCTAGGGAGAAAATCTAATCGAATCAAGTTGTCATAAATGAGAAGATCATTTTTTTTGCGGAAGTAGGCTTGCAGGGGTCCTTGACCACCTTTTTTTGTGGTACTTATTTGATAGTACCATGTAATGAAAAAGTATGTATAAAATATTTCTGTATTGAACGAAATTCCTTTGTTATTTATTTATGGTGTTTTTGTATGATCCTAAGTATACGGCTTCACATTTTTGCAAATTTACAAAGTCTTCCCTCAAAGTTACTTGAATGTCACTATTTTAAGGTGTTTTTCACGATCCCGAGTGCACAGACCCATGTTTTTATGAACTTACGAGGTCTTCCTTTAAAGTACATTGGACGCCGTTGCGACAATGAGAAAGGGAAAATGCGTTTTATTACTTTTTTGTACCAGTTTTGAGGTATTCGACGTGATGTCGAGTGCACATCTCTGAATCTTTACGAACTTATAAGGTTTTCTCTCAAAGCTAAATGGATGTCACTGGGGTCGTTCCCAGCCAATCGTCGATTCCCATTCCCCTACCATATGAAAACCCGTTTATGGGTAGATGTGTAGCTAACCCACCATTTTATCTGGAGGGACTAGCTGCCAGATGAGGGTGGGTCGTTATTGCCTGTGAGGAATTGTTGCTTTAGTCAAACGTACAAAGCCTCTTCTTCTTCTTCTTCTCCTCCTCCTCCTCCTCCTCCTCCTTTGTAACAAATAATGATATGAAACTTCTCTTTGCTATCAAACATTGTCTTCAACAATCGGTACATAGATAAGGTATGAATGTCCAAGCTCCTCCTCCACCTGTTCAACAACCTATCAACCAAGAGGAACCAACCAAGCAACAACTCTTTAACTACATGACATACCTGAACTCCTCCATAGACGATCAATTTTCCTATCTTTATTCTCAAATGAATATTCCTCCCTATCATGTTCAACCATACCAATTTCCTCATTACCAAGCTCATAAAGACCAAGCCAATATGAACCAAGTCATCATGAACCAAGATAATATGAACCAAGACTAGTTTTTTTTTTACCTTTTCCTTTTATTATGTATTATGTTTGTTGTTGTATGATTTCTTTATTGGTTTCATTATGTACTAAGACTTAACTATGCATTATATTTTCTTATGGTTTAAGTTATGTATTATGCTGAATTATGTTTGAAGTAATGTAGTATGTTTAACTTTTTAAATTTTTATGCATGTCTCTTATCCTTGCTATTATTATATTCATATACTGTTATGCATGTCTATAATGTTTCTTTACCCATCTTCCCCCTTCTTTTTTATCATGTCAAAAGGGGGAGAAAAGGTGTATGCATGAATGTTTGTGTTGATTTTGTCTTATATCTCTAGGTATATGAAAACTCATAGAAATTAAACCTTATCAAGATTCATATATTAAGGGGGAGTTATCCAACATATGAGGAGTTTCTCTAATTTTGTCAAGCAAGCACAACCATCATGAATTATTTTGTCATCATTAAAAGGGGGACGGGGGAATGTAAAGTCAAGCCTTCAATGAAGATGATTTTGGTGAAGACAATCCATAGTGTGAAGACATAATCAAATTCTAAAGATGGAAGAAGCTACTCAAATGGTCATGATATGGATGATTGAATAAGATGGTAAATATGGTATTTCATAGTTCATATAAACTTAAGTGCTCAAACTATTGAAAATCAATCCATGAAATCTCTTATAATTAATGTCTTTGCATATTTTATATTTAGAAATTTTTTGCATAGTTTTCAAAATGAAAAAAACACAATTTTAAGCAGAGACAATCGATTGCATGGATGCATTAATCGATTGTCATCGTTCAAATTTGTAAATTTTTTAAGGCTGTAAATTGATTTCATGGGATGATCAATCGATTGACACTAGTTAAAGTTTTAAATTTTTTCAAACATATTGAAGGGGGGGGGGGATGTAAAGTCAAGCCTTCAATGAAGATGATTTTGATGAAGACAATCCATAGTGTGTAGACATAATCAAATTCTAAAGATGGAAGAAGCTACTCAAATGGTCATGATATAGATGATTGAATAAGATGGTAGATATGGTATTTCATAGTTCATATAAACTTAAGTGCTCAAACTATTGAAAATCAATCCATGAAATCTCTTATAATTTATGTCTTTGCATATTTTATATTTAGAAAATTTTTGCATAGTTTTCAAAATGAAAAAAACACAATTTTAAGCAGAGACAATCGATTGCATGGATGCATTAATCGATTGTCATCGTTCAAATTTGTAAATTTTTTAAGGCCATAAATTGATTTCAATGGATGATCAATCGATTGACACTAGTTAAAGTTTCAAATTTTTTCAAACATATTGAAGGAACAATTGATTGACACTGATAATTTTTCAAAAAAATAATTTTAATCATCACATCTTTTTATGGCACCTTCATTATATATTTTGAAATGAAAATCACACCTTATCATAATTTATCAATACATATGTCTTGATTCATAATGGTGTAAGTTGCCATATAACTAGAAAGTATTTTTCTCTAATAAAATTCACCTCTTTCAAAAATTATTCCTAAGTATTTCACTATATTTAACTAGATTTGACATTTTCAATCTTCAAGAATTTGTGAATTATTTTCTTATTCAAATAACGTCAAAGTTCGTAAGCACTTAAAGATATATTGTGATATACCATATTTTGAAAGGAAATAAACTCTACAAGTTAGGATTATTCTATCCTATTGCACCTAACTTATATGTATCAAAAAATCAAATATATGTATACTTATCTTGTTGTCCAATATTACTGGAAACAAGAGGGCTGGGAAAATAAAGTGTGTTTTCTTTTTCTATGTTGTAAAATCACAAGGTGGTTCGCCTTGCTGATTTAATTAGAAGCCTGTGTATAGAATCTAAATATAGGTTTGTACAAAGTTCTAACAATAATAAAATCTCTTACAATGTGTAAGGGGACTAAACGTACTCTCAGATTGTAAAGGAAACTAGTATAATCTTCTAGTGTTCTTTATTTTCCGCACTTTACTGCTTCCATTATCTAAAAATAAACAAAGAATAAAGAAACACTTTAAAATCCAGAAAATTTTGAAGTAGCTAATTCACCGCCCTTTTAGATGCACTATATACTTACAAAAGGTTGCTCGTGTGGCCACCAGAGGCATTTTGGTGGGGGTATGATTACCCAAATTATCAAGCACCTAGGGTTTGAGTTTAACTTGACTGTATTGTTGAGAGGAGGAATAAAATGGATATGGATGCCCTTGTGCATCAAGGTATGATTTTCGTAAATGGTAACACCTACAAGGTGATGGTTCATAACAAGGCTATTCTCGACTTGCCTAATCCTAGAATAATAATTATTGATATTGCAAATAATTGGCTCTACCAAGCGGGCGACCCCTCTCTAGGTAATTTATCCGTGGAAGTTCGAGCCTAAGTTTACTAAACATGTTGTAGGTACCGTAATAGAAGAGGTCATTGTTCCTCCACCCACATTTCCAGACCAAGATAGGTAGGAGTGGGTTCAATATGAAATTAGTAGCATGAAGGTTGAGCAAATTAGGCAATGAGTAGTCTTAGATGATGTCCAAGTGATGTTGCAATAACTCATGTTGCGCTTCCCACCTCACGAGTGAGGTTCTTGGGAGTTCACTCCCTTTTGCCTGTGCTAAAACATTGAGGACAATGTCTCATTCAAGTTTTGGGAGGGGGTTACTTTTTTTTTCCTTTCTAATGTGTTTATGTTTATGCTTTTTATTGTTTCTTAGTTATTTATGTATTGTTCTTTTCAAAAGGACCACTTTTTCAAAGCTTTTCCTGAACTAGGAACGTGCAAAATAAATCTTGAGAAACTTTGGTCATGAGGAAATCTGAAAAGTATATAGGGGCCTTGGGAAAGTTTGACAACTTAGGTATTACACGAACACCCTAGGTCCCCGAAGTAGGATGCGAGTCCAACGTATACGTTTGTGCCATAGTACTCAGGTTGTGAAAAGTACCCCCTGATTAGTTTATAATGATAGTCCAACATTACTTAAACTTACATGCATGTATGATTGGTTGGTAAATAAATCATTTTTGCACCAAATTGATGAAAATAGTGTAAAAGGCAACTACACCTTCTAAGTTGGGTAGCCCTCACCCGGTTATTTAGCCTAACGATGATTGAACCCTAAACGTCATCCCAAAGCGGACAAATAAGCACACAAAAGTGTGTAAATTCACCGGTAAAAGAAAAAATAAATAAAAAAGGCACCTAAACAAAATTTCTCAACCAATCTTGTGCATGTGACAACAAAAATAAATAAATTACTTTGATTTGATTGTCTGAATAAAAAGGGAAGGGAAAATCAGAAAAAGAGACTCAAGCCTAAAAAATAATTTAAGAGGTGTCCGAAAGGGAGACTAAGGTCCGTGGTCTTACTACGGTTATTGTTCTTGCAAATACCTTTGTTGTCAAGTGATTACCAAGAGAACTAGGCTCAGCCGACCATAACGAAATCTAACATATGAGTACCGATAACTTCATTTTCGTATCATGAATTGAACTTCTTGATCCAAAAATTTTTATATGAAAGATTTGTTGCTTAAGGACAAGTAACTATCTAAGTTTGGGGGAGTTTGATAAGTGGTTCTCGTACCATCTTTCCTATGTTTTTACTTAGCATTTTATCGCTTTTTGACTGATGTATTTCCATTTATTGTATTTTATGCTTTGGTTGTGTGTTTTTACTACTTTCAGGGTCTAATGAGTGTTCGTGGTGAAAAAGGATCAAAAACGAGAAATGCATGGAAAAATGTCAAAAGTCGGAAAATCCTCATACAAAATCCAGAGGGCAGCTACGACCACCCGTAGCGTCAATGGCCTAGGGTTTTCATATTTTTCCACTCTCCATAAAAAAAGTAAGGGCCTACTACGACCATCAGTAGCAGCTGCTACGATCCGTAGTATATGGGTGAGTCATCTTCCAATTATTTCATTTTTTAGATTGATTCTAATGTTTTTGTACTTTTGGCATGTTTAGATTGATATATTCCGATGTCATGACTATTGAACAAAGAAGATATGATCCAACTTTAGATTTTTATATAAAAGCTCACAGTTGGTTGTGAGTTTAGGGGATCCAGTTTAATTTCCTTGAAGTTTCTACTATTCTAATTGTCTTTGTACTCAAGTCTCCATTAGAGCATTGGATTAAAGCTTATCATTACAAGTTTTCTTATTTGTTTTGATTATGATTTCTTGTTTAATTCAATTTCTTAATATGAATTGATCTGTCATCACCTATTTGATTGTGTTTTCCCTCCCCATGAGTGAGTAATCGATTAGGGACTAGGGGTTATGGGGATCATCTTATGACCGTTTATATGATTTATCACAAATCAATTATGAGAGTTCTTTGTCCAAATTTATTTAAATACTTGAGTTAATGCATTCTAAACCTTGTACGAAAGTAAACTGTTCTCAGGTACTGACTGTAGTCCGAAGCCCAACTTTTTAAACAAACAAGTCTGATACATCGAAAGCGCTTATATGTATTTGAGAAAGTTTTATAGTTGAGAAAAAGTAACGAATATATGATGAATAATTCGGTCGTGAGAAAGCAGGTGAATTATTCGTCATCGATAGGGCAATACGCTGGCGAAAGCAGATGTTGCCCATATTTATCTATTTTCTATAAATTGTCTCGAAACTCTCGTAATAAAAATGAATCAGATTCTATGAATATGTCAGAGTGAGAAACATAACCCGAAGTCTTGTTTGCCTCCATTAGGATTTAAGTGATTTTTCAGTTAAGTTGTTTTCTTATAAGTGCTTTTATTTAAGCTATTTTTACCAAATCTCAAACTATTGATTCCTCTCGATATACACCAATAGAACGAAAATCGGTACTTAAGCCATTGATCTATGTGATTCGATAACTTTTTACTACTTTGCACAGCCATGCACTTGCGTTGTGTCAACAAGTGACTCCAAGTACAATAGGGAGGGGTGAATTGCGCTATTTACAATTTTTAATTAATTAAAAAGTTTTCTTACTTAAAACAACAACTTCTGTTAGTATTGAAAAGACAGAGAAAAAGTAGTGGAAAAAAAGAGATAACTAATAAATTAAATGGGAGAAAATAAAGATATAACATTAGAGAGATAACACTAACATTTATACTAGTTTTTACTCTAGATAAAAGAATTATTCTTAAGAGTTTTAATAATAATCTTGAGCTTTTATAAATTATGCCAACGAACCCTTGTTACAAGCAAATTGAAATATTTTACACTAACTAATTCTCCTAACCAAACAAGAGCTTTTCCACGTGATGAACTCGTGAACCAAGTAGATTTTACTTGCTAATATCAATAACCAAACATAATTTTTATTGGGATAAATTCTAACCAAATAGATATTTTCACTAGTTTATCTCTATAATCAAACAAGAACCTTGAATAAAATCGCACTCTTGAAACAAACAATGGCACGACACCAGTACAA
Organism: Lathyrus sativus; assembly: GCA_963859935.3. NCBI lineage: Eukaryota > Viridiplantae > Streptophyta > Magnoliopsida > Fabales > Fabaceae > Lathyrus > Lathyrus sativus. Next base: position 559,416,360 of record OZ012737.1, read on the forward strand.
CACTTTCCTCACAAGTAGTTTTCTCTCACAAGGCATTAAAGAACTTTGAATTCAAGTGTGATTTTGAATGAGGATACGCCTCATTTATATAGAAAAATTTGAGGCTAAAAATGAAAACAGTCCATGGACCGAATTAATGGAATAATCAATTAGGCAAATTGATTATTGACCCTCAATAATCGATTGCTCAAGCCACAAATAGAATGTTTTGATATTTAACCTTAGAAGTCGCTAAGAAACTATCCTAATTGATTTTAGACTCAACAAGCTAAAAATAATCGATTAGATGATTAGGGCTAATCAATTGTCTAGTTGTAAAAAGCCCTCTAATTGATTATACAATCCCTTAATCATTTAGCTAAGCGTTAAAAATGTTTTACATGTGTGTGCGAGTTTCCTTAATATGTTACGATTTATTCTCCTACTTTCACAAGACTCTGGTCACTCAGACAAACACAACTAAGTGAGCTTTCACACTTTCAATCTTTCACAACTCTGAAGAATTCAAGTTTTTTTTTTTACCAAATACAGTGATCATATATGCACTTTACTAGAACCTTGAGTCTTATACTTGATTAGACGTGAGATATCTTTAAGTTAACCACCATCATCATAGAATTAGAAAGATATTACCACAGACTTCAACAAACATTAGGGTTGTCGTCATAAAAACTTAAAATAATCTACAACATCAATATCAATAACTCCACACCTGCAAAAACATAGATCCACAAATCCTAATGACCATAGAGTGATTTTTTAGGATTTTGTTTCTTTAGGAGACATGAATAAGATTAAGGGAGGCTATTTTTTTATTTGTCACGCTGTAGTCTGGTCCGTTTAGAAAATCCATAATGATTTTATCTTTTAGGGAGCCCCAAAAACATCAAAAGAGGTGGAAGAGAAGATTATTCTTTGGATTGAAAATGGATATTAGGTAAGTTAGAGGTGAACTTTTGCACCTTCGCATAATGACTTCAGAACCTTATCCTCTACTTGCAACTTTAACAGATTGATTGTTTGTCATGTTTCTGAGGTAGCTTTTCATATTGTGTTTTTAATGGTTCTTTTTTGTTATCATATAATCTATTGATTGTGAAAATGGTGCTTTGAGATCTAGCATACTGGCAACAAGGTGAATTTTAGTAATCCCAAACATTATCTGAGTGGACCCTTCCCCTGTTTTATCGATTAAGGCATTTTTTTATCTGCTTTTGTATTTCTTTTGGTTTTTGCTATTTTGCCAAGTATTATGCTTTGGTCTATCTTAGACGTACTTTGGTGATTTTTAATCCCACTCTTTTATTCATATAATATTATTTATCTTCACACAAAAAATATTTATAGGTAAAATACCCTTTTTCATCCCTTAACTTTAACTCGGAGTCCAGTTTGGTCCCTTAACTTTAAAAAGTGGCAAGTTGGTCCTCTAACTTTTAAAATGGTGCCAATTGAGTCCTCACCGTTAGTTGTCCCCAAACATCTGTTCATTTTGTGTACGTGGCAGATGACTTGGCAAGTTATCTTCATCATGTTGTTTCCTTCTCCTTCCTCCTTCCCATTCCCATATTGTTTGTTAATTTTTTTCGTTCTCCTTCCTCCTTCCCAATCCCAAATCCCAAAATTAACCTAGGGTTTTTGTTTTTGGCAAGCATGAAATCTGGTTGTTCGTCCTCCATGTTGAAACAGGAAAGTGGAGATCCAGATGTTTGTAGTAGGTCACGATGGAAGCCCATATGCCATTGTGGAGACATGATTGTTCTTTAAAGGGAAACTACTGTTAAAAATATGGGAAAACTTTTTTGGAGTTGTCCAAATTATAAGGTATGCAAGCTTTTTGAATTTGTTAATAAATTCTGTTTAAGTTTCAATTTGTAGGTAACTTCTAAACAATGAAAATTTCAGGGAGGTATGCAACCTGGATATGGTTTCTTTAGTTGGTTTTATGAGGAGGTGGGTGATGAGAAGGAGCAATTCTGGATGCATAGGCTGGGTGTGGTAACTAAGATACTTGATGGAGAAAAAAAAGACATTGAAAAATGACAATGGAAAATGAAAAATTAGGGAAAAGGTTGATGAAACTTGAAAGTGAAAGGAAGAATATCATGAAGTGGAAAAAGATTTTGAATTTGATGTTTTTGATGATTATCATTGTATTAGTTGTTATAATTATTTAGGGTATTAAGTTTTGTTTGGAAGTAGTATATTATGGTTTATTTGTAAGAATTAACTTATCTTTTGTTTGTAAGAATTAAGTTTAAGTCCAGTTAAAGATTGTATTAGTTTTGGATTGTATCAGTTCAACATGAATGTAATAGTTGGATTATTTTAATTTTACTTTTTGCAAATATTATTTTTGCATGTATCACAATGATTTTGTTAAAGATTATGTTATTTTTACATGAATGAAATATTTGGTCTGTTAAAGATTAGCTTGATTTTAACACACAATGACCTATAAGTGTTTTATATAACACACAATGACCTATAAGTTCTATTTGGTATGTTCTGTTTTTATGTTAACTTGGTCTGTTATAGACTTGTCAAAGTGTTTTTAACTTGGTCTACATTGTTAAAGATTATGTTATTTTTACATGAATGCAATATTTGGTCTGTTAAAGGTTAGCTTGATTTTAACACATAATGACCTATAAGTGTTTTATATAACACACAATGACCTATAAATTCTATTTGGTATGTTATGTTTTTATGTTAACTTGGTCTGTTATAGACCCGTCAAAGTGTTTTTAACTTGGTATGCATTTTTAACACAACATTATGACAGGTCCATAAACATTATGACCTATAAGTTGGTTCTGCTTTTAACATAAAGTACATAACAGATCCATAAACATTATAGCCTAATTATTTCATAAGAGGTCCATAAATAAGTTCTGATTTTAACACAACATTATGACAGGTTCCATTTCATAACAGGTCCACAAACTAATACACGTGTTCCACAAAATACATAAAGTCATTCCACACATGTTCCAAACAACATCAGGATACATAAACTAATAATACACATGTTCCAAACAACAACAAATACATAAAGTGATTCCACATGACATGATAGCCTAATTATATCTAGAGGTTCTTCTTTGGCGTGGTCCTCTTTGTTGGAGTAGACCTCTTTGTTACTGGGCCAATAACATTCTTGGCAACACTCAACCTATTTGTAGGCCCAGGTGGTACAAAAGGTCTTGTTGGCTTCCCAGAAGGCAGCTTTTGTGTCTTGCCCTTAGCACGTCCACATGTCTTCTGAGCAACCTTTCCCTTAGAAGTCTGAGATGCTTGGCTAGATTGTTGAGTAGAAGTTCCCTTAGCAGTATGCGTTGTTGTGTTCTGAGAGGGTTGACTTAGTTGTTGAGTAGGCTGAGTTGTTGGAGTAGGAGTGTGTTGGGCTGCTTGTTGAGTAGTCTGAGCTGTTGTGTCCTTACATGTAGACTTGTTCTGTCATGCTTTCTTACACCTACTACACTTCACCATAAAACACGTTCTTCTCAATTTGCAACCAGATCCATCAATTTCACCTTGTTCTAGGTTCCTCCCCTTTTTAGGTCTACCAAGCATCTTCCTGGACTTGGGTGGTTGCACATCTGGATATGGTGTCTTAACCCATAAGTTTGATCAATTAACAGGGTAGATCACATGCTTATAAACTTCCTTGTACCTTGAAACCATATAATAATCTGGAATGTAAGTATCAATTTTGAAATTCCTACTCTTCATAACAGATAAAGCATGAACACTTGGGAGTCTTGTGAGTTCCCATCTTCTGCATGAACATATATGATCTTTCAGGTTCACAACAAATTTGTCATCTTGATTTTCCAAGTGCCTTACTTCAAATATATGTTCATCAGACATCCTAAAGAATTAAATAAACAGAATATATGAGTCACATGTTTGGGTTGTATGTTATAAACATCCTAAAGAATTAATGTATGTTGATATTACATACCTTACTAGCCAGTTGTTGGTGTATATGCTTGTGACATCAAGTTTCTTTCTAATATTGGGCAATATATCATTCTCATCCAAAGTACCAAATCTCATTCAATTATTTACCCATCTCTCCATCATATATATTCTGATGTCTTCCAGACATGTTGTTGAGAGCAACATCACATTTGTTTTCAGTCTTAAAGTAAGATCTACTCCAAAACCTTGGTGGGGTATTTATCATATGTTTAAATGCTTCTTCATTAATGGCCCTCATTCCCTTCATCTCTCTTTCTCATGTCTGTGGGTATGTTGACTTGGCAGCCTTCCATATTATGTCCTTAAAAATCTTTCCATGAAACCTCTTCCTAAAATTGTTATAGAGGTACCTAACACAAAACTTGTGCTCCACCCTTGGAAATAACTCATCAATAGTAGGTAGTAGACCCTGCAATAGCATAACATACAATGTAGCATAACAATATATTAACAATATAGCATAACATAAAAATATAAAACCATAAGAATAAATGAAAAACTCGCCTTTTGTTGGTCTGAGATGAAGGTGTAAGTCAAGCATTGATATTTTCCTCCAAGGTCACCAATTAACAACTCTAAAAACCAAGTCCATAAATCCTTGTTTTCACTCTCCACAATTGCATATGCTATGGGAAGCATCTGGTCATTAGGATCCCTCCCTATGGCAGCCAGAATCTGCCCTCCACACAACCCCTTGAGAAAGCACCCATCTAGACCTATTACTGCCTGCACAATTTAAAGCTTTCCTTACAAGCATCATATCATATGTAAAGCCTTCTAAAATATGGTCTTTGATCCTCAACACCTTCTTGTACAGGATCAACATTGATCTTAACTGTTGACCCTGGATTGGCTCTTGACAGTTCATGACAGTAGTCATAAACCCTTGTGTAATCTCCCAAAAAAGGACCATTAACATAATCTCTAGCTGCAAATCTTGCTCTTATAGCTTTGGTTTTGTTGACCCCAACATTCCATTTTTTTGTGCCTTCTCCTTGACATCCTTTATACTCAATCTTGGATTGTTTTTCAAGCTATTCTGAATTCTTTTACTCAACCACTTTGTACTCATCAGCTTCACATTATACTCTTTACTACAACTGTGTTTGTCAATTACTTTCCTGAGTTACCAAGTGTTTTCATTTGACAACTTGCTACAATAAGCCTCCCACTCACAACCAACTTTACATCTAACCCTTACCCTAACTATGTCATTTTTTACAAACCTTAGGTCTCTGCACAGCATACGATGTTATTGCTTCCCTAAAATCACCTTTTGAACTAAAATACATTCCCACATCCCACTTGTAATGTGACATGTCTTTTGGATGTCTGAAAATTGGATGTTTTTTCTTAGAACTCCACTACTATCATCACTGTCACAACCACTTTGCATGTCTTCACTGTCATTGTCACTCCTTTTATCTTCTAAAGACTTATCATTAAGTTGTTGGACTTCTCTATTACCATCATTTTCATGACCAATTAGGGTATCAAGTTCATCCTCCTCAATCTCATCATACCCATCAAACTCATCCTCAAAAGGCACTTCTTGTGCACTACCATAATTGTAGCCCCCATCTTCACTATCATCAGAAGATAAAGTTAAGTCATCATCCACTGCAGGTTTACCTTTTTCAACTCCAACATTACATTTTTTCCTGCAGATTTACCTTGTTCAACTCCAACATTAATTTCCTCAACTCCAACAATATGTTCATCCACTGCAGGATTCACTTGATCAAATCCAACATTACCTTCCTCCAACCCAGCAGTGGCTTGGTCAACTTTAACATTACCTTCCTCCATCACAACAGTAGTTTATTCAACTCCCACAACTTCATCATGCAGTTGACTAAGTAACTCCTCCACCTCCTCTACAATTTCATCAGGGCCCTCATCAACTTCATCAAGAACAATATCACAGTAGTCAGGTTGATACAAGGTGTGTTCAATATAAATATCAATATTTTGGTGCACCCTATAAAGATCTGCAATTTCTAAAGCACCATTGTCATCAACAAGTGTATTCTTCCCAAATTGAGGGCCCTTGTAATATATTGGTTCAAACTCCCTATAACCAAAGTCTTTCAATACACCAACTAGCTCAAAATAACTCCATTTGTCTACATCTACTCTCAAATCATCTACTACTCCATTCTCATATACACTACAACTTTCATCGATGAACTCAACACTATGGTGAATTTTGAGAGTTTTGTATTCATCCATGATACCTAATCATATTATCTAAATAATTAGAGTTTACACTAAAAAATTTACATAAACCCTAAATCTGAACCTCTAGTAGATATTGCCCTATGAGATTCGTAAACCTAAATCAGAGAGAAATGAACTAACCTTTTGATAATGTCTCCTTGAATCGTCTTCAATCCTTCGCGTCTTCAATCCTTCGCGTCTGGAATAATCCTTAAATCGTCTTCAATGCTTCGTTGAGTTTATCCCTACCATCAATCATCGTATCTTCTGGGTAATGGAAAGCCAGTTCAAAGGGAATTTGTTTTAAGACATTTTATATCCACGTCAACAACATCAAGTCCACCTAGACAAACGTGACAATTATTTTCAAACTTTGACTAACGACAACAGACGGAAGGATAAACGTGACACCATTTTAAAAGTTAGAGTATCAACTTGTCATTTTTTAAAGTTAAGAGATCAAACTGGACTCCAAGTTAAAGTTAAGGGACGGAAAATATTATTTTGCGATATTTATATCAAACTTATTATTTGACTGTATTTTATAGTATTGATAAAAAATTATTATTTTTAATTTTAGTATTTAAAAAATATTTTAAATAAATGTATTAAATTAAATTGAGTAAAATTAAATTTTTGTAAGAATTTAAAATTGAATCAAATCATATATAATTATATATTTGAATTATATGACCTATATAGAAGTGAAATAATTTTACATTTTGTATGCTTACATAGAGATAAAACAACGTCAAAAATAAAGTTATTAATCGGTATGAAGGGTATAAAAGAAAGTCTCTCTCCATATATCTTCATTTTCACAAATATGTTGAGTTTTTGGGCTGTTCAATAAGGCACTAAGGTAATATTGTGTAGAGAATTTATTCGAGAGAATTTATTTACATGTAGGGGTGTTTATGAAACGGTTTTGTTCGAGAGAATTGATATCCAAATTAATAAAAAATATATATAGATTTATTTGTGTTGAATTTGTACATTTTTATGATAAAGTTTAAATTGAAAAATAAAGAATTATTTTAAGTTGGATTGATGGAGTATATTAAAAAATATATTTTTAAAAAATAATTTAGTTACATCAAATAATTTTGAGTTTTTCATAATTTGGCTAACAATTTCTTCATAGCATATTAAAAAAACGTCTAACATGAGGAATATTTAATTTAACTCAAAGGTTTTATTTCGTCTATTTTAAAATAATTATCGTTTTAGTAAATAAGTTTTTTTTTTCTCTTCAAAATGACTATTATTCTCGTTTTTTAATTTAACAATGATTACAATTTTTTAATTGTGTCCTTTAATTATTAATTTATATATTATTTTCAACACATTTATAAAGTTAATTTAATAAAAATGTAATGTCTTATAATAATATTATTATATTCTTTAATATATGTGCAAAAATCTTAAACATCAGCCATTACATTGAGTAATACTTGTTAGAGAATTTGTGTGTTTATAAAGACAATTATTATATTGAAATTAATTTTTTTTTAAAATGTGCAATCCCTAATTTTTTTCGACATATAAGCTATGAAAAACACAAACCGTGATTTGTTTTTCCTTTCTTTCTTGTAGTTGAATAATTGATACTAGTTTTTATCATAAATTATAGGAATAAATTATGCTGATTCAAATATATTAGAAAAGCTAAATATATATCGATAATTTGTGCCACTCACATTTTATATTCACGCACTAAATTCAATAGTGTTAGGTGTGAGGGGGTGTATTGAGAAAAATTCAAATTTCACGTTCGTTAAAAATACAATCTACAAATGATTTATATAGAGTGTCACCCCTCACCTTATCAACAAATTTTATAAGATTGAGTTAGATCAAACTCTAATTCAAATATGATATCACGAGTCTATCAATTTGATCAATATCAATAATTCGGATCACCCACGTTTATATCCACACACCACCCCTAATTTATTAAAATAGACAAATTTGTGAATAGAATAAAATATACAAATGTCCAATCCAAACATCATACTATTTGAATTGAATCTGCTCAAACCATTTAACACCCTTAGCAATAGGACTCCAACTTCATTATGTCTTTAGGTAGTTGGCTTTTTTCTTAATAATAATATATATCGAGGTTCACATACTAAAGAAAAAAACAAATATACAGAGATTCTAGTAGTATTTATAAATTAAAAAATATAAATTGCAGTATTTATTGTCTTTAAATAAGCTGATATATGTTATTTTGTAATATTAATTTTATTATTATTATTATTATTATTATTTGATCTGACCTGATCAGGAGGGGTCACGGACTGGCCACACTCCGCTGGACGGTTACCTGTTTGCCGGGGTGAGAACGAGGAGGGGGGTGTACCTGCGAAGCACTCCGACGCCCAAGTAAGAAGTTGGACAGAGAGGAAGCAATAGTACAGAAAGGGGGCAAGAAGAGTTACCTGACCCTCTTGAGGAAGAGGGTATTTATAGGGAGACCCCAGCGCTGGGCCAACGGTCATTCGAGGTGGGCCGGACGACCAGGCCCAACCCTAATGACTGCTAGGGCTTACGTGGCGTAGTGAAGACCAGGACATGGTCTTCGCCCTAGTTCAACCGCTCATAGGTTTCCGGAAAGTGGGTTTGACCTGCTCTTTCGGAGGTGGGCGGTTGGCCGATGACGTGTCCCCGCGGAGGGGAACACGTGGAGAACGTGCGCCGAGCACGTTATTCTCCCGCGGAGGGAGCCCGGGTAGTCTTGCTCGTCCGGCGTGACGGACGACAAAAGGGATGCGGTGCGATGGCTTGTGCCCGGCGGACGGTCTTGCTCGTCCGAAGGGGCGCGTGCCAGGTGTGCCCAGTTCGCCTGTTGGGCCGTATTTGGTATTATTATTATTATTATTATTATTATTATTATTATTAATTTATGTTATTATTATTATTATTATTATTATTATTATTATTATTATTATTATTATTAATTGAGGTATAAATACATATTAAAAAACGTTTAAAATATTTAAATGTATCTTTGTCACGTCACTATTAATAGCTGTGCAGACCCAGCCAATTTTTATGTAATAGTTGCATAATGTTTTTGGTTTTCAACTGTTACATAATATATAAAAATACAATAAAAAATGAATAATCGCAAAGAACAAAATAGCTGAGGAGAACCTCACACATCAGCTAATAAAAAACGTCTTAATGATTTAAATATCACAATTCATTTTTGTTTGACTAAATTTTTTGTCTTGTCAAAAAAAAAGAAGACAAAGTCGCTAAAAGCAACTAAGAAAAAAAAAAGTTTTACGTATATTTTTGAGTCTCTACCTATAAATATGTATATATATAGATAGATTTAACTCTAAAACTATTCAACCCTAAGGCCCGTTTTTCTCTCTTATGCCATGGACGATAACAACAACAACACAGAAGGCTTTATGTCAGAGTCTCATGTAATGTGCATCCTTCTTTTATCTTTTGAATTGTTTACTGTTGTAGCTTCATATTGTTTGAGTGTTGTTGTTTTTTTTACATTAGGTGGAAAAGGAAAAAAAGACAGCAGAAGATGTAGTTGAAAATGATGATATTGCAGCTGCATCTTATCTCTGTGGAGAATACTCTATTTCGAATTGTATTGATGTCTTGATAATTCTAAAGGACTCAAAAGAATTGATTCTTGACAACCAGTTTTGCTATGCTTTTGAATTGATTAAACATATCAAGAATAGAATAATAGTTGTTTCTTTAAAAGATCGGTTGGATATTTTGGCAAAATGGATAATATGCATGTTTCTGACGAAAAACTATGAAGAATGGCATGTTGGTGAGTAAAGACACTGAAGCGTGTCGGACATTAAACACTTTTATGTTTATAGATGTCGGTGTTACGTGGTCGAAAAACTATCAGAATTTGTATTTAGATTTGAGTTTTTATTCATATAATAAACTTCATATTGTAATGAAATCTTTACTTGTAATTTGTGATTTTATTTTTCATTTTAATTTGTTCTATCAATGGCTTTTAAATTTGTTATCAATATTATTTTTGTATTTCTATTTGATTTTATTTTCATTTTATCTTATGATTTTTGTTGCTTTTGTATATTTCTAAAATATGATGAAGAACAAAAGTTTGCAACTTATATTCAAGTGATCAAAGCATTGCCTGAAATTTTTTGAAGAAGGCGAGAAAACAAAGCAAATGGCCAATAACTAGTGAGAAACGGCCTGTAATATCCATTAAGTCTGTAATTATGGGGTTATAAAAGATCAAAAAAATGCAAGCGAATCAGAAAAAATTGCTTGAATTACGGGTGATCGATAATTGGGAGTTATCATACTACAAAATGTATATTTCGTAACAAACTTACACCTTGCCCATACTTTTTATCGTAGTAAAATCTATTCATTTAGGTTTTTTTTTAAATTCTTAACTTTAAAGATAGATTTCATTTCGGTTAAACATAACAACCGTAATGAAAATTCTTAACTTTAAAGATATATTTCATTTCGGTTAAACATAACAACCGTAATGAAATGTGGTGTGTTTCTTTTTTATTTATTTATTTTATTTTATTTTAAAATTAAAATTAAATAATATTTTATCATAGTTAGGTTTTCCAACAATGGGAAAATATCCCTCTCGGAGTCATGATTCAAATCTTAAAATATATAGTTTAATTTTTCATTAAAACACTTTTGTTTTGCAATAACTTCACTCATTTTGTTATTTTGAAAATTTTGACATTGAAGATCAATGTACTTGATAAAGTGAAACTCGTCATTAATATTCAAACCGAATTTTTCAATGTACTCTTTTAGTATCTTTAAAGCCTAAACCTTCATATAAGTGATATTTCAACACAACAAGAAGGAAGCTGAAGTTTCAATATAATGTTTTCATGGAAAAAAAACGTGTAGAGTTTGTGAATGGATGATGGAGTTTGAAGGCTAAATCAGCTATGTTTTATGAAAAGGTAAATGAATGTGTTGAGTTTTTAAAGACAAATGTGTATAACTTTTTCGCACGATTTTAAAAAATAACCATGGTAAAATTTTATAAGATATCCCCAAGGTTGTTAATAGTAATCGTGGTGAAAAATGTTTCTTTTTAAATTAAAACACACAAAGCTATAGTTTATTTTCTTAACAAAATAATGTCTTAGCAAAAACCCTTCAGAACAGAACATCCCCCTAGCAAAATCCCATCTCCATAAACGTACGAAGTACCATTTCTTCACTAACCTCCATCATATTTTGTACAAATCAAGAAAAGGAAAGATAAAACTCGCAAGAAATGTACGCGAAACTCATTTATTTGACTCTTGTTCTTCACAATTACGGTAGGTGAAATATTTCATCACTATTTATGTTACAATAATGTTGTTGTTGTTCTTGAGACCCTAAACCCTAGAGTTTTAATGTTACATGTTGTTATTTAGATTGAGATTGAATATTATATTTTGTGGTTTTTGTTAAGATAAGTAATTGGTTTATAATTTATGTCATTTTTTATGTGTTGTTGTTGCTGTTATTGTTATTGTTGTTGTTTAGTTGTTGCGACTTAGCAAATTTTTTAATGTTATACGTTGTTGTGGTTGAGAGTGGGATTGAGATTGTTTTTGTGTTTTTGTAATGCTGAGAATGTTATATGTTGTTATTGTTGTAGTTGTTATTTTGTTGTTGTGACTTATCAATGTTTTTTTTTTTTTTTTAAAATGTGACTTAGTAAAGTATTTGTACCTAGCAAAGTTTTCATTTAGATGTATGATTTGACAAAGATTTGGTTTAAATTTTAGAAATTGTTATGGATCGTAGTTGGATGAAAGCTAATAGATTAAGTCTGGTGTATAAGAAATGAATTATTGAATTCGCAAAAAGAAAACTTTTTGACAATAATGTAATATTTTACTATCCTTGTGTTGTATGGGAAATATATTTTTTTAAAAAAGAAAGTAATATTCAATCGTCTATGTTGTGATGAAATTAATCAACATTATACAATAAGGATTGGCATGATGAAGTGGATAAAAACTAAAATGCGACTCACATTGACATGAAGTTGATGTAGATATGGATGATTGACTAGAAGATATGATCATGATATTGAAGAAGAATCTTTTAGGAAAGATCACGTGTATGATACTTTATATGGTGACAAGGATATGTCGTTATATAAGGGGTGCACAAATTTTACACAATTATCAGTGGTGTTAAAACTGTTTAATCTAAAGGCAAAAAATAGGTGGACAGATAAAGGTTTCACACAATTGCTTGAACTATTGAAAGAAATACTTCTAGAAGGTAAAAAGTTGTCAGACTATAGTTATGAGACTATGAAGATTTTGTTTCTGGTGGGTTTGGATTATATTAAAATACATGCATTTTGTAATTTCATATTATACAAAAAAGAGTATGAAAAACTAAATCAATGCCTAAAGTGTGAGGAGTCGCGCTACAAGATGAAGGACATCGGTGTTGATGACGATGACGATGTAAGCAAAAAACACCCTCTTGCCAAAGTATTATGGTACCTACCAATAATTCCAAAGTTAAAGAGACTGTTTGTTGATGTTAATGATATAAAAAATATTAGATGACATGCAGATGAAAAAAATGTGATGGAAATTTTTTACATGTAGTTGATTCTTTGCAATGGAAGAAATTGATTCATTGTATCTGGATTTTAGCCTTGAGCCAAGAAAGCTTAGGCTTGGACTTGCCACTGATGGAATGAACCCCTTTGGTAACTGAGCACTAACTATACTTCATGGTTCTTTTCTTTTCATGATTTATAACTTATCTTCGTGGGTTTGCATAAAGTGCAAATATATGTTGTTATGTCTGATAATTTATGGGCCAAGACTTTAAGATGTGTGCCATATTATTTTGTACAATCAACGACTTTCCTACATATGGTAATTTTTATAGATACATCATTAAGGTACATAAAGTGTGTCCTATATGTGAATCTAGTACATGTTTCTACAAATTTAGTATGGAAAAAGATTGTTTACCTTGGGCATCGGAAATCTCTAAAACCCAATCATCCACATCATAGATTGTGAAAGGCTTTTAATGGAGAGTAGGAGTTTCATATCTCTCTTAAGCCCTTAATCGAGGAAGTCATTTATAAACGAAAGCAACACACTGATATTATATTTAGAAAGAACAAAAAAATGCCAATTGAGAAAAATTAACGGTAAACAACGAAAGTGTTATTTAATCTTCCACATTAGTCTAGCCTCGATAAAAGACATTGTCTTGATGAGATTGATGTAGAGAAAAATGTGTGTGATAGTGAAGAATTTATGTCTATATATGGTGGTGATGGGTATACGACAAGAGTTGGCTCTAGAAGAATTAGGAAAAAAAAAACATATTTGCCCTTGACATGTCACACTCTATCTAGAAAAGAAAAAAGTTTTTATGATTGTTTGCATGGTATTAAAGTTTCCCAGGGATACTCATTAAATATCGAGAAACTTATATCAATGAAATACCTCAAGTTAATTGTCCTAAAATTTCATAATTGTCATGTCTTGATGCAACAACTTCTACCAGTGACTATTTGTGGCATCTTTCAAAACAAAATGTAAGGGTAACTGTAACACCCCAAACCCTGAGACTTATATAAAAAGAATTACTCAACAATTTAAGGTATCACCAATGATAGCCCAAAAATAAACTGCCAAACGCATGTACCCGGTGTTAAATGATTAGATCACTAAGACCATTAATGTGTGATAAAGTGTGGTTGAAGAACAAGTTTACTGGCTCCTCTCCCTCGACTGTTGCTACTGACGTGATTTGGACCATTTTTCTCACCCCTACAATCCTGTCGTCGAGACTTGAGACTACTGGCTATGGTTTTGTTGGCTATCAACCTAATTTGGTGGCCAAGAAATTTGGCTGCAACCAACTTTAACCTTATTCTCTTTACATTTGGGAAGGTGACATCTACTAGTCAAAGCGTAAATTCTCCTATGACGAATTTAAGGAATGTATCTAGTATGCTTGCAACCAAGTCCTTGAACTCCCTCTCGTCAAATACCAACCATCATTAAATGTAGCTGTTGAATTTCACTACTGGTGCCAAGCTTTTCTGGCTACCAATGTCTCAGAAGAAAACTTCTTTGCAAGGATCTTCGACGCTCTCTTCGACGTGCCCAAAGAGAAATAAGGTATGTTTATCCAAGCACCTCTTTTAACTTTATTCTCCTTTTCTTCCACTAACTAATCGATCATCAGATGATACTGAACTTCCCGCTGATGAAAATGTTGAAGGGCCTTCTGAGGCGAGAGAGACGAAGCAGCCAGAAGATCCCAAGAAGAAGGTACATTCACTTCTTACTCAGAAGCCATATTTTTTCTAAGGAACTTTCTCAAAAAATTGTTCCTTTTAGATTTGACAATGAGATCCTGAGTCCCCCACTCGACACAAGAATAAAAAATCGAAGACTTCCTCTGCCACCAAGTCTCCTACTACCCCAAGAACTACTCGTGCCCTAACGACTATTACTGCCCCTAGTCATGTATCATGGTCAAATCTCACTCTTTTTATTGTTTTTTAAACACGTCACTTATTTGACTAATTGTTTAAGGTGTCATGTAACTCACTCCAGTTTAAGTCCATGAAGAAAGCTCAGGGGAGTCTGAGAAACCTCTAATCTTTTCAAGGTCGAGATCGAAGGCTCCCTTTAAGCCTGATTCCAGCCAACAACAAAAAGAGACTCCCAAAGTGTCTATGCCCCAAAAGGACACAGTGAAGACCTCTGCAGGTTCTTCCAACCACTATTTAAAAATAAATCCAAAGAAGAAGAACAAGGAAAAAAGAAGGGAAAAGGAATCTGCCCAGACTCTTACGCCCCCAGTCAATGAAAACACCACTCCACTCTCAAACAATCCTGACAACAAAGTTGATGATCCCAAGGTATACGTTAGTCCTCCTTGTAACTAGATTTTTATTCTTCTTTCCATTTGTGATACCTTCTTTTTCTTAGGAAAACCTAGCCACGACCAATGATCAAGACATGAACCATGACTAAGAAGCGACTCCCGCAGGTATCCTCTGATTTGCTTCTCCTTCACTTTCACTCATACACTGGTCAGATTTCCTTGACTATAGTGTTTTGACCATCGAAGCAGTCTCCCAACCAATAAATACAACAACTACCATTGATGCACATCCTCGATCATAAATGATATATTGAATCCAATTCTGCCGATATCATGGAAGAAATGGATGACAATGTTGCTTCTGCTCATGACAACACCACCCCAAATGACTCACAAACTGATAAGCATACTAAAGACAATGAAGAACAAACTGCTGCTTATGGTGAAGTTACTCCCGTTCAAGAAAACATCCAATCAGGTCGCCCAGAGCCAACTCAAGCTGATGTGCATGACTCCATGTCCAATTCTTCTCTCAGTCAAGCAGAGATCTTAGCTCTCAAAAAGAGAAATCCAATTGAGTCCCTTAAGATACTACAAAAGTTACACAGGCTGTTGTTGGATTCCAAATCGGTCCAATATTATGACTCACCAGTGACTGACACTTGAAATAATGCTATCAACCTTCTTGTTCAACAACTGAAAGCTAACCTTTTTGAAGTTAACCTTCTTGCTGCTAGTTGAACTCAACAAACGGGGGGCGTCCGATGTCTTGCTTAAGTTATTTTTTGAGTGTGAATCCTTCTTCGATCAGGCCTACAAAGATATTAATCTTAAACACTCGACCACTGCCAAACTTCAAGGAGTGAAGGATTCCATTGCAGTAGCTTGGGAGGTATGTGATGCATCTGATCAAAGGGTTGATCAATCTTATCAAAATGTAGTGTCGAGAAGAAAGGAAATTGTTGCGTAAGTTGGAAGGAAATGTGCAACCAAAGAAACAATGAAGGGCTTGGAATTAAAGACGTTAAAGCTTTCAATTTATATTTGTTTAGAAAATGGAGATGGCATACTCTGACTTAAAAATAGGAAATATTGAGAGGTATTCTTAAGAATAGATACGCCAATTTGGAACCGCTAATGCTCGGGGGAGAAATCCCTATAGTGAATAAGAAGGTCTCCCTTTGGTGGAGAGATCTTACCACTTTAGGGAGGTATAAAACATCTGTTTACACATGTTGGCAACAGAATAAGATTCACCATTGAGAGGATAACATATTACTATTATTTAGAAAAGTTAAAAAATACAACATGGTCTACTAGTACATTAAATAGGCAGCCAACAAAAGGAAAATTAGAGGAAAAAAACTAAACTAACAAATTGGGCATATCAACCTAAAAAAGGCTAATTGGTATTGGTCCTTTTTATTTTTACAGTCCCCTTGAACTGGAGTGTATGTTTAACAGTCCAAGTTTGGTAACACAAGATGAAAAAGGGCCAAAATATAGAGCCTTAGTGAATGAATCTGTAACTTGGTTGGTAGTGTTGATAGACACGAGGGGAATAATTTTATCATGAAATTTATCCCAAACTACGTGGAAGTCCATCTTGATATGCTTTGTGAGTTCATAGAATATGGGATTTCTGGCAATGTAAATAACACTTTGGTTGTCTCAATAGAGAGTCAAAGGTTGGGGATGTGGAATTTGAAAATCATGAAGGAGGAATAATAACCATTGCGCCTTGTAGGTTGTATTAGTAAGGCTAAGATACTATGCTTCTGATGAGATTATCACTTAGGAAAGAACAGAACCCAATTCTGGATCTTTTGGTGTGATGACAAACCCCTCAGCTGGTGAGGTTGAATGATGAATGGTGCTTGAAAAACAATCCCAAAGCCGGTTCATTTTTCAAGTATGGAATGATCTTGTGGGCAGCAGTGAAGTGTGTTTTTGTTGGCTTGTCAAGATGTTGGCTTGTCAAGATGTTGGCTTGAACTACAAACAGAAAACAAAATGTCGGTCTAGAATGTGTAAGGTATATGAGCTTACCAATGATTCTTATGAATTTAGAAGGGTCTTGCAGGGTGAATCAGTTTGGTGATCTAATTTTGTAGCTTGTGTCCATGGGTGTAAAGGCATGTTTTGTGTCTAAGAGGCCGATGTCTTGGAGAAGGCTAAGGCAATACTTGTGCTGACATAATGTAATGCATGTTGAGGATTGAGCTATTTCAAAACCTAAGATATAGCGCAAGTGTCCGAGATTTTTAATATTGAATTTTGCATCAAGAATCCATTTGATATTATTGATTTCAGAAATTGTTGTACCTACAACAATTAAGTTATCTACATACACCAAAACAACAGTGAAATAGTATGTAGTATACCTAGTAAAAAAAGAGTGATAGGATTTGAATTGAGTGAATCCAGTGTTAAATAAAGTGTTTGTTAACTTATGATTCCATTGGCGACTGGTCTATTTAAGGACATAAATAGATTTGTTAATTTTTCATACCATATTAGGAGGAATATTTAGGCCAGGGGGTTTCATATAAACCTCTCTGTCAAGGTCTCCATGAATGAAATTCATGTTAATATCCAGGTTGTGGACATTCCAGTTAGAAGAGACCACAATACATAATACTAATCATATGGTGGTCATTTTTATGACAGGGTTGAATGTTTCAAGGTAATCAAGGCATTTGTTTTGGTATAATCATTTAGCAACTAGTCGATCCTTATATCTCTCAATAGTGTGATTGGGAAAATATTTGACTTTGAAAGTCTATTTACATCCAATGGTTTTTTTGTGGGGAGGAAAAGTTATGACTTCCCAGGTATTAATTTTATTGAAAGGTTGATGTTCAGATTGAATGGCTTGTTGCTAAAGGGGGTTAGTGATGTATGTAGCATAGAAAATGGTCTCTTTCACAGAAGTGATGTTTAAATTAAATAATCTATGTTCAGCAGATAAATTGTTCTAGGATATGTAGTTAGCTAGGGGATAAGGGTTCATACCTAAATTAGTTGTAGGAAATGAGGGTATGGTACCTTGAAGAAGGGAACCATGATAGTCTTGTAAATAAGATTTTGGTTGAGAAGTTCTTGAATATTTTCTAACATAAGTAGAAGGTTCAACTGTACTATTGTTATGTGGAGTTTGAGGGTTATGCTGAGAAGGTTTACCATTATGTGGAGATGGTGGAATATGTTGGCAAGCTGGGCTGGAGGTGTAACACCCCAAATTTATTGAAATATTTATTTAATTTATTTAAATATGAATGTTTACATTTTTGGTGACTTTTGGTTGCTGGTATGAAGTATTGAGAATTATGAAATTTTGGGTTATTTATTTAAATAATAGTATATAATATGAATATATTGGTATTATTATTAATTTAAATAAATATAAGTGAATTAAGGGAAAAATGGACATTTGAGGAGGAGTTAGTGAAGGTGAAATTGGAAAGCCCATTTTAAGGCCCAAAGTTAGGTTTAACAAAAAGGAATTTTGAGGGAATTAGAATTCATTCTTGTTAGACCGTGAAAAGAAAAGAAATAGAGGCCAGAGCTCTGAGGAAGAGGATTGAGGCAAGGCTTCGCGAGGTTTCCAAGAATCAAGGAGAAAGGCTTAGAGTCGACAATTAAGGTTTGGGGAGTATTGCCTTTATTGTTTTCAATATGTGATTCAATGTGTTTAAAGCTGATTTAAGGGTTTAGAGATTTTAAGTATTGAATTTTTGTTGCCTTTTTGTTGAGTTTAATGAGTTTGAGGGATTTGAACTGATGGTCTGATATGTTTGAGGTTGATTTGGGAGTAAGGGAGATTAGGCCTTCGTGGCCAAAATCTGTTTTTGAGGTTTTAACCGTATAGGGTAATTGATTAGGAGAACTTTAATGACTATGGGGTATTTGTAAAAAATTATGGGAATTGGAGGCGTAAATATGATACGGGATTGGCCTAATAAGTCGTAGATTTTGTGCCTTTATCGCCGTAATAACTTAGGAATGATTTAGGAATATTTTTTGGGCATTGGGGAAGGAATTCGTAGGGACTTTTGGGCTGGTTTTGCTACTGGTGCGTAACAACGATTTTCTATAATCGCGAGTTCACACAGCGAATGATGCTTCGCACGACGAACATTTTCCTCAGACTCACACGACGAACGTAGCAGAGTTTCGCGATTTATGTTCTGGTTCAGTGATGCCTTGATGTTTGATGCTGTGATTTTCCTGATGAGTTACCATGAGTATAACTGTGATTCCTATGTGATTAAATGAATGTATGATGAGTTACCATGAGTATAACTGTGATTCCTATGTGATTAAATGAATGTATGATGAATTACTATAAGTATAGCTATGATTCCTATGTGATTAATACATGACCGTATGATGAGTACCCATGAGCATAATTGTGATTCTTATGAGATTAATACATGATTGCATGATGAATCCCCATGAGGGACTGTGATGATGAGTTATGATGTTGATTCCATGAGGTTTTAATGATTCCATGAGGTCTTAATGATTCTATGATGACATGATTATTATGATGATTTTGATGAATGATGATGCACCTAATGATTTTATTATGAGGATGATATTGACGTGTGCATCATGCATTCATATGCATTCCGGAGTTCGGTCTAGGACCTTGATTCTTGTGGCTTCAGTCCTATTGTGCGGATGTGAGGTACTTTGTTGTGTTCTGGTTCTCGTGTAGAATCGACCCTACACTGTTGTGGATCTATGGAGGGTTGATGGCCCAGTGTCCATCGAATTTTGTTGATTGATACCACATGCATGAGTCTTGTTGCATTTGCATTTATGTGACAGTTTGGTGTAATTTATAATATTATGGCCTTTGCTGTTCCTTGATGATTATGATGATGTTGAATATGAAAATGACGTTGTTTTATATATTGATTCCTATATTGATTATTATGAATCATTTTACTCACCCTGCCTGTTTGAATGTTGCCTCCACGTGGGTAACGTGCAGATGACCAGGTTTAGCCGTGGATGTCGTCGAGGTCTTTTGAAGTTTTTGGATCGTTGGCCATTGTGGTTGACTTAGAGGGTCTAGCTCTAATAGTGTAACATCGGGTTGGGGTCTTTTGAGTTGAACCATGTGTTATTGATTATGTTGTTGCGCAAGGAAAACTTTGGATTTTGTCTTTTTGAGTTCCGCTGCCTTTTGAGTAATACTTTGAGTAATTTTGGGAAAATCTGTTGTTTATGGAGCATTGACTATATTTGAACTATTGAGAAATGTGCGCCCTTTTGAGATGATTTTATTGCGTTCAATATTTTACTCTGATAAATACGATTGATTTTCCATTATATTTGTTAGGTAGAAAAGGAGTGTTACATTAGTGGTATCAGAGCAGGTCAGCCCGTCCAGCCAAGTTACCTAATGTTATTTGTTCCCTAGTATGCGACATGTGTGTGAAAACACTACCAGTACACATTTGTTTTTTAACCTTTGTCTGCATAAGTGAGAATGAAACAAGTGGGGGGAAGCTTGTGCTTCTCCAGGATGCTTCAAGTATGGAGTGGTGGCTCAGTGTGTCGATGAACGCTCTTATATTTTGGTAAAGATGGTTTATGCCCCATCATGATTTTCGGCTGTCTATTGACAAATTGAGGAACTGATCACCCTTAATCTCTTGTTGATAGTAGATGGAGTCATGTTGGATGGGATAGACGTGTCTTGCAAGCTTAGATGGCGTGTACAACGAATTGTTTTGAGTTAAGCTAAGTGCTTACAGGTTGTTTTGATGAGTCGGTGCAGGATGGTGCTGAGATGTTTATTTTGATGGAAAAGGGGATAATAACCCTCAAATATGATTGATTTGCCATTATATTTGTGGGGTAGAAAAGGGGTGTTACAGGAGGGAATAATGTTAGTATGTTTTGTATTGGGTAAATAGGGAGGGGAGTAAGGGGTAATTTGAGGAGCATAGTATAGAAGTTCATCTTTGTGAGGGTGATGAAGAATTTGAGGAGTTTGGTAAGGGGTTGGTGTGGGAGTTTTATATGGAAAGTGTTGTTCACAAAGGATGGTGTTCATAAGTAAATTCATTTGTGAGATATAGAATCTAACTTAGTTTATGGACATTGTAACTACACACAAACACCAAACACCCAAAGGTTTTAATGATGGAATAGTCAGGAACAACATGATATAGTAATGTAAAAGGACATTTATAGGAAAGCAACTTGGAAGGCAATATGTTAATAAGATGAATAACATAAGATAATGCATAGGACCAAATTTTTTAGGGAGGTTAAATTGAAAAAGAAGTGCACGAGTAACACTTAGAAGGTGTTGGTACTTCCTTTCAACTAAGTCATTTTGTTGAGGGGTATAAACACATGAGGTTTGATGATGGATGCCTTGATTTAAGTAAAATTCTCTCAAAATAAACTCTGGACTATCATCAGACCTTATGATTTTAATAGTAGTATTAAATTGGGTTTGTATAAGTTTAATAAAAGCCTTAATAAGGGAAGAAGCTTCAGACTTAGATTTCATCAAGAAAATCCAGCAATAACGATTATAGTCATCAACCACAACTACAAATATATATGTCCAATAATAGAAGGGCATGATATAGGCCCCTTAATATCAATGTGAATGATTTGAAAACAAATGGAATTTATAGTTTTGCTATCATGAAAAGGTAAGTGTTTCTGTTTAGCTTGAAAACAAGTGTCACAAGGTTTAGTGAAGTTATGTAAATTTGCCAAAGGGAAATGTTTATTAATATGAACTAGAGTATCATATGAGGGGTGGCCTAGCCTATTGTGCCAAAGGGAACGATGATTGATATTGGGAGAGAGAGTAATTATAGAGAAAGTGGAAGGGGATATTAGAGTGTATAGCCCTTGGTGTAATCTAGCTACACCAATATTCAACAGGGTATGAATCTCATTTATGAGATAATGAGAGGCAGTAAAGATGAAGGAACAATTTAAAGAACTAGACAACTTAGAAACATATATTAAATTTGTAGAAAAAGATGGAATATATAAAACATCATGGAGGTACAAGTTATCATGGAAGTGAATGGAGCCAGGAAAATTAGTAGTGATGAAAGCTGCATTAGGAAGCCTCACAATGATGGGTTTAATGGGATTAAGACTAGTGAATAAAGATTTAGAGTGTCATACATGATTTATAGCCCCCTAATCAAGAAACCATTTGGAACATTCAATGGCATTAATATTGTGACAAAAATGAGTACCTAATGTGGGAGAGGTAATAGAGTGAAGGTGTTGAATGTTTGAGCCAGATGTTACAGCCTTTTATTGAAGGAGGGCGAGTAAAGCACATTGTTGTTCAGTAGTGAAGCCAAATTTGTCTTGTGTGTCTTCAAATTGACTAGATGGAGAAATGTCAATGCCTTGATCATCATTAGTAACCTGAGCCAAATTACCTTTATAAGATACAGTGGAAATCCATGCTTTTTGAAGCATACCTCAATGGTATGACCCAGTTTGTTACATTAGGTGAAAATTTTGAGGCCTTTGGATTTGGGAGGAAAAGTAAGTTTGTTGCTATAATTTGTAGGTCGACCTCTCATATAAAGTTTTTAAACTTGAGCAATGTTTTTATCCTTAGTGATGGGTGTAAAGATTTCTCTCTCTTGTTGAATCAACAATGAAAACACTCTTTTAACAGTGGGAAGCGGGGTCATTAGCATAATTTATGCTCGTACTGTAGCATACTGATCATTGAGGCCCTTCAAGAAATAGATAACATAGTCACTGCCTCTGTATGTTTTGATCATTGAAATGAGTTGACTGTGACAAATAGGATCACAAAGGAAAGTAGGAAAAATAGAAAAACGAAAGTTCAAAACACACTAATCGACACCGATGACTCAACTAACGGTTAAAAACAACAAAAATCCCCGGCAACGGCGTCAATTTGATCCGCTGTTGCGCACGGATCAAAAACAAGTATTTTTTGAAAAGTAGTAAAGTGACAATGAGTCGTGTAGTATCTCAAGGATTTTTGTATTATTTCAACCAATTAAAAAAAGGTTTATGGGGGGTTTTAAGTTTGATTTATAAAATAGTTCAAATAAGTGATTAAAATAAGTGATTATAAAATAAGTTGATCTACTATTTCGGTTTTTGGCTAATCATTGATTTTTTTTCCTAACCAATTTCCTAAGCGGCTTCGATCTCTATTCGATTTCAATATCAAATGACAAGCGCACTAAGATATTAAACATATTGACATTTCTATATTCTGAATTAAGCAAACGGATAAACATAATCGCGAATTAAGGAAACGCGATATAGAAACGCGATTTAACAACTAAGCGATTAAAAGTTAGGAATACAATCATACGAATTAAATCAAATCATTCCATAAAATAATAGATTAGGAAAATGCAATTTCATAGAATAGAATTGAAAGAGAAACAAAATTGAATTGATAAAATAAAAACCTCAAAGCATTGGAAACACGATTACAGTAGATCGACTCTGGATGATTAGTTCTTCATCGTAATCGTACAAAAGCAAAAAGTAAAATTCCTAAAAAGAAGGTCCTCAACAGTATCACGGCTGCTACTAGGTAAAGGGAAGCATCACAAAATCCGATTCTAATCCAACTGGGTCGAAAAACATAAAAAAAATCCGGCCCAAAACTAAATATTCTTAAAGGCAGAATTCGGGTCCTAACTTGAACGAATTATTCGAGCCTGCTACACTCAGAATCATCTTCTTTGTACAACATGAAAGTTGTAGTTCGTGGTCTCAGCTTTCCAACGCCTGGTAGAACGCACAAATCTGATTTATGTAGCTCCAATTATAATCCGAACAATGGACAAGTATCAAATAAGCGCTAAAGCTGAAAATAAGTCGCGAAAATAGATTAACTGTACACAAAGACTTAATTATAAAAACATAATAAAATAGTAAAATAAACAAAACAAACTAAGAAAATGTCTAAGTACAAACATAAGAGAATGTGTATTAAAATGCACTGATCATTCATCCCAAATATCCTTATCTGAATCCATCCAAAGAACACTTTCTGAGATTTTTTTCTCAATGGAATTTGTTATCCAAGCCATTACCATATTGTTGCAACGACTCTATAGAATGTAATTTTATTGAGTGGTGGATGGCCGAGTTAGGGTTCCACTGATGAACCCTAATTTATTTTTGACATTAGGGCTAATTTTAGGGAACGGGACCAAGAATGAAAATTGTTGTTGTTCAAAGATGGGGAAACGATTGTCAATTCGGGATTATCACTCGGATGCATGAAAAACGGATAGAGCATATATTGATGGCAGGTGTGATTGGTGAAGGTTTTATTGGTCTTTTGTGGGTTGGATATTTTTTTGCGGGAGGAGGATCGTTATCATCATCAGCCATGGTGAACAGATGACCAGTGTAGAAATGTGATAGCGATAAAATAAAAGATTGTGATGGAAAAGAAGACGGGAAAAGGAACAACAAGGAGAAATTTGATGAACAAGGTGTGAACCAAAAAACGAAATGATTGTGAATCAAAAGCGACGAAAAAGGGGAAAGTATTAACCACAACATCCTAGATAAGACAATCCAAAAACAAATGCTGATTACATTTCAAGTAACTAACTGTTCTATCTCTTAAAAGTTCTATGAACGGTATTGCAAATATACCAATTCCTGAGATACTACATTTTAACAACATGATGAAGCATAAAGAATGTACGATTCAAAATGGAAATCATCCTCAAGTCCGTAAATCAAGCATCTTCAAGAGCAGGCCCCAATATCTTTAACATATTAAATATACAAAACACATATAATCAAAATGCAGTATAACTATGCTATATATGTAGCAGAATTTGAACAAAACTCTTATTTGCTGCATTCTGTGATCGACAACACGGCTACCCGTATTAATAACTTGACCGACAAGAAAGGTAAAGTAAAACTTAGAGATTATGCTTAAACATATTCTTAATAGATTGATTACCTTGAAAGGATAAACTAGCACCTCAGATTCTCCTTCCTAAATATGTTGCAATTAGCACACAATTTCTCCAAATCAATAGTGGAAGCTTTGCTTGAAAACGCAAAGCTTAGCATGAAAACGCAAAGCTTAGCAATGTGATTTGCCTGTGTTTGCACTCTACTCTTCCCTTTTTTCGATGCGTTGATATATAAGAGAATTCATGACTAATTCCTTTTTGTTGAGTAAATTTTTGAAACTTGGAATTCATAAATTATGTATCATTATCGCCCCTTTTTCTTTTGATGTGTTTATTGAAATGCATTTTGATCATATTGTAAATATTCAACAAGTTTTGCAGGGTTTTAGTTTTGTTCATTAAATAGATCCAAGTACCTCGAGAATAATTATCTACAATTGATCAAAAATTATGATTTATTATGTGAATGATATTTCCTCAAAAAAAAAATCATAATGAAACAAATCCAATGGCACATTAGTTATATTATTACTCGAGGGAAAACAATTTCTGCATTGTTTTGCTTTGTGGAAAATGTCACCACAACTAATTTTATTTGAATGAAAAGTACAATTCAGATAATGAGAAATATATTTAAGAACTTAAGTAGAATGTTCCATAGGATATTCAAAATTGAAACGGTCCAATAAAAAATTGTTAATAGAACTAAATTAAATTGAAAACTAAAAAAACTGCATTTAGTTCGAATATCGTTAATAGAACTAAATTAAATCGAAAACTAAAAAAACTGTATTTAGTTCGAATGTATTTGAGCAATTTTTTAATAGAACTGTACAGTTTGATTTGCGATTTATATTTTACAAACTCAAATAAATCAAATCAAAGTGTATTATCTTATAAAATCTTATATATATTAATTATTGTATTATTTATATAATATTTATTTTAATTTAAATATATAAAAAATGATATTTATTTACAAATATATTTATTTTTATTTGAAAGAAAATTACTATATATTTATATTTGTTGACGTTAATAAGTGTAAGAATAAAAGAAAAGTTTAATTTACGTTACTTTTATATCTCATTATATATAAAATATCAATAAATAAATAAAAAATTATAGTACTATCAGACTAACAAGTTTAATATAGTATATTAAATTTATTTAAAAATAAAATTTCATGTAGATTGTCCTTTATAAATAAGATAAAATTGTATGACGCAATTTATATGTATATAGTAAATTATAATCTTAATTTGATAGTTATAAACTAAGTTCATCATATTATATGAATGACTAAATATAAAATTACATTGTCTTTTATATGTGTATGTGTGCCTCAATAAAAATTCGGTAAAAAATTGAATCAACCGAATCAATCCAAACCACATTAATTTGATTTGCTTTGGTTCAATTTTATTTAAAAAATCCAACTGAAGCAAATCAAACTGCATTATTTTTATTTGAAATAAATTTTTAATATATTTATTATTGGTTTAATTTCTAATTTGTTGACATTTATAAAGAATAAGATTGAAAGAGTTTAATTTACATTACTTTTGCATCCCTTTATATATAAAATAATAATAATATTTCAAATTTATTTAAGAATGCAATTTCATATATTTTCTTTAGATACAATATAAAATTTTTATACGCAATTCATATTTATGCATCAAAATATAAGTATATGTATGACTGAATAAAATTTTTGAAAAAATCGAACCAACCAAATCAATTCAAACCACGTTAGTTTAGTTTGATTTAATTTTATTTCTAAATGTCCACTGAACCAAATCGAACTGCACATTTTTTTCTTGTGGTTCAGATGACTTCAAATACCTCTACTTCCATCCACTTTATTAGTGTTGTTATTTTTTTATAGACTATTTAGCTCAATACCATGATCGACAAACATTTTTTTAAATTTTTTTCTCTACCCAAAATAAATATTTTATCTTCAAATGATAAATAAAGACTAAAAATAAAATAAAAATTCTTTTTGTAATATAAAGTTAGAGAATTTTTTTATCTATTTAGTTATTTATTTATTATTATATGTGCAATATGTGTGTTTATATATTATGTTAAATCTAGTTTGAATGTGACTACTCTTTTTTTTTTAATTTGTGGCATTTTAAAACACCTTAGATTTAGAAACTTTAGTGACTTCAAACTCGAATCAATAATCTTTTTTTTTTATATTTTTTTATCTTTTTCAATAAAAAAATCGGATGAAAATGAATAACTTGATCTCCAAGCGTTCAGATACAAGCCTTATAACTTGCTTGTTTGAATGTTTGTCTTCCTTTTGAAAGATTTTAATTAATAACTTGTTTTTTTTGAGTTCATTGTCTTATTGGATTAAAAAAGAGTTTTTAGATGTATATCCCTTTGATCCCGAGCGTTCGGACACAAGCCATGTTACTTATTTGTTCTAACGCTTGTCTTTCTTTAAGAGATTACAACTCGATTCGTCTTGAATATTTTCTTTATAAACAAAAAATGGATTAAACAAATGATTAATTGGTTGTATATCCATTTTACTCATGAGCTTTTGGACACGCTTGTTCTAATACTTGTTGTTATGGACCAGACCCAGGCTTGACCAGGCAGGCCCAGCCCAACGATATATGGGGAAGACCTCAAACCAGCCCATAATATCGACATCGAGCATATGGTCTCCTGTCGACCAGGCGCTGCCCTCGCCGGGCATAGCACTTCTCTTGTCGGGCAAGGCCTCCCCTCCGTCGGGCAGAACAACGTGTCCTCCACACGTTTTCCACGTGCCCCCTCCGTGGGGGACACATCATCAGCCAACTACCCACCTCCGAAAGAGCTGGTCAACCCACCTCCCGGAGATCACGAGATAGTTAATCTAGGGCGAAGACCGCGTTCTGGTTTTCACCACGCCATGTAAGCCCAGCAGTCGCTTGGGTTGGGCCTGACCATCCAACCCAACGCAAATGACCGTTGGTCCTATGTTGGGGTCTCACTACAAATACCCTCTTTCACTAGAGGGTCAGGTATGCTATTCTTAACCTTCTTCTGTATTTGCTCCACTCTGGTCCACTCTCTCACTTTGGCATCGGAGTGTCTTGTAGGTACACCCCCTCCTCTTCCTTACCTCTGGTGAACAGGCAGCAGATCAACAACGCGTGGCAGCTCACTGACTTCCTTCTGATCATCTCGCGATGAGACTTTCACGCCGCGGGGATACACGCCCCACTAGACCGACCAGGTAACCACACCGGTCAACCGGCCAGTTCCCTACACTACCGGATGCAAATATTGTCGAGCTTCTACTTCCCAACATACAAGACAGCATAATAAACATACACTTCGAGCATACAAACATGCAGAAATAAAAACGGGCATACCAACATGCAAACATAAACGAGCGCACACTTAAGCAAAATATTATATTATCAAAAGCGGGCACCAGCCCAGTAGTCAATTACAACCCAAAAGGGCACGCAGGCCCGACAAAAATGCTTAGCGAAAAATAACAGAATATTGGCGCGTAAAGGCCCAGATACCATGAACACACAGGCCCGGAAAGAATCTACACATCTTCAGAACCGTCCACCTCAGGCTCGTCGACTAGAGCAGAGCCACCCACAACTTCATAATTAGGGGCGACCACCCGATCGTCGACAATCTGACAGAAGGGCACGATCCCGTCTACAACCAGGCTTACCTCGGGGTTAACCGCCTTGAGTTGCTCCACGACACCCAAAAACCCGACCTCGATCTCCGCCAGACAGTCGTGCTCCAACTCCCGAATCCTCCCCAACAGATATGCGCAGGTGACCAAGAGCTTATCCTCGTCCGTCTCGTCGTCAGCAGGACTAAGTGATCCCTCCAGCTCCCCCACGCGAGCCTTCACCGCCTGTAACTCCTCCTCCAGGGCCTTCAGTTTTTCTTCAGCACCTTCCCCCTCTCTTGCGCTGCACAACAACATCTTCCTGGCTTCGCTCCAGCTCCCCGACCAGCTTGGTCAACCTCGACTGCACGAAGGTAAGATCACCCTGCAGCTTGGCCAGCTCGGCAGAAGAGCAACCCTCGTCACTTAGGACCAAGGTCGTCGAGTAAACCCGCATCATAGCAGCCAAGTCCTTGGTTAAGACCTACCTCCGAGCAGCCCGGTCCAAACCAAGGATCACTTTTGCCTCCCCGACCGGCACAACTGGCGACCTTGCGCCATGAAAGAACCCAGGCTTTTGATGACACGGCGAGATAAGAAATCCCTCCTCGGCGAGCCCTTTCGTCAAGTCGACAACGCCCTCAGACTGTTGAATCTTGGCCCGCTTGGCAGCCTCTTGAGACATCGGGGAATGGCTGCTCTGAGGCAACGACGAAGAGCCCCGTCCCCCTTGGTCTGCTACAGCTTGCTCGACCACCTAGGAGACCCTGCTCTTCCCAGCTTTGGTCGCAGCTCTCGAGGCCGCCAGCTTCCTCACCCTATCCTTGACAAAAGACATGTTCCCTGCAAAAACAAAAGAAAGTAGTCAGCAAGCGAATGAAAAACTGTAAGGTCGGGGAGAAGAAGTCGACCACCACCTAGATAACAGAGGGCCTCCTCGTCCGACGAACACTTGAGAAGAGCCTTGGTGCTAATCAACCTCTTCTGCTAGCGAACACGCCCCTGACTGTCACAGATATAGTTGCCATCACGCGTCACTAGTCGAGACGGGGGCAAGCTGGTCACAAAAGAAACTATCTTTTGATAGCTCGCTAAATCCTTCTCGTCAATGGTCCCCGCCCGCACTATATAATGGTTTGTGCTCTTAGTAAAATGCTCTTCCGTCCATTCCAGGGGAACCTTCGGCGCCAGGACGGTTTCTCATTGCCCGTCCACTACCGCTCCTCTCGCCGAAACAACGAGGCACACGCCGCGTGAGAAATCGGTCGGGCAAAAAAAATGCGCTTTGAAATCCCTGACAGAGTCCATATAGGTTCGGAAGAGCTTCCTCGGCTGCTTTAGCGAAACCCATCCATGCTGACCATCGACCGTTTGCCTCTGCAGATGAAAGAGTCGGAAGAAAAGCGAGAGGGTAGCCCCCACCTCGAGATGCCGGCACACGAGCTCGAACGCCCAGATGAAAGTTATTGCGTTGGGGTGCAGTTGCAAGGGAGCTAACCTCAACCAGTCAAAAACCCCCCAACTGAAAATCCGTGAAGGGAAACCTGAGATCGGCCTCTCAAAAATAGAACTCATACATGGGAAACCGCATTTTTCCGTATCTCGAGCAGATACGGTGATGCTCGCGCGGCCGATATACCTGCCAGCTTATAGGGGTGTCCGCGCACCTGTCCTCGACGGTCGCGAAGGCGCCGGTCCCAGCGTCGAAAAAATACGAGGGCTTATTCAACGGCTCCTCAGCTACCCACTCCTTCACGGGCCAGACTCGTCCTTCAGCGGCCAGAACCTTGGGCTCTACATCCACGTCCATGGTCCCTGGGACCCAAGAAGTCATATCCACCTGAAAAGCAGAAGGAAACAGTGAATTCAATGTCAAAGATCAAATTCACCCTTCCACCGCAGGTCAAGTGAAAGGGCAACGGGGACAACAGCCACGACGGTAGCAAAGGCCGCACGGGCGTCCCTCCTCGGGGGATTCATCCGACACCCTACAATGTCCTCGGCGCATGCATTTGACCCCATCAAGCATCCCCGAGACGTTCCTCTAGACCTACCATACATCCCCAGGACGTTCATCTGAACCTATCACACATCCCCGGGGCGTTCATCTAGACCTATCACGCCTCCCCGGGACGTTCATCTAAAACTAACACCTGTCCCCGGGGCACTCACGCTACCCCCTCGTGCGTCCTCGGGACCCTCATCCTAAACCTAGAAAACCACCGCCGAATGCGGCAGAGGGCCCTCTCCCCCTCGGGGCACTCATCGTGTAACACCCTTCTAAACCCCACGGAAAAATAAGCATAATCAGAGTAAAAAATAGCATGCATTCACAAAGTGTGTCACACATATACTTCCAAATTACTAAAAACCACCTGTCATGCTCAGTAACACTGAAAGAAATAATCATACTTTACAAAATTTCATTTTGCATGTAACAGCGGATTCATTTACATCACATATTTTTCGTAAAAGAAATATTTGCATTTATCACATAATTCAACATCACTTAGGCACTGAGGCCAACAACACAAAATACATCCGAAACGTAACCCAAATGATCCCAGTGTTACACGAACAGAGCACGACTCGACACAATACAATTAAATCACTAAAAAACTACACCAATAGCGGCCTCGCAACTACGAGCAGTATTACACCTTGATACCTGCACGATGTCATGAAGGACATCATTCCAGCAGAAGGGTGAGAAATATTATCATAATAACAATGCATATAATCATATATAAATTCACAAATACCGAATACATATGTTCCACATTTTCTCACCACAATACACTATAAACGTCATATATGTCACAACATACGTTTACCTAATTAAACACATTCATCAATTCACACAAACACACCCAACATGTTTATTCCACCAATACATCATATAAAGATGATAATGCAACTCATAGAGACCGACTCACGACTCTATGCAGATGCAAATGCGGTACCGACTCATTCAGCAGGTTCAATTGAAGAACCAAAAGGAACCATCGCTCGTTACCGAAGTAACTCCCCGTTGGGCCTACGATGTTCACCCATCGCTCACACCCCACATGGACATACAATGTTTCAAGATTGCTCACACCCCATAAGGGCACACAATCGTTCTGCAGATCCTCCACGGGATCAAGAATAAACCATCGCTCACACCCCACAAGGGCACACGATCGTTTCTACAGATCCTCCATGGGATCAAGAATAAACCATCGCTCACACCCCACAAGGGCACACGAGGTTTCTGCAGATCCTCCATGGGATCAAGAATAAACCATCGCTCACACCCCATAAGGGCACACGAGGTTTCTGCAGATCCTCCATGGGATTAAGAACAAAGCATTGCTCACACCCTACAAGGGCGCACAAGGTTTCTGCAAATCCTCCACGGGATCAAGACACAAGAATGCAATCATGATGCTACACACGCACAACGACTCTACACACTCTTGAAAATGCACACATATTCACAAAATATACAATTACGCATTACACCGCACACAAGTACATACAATTATACACATAATTGCCAAATGGCCACATCAAACACTTTCATATAACAATCTCATACACATACCATATGACTTATACAAACCCATCAACTCTCGCAAATCCTCATTTGGATTATGGGCACATCGCTTATACCCCACCAGGACAACTCCACAGTTATTCTACTCCAGTGATCGCTACACTAGGAACGACACAATGTCATTCTACCCCAGTGAGTAAGAATCTCGCATGTTAACATATTCTCATGCATACTTCACACATTATCACATTCATCATGCATTCATGTTTGATTCAAACAATGCATATAATTGCCAAAAGGCCATATTACACAATCTAGGATTCACGCTATAAGGCTACCCACAACACGTCTCATCTTAATAATGCACAAACTATTCACAAATATATATAATTAACATCATTGAACCAAACAATTAACCATTGGATGGAACACACAAGAAAACAATATGCTGACACGCTCGCTACCCTGCTCGCTTAGCGAACTCCTAGCGAGTGCTCGCTACCTGTTCGCCTAGCGAACAAGCTCGCGAAGGCAAACAGAAGCCACTGACTTGATTCGCTACCTCGTTCGCTCAGTGAAGGCCTAGCGAACGCTCGCCACCCCTTTCGCCACCAGCGAAGAACACCAAAACCATTCTGCCCAAGTCACTCAACCAGTGTAAAATCAGCCCTGAACCATAGCTCCTTGAGAGTACACCTTGAATCAGTCTTGAATCTTGGGTTCTTGTCTTGTCTGAAGCTGCACCTTCAGGAATGACACTTTTGACATCACCAATTAAAGGATAATCAATTAACTACTTGCCACAAGTAACAATTGATCTTAAATCCCCAATAAATTCTTCCAGATATTAACCCATAAACATATTGCTAAGGCACAACAATACACCAGCCAACACAATATCAAGACATCTTGTCTGACATTACAACCTCATTAGTGGTTTAAGGACATAAGCTTGCCTGAGAATCAACACCCTTTGCATACAGCTCCATATTAGCACATGTACACAACTCCCCCTGTCATGCATACTCAGTACTCCCCCTGAAAGAGAGAATCCAAACATATGAAGAATTTCTTCAACATCTTCATACTGCAGCTTTACATTCCTACAAACCATACTGGAACAGATAGCAGAAGAGTTGCATAATAACTATCTGGAAGATCTCCAAGATGTCAGGGTAAAGGTCTTTCCATCTGTACAGGATCAGAGCTGATGATGTCTTGATCTTTATCTTCACCAGACACACTAGGATAGAGGCCTACAAACTTGACTGGATCCATGGACATCCTAAGAACAGAACCAAAAGGACGACACTTGTCATGTTCACCATGAGCTTGGAGCAGTAACCCAATGTCAAAACATCTTGTCTGACATTCTATCTTCATAAAATCCCAAATTGTTTGAAACCACAAACAATATTGGTACATAACTACACTTTTGCAGCAACACATCCTAGATAGAAGTATATCTCCCCATATCAAGGGTAACCAGTGCACATGAATGGAAAACATAAGACACATCTTCATGTCTTCAAGAACTCATTCTCTTTTCAACACACATGTTGAACGCATTCACCATAAGCAAATAGTACAACTATCAACCAAAAGCTCTCCCCCTATCTTTGACAAAAGATGCTCCAAGATCACCACATTATCTCTCATGACCAACTCCATGCTCATACAGTAAGAGGGCATCAAACTGATCCACCTCTTCCTAGAGTTACTTGTAGCAGAAGAGACCACTTCTCCACAAGTATTCTGACCTTTGGCTGAGTATAATATAGACACCCCATAATCCAAGACATTCTTTCCTCATCATTCTCCCATATGATAAGTTAGAACACTTCTGATACAGCTAGGGGCTTTATCACATCAGAATACAATCAACCAATGACCCATTCTAGTCTTGTACAATACCTTCACATCATACTCCAAGACAGTCCTTTTACCTTATCATTCTCCCGTATGACAAGATAGAGTACTTCTTAGCCAAGATGTGAATCACAAGTTCTATACCAGATCTTTAAGTCCTTTGCCAAGGGAAACCAAACCATATCCACTGGTTCTTTATCTGCCCACTTCTGCCTAGTAATCCAACTGAAGATCTTCAGAGAACACAACTCCACCAGCTTGATCAAAAACATCTCCAAGAGAGGGTAATCTTCCATACACAACTTAGGGCTTCTACCACAAGCTCCAATATATGAACAGAAACAGATCCTCCTTTGGTCTTCAACCAACTACCCTTCTGCACAAGGGTAATTAGTTCCAAGCATGAACAGTCCCAGAACCTTCTGTGGTCTTACCCTTCTGCACAAGAATAGTTTTCTAAAGGCTCACTACTTAAATAACCAAATTCCACTGTTTAGTTACTCAGCATCTTTCATAGTTCTAGCAAGCTTGATCTTCATATCCTACATGCTCCAAGGCAACTTAGATACACCAAGACTTGGACCTGTAACACCTACCCTTCACACAACTCCTACACACTGCATGAGATAGTATCAATTCCATTCATACCTGAGAAGATTATCTTCAAATGATGTACCACAACATCGATTAAGACCCTGAAGTTGCTGCTTGATGTCACAACTTTGATTAAGACATCCAGATGGAGAGTTCAGGCTTTTATTCTTGAACTGAATTTGCTTTAAGAACTCCTCTTTAAAGAAAACCAAACATGCCAAAGCTTGATTCTTTAGAGAGGGAAGATCATAAAAGTCTTTACACAAGGATTCCCGCTTTCCTTAGGTAGAGACTTCTTTAGAAAGTCAAGGATAACTGCCACTTATCCTTGTCCTCCAAGATGAGCAAGGTTACATGCTCCTTAGATCAGAAATAAACTGACCCAAGCAGTGCTATTACCATCACCATATTCTAGACACGTTTCTTGCCAGGAAACTTTCTAGATAAAGATCAGATACTTCTAGTAAAAACTAGAACACACCAGCTGCACTCCAATACTCCTGACAAAAAAATGTCTTCATCTTTACTCCCATCAGCACTACATTCTAGCCTAAGTTTCTTGCCAAGAACCTTACTAGAATGAAGACAGATCCTACCACACATGCGTATGGTACCAAGATCACCAGCTCTATCTTCTTTGATATAGTGATTCACTCCTTGAATCAACAGAATTCTGCATAATCTCTACTGATGGAATGTCTCAACATCTGGTTTAACATCATCTCCTTGAAATAGACCAAACAAATCAGAGGTCTAACCCTTGTGCAACAACTGATGAGACACCTTGATCAACTAAGGATAATTCATTAAATATTTGTGAATATCTCAAATAGCAATGAAGCTTAAATCCTTTAAAAAAATCCTTCTCTAAACTTCAGCAATCTTGAAATTCATGGATAACCAATTAAAATACTTGTGCATTCCACAAATAAAAATTGATCTTAAATCTACCCAGCTTGTTGAGAAGACCATTTACACTTCAGCAATACCAAAGGTATTCTTTAGTTGAAGGATCTTTAATGTTGAAACATCAAGGTTGACATCCTTGACTTAACCTGCCTATGACTTCCTCTGCTGATAGAATCCTTGCAAGTCATGAGTGGTGAAAATAAATCACCTCCCACTATCTTCTTTAGCACAACTTCCAGCAATCTGCCACAGCCATTCATCAAACTGTATATGAGTCGGTCTTCTCCAGGGGCATCAGAATTCTTTTATCAGAGAACTATGCAGCGGAACCACCAAAAGAACATGCCCTAAACAAGATGTCTGATCATTCATCAGGTCATAGGAGAGAAGTAGTCACTCCTCCTTAGGCAGAACATACAGCATGTCATATACAAGCTTCTCTTTAGCTCTATGAGCAGTAGCTCAAACATTCAGCAAGATCAGCAACTCAGCTACAACTTCTCCTTGTTCCAAAACACCAGAAAGTATCTCCCAAGATCTCATCCAGAACAGACAGGATGCTTGCTCTGATACCAATTGAAATTATGGTATGCAGATTTCAGATGTCCCAAGAACATTGATCTCTGCTGAAACAAGGACGAGGGCAGATCATGAACAATTTAAATTTCTTTAAATTGTGCCAATATCATGACCAACGTCATGACCTCTGTTGTGACATCTGCATACTGACAGACTATTTATCTAAACATTTAAATTGTGAGAAATTGTAAATGCTGAAAGATAAATAACACAATAATTGTTTACCCAGTTCGGTGCAACATCACCTACATCTGGGGGCTACCAAGCCAGGGAGGAAATTCACTATTAGCAGAATCAATTCAAAGTCAAACAACCTGTTTGCACTTCTCACATAATCTCTACCCAATGACACTTCAACCTAGAGACACTCTAGACCTGAGTATTCCCACTCACTCCCCCTCAATCACAACACAGTGATATAAATACACAATTACAAAATAGTTATGAGTGGCACACACTCTTGCTTAACAGCTTTGAGTGGCACAATGAACACACTTGTTCATACAATTAACCAAAGCAATCATACAGCCTACAATTGCTTGGTACACAAGGAATCCTAAGATCCCTAGGCACACGTGAAGAACCAAGGTCATCACTCACACAACACACTTGAAGAGCTACACTCTTCACCCACAAATATGTCTACCACAATGTATCAAAAGATACAAAGGGTGAATTACACACAAGGGACTCTCAAACCCTAGACCTTTATTTTACACTCTGGTTTTTCTTGATGTGAGTGCTTGATTTCTTCTACTTCTGCTCCTCCTTTTATAGCAATGCAGACTGGGCTTGGGCTGGTCACAAGTAACAAACATTAGGTTAAACTTGGTTAAACCACTTTCCATAATTCAAGGTGCTATCAAATTAGGTCACAGTAGCTTCATGTTATGTCCAGCCCTGTCTAGAATCTCGCCTGAGATACCTAAGAAGCCATAACAGGTTTCCTGAAATTTAGCCTGAGATATATTAGGTATCATAACAGAAAAACAAAGCATGCACGCATGATGTCATACGATCAATGTCATAACATTGGTCATGACATTCAACTTCACTTAAACTTGCTTTCCAGCTTGCCCTACTGAACACTTCTGCAGAATGTTCTTCATGACAGTAGAAACAAATGTTTTATAGTTCCCTAAAAAGTATCAAGATCTTTTTTATGAACACTAATTAAATCTGCACTTTGTTTCTAATAACACTTTTTGGCCTGCACATAATGATGAGGAATATCCAACAGGACCAAAACACTTATGTCCAGAGATATAACATAGCAGCCCCTGTTGTACCAGACATTAATGTCATGACACTCAGTATGAAATCCATGACATCGGTTTCTGTCATCAGCTCCTGCTGCACCAGTAGCAATGTCATGACATTTGTAATGACATCCATGATAACAGTTCTGTCATCAGCTCCTGCTAGCTCCTTCTGCATCCATGACCGCAGTTCTGTCATCAGCTCCTGCTACTCCAGTAGCGATGTCATGAGTCATCAGCTCCTGCTACACCACTTTTCCTACTGTTTCTCACACATGACAATAGTTTTGTCATGACAACAGATGGATGTCGTGATGGATGTCACGACATTCAGCATGCCATTCTTATTAAAACACTCCACACCAGTTCTGTCACCACAGCATATGGAGATGTTATAACATCCTGCTTAACATCAGTGCAGAATCACATTTTACCAAAATTTAGCCAATCATAGAACCATGGACAATTCTATATCATAGAACCATGGAACTAACAATAAGGCTTTATTAAAAGAAATTATCAACTATATAAGAAGTTGTTACATTATTGCAAGTTTTATCAACAATTGATGTTCCAAGAATTATTTAATGTTGATGATGTTATTAATTTTGTCTGATATAGGAGTTACCTGTGAAGAGCAAGGTTGTGATTATTTTCAAGCATCCTACTGTGTAGCTTTCTTAGAAGTTATTGATTTCTTTACAGGTATTCTCTGTTTTTGTTTAACTTTCTTAGTTTAGTTTAGACTACTAAATTAGTATGGATAAAAAATGGATGTCTTCTAATCGATTGTCTAAAAAGTACGAGAATAGGGTATCGAAATTCATTAAGTTTGTTGTTGAACACGCCAAAGACCCCAGTAGGATCACATGTCCTTGCTTAGGTTGCTGTTATGGGCGTCGAATTAAAGCCGTTCAGTTGGAATCTCATTTAATAAGACATGGAATTGATCGAAGTTATACATGTTGAATATTACATGGTGAGATAAGTAACGAGAATGTCGAACCCGGGGATAATACGACCTATGCTTCAAAGGACAACGGCAGAGATACATATGATTCTGATCGAGTCGAAGAGATTGCAGAAGCACTTGAAGAAGATCTTCAAGATTGTCCCAAGATGTTTGAGCGGTTGGTAAGCGATGCAGAGAAACCGTTGTATAAATGTTGCACTACTTTCACAAGATTGTCTGCGGTATTACGGTTGTACAACTTAAAGGCGGGTAATGGATGGTCGGATAAAAGTTTCACAGAGTTGTTAGCCCTACTTCAAGAGATGCTTCCGGAGGATAATGTTCTTCCCAATCGAACCTATGAAGCTAAAAAAATGTTATGTTTTATTGGCATGAGCTATGATAAGATACATGCTTGTCCAAATGATTGCATTTTGTTTCGAAATGAATATGCATCATTAAACGAGTGTCCTAAATGCGGTGTATCTCGGTATAAGAAAAAGTTGTCACCAGCAAAAGTCTTATGGTATTTTCCTATAATTCCCAGATTTAGACGCATGTTTCGTAGTGAAACAGATGCAAAACACCTGACTTGGCATGCAGATGATAGAATTATAGATGGTAAGTATCGACATCCGGAAGATTCACCACAGTGGATGAAAATTGATAATGAGTATCCTGATTTTGGAGAAGAAGCTAGAAACCTTCGCTTGGTATTATCGACTGATAGAATGAATCTGCATGGTCTTCAAAGTATCTCATATTCCACCTGGCCTGTAATTATTATGATTTATAACCTACCTCCATGGCTATGTATGAAGTGTAAGTACATGATTTATCTATGTTAATTTCTGGCCCTAAACAACCAAGGAATGACATAGACGTATACTTGACACCTTTAATCGAAGACTTAAAGAGTTTGTGGGATAACGGTGTGGAGGATTATGATGGATATAGAAAAGAAAGTTTCAATTTGAGGGTGATGTTGTTTGACACAATTAATGATTTTCTAGCATACGGAAATCTATCGGGGTATAGCATTAAAGGTCAATGTGCGTGTCCTATCTGTGAAGACACAGATTGGACACGGTTGGAATTTGGTCAGAAGAATGTCTTTCTTGGTCATTGTAGATTCTTAAATTCTAATCATCACTACCGTGTGTGGAGAAAAGCATTTAATGGAAATTCAGAATAACACAGAGTTCCACCTACATTGACCGGCGAACAAATTTTTGAAAAGGTGAAAGATGTGAGTACTCAGTTTGGCAAGCCTTTTGCTCATACGCTTATTACGCGTGGGTGGAAGAAGAGGTCAATTTTGTTTGAGTTGCCGTATTGGAAGTCGTTGTATGTAAGACATTTTCTTGATGTTATGCATATTGAAAAAAATGTATTTGAAAGTGATATTGGTACGTTACTCAATATACAAGGAAAGTCTAAGGATGACCTTAAAGCAATAAAGAACTTGGTAGCAATGGGAATAAGAAATGAATTAAGACCCTTGAAGAAAGGAAATTGCACATATCTACCATCTGCTGCTTATACTTTATCTAGAAAGGAGAAAAAGATATTGTGTAAGTTTCTGAGTGAAGTTAAAGTTGAAGGTGAGAAAATACTTAGAAGGGGGGGTTGAATAAGTATGAAGATTAAAACTTAGAAATAAAACTCAAGTATTTTTATCCTGGTTCATTGAACTCAACTACTCCAGTCCACCCTTCCTAGAGTGATTTGCCTTTCTCAATCAAGGACTTAATCCACTATTTAATCAACTGATTATAATAGTAAGCACTTAGAACAACTGTTCAAAATCTTCTCAAGAACTATTGATCCTAACTGGATCTTCTTAAGGTTTACAATCAAATGTAATACAAATACAAGTGTTTAAATTGCTTCTAAAAAGCTTTATCACAACTGTGATTTTTCACTTAAATATTAAGAACAAAGAAATTAATTCTTAGAAAGAATATGAATAGTATGAGAGCTTTGAATGTTGATATCTTTCAGATAAAACGTCAAGTGAAGAAGATGGGTGAAGACTTGCTTTTATAGGCAGCTGATCCAAGAGAGCTTCACATTGAGAAGAGTGTCCAAAAGGTCTGAGCCTTTTTGTCTTCACATCAAGTGACCTTTCCTAGAAGAAGAAAGCACAGATAAATCCTTTTTGTCTGTGTTCTTGTGTCTAGCATGAATAAGGAAAGAGTCGTTTGGATTATTCCAACGGATATAATCTTTGAATAATTCTTCTTCAATTTTCAGCAAGTTCCATCAGAGTCTAAATTTATCAGAGCCTTCTGATGTTGATCAGAGTTTTGCTGAATCAGAGTCTTCTGCAGCAGGTGTGCTTTTAGCGTGTTTAATTTCAGAGCATATTTGAGTCAGATCCTCAGTACTGGCAGCTTTAGTACTTTCAGAATCTTCTGTAGTAACTATGCTTTGAAAACTCTTCATACAGAATTCTTCTTTGTTTCAGATGCTTCTGATTTGCTTCTGATTCTTCTGGAGCTTCTGCTTCAGATCCTTATGGAGCTTCTTCTTCAGATCCTTCTGGAGACAACGCTCAGGATCTTCTGTTGGCAGCATTTAGAATCTTCTAATGGTTGCATCTGACGCTTCAGAGTCTAGCATATTTCTTATGTTCAATTCTGATTTGCTTCTAGAGTGATAATTCCTTTACTATCTGCAGTAAAAACTCTCAAGCAAATTTTAGAGTATATAATTCTTAATTACAAAATTTCATAATAGTTATCATCAAAACATAGAGATATTATTAAGAACCAATCTGTGTTCTAACAATCTCCCCCTTTTTGATGATGACAAAAACATCAGAAATTTTGTTTAATTGAAAATAGAATAATTATAACTCCCCCTGAGATGATGAATCTCCCCCTGAATTAAATATAAGTTAGGAATAGAAACTTCCCTTTTGTCTTGAATATTTTTCAGAGTTAGAGCTTAATTGTTCTTTAACATTTGAGAGTCAGAGTGTCTTGCATATTTCAGAGTCAGAGTCTGATAATGGTCAAATGATCTGAGAGTCTCAGAGTTTCTTTTACAGAGTGTACTTATCAAATGTTCTGAAATACTCAGATTTAATGTTAGATAAAATAGATATGTCTGAAGTTTCATTCTAGTGAAGTTTAATTAAACAATTCAGATCTATATTTTCTCCCCCTTTTTTGTCATAAGCAAAAAGTAAAAACTATGTAAAGACAGATAAAAGAGATAGAATAAGTGGAGAAAACTTTGAAACATTCATTCATTCAATTCAGAGCAAGAGTACA
This sequence comes from Lathyrus sativus, assembly GCA_963859935.3. Lineage (NCBI taxonomy): Eukaryota > Viridiplantae > Streptophyta > Magnoliopsida > Fabales > Fabaceae > Lathyrus > Lathyrus sativus. The sequence goes on from OZ012737.1 coordinate 559,458,036, forward strand.
CACATCAGAAGATATTCAAAAATACATATGCAAACATCAGAATAAGAAAAAAATAAACTAAGAGTGTTTTGACAAAAGCATCTTCAACAGATCCGTGATCTCAGAAGAGGACTGTTCTTGTTTTGACATCCACTTAGCCATTGTTTCATTCTTCTGATCTTGTTGGGACATCCACTGAGTCATGTATTTAGACTTCTTATCTTGTTTAGCCATCCATGACTTGATTTCTGATTGACCAGCTTCCAGAATTGCAATCTTATCCTCAAGATCTGGATGTTCTTTCTTAATCTCAGATGAAGAAGGTTGAACAGTTTCTGAAGCTTGAACAGAGTCAATTTCCATAGGGGCTTTAGAGCTTGGAGCAGTAGAGCCAGAAGGATGTTCTATCAGAGTCATGGCCAGAGGGTTGTCTTCAGATGTAGATTCAGTATTCTCTTCTGATGAAGAAGGAGCATCTGTAAGAAGCAGCGGTCCAAATCTCTTAACAGTCCAGAACATATTTCTAGCAGCTTCAGCAAATCTGAGCTTCGCATCATCAGAACATATGTTCTTCAGATTTGATGCTACAGTGTTGAATCTGTTTATGAAGCCATTCCAAATGACATCAAATTCCTTTGCATCCATTGTTGCTGAACACTTCCTCTGTACAGTACCTAAATACTTTTATATTTCTTGCAAAAAACATGTAAATAAATGATCAACATTTAGTCTAGGTCTGGGGTTTAACAGAGTTTCCAAGGTTATTGGCTTTGGTTGGGGAGTAGGTGGAAATATGGATTTGTGAATGGAGATCAGAGGAGGAGGGTAGTAGGGTATGAAAGGAATTTCAGGGGATTTGTCAGGTTTTGATCTGTTTAAGGCATTCAACAGATTTGGTTTTGCTTTGGTGTGATAGGAAACCACATCAAAAGGTTTATTAGAGTAAGGTTGGAAAGCAGATTTAGCAGGCTTATCAGAAGTATCAGGTTTATCAGATGAAGCAGGTTTAGCAGAAGTAACAACTTTTGCAGATTTAGCAGAGTATGATATTGTATCTAATGAACCTACTTCTGACATTGATTTAATATAGGTTAGAAGCACAAATGGTAGGATGATTGTAAGTTTGGGTTTGAAAGGAGTGATAGGGTCAGATGGTTCAACTCTGTCATAGAAATCTTTGAGTTTGAAACCATAGGAAAGGTTGTGAAGATAAGATGAGAAATGTTCGCACGAGGCAGAAGTTACAGATGTTCTTGGTGTAGATGTTGGGATAGGATTTGGAATGAGGATTTCAGATGATGGTTTAGGTGTGGGAGTAGGATCTGGAATAAGAACTTCAGAAGATACAGGGGGTTCTGGTTGGTTTACCTCAGAATCTCTGTGAGAGGGGGATATCAGAAAATCTGGGTGTATATCAGATTCTGAGGAATTGGATGATGTGGTTGGTATGCAAGAGGTAGAAGACACTTGAAAGACAATTTTCAGAGGTGTAACATCAAGAACCTCTGTCTCAGGGATATTGGTTCCAGATGGGTTGGTTGATTCTGAAGGATTTTCAGAAGGTTTTGATGGGGGTTCAGATGAAGGTGGTTCTGATGTGGGTGGATCAGATGTAACTTTTATTGGTTCAGAGGTAACTGGAACAGATGCAATGGGTTCAGATAAGATGGATGATGGTTTTTCTGGTTGTTTTTCTTGTTGTTGTGTTTGTGGTTTAGATTGTTTTTCTGGTTGTTGTGCTTGTTGTGATACAGATTGTTTTTCTTATGGTTGTTGTCGTTGTTCAGATGGCTTTTCTTTGAGTTGTTCAGATGGTTTTTCTTTGAGTTGTTGTTCTGATTGTGGTTTTTGTGGTGCAGATGGTTTTGTTGGTATTTCTGGTTGTGGAGTCTGAATTTGTGGTTTTATTGTTGTTGGTTTTGGTACAGATGGTAGTTTAACAGGTGAGATGGAAATAGGATTAGATGATTTTTGAGGAGATGGAACAGAAACATGAGGTGGAGCAGTAACAAATTGTTTTTGTGTAGAAGGTGGTTTTGGAATAGACTTAAAAGTTGAATCATTTATAACAATAGTATTTGCAGAAGATACAGAAGATTTGGTACCTTTAATCTTGATGCGTTTAGCAGGAACAGAAGGAGTGTCTCCAGATTCTTTCCTCTTTAGCAGCTTCTGAGGCTTCTCAGCAACCTTAGGCTTCTTCTGAACAGGTGCAGCTTCTGCTTCTGATTGACTTCTCTTTCTTGGTGTCTCTTCTACTACAACAGGAAATGGTTCCCTTGCTCTCTTTATAATATCTGCATGAATAGGCTTTCCTTCTGCCTTGCAATCATCAATATATCTTACTACAATTTCCCTTGGTTCTTCAGCATAGAACATAGGGTAGTCATCTACTGGGATTCTCTTTTGACTGAGTTCAGAAATGTTCAGCTTCTTGGGTGCTGTTGTGAGTTCTTCTACTATTTTTAGTCTCTGAAGACTTTTGGCATTCAGAGGCTTTCCAAGAATGAATTCCAGTTCATCTGTGACTCCAGTTCTTCTACTATTTTTAGTCTCTAAAGCTTTTAGAAACTATGGCGGAGAAAACTTAGTTTAAGATGGAGTTTTCTACTATGAATACTAGGTGCATCAAGAATGTGTCATACCCCAAATTTTGACCCATAGATTCCATTATCATTCTAGGTGCATCAAGCATATGTTATCTTACCTTAACTTTTTTCAAGTTGATTTTTGTCAAGATGTAGATGAATTAGGGTTTTACACTGTCAAAATCAAGGATCCTGTGGACTGATCAGTTAAGGTTTTGAATTGATCTTCTACAAATCAAGTCTTCATATCATAAAGATGGCTCACGTCTTGCCAAGGAAAAATGCTTATTTGAGATTTCTACCAAAAGAACAGGAGTAGTGCAGTGCAAGACCCTGATTAGGGTTTCTAGTGGAAAAAGTCAACTAAAGTTTGACTTTTGGTCTAAAGAGGTTTCCAAAGCTTGAATCATGGTTGATATCACTCCTATGACTTATTAAAGTCTCCCAAGAAGTTTTAAAGACTCAAAGAACCCAGAATGCTGAGGACCGATCCTGAAAATTTCAGCCGTTCGGTTCGTCTATCTAGAAAGTCAACTCTTTGACTTTTAGGAATTTTACCCCAAATTGAAGCAAGAAAGTCTTCCAATATCACTTTGTGCATAAATAGTGAGTTTGGTGAATATTTAATCAAGTATTGATGGATAACTTGCAAATCGAGAAACTAGGGTTCATGAAAAACCCTCATTTTAAGCTAACTTGAAATGATTATAACTTCCTAACCACACATCCAAATGGAGTCGTTCAAAGCTTGTTGGATAGCTATTGAGGAGCCCTAAAAAAGTGTCTGTTGAGGCCCAAAAATGCATATAGGTTGAGTTGTGAGCTCATCAATTGTGAATAATTTCAACACTTAAAGTTTTTTCATGTTTCTTAACTTGTAAGTCAACTTTTGCAATAAACTTCAAGAGGATTTTTGAAATAGTTCCCATTGGAATTTGAAATTGTGTAAAACATGAATGATGTATATCATGTTTAGGGCTTTTTAAAAAGTACAAGAGAATTTTCTCAACCTTTGTGGTTAGGGAGAATCGAAGAAGTCAAGTTGGGCATTTTTCATGTCACAAAACCAAGTTCAGCACTTACATTTTCTTGCATAAACCATTCAAACCTCTTCTAATCCCTTTCTTAACTCACTCTTTGATACTCATGGACTTAATTGAGGATATTATAATTCATATCCACGATCAAAACTCATATTTTGGATTAAATGAATTGTTTAATCATGCAAATGGCATGAGAGAGAAACGTTTTTGCAAGTTCTGTCACAACTCAGCAACCACATCAACTTCTCCCTTCCTTTCACTTTAATACCACTATTTCAGGATATAGGTGATGATAGAACTCATAGAGATATGGCTTATACTCAGAAGAAAGATCTCAAGTTGATCTTGCACATTTTGCCTCCAAAAAGGGCAAAGTTGGCAAGATGATCCAATCTGCCCATACTACTTGCTTTCCAAGCTTGCCTATAAATAAAACATTCTCCTCACATCCAAACTACACCAGATTAAGCTAGAAACCAAGAAAAATATCTCCCATTCCACATATCACAACCTTCTTGCAAGCATTGGAAGTAACTTCCTTGTGAAGAAAAAATATGTTTTGCACAAACGCTTCTAAAGCTCTTTCCAATCATCAAACACCTCTACCAACACTTCATACGCATCACATATGATGTATTGAAGCTATTCAAACACACACTCTCACCAGAAAACTTCTAACTCAAAAAGTCAACTGTCAATCCACAAAAGTTTGACTTTTCTGCATTTTCAAAGCCAAGTCACTGTCTATACCATTTCCAAACCTCTAAACACTTTAAACACCTTTCATAAATCATTACCAAGTTGTTCCAAAACAAGTTTTTCATCTGTAGATTCATCTCCTTGAAGTTTCATATTGGCCATTTTTTCCATTTTTGCAAGAAGGAAGGGAGATTCTGCTCCAGCAATCTTTATTTGATTCTGAGCATCCTAAAAACTTTCTAAAGGAGTATTGGAGTTGCCCAAAGCATCACATCCTTTCTGTAAGCAGCTTTCTTGGAGTTTCAAGTTTAGCTTCAAGAGGTAAGTTCCTTTGAACTTTGAACTCTTCAAACCATGCAATACCTTGATGTACATTGATTATAGACATTGTTATGTTATGTGTAATGTGTTTGAACCACCCTTTGATGCTTATCATGTCTGAATAAACATATGCTATTGAAATTGCAAGTTTTGTTTCATTTTCATGTTACTATCGGGTTTTGAATTAGAGGCACTTTTAGCAAAAAATTAATTGTACCATTGTGATCCTTGTGAAATTTTGAGTAAGTTTGATCTTTGGATCATTGAATTTCATGGAGAAATGAGAGATTTATGTTGCTCTTGCAAAGCTGAGATTTTTTATGCTTGTGGCCACCCATGGCGCATCATTTGGGGATCATGTTTGTTTAGCCTTATCTATTTATAAATGGGGGTGATACAATGGATGTATCACCACCACAGTGGTTTACCATGCGCTTTCATGTATCTTCGCCTTGCCTCTCCTAGGTTCGATCCCGTGGATCAACCTTTTGTGCCATTTTTGTGACATTTTGATGTTTTACCATGTATTGTGTTTGTTCAAATTGATTTTCACATGCGCGTGTTGGCTGAGTTGGTAAGGTTTTGACCTTTGAGCCCTAATGCATGGGTTCAAACCCCATAGGATGCATTTCCTTTTTTTATCACTAATTTTCATGATTTTCTTTGCAAATTGATTTGTGCATAACTTCTTTGATTTTTTATCATTTTGATGCCACTCTTTTTGCACTATTCTCCTTGATATGTATAGTTTCAAAGTGTGAAGAAAGAATTCAAGAATTTTTATTTTTGAAACACTTTGATTCATTTGAAAGACATGACCTTTTTAGGGGTTTTACTTGTTTTCATGAGCTTCCTTGACTTAGTACTTGGCTTTCCTTGCATGACTGATCTTGTATGAATCATTTTTGAATATTTAACATGTTTACGTGTTTGAAAATATTTGGTTCTTTTCTTTACCATGCTTACTCTTTCCTTTGTAAATGCTTGAACATGAAAATCATGTCTTGAAATTTCCTGTGGGGTTGTGATATGCTTCTTAATGTTGTAACCTCTTAAACATGCCCCCCATACCTCATCTTAATTGTTTATATGTCTCGTTAGAACCATAACATGTATAGGGTTTGATTCTTGCCTTTGTGAATGCATGAATGTGAATGTAAGACTTGGAACTTCTATGGGAATCTGTGTGTATGTTTTTGGTGTTATGACCTCTTGAACATGCCCCTCATACCCCATATTGCTTGTTTATGTGCCTTGTTAGAGCCATAACATGTTTAGGTTTCACTCTTACCTTGAATCTTGTTCATCTTTCCCCTTGTGAAGTTTGAATTCATGTTTGAAATGTTGTCACTCTTCTTGCTTATCCATGATTGATTATCATAAATATGTCTTAAAAATGATTATATGTTGTTACACTTATCTTTATTTGATTCATGTGCCAAGTTGTAACTTGTATGAATGAATTTTGTTTGCTTATCATTGATGAACACATGTTTCATGTTTGCTTTGGTTTGTTGTTACCTTCATAATATTTGAACCTTGCCATGATAAGTAATGTATTGACTTATGCTTGATGCTTGAAACATTAGGTCTTATAAGTACCTTTATCCCCATCCCCTTTTAAATGTTGTAACATCTTTGTCTATCTTTGGTTGTAACCATTTGGTTTGATTCTTTCATTGTCATGCTTGCCCTATGTTTGTTACATGCTTTCCCTAAATCTTTCTTGATTATTACCATGGTCTATGTTATATTTATCATGTTTGAATGAATGCTTATGTATGTTTTAACTTTGCTAAGTTTCCCCAAGTGATGTAGCTTGTTAGCTCTAATCTAGTTGCCTTGTTATCCCTTGTTCCAAAGGAAAGCCTCTCTATTGACTTCATTATCATAGATAACTCATTACCCCTCCCCTTGGCTTGGTTAAGTCATTTGGTCCTTTAACTTAGTTAAGTTAGAACCTATATCCATTAGACTTTTCTTTAAGTCTAAAAGACCTACCCCTTGTTAGGAGTATCCTTTAATTAGAACTTTAAGATAGAGTTTGTTAACTCTATGTAAGGACTACTTACTCCCCTCTTGGCTTTTGTAAAAGTCAATCCCTCTTGAGTGTTAAACTTAGATCTAGAGAGTTTTGTCAAACTCTATGCAAACATTGTTATGTTTGTTCCCCCCTGGAGTCTTGACCACAGTCAAGTACTCCTCAAACTTAGTGAGGAGAACTACGGTTGCTCTGATTCCATCCTAGTAAGGATACATAGGCATAAGATGTGATATCTTTGCGAGCAAACTTAGAACTATCCTTAGGTCTTTATCTCAATCTTACCCTAACCCTAATCCCCAAAAACCATAGCAAATAACTTAGATAACTTAGCATACACACACACACACACACACATAAAAGGCTCCTGTAGGGTACTACAGATGTCTGGGATGTGAAATACCTACCCTAGGTATAACCAACCCCCGACCCCCTAAACTCTAGCGTTGTTGTTACATCGCACACAAGGTTTGTATTTCTTTAACCTTTCCTTTGGATAAATCAAAGTTCGGTGGTGAATTTCAATAAATTAAGATTCAAGTTAATCAATAGCTTGACATCTGATTCTCACTGCAACAGTAGTGTTGGAACAGTTATAGATGTCTTTGATTATCATTTGACTTTTAATAAGGTAAGGAGGGAGATTGTAGCATCTCAAAGAACGGTTATGCTAGCCTTGGGTGTTATGCTTTGAGTGTGGCTGAAGGGTTGAAAAATTCAAAAATAGGGACCTTCAGGGAGGCATTTAAAAGAAAGCGGAGTCAAGGATAGTTAAAAATCCATGCTTGTAGGCTTGCTAGATTACCTAAGAAGAAAAGGTGATTGGAAACGGAGTGAATGCAAGTGGAATGTGTTGCACCCTAAAATTTGCTCAACCTTATTCACTTGGTTTATGTTTCAATATCATTAGCATTTGCATATAGAGTCATGTACATAGGTTACTCATCTGCATAGCATAAGCATAGCAAGTCATTCAACAGGGGACCAATCATTATTCTCATCTCTAGAGGCCTATCAAGAGGTTATTATCCAAATTCAATCTCATTCAAGTCATCAGAAAAGAATTTGAAAGCAGGGAGGTCAGTGGATCAAGCATTGAGTATATCTCCTATCTGAGGGCATCTGAGGATCAACAAGGGAGTTGGGAGCTGGGAATTGAAGGCATGGGGAGTATCTAGACATCTTGGAGGACTTAGAAAGTCATTTGGAGAAGGAGACAAGTCAGTGGTGAAGTCACAAGAGTTACAGTTGAAGACAGTCAACTAGGGTTTCATCTGGGTCAACCCTGGGTCAACTCTAGGTCAATTGACTGATTGAAAGGCATTAAGGGCTATTGAAGAAATGTGGGGTCTATCATTTGACATGGATAATAAGGATATGTTGTTATGCTAAGAAGAATTCAAGAGAAATCAAGGAGAAGAGGAGTTTCTAAATTAGGGTTTCTGTGTAAAATCCCCTAATTTAGGTCAAATTTCCAAGCAAGATAAGTCAAAATGCAAGCTTCAAATGGATCCTTGGCCAACATGAAACTTGTATAGGATCTCAAGACCTTTAATTTGAGTGGTGGAAAACACTAAGGAGATTTATAGAACTCAAGTTATGGTCCTTGCAAGTTACAGGTCATCTGAGGTATCTGAAATTTTGTCTGTGAAAGTGACTTTACTTCCAAGCAATTTTTACCCCTCAAGGAGATTTCAAATGAATTTCTGGTCAACATAAGAATTGTTCCTTATTGTCTTAGCTTTCTAGAATGGTATGGTATGCCTTCATATGATTTGGGGAACTCTACTTATGGTCTTGGCAAGAAAAGGGTATTTTGGTCATTTGTGAATTACAGGTCATTTTAACCTATGCCCAAAACTCATACAAGGAAGCTTCAAATGGAAAACTTTACAACATCAAACTTGTTCCAAATGACATTTGGAGTCTAGAAAAGTGACCATGAGAGATTGGAAAGATTCATAGCACAAGGTTTCAAAATTGTTGGATTTAATGAATAAAAATGGCCTTAAAAATGAGATTTTTCATATCTTGGCCAAATGAAGCAAAATTATAGGTCATTTTGAATGGAAAGGTCATTTTAAATACATTGGCTAAAGTGAAATTTTGAGTTTAGTTCATAATTTGTGAGTTATCCATGGTTGCTTGCAATAAAAGAAACATAAACCAAATCCAAGGGAATTTGCACAAGGGAAGCTTCTCCAAGTTTCTAGGAGGTTCTAACCTCATGTATATATTGATGCAAGATGGTTCATGCCATGGTTGGTGATTCCATTTGTTCAAAAACCTCAAGTTTTCACACTTTCTCATTTTTGCATAAGCTTCACAAACTCTCCATAATCTCCATCAATTCTTACTATTCTTGATTGGATCATCATCTAGATCATTCATAGGCCAGAATTTTATCAAAGAATTGGTTGAATTGATCAAAGATTGTACCATTCCTCTTCTTCACTCCAATTTGCATTTCCTATCCAAACTCCATTAAAGCTTCATCCACCATCTCAATTTCTGTTATCATCTTCATCCACCATTATCATTGAGGAATTGGCAAGAGAAATTGGAGGGAATTCGTGGCTGATTAGGGAGATCCAAGTGTACACTCCAACTTGCATGAAGAGAGGGATAGAGTGATTCAAGAAGATTCAGCCACAACCAGTGCAAACAGTATAAAGCACACCATTGGAGGAGCACTTAGAAGCCATTTCAAGTCTTGAATTGCAGCACCATTACCCCTGCCATCATCACTTGCAAGGTATGCAAAACTCTTCGAATCTCCTCATTTATGCTGTTGTAGATCATGTGGTTAGGATAGGAGTGTTTAGAGACCATAGGGGAGTGATTCTTGAAATCTAGGGAGAGTTTTGTGAATATCCATGGCAGGTTACCATTTCTGTAAGCTCCAAGAACAAGCTGTGTATTGGATTATAATTGATATGATAAGGCATAGAATGATGAGGATAGCATGTAGAGTAACTGTAGATCATCAGGTTTGATTTCTGGCAAAGTTGATATCAGACGAGTATGGTGAACCCTAGCTTCCGTGCCCTCTGTTTGGGATCCACAAGGAGAGTTAGCCAAAACTAGTACCAGGCATGAATTCCTTGTGTTTAGTAGATCATTTTAGGGCTTGGAATTTTTCATTTTCATCAAGGGAGCATGGAGAAAGATCGAGTGGAATTTTCGTGCATGAGGTATATTTCTGAAACCCTAAATGGATAGAGGAAGAAGACGATGCGTGGACCCTTGGATCTGAGGGGGATGCTTGACTTGACCAGGAATCGAACGCTCCACATTCAACCTGAGAATTGGTGGGAAATTTCAATTATTGAAACGCACCGTTTCATTTAGGAGGGGAAAATGGGCTCAGATGCTATTAACACCCCCCTGCGCGCGAAAGCCCAATCGTTTGAACTAATAGTCCTGCTATTCTCACCCCCTCCCATTTATTTCTTCATATTTCTTTTTATTTTCTTTACATTTCTCATTCATCTTATAAAAATCATATAAAATTGAAAAATCATTATTTTTTGATGGTTCTTTTTGCATATTTTTCTTTAAAGAGTCTAGAAAATTATAAAAAATAAAAATTGCATTTTATTTTTTATTTGATATTTTTCCCATATTTTCCAAATAAATAGCATTTTAATGAGTTTCATTTCATACATAAATTTGTTAATTTTTGCTCTATTAATTGCTTTAATATTTTTTGTCCATTCTTTTTAGGTTGTTTAGTTTAGATATTCAACTTGTAAATGCAATTTAATTCATATTTTTAGAAATTAATTTTAGGTGTTTAGTTTAGGTGAGAACAACAAGAACAAATTAGGGTTTTAAGGGACAACTTAGGAGAATTAATTCATTTCCCTTAGGGCTTAGAGTTTGTATAGTTTAGCTATGGGACTATAGGGGCTATGGGTAGTTATCAAATCCCCTTAGAAATCACTAGGATTCCCCTACTGCTATTAGTATACTGTATATATCTGATTGACTGGTGTGGTGTGCCCTCTAGGGATTATTGCTTGCTTGTTTGGGTGTTGGGATTTGTCTGGGGATTGGGGGAGCTGAAGACTGATGATGATGGAGCCATTGGAGGTCCAGAGCTGGAAGACCAACTTCCAGAGTTGATGAGGTGTTTCTTGCTAGCAGCTGCTGAGGAGATTAGGGTTTAGGAACTAGGCAGAGCTCTAGATTAGAAAGCCTGATTCTCAAACATGGAAGGTTTTGACTGCCTCCATTCCTCTCTGTGATACAGAGTCTCTCTGAGACACTCACCCCCTTCCTTTGGAAGGCTTGGTGCTATTGTCTAAGGGATAGAACTCTTGAGAGAAAATGTCTTATGTGTTAGTAGCAGTTGGTTTACCACCATTGGTAGTCAACTAATTGCTTAACACCCAATTCACTCTGGTGATTGATCCCTCAGCTTGGAGGATAGGACTTGAAGAAAAGCCATTGTAGACTGAAGATTGGTGACCAAAGCCCTTGCTTGAATACTGTGAAGATGGAGATTGATGCTGGCTGAAGCTTGTAGCTGTTTGGAGATTACTTGAAGTCAGATATTAATGCAGAGCTGCTGTGGCTGTTTATTTTGCTGTATTTCATTCTTGATGTATTGGTTGGTTTTCCTGACTGTATTGTTTGCTGTTTACCCTGCTGGGTTGAAAGTGAAGTCTGTTCACTTTTGCCTATTGTTTTCTAGGTTCGAGGTTGAGTGGGACTCCCTTGCCTCGCTTGTATTGTTGCATCCATGCATTTTATTGCTTTACTATATATATCTGATATTGTTTCTGTTTCCGTCTATTCCCTTAGGATCTCTGTTTCTCTCTGTGCAAGAGAGGAGCATGATAGACACTAGGTCTTAACCCATGCATGATAACATTAGGTTAGTTTGATTCCCTTCGCAACCGTAGGTTAGAGTTCTGTCTCTTCTCCCCCCAAAAACAAACAGAAAAACACAATGAGATTTCAAACACAATAAAAAACACTTCTTCCGTAAAAGAATGTGAACTCATCAAGACGTCATTTTTGTCCGCCGGGACTGTTAATCAGAAAACCTTTTTCAGAAAGAATAAAATCAACCAAGACAAGCTTGTGTCGTACGTGGCCCGAACTACGTTTGCTCTGATCTTTCATGCTGTATGAAAGTACGTAGGCATAGGATGCGATATCCTAGCGAGCAACCTTCCCCTCCTTTCCCGTAGGTAGGCGAACTACGTTGACTCTGATTTCTCGTTCCAGGCGGGAATACGTAGGCATAAAGTGCGATACTTTGCCGAGTCATTTCATTTTCTTTTAACCCCTGACCTGTAGTTTAGATAGAATAACAATCCATACCCGAAAACAAGCGTGGATCCCGTCGAGTACGACGGACGTGAGGGGTGCTAATACCTTCCCCTTGCGTAACCGACTCCCGAATCCAGGTTTTGGTTGCGACGACCATACCTTTCCCCTTTTTGCGGTAGGTTTACCTCAAGCGTTTCCTTTCCCTCCCGTGGGATAAATAACGCGCGGTGGCGACTCTTCTGTTCAGCCGGCGCCGATTTTCGCAGTAGCGACAGCTGGAGACTCTGCTGGGGATCCAACGTCCCCTGGTTGCTAAGGACTGCGATAGTTCCTTATGCATTTGGGATCCAACGTCCCTTAAGAGAGTCAATCCTAGCGCTTGTTTTCCTGTCGTGGATTTTGTATGGATTTATTTTTCTGACCTTTATTTTTCAGCAGTATATATATATTGATTATTATTGCTGTATATTGGGGTGTGACGGGTGTTCTGATATTGAGCAAGAAGCCGGACCTGGGCTTGAGTGCACCTTAGACTTAGAGTAGAGATTAGTGGGCGCGCACGTGCTTTGCATGTCCTAGTGTCCCGCGAAATCTACGCTCAGACGAGGTTCTTCTGGTTGGCCTCCTGTCCTGCCCTTTGGGTGGCTTGGGTTGCTGGTTAGTTGGATTGTCGACTCTGGGGACCGATCATTTGGAAGTTGGCTAAGTGAGGCCTCTTCAGGATTTGGTGATGCCACTCCTTCTGGGAATCGTATCATCAACCCTGAAAGTCTGTGACGCCGACGACCGTATAGGATGCCATACCTTTGTCAGTTACTAGGACATCCACCTGTGAGAGGGTTTGGGGTTATGCAGGTAACTAGACTTTCAGATTACCGGTTATTTCTTGACCAGAGATCCTGGGTATTTATGGAGAGTTATAAGGTCTGTCAGAGACCATTTGGAGATGTGGTATGAGGTCTGTCAGAGACCAATTGGATAGTTCTAAGGTCTGTCAGAGACCATTTGGAGATATGATTTGAGGTCTACCAGAGACCAGTCTGAGTTATGGTTTGAGGTCTGTCAGAGACTGTTGTTGGAGCTTTATTATAGGTCTATCCGAGACCAGGTTTTGGGGATTTCTAGAGGGTCTATCTGAGACTTCTTGATATGGTTCAGGCTATTCAGCTATGGCAGTTGGTCCCTGTTGCATGTTACTTGCATTGCATTGTTGCATACCCATTATCATTGTATCCAGCTAACGTGTGTCTGTGCTGCAGGTGCATTCCCCCGGTTCTAGTGTCTGGACTTCTGAGTATTTGATCATGGCTGGTTTGAGGATGACCGTTGCGTATAAGCTACCTGTCCCCGATATTACTCCACTCCTGGGTCTGATTTCTCTTGCAGATGAGGATGTCCGTAGATGCTTCAGGCAGAGTTACGGACGGTTGTTGGGTTTAGTGCACAGGTCTACTGATGATGAATTAAATGGGCTGTACACCTTAATGCAATTCTATGACCCGGCTTTGAGATGTTTCACGTTTGCGGACTTTATCTTGGGGCCCACCATGGAGGAGTATGTAGAGTTTACTGAGCTGCCGGTTCAGAATGCAGTTCCTTTTATCCACTCAGCCGCTGAGCCCAATCTGGAGGATTTAGCCAAGGCCCTGCATATGAATGCTTCTGACTTGTTGATGACTGCGTGGCGAGGGGTTCCGGGTTTTTCTCTTCAGTTTCTGGTTGGTAAGGCTCAAGAGTACGCCAAAAATGGGTGTTGGGTGGTCTTTAACGCTATTTTGGCCCTCTGCATTTATGGGATAGTGTTGTTCCCTAACTTCCCAAACTTCGTGGACATGGATGCATTTCATCTATTTGCTGCCGGTAACCCAGTACCAACACTGATCGGGGACTTTTACCATTCGATGCACTACAGGAATGAAAACAGGAGAGGCAAGAATGTCTCCTGTTGCGTACCTTTGCTGTATATGTGGTTCAAGAGTCATTTTCCTTCGAGGGGACCTTTCATGGATAATGCAATTACGCCCGACTGGCCAGAGCATATGATGAGGTTAACTTCTGAAGACGTTGATTGGTTTGATAGAGATCTGCTGGGATCCGAGCTTATCTTCAGTTGTTCTGGTTACCCTAATGTTCCGCTGGTAGGGAGAAAAGGGTGTATCAACCACAACCCTTCTCTGTTCGTCCTTCAGTTCAGATACGCCCTGAAGAACCCGCCAAAAGAGGAAGAAGTATAGGAATCTATGTACTTCACTGGAGATGTGAAGGGGGAGTTATTGGCCAAGTTGCAGCATGCCTGGTCGCGCATTAACCGAAGAGGGAAGCCGTTGTTAGGAAAGAATGATTGTCAGGCCTATGCACCTTATAGAGTGTGGATTCAGGAGAGAGCCAGTCAGTTGAAGATGCCATTTCTAGACGCACCAATTCTTGTTCCTGTTCCGGTAGCGGAGCCAACTACTGTTTCTAGGGAAGCCTACGAGCAAGTTGTGAAAGAAAAAGAAGCCTTATTGAAGATCAACAAAGGGTTAGAGCAGGAGTTAGCCCAGATACGCAGTGAGAAAAACAAGGCCGTCCATGCTTTCCAACAGCAGATTGAGCTAATGAACAGGTTAGGGGCTGAGTTGACTGAGGAGAGGAAGAAGCGCGAACGTCTGGGGCAAGAGTTCAGAAGCTCCCATGACATGCTTGAATCCAAGAAGAAAGCGCTTGACATCGCTCACCGAGAGATCTCTTCTTGCAATAAGACCTGGAATGCCACGCTCACCAACAATAAGAAGAGAGAAGATAAGTTGAAGCAGCAAATTTCCGACCTCGAAGAGCAGTTGAAGTCCAGCATCAGGAAGTGTGAAGAAGAAGTGATGACCCGGTATAGTCTCCAGAACGCACTAAATAAGGCCATCAAGAGCAGAGATGAAGCTGTGTCTCAGAAGCGTAAACTAGAAGATCGCTTCGGAGAAGGGGCATGGGAAGAAACTGCTGAAGACGTGCGCCGTGTTCTTAAAAAGAGAAACCAACTTGTTGAAGGGCTGCTTGATCGACCAAGTCATCCGGAGACCAAGAAGTTGCTAGAAGAATACCAGACCTATGGGAGGATTTGATCATTTCATGTAGTAACTTGTATGCTTTATTTGCATAGTGCTGACCATCACCAGGATTGTTGGTTGAGGTCATGCCTTCTTGTTGTACTCTCAGCGACATTGTATTCTGGGTTTTTTTTGGTTTCTCAGCAATATATGAGGCTTTCTGTGATTCAACTCCGATCTTTATATTATTAGCACTGTCACTGCACCGGCACCTTCACACTAGAATCGGGGAATGAATTTCCCTAATGCACAGACACACACGTTGCATTGCATTCATATTCATATTGCATTACAGGTAATCTTTGGATGGTGTCTTATTTCCTGCTCTGTACCAGGTACTTTCCAGGATTGCAGATCAACACCCGCACCGCTATTCTACCCGCACCAACTGTCGAAGAATCATGGATCAAATGCAGAACGAGATGCAAGATGTGCGCGAGAAGCTCGCTCTCTTTATGCAGACCATGGAAGCTATTGCAAAGGGTCAGGAGAATTTGCAGGCCATGGTCCAGCCTCTGTTGGCCCGAAATGCTGGTCACGGTAACGAGGATCATCAGTCTGTACGAGTCGATACTGCTCATGGAGATGGTACTCCCGCGCCAGTAGCTCCACCTGTAGCCAATATACCCGCTGTTAATGTCAACAACACTACCGCTACTGCGAATGGTAACGTCGGAGTTGGGAACGAGACTGCTGTCCATAACGTTGGGCTTGGTGATGTCAACTTGGGTGATAATATGGGAGGCAACGGCTTTGTCAATGCTGGATTCGGGTTCAATGATCAGGGATTCGATAATGCTGGGAAATATGGTTTCAATGCTCAAGGCTTTGGGCAAGATGGTTATGGGGTGGCCAATCAGGGTTACGGAGGTTTTGGAAATGGAAACGGCTCTGGGTTTATGGCTTTTGGGCCTGCTGGAGGTGTTCAAGGGTACGGCAACAGAGGCCGAGGTCCGGGGATGAATCAGATCAGGGCTGGACGTAATAATGGATATGATGGGTATGGAGCTGGAAATGGTATGTGGCAAGAAGATCAGCAGGAGGACGCCTTCTCCGGCGGAGGTTTCGAAGGGCCGATGGATGACTCCCAGAAGATCAGAATGCTGGAAGAGCAGATGAGGGGGGGTCCTAAACCAAAGTGTTGTGGGCTTGGACATGGAAACAATGGGTCTGGTACCTGGCTTGAGGGTGCCAATCAAATTCAAAGCTCCTGCGTTTGATAAGTATAAAGGGGACACATGCCCGAAAGTGCATGTGCGGGCTTATTACCGAAAGATGTCCGCGTACTCAACTGATGAGAGAATTCTAATGCATTTCTTTTAAGATAGTTTGTCAGGCCCTTCCCTAGAGTGGTATATGGGGTTGGAGCCAACCGATATCAAGACATGGAAGCAATTGGCAGAGGCATTTGTAGCTCACTACAAGTATAACAGCGACTTGGCGCCCAATCGGGTCCAATTGGCAGGGCTGTCACAGAAGAAGGGGGAAAGTTTTAAAGAGTACGCGCAAAGGTGGCGCGATATGGCTGCCAGGGTCCGTCCTCCTGTAGAAGATAAGGAAATGAATGACATGTTCGTCGGCACGTTCACAGGCTTGTTTCATGACATGCTGTTTCACACATCTTTGGCCAGTTTTTCAGACCTAATTCTGATGGGAGAAAAGATTGAGCGCAACATTAAGCAAGGAAAGTTCCAGGTTGAGGAATCAACTGCATCTGGCAGTAATAGGAAGGCTTTCGGTGGGCGCCGTCAGGGCGAGGCAAGCGCAGTGTTTGGAGGCCGAGGCCGAGGCCGAGGCAGAGGTCGGAACCAATATCATCAGCCGCAGCAGGTGGCGAGTGTTACTATCCCGTACCAGCAACAACCACTTCAGCAACAACAACCGTCTCAGCAGCAGCCAATGCAGCAACAGCAGCCTCAACAGGGGGCACAGCAGGCTCAGCGAAGATTCCAGGGTGGTAAACCAAGAAGAGTGTTTGAGAAGCCTCCCACGACATATGCTGATTTATTGCAGACCTTGTTGGGATTGAACCTGGTAGAGAAGAGAACTCTGGCACCGATAACGGGAGCTCCCCCGTTTGGTTACGATGCGAGCAGACACTGTGAGTTTCATTCTGGGGCTCCGGGCCACGATATAGAGGGTTGCCATGCTTTTAAGCACGTTGTGCAGGATCTTTTGGACAATAAGACTATCAATTTCGGAACAGCAGGTCCGAATATAGTGCAGAAACCCATGCCTAATCATGGGGCGAACGCCATTCTGACTGAGGAAGGGTTGAATCTGATTACGAATGTCGACAATTTGAAGACGCTGCTGAGCGAGATAAAGAGCCGACTGTTGCAAGGGGGTGTTTATCCGGGATGTGACGAATATTGTTTAGAATGCTGGACCCTAGCTGGGGTGTGTGATGATTTGAAGAAAGGCATTCAGGCTTTAATTGATGGGGGCATATTACAGTTTGACCAAGCAGCAACTGAAGAGCCCGCAGGGGCAGTAGCATATGATCAGAATGATGTGGCCACTGTAACGATTCCTCGAAAGACAATCACTATCGCAGCACCAGCTCAGCGACCACCGATCACCATAACTAAGGCCGGGCCGATCCCGTACGAGAACACGAAAGCAGTCCCATGGTCATATGGGTTGTAGGTGTATTGTGACGGGATAAAGATTGATGTTAATAAGCAGCCAGCCGAGGCTGTGGATAATGTTGTTGGCTCGGGAGGTATGACAAGGAGTGGTAGGATCTTTATATCACCTGAAGTGGAGGCCGAAAGATTAGCAAAAGGAAAAGGGAAAGTGGTTGAGAACGTTCCGGTGCAAGCCAGCGAAAAAGAAGCAGCATCGAAAGATGTAGAAGAGTTCATGCGCTTGATTCGAAAAAGTGATTATAAGATCGTGGAGCATCTGCAACAGACGCCGTCCAAAATATCTATCCTGTCATTGCTGTTGTGTTCGGAAGCTCACCGAAATGCTTTGTTGAAAGTCCTGGATACTTCCTTCGTACCCCAAGACGTCTCTGTAAATCAGCTGGAAGGAGTGTTGGCACATGTAAATGCAGGCCACAGCCTGGGCTTTACTGACTTTGATTTGACCCCAAAAGGGAGAGATCATAATATGGCGCTGCACGTATCTGTCGAGTGTAGAGGATCAGTAATGTCGCATGTATTGGTCGACACCGGATCGTCTTTGAATGTGCTGCCCAAGAAGGCGATGATGAAGCTGGACGTTAGAGGAATCCTGTGCACACCCAGCGACTTGGTAGTTAGAGCCTTTGACGGCACGCGAAGAACAGTCTTTGGATCAATCACATTGCCCCTGCAGGTGGGGCCAGAGGTGTTTGCCACAGAATTTTATATCATGGATATACAGCCTGCGTATAGCTGCCTGCTCGGAAGACCCTGGATCCATGGGGCTGGGGCAGTCACGTCCACCCTGCATCAGAAGCTAAAATATATGGTCGGAGACAGCGTAGTCACTGTATGCGGAGAAGAAGACATCCTGGTCAGCCATCTATCGTCATTTAAATATGTGGAGGTCGACGGAGAGATCCACGAGACACCTTGCCAGGCATTTGAAGGGTTGCGCATCAAGGACAAAGGTCCCAGGCCGAGCAAAGTGCCAGAGATAGCCGTCTCATCGTATAAAGAAGCTCAAGCTCTAGTGGAAACAGGAGAAGCAAAGGGTTGGGGCAAAGTGCTGGACATTCCTGTGAAGATGGACCGGTTCGGGCTGGGATACCAACCGTCGTCATCAACTCCTTCCGTGGGGGCACCCCGTTTCAGAGGGCCAATCACCATCTCTGCCAGTGGAGTGTGTCATGAAACCATCAACGCTGCTTCGGAGTCTGACGAAGGAGACAGCGACTGTGATATGGATGCCTGGATTTAGCCAAGCACGCCAGGACAGGGACTGTGCAACTGGTCTATTCAGGAGCTTGTTCCTGTGACTCTTAAACAGTAATGCTTTGCTTTATTAATTGTTGAATAATATGATGTCTTGCCCGGGGCATCAGGATTTGCTTAGGGCTGTGTTGTTATGAACATTGCATGTTGATCATTAAATAAATGGCGTTTTTTCATGTGCGAATACTGTAATCTCTGTCTTTCTTGTCTTATATTTTGCAATAAGATGGCAACGTGGCTATTTTGCTTTATACGCATTTTGAAGCACTTAACCATTCCTTTTGCAGGATAATATTTTCAGATGACATCCTTGAACCACCTATGACTCGTCCCGACTTCGAGCACCCGGTATTTCAGGCCGAAGAAGAGGTTGTCGAAGATAGCGACGTCCCTGAAGAACTGTCTTGGTTGGTGAAGCAAGAGGAAAGAGCCATTTTGCCTCATGACGAGGTCATCGAAATTATCAATTTG